>OZ007591.1:92695417-93308537 GCA_963931845.1 Maratus michaelseni
AAGTACTAGGGTTTGTTACAAAAACAGGTCACTGCACCTTTTTCTTGTAATATAAATTTTATTATATTTGCTATTTATGCCGGTTTGATTTTTATGTATATATACTTTGTTAGCGGGTAAAAATAGCTCACAACACATAGATGTCTTTTATATTTTATGGTTTAACGAAAATTGTTGTTGAAGAGAAGGGTTTAAAAAACTTTAAAAATAAATACAAGTAAATAAGATAAGTGTTTTTTTTTTCCAGTTACTTTATACGTGTACAAAACTGGATTTTTGGGTGTAATGTGTGTGTTTAAAGTTAACTCTAATCATTCACTCCTAAATTATAATAAATATTTAGTGGTATTAACAAAATTATTAACAGATGTTCTAAATTAAATTATTTTCTTGGATTGCTCAATGAAAATCTGACGAATTATGGGAAGCATTTTTGAAAGAATGATTATATGCTTTGTGAAAAAGGGATTTCATTTATGAAGAACATGTGCCGGTTTATATGTTTTATGCTGTGCCATTAAATACTATAAAGAAACAAATGCTCACAAATTGGAAGGAATTTCTTGACTACATTTCAAATAATTTTATTATTATTATTTACGTTGAAAAAAAAAGGGATTTTGAGATGTTTAGAAAAATTAAGATATAAAATAGATAGGACAAAAAATGAAGACATGTGAATAAAGGATAAATTTTAAATTATTAAACTTATAAAACTTAAGATTTATTTTACAGTTATCATTTATTACGCTTTGGTGTTGAAGAACTTTCAAGTTTCTTTTCTAATTTTGTAATTTAAGATTTCGACATGGAAAATTTCCATCATGAAATTACTATGCAATAAACCAGATGTTCAATGAACTTTTGCAATTTTCCGGCACTTAGAAAACTGCTATAGCTATAAATCTAATGTTCACGCAAGAAAACTGTCATATTAAGCTCACTTTTTAATTGTGCAAATCGTTATTTGCATGAAAAAACGCTATTTGCATGAGCATATCGTCGATGTATGTATTTTCCATCTGGTAATTGCAGAAAATTCTTTCCGTCCGCCGTAAAACCATTCTGCGTATTTTGCCAGTGTCTGCGCAACAAAAAATTTGCCCTTTTCATTTTACCCTTGCATATTTGGAAAAGTATGTGTGACTAGCATGCAAAAAAAAAAAAAAGTACGTCAATTTGGAGTATGAAATAGATGTGCGTGTGTGTGTAGGGGAGGGGGGGGGGGGTTATTATTTAGGTTTTCGCGGGATATATTGGTTCGAATTGAAAGTTTGATATATATATATATAATATATATATATATATATATATATATATATATAATATATATATCAATCTAATTGTCACAAATTAAATCGGCAATCACCAGATTGGGGACCCTTACTTTTATTTGTAAAAATTTCCATTTAAAAATATAAAATCGTACAAAATTTTATGGTGTGCGCTCCCGAAGGTAATGCTGCCCCCCCATAATATATATATATATATATATATATATATATATATATATATATGGTTGGTTGATTTATGACGGCCGATTATCTACTCGAGGGATATAGACCCTAGGAGGAAGTGCCTTCCGTGGGGGTCTTTCTAAGGGATCCTAACCCGTATTTACGGCAAGGTTAGAAGAAAACTACGAAAAACTCCAAACGGTTAGATCAACGAGCGCGACAGGGGTTTGAACCCAGTACCTCCCGTCTACGATCTTTGAGAGCAGAACCTCTCAGCCACTGTTGGGGGCCAAAGGTTTATTTGGAAAGATTTTTGTTTAAAATTATAAAATCATCCAACACTGATTTTAGGTATATTTAAGGTTATTATCATATGCCCTGGCTACGCCGGTCTTTCGTTTAAAAATATAAAATCCAAACCGTTCGGAGCGTGCCTAGCACTCCCGGTGTTACGCTGTCGATGGCAGTGGGTCACTTAACTGTAGGTTCGCTTCGATAGATTTTCGTTTAAAAATATATAATCATAAAAATTCGAGAGTGTATATTGCCGAATGCAGTGCCCCCCCCCCCCCCTAACATTAGGTTCGTTTGGAAAGATTTTTGTTTAAAAATATAAAATCAAAACAAACCGGAGCGTGTATAACACTCCCGATATGCGCTACCGAAGGCAGCGAGGCTCCCAACATCAGGTTCGTTTGGATAGTTTTTCGTTAAAAAATAAAAATCATTCATCTCCGATTTTAGGTATTGCTTTGGATGAATACAGCATCCCGTAAACTTGGTTTCCAACGTTTGCGAGAAAACTGCATAACCATGTTTTAAATTTTAATATTTCAGGATTAACTAGATCTTGCCAGCAGCATCTTAATGTTATTATCACGGGACCGGGCAACACTGGGTGGGTCAGTTAGTATTTTGTCTCCAAAATATTAGTTTATATTATATGCATATTACATTAAAAAAAATAAAATAAAATAAAATTAACGTTTTTTTAGGGTTTCGTTCATCTCACGAAACCCTATTATTCCCGCTTCTCCGTCTGTCAGAGCCGGTTCTCCGAAACTGTATAAGTTACAGACCTAAAATTTTGTGTACTTACAGCTGAATGAATACCTACTATGACGCTGAAAATCATAAAATTTTGAAACAGTTATATTATTTTAATATATAGAGATATAAAACCAAAAATCAAACAGCCTTTTTCTATTAAATTTAAACATTTTTCGTTATGGCAGTTGCCAACAATTAAAAATCCACAGTAAAATTCTTTCTACAATTATTAATTTTCTATTGAAAGATTTCCACGGGAAAAATGAAAATGAAATAAAAAGTTTCACCAATTGAAAAAAAGATTAATATGAAATAAAAATGATTGAGGTCATAATGGCAATAAAACGGAAATTTTCAAAGATTTCTGAATAATACAAGGAGTATGTGTATGTACAGAAAGCTGATTAATATCACGACATAAGAAAATTAATCTGACGTCATATCGGAAGTTTAACGGATTTTTCAAATGTTTGAGAATAATACAAAGCGAGTATCAATATGAGTGAGGAAAGTATTGAATAATGATAAAAACCAAATTATGGAAATATTCGCATATTTTAACATTTGAAGGTGTACAACGTGTTTAATTTTGAAATTGATTTTTTTTTTACATCGCATTTAGTCCTCATGACAGATATTATTATGGCAGAGTATAATAGCGGGCTTCGCTCGTTATCGGACCGGTTGAGATTTTCGAAAAAACGAGAAAAATAGACCGGTAAATTTTTACTTTGTAAAAAACATGACTTTTTTAGTGTTTCGTTCATCTCACGAAACCCTATTACTCCCGCCCCGTTCTGTCCGTCACAGAGCCAGCCATTCTCAAAAACTATATAACTTACAGAGTTGAAACTTTGTGTATATATCTGAATACCAGCTATGAAGAGCTCAAAATAATAAAATTTAAAAAAAATCGTATTATTTTAATAAATAGAGATAAAAAACCAAAATTCTAACAGACCTTTCCTGTTAAATTTAAACATTTTTCGTTATAGCAGATGCCAAAAATTAAAAATCCACGATGAAATTCTTTCCACAATAATTAATTTTCTATCAGACGATTTCCACGTGAAAAATGAAAATGAAATAAAAAGTTTCACCAATTGAAAAAAAGATAAATATGAAATAAAATTGATTGACGTCATAGTAGTAATAAAACGGAAATATTTCTCAATATTACAAGGAGTATGAGTATGTGTATGTACACAAAGCAGATTAATATTACATCATTAGAGAATAAAAAAGAAAATCTGACGTCATATTGGAAGTTTAACGAATTTTTCAGATGTTTGAGAATAATACAAAGCTAGTATCAATATGAGTAATATATGAGTTTGAGAAACATATTGAATCGTGATAAAAATCCCATTATGGAAGTATTCGCATCATATTTTAACATTTTGAAGGTGTACAATTTGTTTAATTTTGAAATTATTTTTTAAATATCGCATTTAGTCCACATGACGGATATTATTATGACAGAATATAATAGCGGGCTGGTTTAGATATTCGAAAAAAAACGAAAGAATAGACCGGTAAATTTTTACTTTATAAAAAACATGACTTTTCTTTTTTTTTGTTAAATGAAATTTATTTGGATTTATTAAAGAAAGGATAAAGTGTTTTGAAAGGAATATTAAACGAAACCCTTTGAGCGATCTTCGATCACACTTACCCACTTTTTATTTATTTTTTTAAATGAAATATATTTGGAGTTATTAAAGAAAGGATAAAGTGTTTTAAAAGGAATATTAAACGAAACCCTTTGTGCGATCTTCGATCACACTTACCCACTTGTTTATTTTTCCCCCCGTGAGACACGAATTAAAAAAAAAAAAGGCTGCATAACGAGGGATAGATATAACTGAAGGGAGGGGGGGGGGGTGTTACTGCGAATTTTACTTGGCTGCACTGTAAGAATTTTTAATTAAATATCTGTAATTTTTTTTTTCTCTAATTTTGCTTTTTGATTGCAGGTATGTATTTATTTTTTTTTAGTAAATTATATAACGGATATGTTTTTGCTCATATGCATGCTGCTCATATTTGCTCATATGCATCATTTTGCTCACGGATATGTTTTTGCTTTATAATATAGATTGATTGCCAAATAGTCTGGGCATAACTAATTTCTTGGGGCCTCTTGTATATTAACCTATGCTTACTAAATTTCTTAAAAGTGTCCAGGTGAGAAAAAAAAAATGTACTATTGCATGGTTATAAAATGAGATCTGTTAATGATCAAATTCTAAATACCATTGCAAAATTATTCCTAAATACAGAAATTTAAGTTAATATGTGATAGAAAAAGTATTTAAGCTTATTTTTTCTTAATATAATGCACCAAATAACTTCATATTAGTTAAAAATATGATTTTCAGTTATCATGGTTCCTTAAATCTTCACATTCTAAAAATTTTTTAATTTTAAAATCGAAATAAAATATTTGAGAATTCAGATTTTGCTGAATCGAGGCACTGGTTCTGTGCCTGCTCTCTCCTAGACAATTAACCCAGTAAAATAGCTGTTGAGATGTAAAAATATTTTGAATAATTTGATTAAATATAAAAGATTATGTATTGCATAAATTGAGCAAGTAGCCTGTTTTTCTAAAAGGCTTAAATTCAGTATTATTGTTCGTTATTTCACATATTTTTGTATTGATTTCAACTATATATTTTTAAAGACTATGTAAATTATTGGATAGGTTTCTTACAGGAGGGTGGAAGAAGTTGGTAAAAACCGGAAGAAATGGAAGAAAATGACTCTATCGTATAAAACAATGCCCAAAATTAAGTTACATCAATTCTATAAAAGATACAAAAATATATACATACATAATACAAAAGCAAATGATGTGAAATTGTTGAACTTTATTAATCTAATAAAACATTAATATTAGAAATATGATATATTTTCATGAATAAACATAAAAAAAAAAAAAATTAGCTAAATTGGATTCAGAAACAACTTATTTTTCTTTACCAAATCTTTCCTTCTAATATCCTCTTGCACTTAGTACCCATCAGCAGTGTTTTATTCTCTGCCATAGCCCTTTCTCAGAAAACTGTAAGGGAAAAAAAAAAAAAAAAAAAAATGTAGTAGTGAATCACACGAGCATTCTGAGTTTTTCTCTATTCTAAAAAAAAGTTACTAATGCCGTCGCTTTTGCTGCCGTTTTTGAATCGATCGTGTCCTTTTCACAGCTTCAAAAACGATTGCATATAAAAACATGAAAACTTGAGTTTTATATAGAGAAATGCATGATAAACATGCTGAAGCAATCTGTTTTTAAATCAAAGGATTGTTTTAAGCCCTATTCGATGTTGAAATCGTCCAAGATAGCTCAGTTACATAAGTTTTAGGTAGATTTCGTAAGAAATACTACCTATTACATTCTGCCCTAAGTTGGAATTTTTGAAAAAATTTTGCAGATCTACGCCGATCATGACTCCCAGAACCCAAAAACACCCCCAGTTCAAAACTTTATCTATCTATCTATCTCTGTTACTTTTTTATGGACACGATAACTCCAATAACTCTGCACAGATCTCTTCCAAATTGATACATAAAATCTCGGCATAAAATCAAAATCGAACCAAGGGGTGGGGGAATGGGGGGGGGGGGCTTTTTGTGAAAACAGAAAAAAACCCATAATTTCTTAATTATGATATGTATAGAATCCGTTTAAAGTTATTATTACTTCTAGGAAAAGGGCCGAAAATTTATGTATGACAGATTTTTGATATCATTAAAAATGGCCCCAAAGGGGGGGGGGGAGAAGGGGGGTTTTAGAAGAAAAAATTCATAACTTCGTCAATTCCCAAGATATCAAATCCGCTTAAATTTATTGTAAATCTCCGTAAAATTATCTACAACTTTTATATTGACAAGTTTTTTATAAGACCAACTCTTACGGGGGAAAAAAAAATTCTCTGCTTGGCTTCGCCTACAAGCAGACGTAAAAACAGAAAAAAACCCATAACTTCTTAATTTTTATACATATCGAATCCGTTTACAGTTATTATTACTTCTAGGAAAAGGGCCAAAAATTTATGTATGACAGATTTTTGATTTAATTAAAAATGCCCCCAAGGAGGGGGGGTGGGGGAGGGAGGGAAATAGGGGTTTCAGAAGAAAAAAATTCATAACTTCGTCAATTCCCAAGATATCAAATGAGCTTAAATTTATTATAAATTTTCTTAATATTATATACAACTTTTATATTGACAAGTTTTTTATAGGACCAACTTTTACGGTAAAAAAAAAATAAAAACAAAAAAATCCCTGCTGGCTCCACCTACAGGCAGAGGTATATTTCAAAGTGGGCAGTCCCAACTGCCACATCATGGAAAATAGGTCTTTCTTCTGCAATTCCCAATAAACAGGTTCCCTACGGTCTGCATCTTCGAAATCTACCTGTGCTTGTAGGCCGAGCCGTCAGGGATTTTTTTAGAATAAAAAACTATGCATTGCAAGTTAACCCAGGCCACATGCTTGACTAGATTGTAATATGCAGTGCCCGATCATTTTTTAAAATCTGACTACTTTTTTTTATATTTAAAAAAAATATCTTAAGACAAAATTCCATTGTTCGAATAGAGAAGCAACAGATATTTTTCAAATAGCTGTTTTAAATTTACTTTTGCCAAAATTAAAAAGTCTAAATTATATTTCCAAACATATTTATGCGTGAAAATTGAAAATGAAAGAAAATTTTAAAATAAATAAACTATTATGGGCAAAAAACATTTACTTGTAAAAATTACGTTGCACTTTAAAACGAATTCTGCATTTTCAAGCAATTTCAAGTTTTTATTATATGGAGTACGGTTTCATAATTACGCATATATAATAGTACATAAAAGAAAGTTTTAAACATGCTTAAGAACAGATTTTTTTCAAAATCAACTTTTGATTATTTGAAACATTTATTTTACTTTTAACATAATTGATTTTTACTTTTTTCTATCTTTACAAAAAGAAAGTATTTGATTCGTAAAAAAATTCGACTTCCGATTTTCGGCGGATTCATATGTTTTAGTGGATTGACACGATTTGACTGTTTTTAGAAAATGTCTGTCTGTGACTCTGTCTGTATGTGACAAAAAATTGTCGGCGCCCTATCTCAAGAACTAATGCATGGAATTTAATAAAACTTTAGATTAAGTTAGTCCCTGATATAAATTGGTGCTGATTAGTTTTTGGTGTAAATCGCCCAACAGGTGGCGCTGCTATTCTACATTTTTCAAAATTTTCATGATAGCTATATCTCAAGAGTTAATGCACATAATTTCATCAAATTCTGTTTACTTTGACTTAAATAGACGTTGATTACGTTTTGGTATAAATATCCCAACAGGTGGCACTACTATACTACTTTTATCATGATTTTCACGATAGTTATATCTCAAGAACTAATGCACAGAATTTCATCAAACTTCAGATTTTGTTAGACCTTGACATAAATAGATGGTGGTTATGTTTTAGTGTAAACAGCCCAATAGGTGGCGCTGCTATGCTACTTTTTTATGATTTTCATGATAGATATCAAGAACTAATGCAGAGAATTTCATCAAACTTCAGATTCAGTTAGACTTTCACATAATTGTTGTTAATTAGGTTTTGGTGTAAATCTCCCAACAGATGGTGCTGCTATGCTGCATTTTTTAGGATTTACATGATTTTAGCGATAGTCATATCCGAAGAACTAATGCACGGAATTTAATAAAACTTCAGATTCAGTTAAACCTTGACATAAATTGGTGCTGATTTGTTTTTGGTGTATGTGAAACTTATATGAGATAGAAGAAAGTTCTGGGATTGGCACATCCGATTAGTTTATTGTTGTCATGCCAAACAACCCCAATCGATAAATTAGTAGGTATTAGGTATAGTATATTCACAATTCTTACTATACTATAGGTAGTTTTGTACAGACTTCAAAAAGTATTTGATTACTTTTTATATCTATACATTCGTAAATTAAATCATAAGTCTGTAAATTCATCTCTTGTAAAAAATAGACTGGAAAATCCATGTTTGGTGAGTATTAAATTGATCCTTTTTATGCCGACACATGATACCAGATTTGTGACTGTATATTTTGTCATTAGAGAATTTTAAAGAATTATTTAACCCCTTTTAGTGTTTTTTTTTATGCTGGTTAATATATATATATATATTTTTGTAAAAGTTTATTTTATTCAATGGGTCAAATGGGCTCATTTTGGTTAAAATTTCTCTAGTTGCATAACGAAAAGCGTTAGTTTAGTGAAGTGTAATGACCTTTGTAAAAGACTAGTGTAATTATAAATTTAGCATACATAATTAACTTTTTAAAAGCTTAATAATGTATGCATAAGATTATATATAATAAAATAAATTTACCTACATCTCAAAAATGTGTTATAACATTTCTACTAATAAAATCCTTTAACCCCTATTTCTTCCATTTCTTCTGGCCAGTTTTTTGTGCTCTTCTTCCATTTTAGGAAGATCTTGCATGTCTTAAAAGTAGATCTTGCTATTTTTAGGGTTTCGTTCATCTCACGAAACCCTATTCGTCCCGCTTCTCTGTCTGTCTGTCACAGAGTCTGTTCTCCGAAACTGTATAAGTTACAGACTTAAAATTTGTGTACTTACAGCTGAATGAATACCTACTGTATTCAGTTGATTATTGAGTACGAAATTGATTTTTTTTTTTTTTTTTTTAAATATCACATTTAGTCCACTTAATAAATATTATTATGACATATTATAATAGCGGGCTTCGCCCGTTATCGGACGGGTTCAGATATTTGGAAAAAAAAATAAAAAAATAGACCGGTAAATGTTTATTTTATAAAAAATATGATTTTTTTTTTCTTTTTGTTAAATGAAATTTATTTGGATTTATTAAAGAAAGGATAGTGTTTTGAAAGTAATATTAAACGAAACTCTTTGTACGATCTTCGATTGCACTTACCCACGTGTTTTTTTTATATGCCTTTGTTGAAAAACTTGCTCAAATTTTTAAAGAATGTGTTTCTTGATTTCAGTAGGTAAAGTCCAGAATGTCGAATAGAGAAAATGAAGTGAAGGATGAACCTAAAAGTCCAGAAGTGTTCGATCCAGATGATCCAGAATGCCAAAGGGCTATGTGGCGACCACCAGATATTGATCAAGATGTCAAGGAAATGGAAAGACGAAAACGTGTAGAAATTATTATGAATAGGTAATGTTAAAAATTTTACACTTCTGGAGGAAATGCTTTAAATGTTACTTTACAATTATCTTTCTCAGTAAACAGTTTTATTTTTGATGTTGAGAACAGCTCTCCTAAGAAATAAAGCATAATGCCTTTTGGTCATATATGTATTTGTCTGACTGTATAAATCAAAAATCTATTGTTATGAATTTTGTATATATCTGTAAATATTCCATTTGTTTAAATTTATTTTATTTTATTATTGTGAAAATTGCAGTATTATTAATGTATTTCCTATTGAGCATCATGTAACTCAATGCTAAAGGCCTCAGGTGGTTTGCAAGAAAAACAACCTTACAGCATCGGTTTTATAATGGAGCTCTATTGGTAAATCGCCAAGGAATGGGTTTATCGCCAAGTTGGCGATGGTTTTGGCGACTTATTTTTGTCGCCAAATTTGGCGATATATCGCCAAATGTCGCCAAGTTGGCGACGGATTTGGCGAGTTTTTGTGCAACCACACCCCCCTTATACGTATACATTGGGATCCTTTCTTGCTTGGGTTCTCTATCGAAAGTTAAAGCACCTTCTGGTAATTTCTAGCATCTGAAGGCTCTGGAATAATCTAGAAAGATCTTTAAAGCCTATATAAGGACCTCCATCAGTTCAGTTAGTTAGTTGTCTGTCAACTGCGATTGAATTCATACGAGAGGCTTTGCATTGAGAACTGTGTTTCTCGGATCGATTTTGTCGTTGATACGTCGTATTGAACGCATTGTTTCTGTGTGAAATTTTGCTGCGCTTTTATTGGATTTGAAGATTACTGAATATCTTGTAATTTTCAGAAGATATTGGTGATCGTATTGCACTGTTTATAGTGAATAAAGCCTTTTTATTGTTCTTATATATTGGCATCAGTCCTTTCGAACCCCGAGCTCACAACATTTGGTGTCAGAAGTGGGATTGAATGCCGATTACCAGAGCAATGGAGGCGCAACTGACTAAATTATTGGAGAAATTAGGAGAGATGGATGAGAAAATGACTGCGAATCAGGCTGAAATGAAGAAGGATATGTCAGCGATGGATGAGAAAATGACTGCCAACCTTGGCGAGTTGAAAGATGAAATGAAGAAGGATATGTCAACCAACCTTGGCGAGTTGAAAGAAGAAATGAAGAAGGAAATGACCGCAAACCAGGCTGAAATGAAGGATATGTCGGAAGAAATGAAGAAGGATATGTCAACCAACCTTGGTGAGTTGAAAGAATTAATAGATAATAAAATAACATCTTTAAATGAAAGAATTGACAGTGTGGAAAACAAATTTGAAGGAAGGTTTCAAGAAATAGAAGAAAATGTTCAAATGACAGCCAAAACCGTAGAAGAAGTTCAAAAGATCTCCAAAACCGTAGAAGAAAGGATAGAGAGTGTAGAAAAGGAGTTGGAAAATGTGAAGAAACAAAAGATAACTGCCGAAAACTATCCCGAAGATGTGAAGTATCAAGCTACGCTTCCTTGGGCTTCTATTAAACTCTCGACCTATGACGGAAAATCCTCATGGCCAGTTTTTAAGACACAATTTGGGATCGTAGCGGACGCCAATGGATGGGATTCCCAGACAAAGGCTTGCCAGTTAGCTGCTTCTCTACGAGCTGATGCTGCCGACGTCCTACAGACTTTGCCTGCAAATGAACCGCTGGATTTTGAAATGCTCGTCAGTGCCTTAGAACTGCGCTTTGGCGAGAAATGCATGAAGGAATATAGCAGACTCCAGCTCAAATCTCGACAGCAGAAATCCACTGAATCCTTGCAAGAGCTTGCCACGGATGTCGAGAGACTTTCACACCTTGCTTATCCTGGCTGTCCGACTGAAATTAGAGAAAGTTTAGCTCTGCAACATTTTATTGATGGTGTGCGTGACCCTGAGATCCAGACAGCACTCCGGATTGCAGATCTCAATGATTTAAAAGGGGCTTTGGTTTACGCTCTGAAATTCGAGGCAACCCAGCAAGCTACTAGGAAAGATCGACACTTTGTGTGAGGAGCCAACCTGCCTGAGACGTCGGATAGAGCTGTGGAGTGCTTACAGCAGCAGATGAATGACATAATGAGAAAGATGAACTCCGTAATGGCCAACAAACCTTACAGGAAGATCAAGTGCTGGAGATGCGGTGGAGAAGGCCATATCCAAATCGACTGCCCAAGACGACCCAGCACCGAAGGTAATAGCTCACCCGCTAACGGAGGAGCAAGAAAACTGATTATTGACCATCTTGCGGGGCGGAGGTTTCCAGATCTTAAGAAGCCTCATTTTCAAGTATGTGAAATTTCTGCAAGAAGTTGCGGTGAGAACGGAGTTTTTCTAGTCGGAAGTGTGAATGATTTGCCCTGTAATATGATCATCGATACAGGAGCCAATGTGACCATCATTCGGAAAGATCTAGCCCAGCGGCTGAAAGAAAAACTCTCCTGGACCCCCCCGTGTTATCCTTCAAACCGTGACCGGGGATATGATCGACATACATGGAAGAATGAAACTGAAAATAAAGTTTGGGAACGCCGCTTACCATCATACAGCCTATGTGGCCGATATTTCAGACCCTTTCATACTCGGACTGGACTTTTTAAAAGAGCATGGATTTACATTGGATTTTAAGAAGAATGAGTTACGCTCTGCTCAAGAAGATGTCACTATTTTCAAACTTGGAAATGAGTCCGGGTCTATTCAACGGATCACAGCCAAGGCAGATGTTATCATCCCTCCTCGGACCGAAATGATGATACCTGGATTAACTGAGAAAGAAAGTATTTTTCAATGTGGCTTGGTTGGATATCCTGAGAAGAGCCCAAAAGGAGTGCTAATAGCATCAGCGCTGGTAGATCTGTCGAGAGATGTCATACCTGTGAGAATTGCGAACGTAAGTGAAAAATCTAGAATTATCCAGAAGGGTGAAGTGCTTGCAACGTGTGCTCCAGTCACCTGTGTTTGCAAAGACCCGAGCTTGTCGTTGTCGGAGCCGCCTACAAGTTTAACACCTGAAATTGGACAAAATGAGAATTTATCTCCTGAGCAGAGACATGCCGCAGAAAGACTGTTCCAGGAGTTTAAGGATGTGTTTTCACAAAACGAGGGTGATATAGGTCGCACTTCTCTGACACGTCATAGAATTGACACTGCCGACCATCCACCGATTAAACAGCATCCAAGACGCTTGCCGTTCGCAAAACAAGAAGAGGTTTCTAAGCTCCTACGAGAGATGCAGGATAGTGACATCATCGAACCGTCATCAAGTCCGTGGGCCTCTCCTATCGTGTTGGTCCGAAAGGAAGATGGCTCCACAAGATTTTGTGTGGATTATCGTAAACTTAACGATATCACGAAGAAGGACAGCTATCCTCTACCAAGAATAGACGACACGCTAGATACTCTTTCAGGACATAAATGGTTTTCCACGCTGGATTTGAAGAGTGGATATTGGCAAGTAGAGATCCATCCTGATGACAAAGAGAAGACCGCATTTACTACTGGACAAGGACTTTGGCAATTTAAAGTTATGCCGTTCGGGCTCTGCAATGCTCCAGCAATGTTCGAGCGCCTCATGGAGACAGTGTTAAAAGGTCTGACATTTGAAGCTTGTCTCATCTACCTAGATGATGTCATCATTGGTGGCCGCACGTTTGAAGAACATCTTGGAAATATTCGAAAAGTGTTAACGAAGCTAAGAGCGGCGAATTTAAAGCTGAACCCTCTGAAATGCAAGTTCTTCCAACGCGAAGTAAATTATTTAGGACACATCATCTCAGCTGAAGGTGTTCGAACAGATCCTGAAAAAGTGTCTGCAGTAAAGAACTGGAAGCGTCCGGAAAACGTCCATCAGTTGCGAAGCTTTCTGGGACTATGCACTTATTACAGAAAGTTTGTTCAGGGGTTCTCCAACATCGCAAGACCCTTGCATAGGCTCACTGAAAGCAAGCAGAAGTTTCTATGGACACAAGAATGCGACAATTCCTTCCAGCGGCTGAAAGAAGCTCTCACATCCTCTCCTGTTCTTACCTATCCACACCCCGACAAACAATTCATTGTGGACACGGATGCCAGTCACGAAAGTGTCGGCGCTGTACTTTCCCAAGAAATAGATGGCCAAGAACGAGTCGTAGCATACTGGAGCAAATGTTTATCGAAACCAGAGCGGAATTATTGCGTCACTCGTAAGGAGTTATTATCTATAGTGAAAGCCATAGAACACTTCCATCACTATCTCTATGGCAGGAAATTTCTCCTTCGTACTGACCACGCATCCCTAACATGGCTGATGAATTTTAAGAACCCAGAGGGCCAAGTAGCCAGATGGATACAACGACTCCAGGAATACGACTTTGACATCAGGCATCGCAAAGGCTCATCGCATGGAAACGCCGATGCCCTATCAAGAAGACCGTGTCCCGAGAGCTGTCGCTATTGTTCCAGAGCGGAGAGCAAGTATAATCCCGAATATGTCATACGCCAGACGAAGACTTCACTATTCACGCCACCAGATCCCTGGAGTGATGAGAAGATTCGAGAAGATCAAATGGCAGACTCTGAGATCAAACCAATCTTGGAGTTATTAGAATCTTCTAGCACGAAGCCCAGTTGGAAAGACATCTCGACTTACAGTCCTACGACGAAGCAATATTGGGCTCTTTGGAACTCCCTCCACGTCAGGAATGGTGTCCTGTTCCGAAAATTCGAATCGGAAGATGGGAAGACATCTCGGTGGCAGTTGGTACTTCCTCGATCCCGAATACCAGAGGTCCTCAAGGAATTACATGGCAGTCCCACTGGTGGCCATTTTGGAGTCATGAAAACATTACACAGAGTCCGAGAGCGCTTCTTCTGGGGAAAAGCGAGAGCTGACGTCGAACAATGGTGCAAATCTTGCGATGCATGTGCAGCTCGGAAAGGACCAAAGAAACGTAGCCGAGGAAGACTACATCTCTACAATGTAGGAGCACCTTTTAAATGCATCGCCCTTGACATCCTAGGTCCTCTGCCAAGAAGTGCTGATGGCAACAAATACCTCCTTGTTGTCATGGACTATTTCACGAAATGGCCTGAAGTTTATGCCATCCCTGATGAAGAAGCTTCTACGGTTGCAGATGCCTTGGTACACCAGTGGATATCAAGGTATGGAGGCCCCCTTCAAATGCATTCTGACCAGGGGAGAAATTTAATCTCTGCTGTGATTGAGGGTCTCTGTCAACTTCTCGGAATGGACAAAACTAGGACGACGCCTTTACATCCACAATCGGATGGCATGGTTGAGAGATTTAATCGTACCATCCTCAACAATCTCTCACTGCTAGTCTCAAGAAACCAACAAGACTGGGACCAAAAACTTCCCTTGTTTCTTCTCGCCTATCGCAGCGCCGTCCATGAAACAACCGGCTATTCCCCGTCTCAGATGCTTTTCGGTCGTGATCTTCGTCTACCTTGTGATCTGATTTTTGGTCGCCCTCCAGATGCGCCTTCATCGCCAGAGGGATACGTGCAGAATCTCCAGGCACGATTTGAAGACGTCCACAACTTGGCTCGAGAGCGGATCAATATACAGACGGAGAAGATGAAGACCAGGTACGACACGAAAGCCACGGGACATCAATTCAAAGAAGGTGACAAGGTTTGGTTTTATAATCCGACTCGACGTAAAGGACTTTCTCCCAAACTGCAATCGCACTGGGACGGTCCTTATACAGTCCTAAACAGACTGAACGATGTCGTAATTCGGATCCGAAAGTCACGAAGTTCGAAGCCTAGAGTCGTTCATTACGACAGGCTGGCTCTATACTATGGCCATAGTACTTAGTTCATTAATTGTAAATAGTGTAATGTAAATAATGTAAATTAGTATGACCATGGTCTTGTATATAAATTAATGTAATTATTTATTTTGCTTAGCATTATCATTATTATTGTTATTATTATTTAAATACTTGTATGTAATAATGTCTATGCTTTAATTTTATTTTATTTTTAAATAAGTGTATAGTTTGTATAATTCAGCATTATGAATGTTTTAAATTGTATAGCATTTGTTGGTAACGGGTTTGCTTTTCAATCAAAGGTTGAACTGCCCGGGACGTGCAGTCCTTGAGAGGGGGGCAATGTTATGAATTTTGTATATATCTGTAAATATTCCATTTGTTTAAATTTATTTTATTTTATTATTGTGAAAATTGCAGTATTATTAATGTATTTCCTATTGAGCATCATGTAACTCAATGCTAAAGGCCTCAGGTGGTTTGCAAGAAAAACAACCTTACAGCATCGGTTTTATAATGGAGCTCTATTGGAAAATCGCCAAGGAATGGGTTTATCGCCAAGTTGGCGATGGTTTTGGCGACTTATTTTTGTCGCCAAATTTGGCGATATATCGCCAAATGTCGCCAAGTTGGCAACGGATTTGGCGAGTTTTTGTGCAACCACACCCCCCTTATACGTATACATTGGGATCCTTTCTTGCTTGGGTTCTCTATCGAAAGTTAAAGCACCTTCTGGTAATTTCTAGCATCTGAAGGCTCTGGAATAATCTGGAAAGATCTTTAAAGCCTATATAAGGACCTCCATCAGTTCAGTTAGTTAGTTGTCTGTCAACTGCGATTGAATTCATACGAGAGGCTTTGCATTGAGAACTGTGTTTCTCGGATCGATTTTGTCGTTGATACGTCGTATTGAACGCATTGTTTCTGTGTGAAATTTTGCTGCGCTTTTATTGGATTTGAAGATTACTGAATATCTTGTAATTTTCAGAAGATATTGGTGATCGTATTGCACTGTTTATAGTGAATAAAGCCTTTTTATTGTTCTTATATATTGGCATCAGTCCTTTCGAACCCCGAGCTCACAACACTATTATTTAATTAATAAAATTATTAGTCTAACTCATATTTTATTCTTAATTATGTATTATCATAATGTTCACACTTAATTGTGTGAGTAAATTGAAACAGTCTTTAAACTAGTATTCAAACAGTCCTTAGTATAATACAATATTTATTTTGAGACTGTTCTGAAAAATGCTGCAGTTTATAAAAGCAGGTAAATTATTATGCAAACAATTACCAAACACAGAATGGATTTTTTTTTTTTTCAAGATTTTGTCAATAGAGAAATAGAATTTAGTTTTTCCTTATCATTTTTTTCAAAGGATTGTAGCTCAGTTAAAAAAAAAAAAAAAATGAATATGTAGAAATCAGGATATTTAAGAAATATTTTGGGATGTTGGGTTGGGACTTTAAGTTTAAAACTAGAGTTTTCAGGAAAACTGGAACACCTGCTCACCAAACTTTTATAATATGTAATAAGAATGAAAATTTTGCAAAAAGTTAATTCTCTGAAGATTTGATCCAAACAATTAAGTTTTTGCACAGTTCTGCAATATTTATATCCAAGAATTTATAGTCTGACTAGAAAAATATACAAGCTATATAAGCTACTACACCAACTCAAAAGGAATCAAAAACAAACTCTCATGCCTAGAAATAGACCTAAAATCAATTTCAAAACATTATGCCACAGAGGACGACCATCTGTCAAAAGGTATAGTCAACATGATAATCGATGAAATTACCGACAAAGGAGAATTTCAAGAATATGACAGCCAAGAGGCAAGTTGTTCACAAGATGTTATCGATCTAATTACGCAGTTGACAAGGGGTGTAAGAAAACGCACTAAAGGAACATCTGCAATAGTCCACCTATACTTAGACGAATTAAAAAGACGACCTAAACTAATACAGACAGATTTCACCAATATCTATATACTAAAGGCACCATCCTCAGAGATATCCCCAAAAATGGCATTAAATATAGCTGAATTACAAAATGCCTCTTACAGTCTAACACATATTGAAGATGAAAAACTGATACACAGTGGAAAATCCATACAAGATAAAGACAAAGGAAATGAAGGTGGTGATAAAAGTGTTTTAAGTAAGGAAGACTGTGGAAAAGAAATGATTCAGGAAGAGTTGGAAACAGCCCATCTGAATTTACAGGTACTTTCTGGAGAGAGTTCCACTCTTAGTATACCAATGACATTGCAAGAACTAACGAGCTTAACACAAGAGAAATCTCCACTACATCAATTGGAAGATATCCTAAATCAAATTGAAAGTAATTCAAAAATTTATGATGAAGACATCCAAACACAAATAGCGAACTCAATACAGCAGATAAAAGAATATCTATACTTTGAACAAGAAGAAAATAACGTCCTGAAAACTACGACAAACGAACAAGAGCATCAAATAAAGGAAATGAAAACTCAAATCACTCAACAATCAAAAATAATTGACAAAATGGAAAAAGAACTTCAGAGCAAAGAGATTGAAATAACCGAAAAAATTAAACAAACATCACTTATAGAAGAAATGTTTCATACCATAAAAAATCAACAAAACTTAGTTAATAATCAAGACCAACTGGAAGATGGAATCGATTCCGAAATATCGAAAAGAGCACAACTCAAGAGTTATGCTGCTGCAATTACATCCGATCAACCTATAAAAACACCTTGCTTTAAGTACTCTAAATCAGCAATAATAATAAGAAGAAGTCAATCAACGAATATTCCCATTAATGTAATACGAAACATGTTAAATGACAAAATAAAAGGGAATAAAAAATTTAAATACATCTCATGTTCGTTAGGAAGAGATAAAAACTCGCTCATAGTCCAAACAGAATCAGACGAAAAAACAGCGGTTTTAATTGATTTTATAAATCAAATAGAAGGTTTCAGAGACTTGGCCGAAGCAGATCTTAGAGTTGCTAAAAGAAAAAATGTCATTATACTGGGAATTCCAGTAGATGTGACTGAGACTGAAGTAATTGATAAGATACATCAAGAACTGGGACAGAATTTTCCTCTAGGAATAGCAAAAGTTCTCAAAAAACAAAAAATGAAAACATACCAAATAGTACTTGATGCAGAAGAACATTACGCGAAAGCATTATTTTCAAGAAGAAAATTACCTATTCATTTTAATTTATGCCGTATAGAATATTACAATCCAGTGGTTAGGTGTAATAAATGTCAACGTTATGGCCATACAGTTGATAATTGTAGAAGTTATTACTTAACATGCGCATATTGCACAGGTAACCACAAAACAGACACATGCAAAATAAAAGAAAATTATGAACGTCATTGTTGCATCAACTGTGAAAGAGAATATAAAACCGCAGTAAAACCTGAAAAGATTGAAAGGCATAGTTCAAATTCTAGATTCTGCCCAATTTTTCAAAGATTGTTGCAACGAAAACAAAATATTACTATCTCCTATGATCCTTCAAAAGTATGTTCTCAGAACTAAAATCACACAATATCTCTGATGACTCTATAGAAGATTCAACTGTAGAACCTCCAACCAATGCTACATATATAATAAATCAGACTATCCCATTGGACAATAGATATTATTTCGGAGAATCCAAGACCCCACCAAATCATTTAAAAATAGTTCAAATAAACCTTAATAATTGTAAGGCTGCAAATCTCCAATTGCTGAAGTACATACATGAAAATAAAATAGATTTAGCTTTAGTTCAGGATTATCACAAAAGTAATAACACCTTCACGGGAATCCTAATTTCATGTTCTTTCTACCATTCAATAAATCAGACGTCGGGAATACTCGTATCCAATCCCTTATTAATTCATATTCAGACTCTACAAACAAATAACAGTGTATTTATAAACCTATCACTGTCATCAAAATTCATTAAAGTCGGATCACAATATTCAAAACCGAGTGGAAATCTTGATGAAGACTTCCGAGAATGGACCAGAGTCCTAGAAGATACATCGAACCTTATCCTTGGGGGTGATTTCAATGCACACCTCCAGGCGTGGGGTTATAAAAGAAATAATGCTAGAGGATATATCCTACTTGACTATCTAGCAATGAGCAGATTAACTATTATTAATGATCCTGATTCAGAATGTTCTTTTGCGCGAGACAAGTTTAAAGGCAAACCAGATTTGACCCTCTGCGGTGAACATTCAAAAAATATTATAGATTCATGGAAAATAGACTCGACATTTAAATCACTAAGTGACCATCAATATATTACTTTTACTCTGAATGTCACACCCACAATAAGAAATTTATACCGTTTCAAAACCAAATATGAAACGTTTAAAAAATTCAATAAACTGTTTCAAAAACATGAAGAAACATTACTTTCAACACTTAAAGCAGTCAATTCTGTTGCAGAGTTAGAGAAGTGGACAGAGGAATTTAATGTTATCCTTTTAAACATCATGCAAAAATCACTTAAAAAGAAAAAGTTGTCTCATGAAATTAATGTATCCTGGTATACTGACAAACTTAAAGTACAGCGAAGCCACCTAAATGCTATATATAAACTACATAAAAGAAATCCAGATTCTGTAGAACTCAAGATTAAATATAAAAAAGCCAAAGCAAAATACAAATTAGATATTAAAAAAGCTAAAATTGATTCTTGGATAACATTTTGTTCGGAAACAAACAGTAAGTATGGTACTGCTTTTAAAATTCTGAAGCAGAAATATTTAAAAAATACAGATCTCATCCACTCTGTCATGGAATCTTCAACTCAAAATGATACATACAAAGAGATTCAAGAAACGTTACTTCATTCCCATTACAATACAAGCCCAGAATTCGAATCACCATTTCAAAACACAAACACACTATCAATAAAAGAATATAACAATTTTAAATTTACCCATAGAGAAATTCAATATGCAATTAACCAACAAAATAAAAAGAAAGCCCCAGGATATGATCGGGTAGATGGCAGAATTTTAGAAAATTTGATAAAAAATAATATGAAGCTTATAAAGTTATTATATAACAAATGTCTCTACCTTGGACACTTTCCAGAAACGTGGAAGAAAGGAGTAGTCATCTATTTTAGAAAGAAAAACAAAGATCCATCAAAACCTGATTCATACCGTCCAATTACACTACTACCCATGATTGGTAAAATCCTAGAAAGATTAATAAAAAATAGAACTTTAACTTATCTTGAAGCAATAAACTATCTAAAAGATGAACAGTTCGGCTTCCGTGAAAACAGAAGCACTATATCAGCTCTGGAGAGACTTAAAGAGAAAATTGCACAATTATTACAAAAACATACTTATGTGGGCATCATATCATTTGATATTACAGGTGCTTTCGATTCAATAAACTGGCACCAATTATCAGAAATAATTGATGACTCACCGTTACCCAGATACCTCAAAACCTTATTAAAAAGTTATATAAGCAAAAGAAGTATAGGCTTAAATCAATATGAATATATAGAGTGGTTCAGGGTATTTAAAGGATGCCCTCAGGGATCCTGTCTTGGACCACTCTTATGGCTTCTTATAGCTAACTACATAATAAAAAATTATAAAAATCTATATGAAGATATTATTGTTTACGCAGATGATTTTTTGATTCCAATAGAGGGAAATACCGTAATAGACCTGGAAGTTACAACCAACAACAAAATAGTCCATTTTAAGAATATATGTGATGAACTCGGTTTAAAAATATCAACTCAGAAAACGCAATCAATGCTTTTCGGTAGCAATCTCCTCGAAAGAAGACTTCCGAGATTTAAATTAGAAAATATAAAAATAAAAGTAGTAAAAAATATTAAATATCTTGGTGTACTGTTAGATTCTAAATTCAATTTTACAGATCACATGAAAGACCTTCGAACAAAGATTGCAAACTTTGTAAACGGATTTAGAGGATTTCGATTCTTTAATAAAGGTATCAAACCAGACATCCTGAAAATATGGTATCAAACAGTCATAGAACGCCAAATACTATATGCTTACGAAATTTGGTATCCAAACTTGAATACTGATGGCCGCAAATTACTACGTTCAACTCAGCGTTTGGCATTATTAAACTTAATACGGACCTATAGGACTATCTCTCACGAAGCTCTGTATCTTCTTACAGGAACTCCACCAATCCTAATAAAAATACAGAATGAATTTCAGTACTACCAACTGAAAATAGGAAATAGAAATTTGTTAATCAATAACACACAGCTAAACATTAACAATATAATGCAGAAAGAAAAATCGTATTGATTCCTCAATTACTACAGAGTCCAAAATATCAGAATTATAGAAGATAGAAAATTTATCCATCCAAAAGAATACGATGTGGAAGCCTACACAGATGGTTCTGTCATGCCAGGGGGTGTAGCCAGTGCTTTCACCATATATAAAGATGGAAATAATATACATGATGAAGCAATACGACATCATCCACTGAATAACATATATCAAGCAGAATTAATGGCAATTTATAAAGCAATAAAATGGTTCTCTACCTCCGACTAGAATAAACTACTAATTATTACAGATAGTTACTCTTCTATGGAAGTATTAAAAGTTGCTTTTCCTAGAAACTACATTATCAAAAACATTTACAATCAATTACTTCAAATTCCTGATAAATCCATTATAATAACATGGACTAAATCTCATGTGGGTGATACTGGCAACGAAAGAGCTGATCTCCTAGCAAAGCAAGCCATCTTACAAGACCAATATCAATCAAGAAAAGATCTGTTGTTCCCCATTTCAATAGCAAAATTGTATTTTAAAAAGAAAACCATCTCTGACTGGCAAGCCATTTGGGACTCATGTAATAAGGGCAGAGATACCTATAAAATTATAAATAAAGTCGATCCAAATTATCTCTGCAAACAGCCAACACTGCCGTATTATCTGAGTAACCATGGCAGTTTCCTACAATACTTACATAAAATAAGAAAAAGAGCCTCACCTAGATGTCCATGTGATAAAGCAGAAGGAGATGCAGTTCACTACATATTCGGATGCTGCCCTCTTATGGTCCATCACTTCCCTTTTGATAAGAACGAAACTCTCAGATATAACCTTCGTAATATCATTTTCAATCCTTCAAACTCTCAAAAGTTAAAAGAGAATTATAATATTCTCAATAAAAATTTCTCTTTCATTACGAAAGAATTAAAAAAAAAAATTGACTGAACTGACCATTGACTTTCTGAACTAAAATACCATAAATTTAGGACATTATGAACTTATAGTACTTCGAAAATATTTTATATTTAACTTTCAATTTGCAAAAAATTGTTATTTTTTACCTTTTATATTTTATTATTGTTATGTAATTATATTCATTGTTTCAAATCTAATAAACAGGCGCCTCCTGCGGTGGGGGTTGGAACGGATGGGTGCTATCGGTGCCGGGTAGCGTTTATTTTTCCCCTAGTGGACTTATTGTTCCTATACCTCACGGGTGGCTGTCCACGAGTGGGTGATTTCGGTCCCCGCTGCCTTCGGCACCGTATACCGGTCGTGCTGCGCACGCACCGGATAATCCCTTAAATTGCACATAGAATAGTATAAACCTCTAACTGAACGAACCTCCGGCTCAGGTCCCCGCTGCCTTCGGCACCGTATGACGGTCGTGCTACGCATGCACCGGATAATCCCTTAAATTGCACATGGAATAGTATAAACCTCTAACTGAACGAACCTGCGGCTCGGGTCCCCGCTGCCTGCGGCACCGTATAGCAGTCGTGCTGCGCACGCGCTGCAGTATACGTTAGTTCCACCTTCCGCCACCAGGTGGCGCAATCTGTTTATATGATCATAACTGAAATCGTTAAGACTTTCGATGTCTAGTCGAATGAGCCATACCCCGTCGTTTTCATGCCCGTAGAACCGAAGATAGGAAAGCGCCCCCTAGTGGTGAAAAAACGAAATAAAATCGGTAAGCTCTATCGATGTCGAGTCGAATTGATTTAGACTACCTGAGTTCTAGTTCAAAGACAGGGACCTGTAGAAAAACTTAAAACTTTAAAAAAAAAAAAATCGATAACGGGCGAAGCCCGCTTTTCCCTATCATAATATCTGGATAGGGGGTCCTTATTACTTTAATTATGATGTTTGGAATCAGTTTGGTGGACATCCGTATCATAGTTTCTTAGTTATAGAAACGGACCACAGTTAAAAGAAAAAAGCGGGGGAGGGGGGGGGGGGGGTTGGCGATGACACTGCTTTTCCTCAAACAACTTATGTAGACTACCTGTGTTCTAGTTCAAAGACAGTGAGCTGTAGAAAAACTTAAAACTAAAAAAAAAAAAAAAAAACCATAACGGGCGAAGCCCGCTTTTCCCTATCGTAATATCTGGTTGCCACTCTAAAACAAAAACTTAAAATACTAAAACTTAAAATAATAATGCAGTTTTTAGACGCGGCCTACTTCTTAAAATCCTAATATCTAGCCGGCACTGTCATAAAAAGCGGGGGGGGGGGGGGGGGTTGGCGATGACACTCACGTGACCACCGTAAAAAAATTGCGCCTCTACTCTTGAAAATCCTTCTCTTGTCTGAAAATATCCGGTCACGTGTCGTTTTTCTGCATTGGTTACAAATGATTAGAAATAGATTGCTTCATTAACCGGTTTTTAATTGATATCTTCCGATTTTACTGGTCGAATTGTACAATCTTTTTTTTGTTGAAATCAGGATTTTTTTTTACGTGTGATGGCCGATTTGGGGGTCCAGAGATTAATTCTTTCATTGTTTTTCGAAAACGGACTTGAGCATTACATGAAAGCTGTCAGGTGAATTTGCTCTTTCTTCCTTCCAAACATCTGCGCTCCAGGCAGTCTGCGGTCTCCACATGCCGCGCCGAAAGAATTAAAAAATTATTTTTTATTGATCGATTTTTAAAGAATTTTTTCAGTTCTAATGGTCGTACTGGAATGATTTTTCGAATTTCTGAAAGCAAATGCTCTCCTGAATCTGTCTGTCCCATTTCCGAATTTCTGACCCCCCCCGACTTCCGTAGATCCGGGTCGGTTTAAAAACCCGCACTGCGGTTTGGGGCTTAATTTGCTCCTGGCGACCCTGCCTTTTTCGAGAATCGTCTCCACCGGCAACCCTCGGCGGAGGCGAACTTTTCGCTGTTTTGACTTCTCTTCCAACTTCGGTTTCGGTGGGTAATAAAAACAGTTTCGTCGGTTAATAACGCCCCGGGTCCGGGTCGGAGTTCCGACCCGATCGAAACTTGAGCGTCGCGCCTTTTTTGCGAATTTTTCGGTACGCGTCCGCCGTCGGTGCGTCGATTAGTCCAGGAGCCTTTGCGGGTACAAAGGTGGAGTGCACAGACAGAAACACACACAGACGTTTACCGTCCTTAATATTAGTGATAAGCAGATTAAGAAACAGAGAGACATGAAAAATCAATTTATCTTGAGTTTGCAGTCACACATGCAGTCATATATGCTTATATATAAACATTGTTGATTTTAAATAATTTCTTAAAAGAAGCAAACACAAAGATCTATATGTATGGTTTATAGAAATAGCATTCATTGTGCATTTGTTTACAGAAGGTGCTGAAAGTCATGCAGATAATTTTTTGTGTGTGCCACTAAGTAGTATGGTATGTTAGAAAATAAGAATTTATACATTATTTAAAATCATACTTTTTTATGTATCTTCATTCTTTGAGTCAGCAGGATGAATGCTTTAATGGAATCCCCCAAAATAGACATTTGGCAACATTCATAGAAATTTCCCATATTTTTTTCATGCAATTCATACATCAAATTTAAATATTAATAAAATCAACCATAGATTTTATACAAAAATTAGAAAAGAAATTTGCCTTTAGTTACAGGTTTAATCAGGCATAATATTTTCCTTATGTTATTTTTAATCATTAAATTATTAAATTATTTTGTATTAAGCATTATTTTAGCTGTATATTGGCTATTTACTTACTATTTTTCTTAATTTTCAGCCAAGTTTTTCGTGAAGAACTGGAACGCATTATTGAGTCCCAAATCGGTGAAGGACACATAACTGCCAATTTAGCAGCTTTGCAGCAAGTTACAGAACTATTATTACCCCACAATTCTCGCACAAGTAACTCAGCTGTACGAACTGGTGTTTGTGTTATTCCAATTAATGATATTCGGGGTGTAGATGCTCTTAGGTATGCTAAAGGAGAAAAAGTTCTTAGAGCCAAGCTTGCAGCAGTTTACAGGTTAATTGACTTGTATGGATGGGCTGAGAGCATGTTTAATAACATAACTGTAAGTGAACCTTTTAATGTTATATAAAGTGAAAAGTTTTGTCAAAATTTATTGTTTTTATTCGGCAAAATGTTGAAATACCTAATATTATTTAAATAGCCAAAAATAATTTAAATAATTTTTCAGTATTTCCTTTTTATGTCTTGGTAAGAACAAAAAAATTCTCAAGCATTTTCTAGTGATTCATTTCACTCCTACATACAAATACACACAATCACTTTATGCAATATTTGTATTATTTAATATATACATTCAGAGCAATTGATCTAATAATTATATGCAAGGGCAATTTAATATATACAACTAATGCTATTTATATAATATATGAATAATGTTATATAATTCATATAATATTTGTAGAACTGTTAAATCTGTTTGTCATGTGAACACCTTAAATTGCTGATTTTGTATTTTCAGATGATTTCTTATCCAATATACACAGTTACATATAATAGCATTTTCAGAGATTCATTCAATATCTTTCTTTTGGTAAAAAGCTGTAGCTCCGATTTCTGTTGGCAAATTGCAACTACTAAATGTATTAGAAATTTTAGAAAAAAAAAATGTTAATTTAACAAATTTTTTAAAATTGATTGTTTTATTTTTATTGCTGTTTATAGTATTTGAGTGGAAATCACACTTCTTTAAGCCCAAATTATACCACAGCTGCTGTTAAACAGAAGTACCTATTGTGTATGAATTAAGACAAGGAATAAAATTTTTAAGTTTCAAAGTATTTTATCATAATTTTTTAAAAATTATCTTTAATTTTACTTATCATTTCTTCAAAATGTAGTTTTAAGTTTGGATAACTCATTCTTGTTTGAAAATTTCTTGCTTAGTAATTTTCTTTTAAAATAATTTTATAAATTAAATCCATATCAGAACTTCCAGAAAATCTATCAAATTAAATAATGAAGTCATATAATTAAAATATTTAAAATTTATGATGTGAAAACAGATATAAAAACTGCATACACCTTATTATAAAATTAAAATATATTGTTTCATTAAAGAAAGACAATTGCTTGCATGTTGGCAAAAAATCTAAAAATAAAAGCAAATGCACTAAATGTTTTAAAAATTGTAAGTTAAGGTGGTCATGGATTTCATGAATACTTTTTTTCTTCTTTGTAACAACTACTGTTTAGTTTCCTTGTTTTTTTTTGCTCCTATTCACCTTTAAGTTTAACATGCTTGCTATAATGTAACTAAGTATGAACTCTCAATATCAGTTATTTAGAATCCAAGATGCAATCCAGAAACCATATTTATTTTTTTACTATCTGTTATCAGTGACTTCGTTCACATAATTAAGAAGAATCAATGCATTAATTAATCAAAAAATTTTTCCTCTCGTTTAAAAATATATACAATAAAACAACTTTTTATCACATTTTATAGTAGAAAATACTTCTGATGATCTCAATTTTCATATTTATATTGTTATATATAAGATCATTTAAATATCTTTCATGTGCTTGAAATTTCAATGTCAAATTAAGATTGTATTAGAGTGTCAAAAAATCATGATTTTTTTTTTTTTTTTTTTAAATAAAAAAAATCAGATTTTTATGATTTTTTTCCCCCTGCATTAAAATACAAAATAGTTAACAAGAATTTCAGCTTTCCAAAACAATTAACCCTTTTATTAGTAACTTTATCTATGTTTTTATTCTTTAATTAATAATATTATAATTATTAGTATTTACAGAAATTATAAAAACTACAAATTAGTAATTTCATTAGTAGCATACAATTAATGTTATGCAGTGGCGGCTCGTGCCCTATTTCACAGGTGGGGCACCTAAAGTTCCGGCAAAGGTAACTTGGCAGTGGAGGAAAAGTTATGAAGACCTGTTCACTCACTTTGGTGCTAGTAGATTCCCATACTGGGAGATAAGCGATGATTTGGCATGTAGAAAAATCCTTTTCCGATTTAATTTATAACATTTGTTTACTTTTGATGTAAATCCTTGAATCGCCAGATTTGACTGTTTATCGTTGTGTGTAGGAATAAATTTTGCATGAGTTACTGTTATGTTCTATGCCGATTTTTTGTTATTCGTTAAAGAATTTCTTTTACAATGTTTTAACCCATTGTACTAAATTTTGTCATCTGCGATTTCTATGTGATTGAACGAGGTTTTTTGAATTTTGCAGTGATTTTTCCACATTATTAAATATAAATCCTGTTTTAAACTTTTTGTACAATTTAGTAAATTTTATCCTCTTTTCAATAAAGTTTATTTGGAATTCGTACGTACATTTTTGAATTTTATGCGTATATTTTTATTTGAATTTACAGAATTTTTGGGTTTGCGAGGCGATTTTTCCACATTCGTAAATGAAATCCTGTTCGTCTTTTAGTCCAAAAAAAGATAATTTTTTTCTCTGCAGTTTTTGAAATCTTAGTGATTTTTAATGTTATCTTTAGCGTTTTTGCGTGATTTTTCTACATCAGCAAAAAGAATCCTGTAGATGAATATAGTAAATTTTGTTCTCTTTTCAATGTAGGTTATTCAGCATTTATCAGGTTAAAATGCTAATTTTTAACAATTTTCTGAAATATTTTTTGCCTTTAGAGGAAGATGCGAAACACTATTCGATTACTTGATATCTGAATGAGAATTTCTGTAAATTTTATACATTTACGAATAATAAAGACTTCATGAAAATGTTAGAAATTAGTTAATTTAAATTGGCAAACAGTTGTAAAGAAAACTACATTTTTTAAAACTAAAGACTGGAAGTATCTAAAGTTGGAAGCATTGAAATGAGTTTTCTATTTTTTAATAAATAAATTACTTATAGAGTTATAAGCAATTTGTCTCATGTGAGAACACATTTTTTCCTTTTCTCGTGCTGCAGCGTTGGAAATTCGGTTCAAAATGCTGGCTTTGACACTATTTTCTGAAAAATCTTCTGCCTTGATAAAAAAAAATGGAAAACGTCTTTCAATTACAAAGTTTTTGAATAAGCACACCTATCAACTTCATGCGTTTCCAAACAAAAATGTATTAAAATTATGTCAAAGTAGCCAGTCTGGATTTGAGAACAGCCTTAAGGGTACGGAAATCGGTAAATGATATAGATATTTTCTAAATTTGATATTCTACAAAGAGAAAAAGGGGCTGTGCATATGTAACATCATCACTTTAGGGGGGAGG
Organism: Maratus michaelseni; assembly: GCA_963931845.1. Classification (NCBI taxonomy): domain Eukaryota; kingdom Metazoa; phylum Arthropoda; class Arachnida; order Araneae; family Salticidae; genus Maratus; species Maratus michaelseni. The sequence continues at coordinate 92,724,425 of OZ007591.1, forward strand.
GGGGATCTGGCATTTGATATCGGATATACATATTTTGGAATGATAATTCTTTTGGAGGTAACATTGTTACAAATTTTGAAAGTTAATAAATTTTGCTATTAATTATAACTGAGAATTTGTACATAATTTGTAAAGTTAAGTGAGAATTTATTAAGTTTCAAATTGCCCTACCAAAATACCTCGTTTATAAATAAAACTGTGCATGTACAAAAGAGGTATTGTGGGATTTCCTGTTATTTTGTTTCCTGTGATAAAAAAAACATGAGTTATTTATTTATTTGTCTTTTGTTTTGCTTTTTTTGATGACAACTATTTTCTCTCCCAATTTTGTACAAATAGCTACATTTGTGCTCTATTTATATGTATCTCTTTTTTACTAAAGGTACGTGTTAGTCAAGACCAAGAGCATTTTCTTCTACATCCATATGGATTACAGTATCATGAAATTACTGCATCATCATTATTAAAGGTTGACATGCAAGGGAATGTCATCGATCCCGGTACTACAAATTACGCATTTAATCGATCAGGTTTTGCTTTACATTCTGCTCTTCATGCTGCAAGGCCAGATTTAAAGTGTATAATTCAAGTGCATCATCCACCATGCATTGCTGTATGTTTTAAAGACTCTTTTTAAATATGAATTAGTTTTACTTGAACATCAAGATGCATTATGCTATCTATATCTATCTGTATTTGTAAATCATTTTATTAGGTATATTTGATCCATTTCTAGCAGCTGCATATTTTGTGTCTAAAATTTTAGTGAAAGGCTTTAATCATGCACTTAAAGTTGTGGTTTTTCCTACCCCTTTTTTTTCTTAAAAAAGCAGTCTAAAAGGAGCAAATTTGAAGAAATCATTTGACAGTGCAACTTATTGAGAAAATAAAATGTTAACAAATTTTAATTTTATTTGAATAGTTATTCTTTCAACAAATCTCCTTTTTATTATCATCCAAATACTGAAAATAAAGTATTCACTGTAAATTCTATTTATTTAGTATATATTTACATGTACTTTCACAGGGCATTTTTTTGTTATAGAAATGCATCTTCAAAGAAGTTTTGTTATATTTTATGGAATAAAGAATGTTCGTAGTAAATTTATCTTACTACTAACTACTACTTTTTTTTTTTTCATTTTATTAACACTAATTATTTGGTAATTAATCATGCTACATTCATGAGTGTCATCATAAAAGAAAATACCTTTTTATTAATATTATTTTTAATAATTACGCTTTATTTTACTGACTAATTTTAGTCAACTACTGATTTATTTTAAAAATGAATATTTACACACAATGTGTTATTTTGCGCTTCTTGAATCTTATTGAGCAAATAATTATTTTTTAAATTTTGGAACTGACCTCCAGTATATCTTTTTCCCTTTTTACTTACCCATCATACGTAGTATAGGGTAAGTCTTGTAATCGTTTTGAAAATCGAAAAATTTTTTTTGACGGATTTAACGTTTCAGACACTGGAGATTCCGAAAAACATATTTTTAGAAATTTTTTTTTGCCGTCCGTCTGTGTGTCTGTAAACGCTCTATCTCCCGAAAAAATTGAGATAGAGACTTGCAATTTGGTATGTACTCAGTATGTAATAATGGGAAGAAGCCTATTTCATTTCAATAACCTTGATTAACCGGAACTATTTTTTTCGGACTCTCGAAATATTCGTTCTGATAAAAGGTATATAAAAGTTTTCGAAATTGTTTATTTTAAGAAATGAATATAAAAGACAATAAAAAAACAAATTTTGCATAAAGCATGAAGTCGATCGGATAATGAGTTGCCGAGATATTTGGAATCCTATTTCCCACACTCTTCGATTTTTCATGATCCTGTATTTCATCCAAATTTAATTTTAAAGATATATTTTAATTGGAAATTTGACGCTTAATCAGATGCAATAAACCGCTAGTTAATAGGATTATTATTTTTGGAGTTATAAGGAAAAACCTCTTTCAAGCAATTGAGTAATCAATAAGTTTTAATAACTTTAAAGTTTATGAAGTCATCAAGCCACGATTTTATTTGAATTGCAATGCATTTTATAAGTAGTTTACACATTTTTATTTTAATATTTTACGTTATGCATATCCATGATGGGTAAGTATTACGGTGGCCCCCAACGACTAGTTTATAGTTTCGTTCATCTCACAAAACCCTATTCATCCTGCTTCTCTGTCTGTCCGTCACAGAGCCGGTTCTCACAAACTGTATAACTTACAGACTTGAAATTTTGTGTACTTACAGCAGAATACCTACTGTCACGCTGAAAATCATAAAATTTTGAAAAATTGTATATTTTACGAGAGAAAATAAAAATAAAAAAGCTAACAGCTTTTTCCTATTAAACATTTTTTGTTATTGCAGTTGCCAACAATTAAAAATCCACAATAAAATTCTTTCTACAATAATTCATTTTCTATTGAAAGATTTCCACGTGAAAAATGAAAAGGAAATACAAAGTTTCACAAATTGAAAAAAAGATTAATATGACGTCATATTGGTAATAAAACGGAAATTTTCAAACATTTCTCAATAAAACAAGAAGTATGAGTATGTGTAAGTACAGAAAGCAGGTTAATAGGACGTCATGAGAAAATTAAAAAGAAAATTAATCTGACGTCATATTGGAAGTTTCACAGACTTTTTCAAATGTTTGGGAATCATACAAAGAGAGTATCAATATGAGTAATAGTGAAAGCAAGTAGGTAAGATGTCAGCAGGTGAGTACAACGTCATACGAGTTTGAGGAACGTATTGAATCATGATAAAAACCCGACTATGGAAATATTGGCATATTTTAGCATTTTGAAGTTCTCTATACAACATGTTTTGATTTTTTTTATATCGCATTTAGTCCACATTACAGATATTATTATGATAGAGTATAATAGTGGGCTTCGCCCGCTATCGGGCCTGTTCAGATATTCGGAAAAAACCCGGAAAAATAGACTTGTAAATTTTTATTTTATAAAAAACATGACTTTTTTTTTCTTTTTTTGAAAATGAAATTTATTTGGATTTATTAAAGAAAGGATAAAGTGTTTTGAAAGGAATATTAAACGCAACCCTTTGTGCGATCTTCGATCACACTTACCCACTTGTTTAAATCAACTTCTTCCTCCAGATTTGAATTCAGGCCTTTTAACCTTAACCACTATATCATTTATGTATAACCAGGGGTGAAAATCTTTTGCATTTCAGCAGATTTTCATTTAAAGGGGGGGGGGGGAATCCTTCCCATACACTGGAAAAATTTCTGTTTTCTCCCTCTTTTCCCTAGCATACACATTTTAAAACCTTTAAAACAGAACAAGACTTTCTTTTAAAATTTTGCCCTAATTATTATGTTGAAGTAAACAATAAATATCAATCACCAAGATTTCTTTACTCTCCCTTCCTTCCCTGAAATTTCTACTTCTTCTCTTTATCTTGCTAGTGTACAAGGTTTTAAAATCTTTAAAACTCTAATTTTTATTTTATTTTTTCTGCTCCATTTGTTACTTTGTAGTAGTGATAATCAGTTATCTAAATCCTCCCACTCCCAGAAAAAGGTGGGAATTTCTAAATATAGGAGCGAGAGGGGAGGACAAAGCAAAAATGTTCTCATTCTCTCTCTCTTTTTTTTCAAAACTTCTTAACCAAAATATAATTGTTTAAAGAATATAACTTCTGTTGAATGTTATTAAATAATAAAGATCATACAATTAAAGATTAAATATTATTTTAAATATCGTTAAAAACACGATGCGATGAAAATACAATAAAATTTCTTACCTGGAAAAATTCCAAAGAAGATGGAAATCAAGTGAAATAGCCGATATGTACAGCATTTAAAATGATCAAATAATTGAAAATAAAGAAATATTTATTCAACCTATTCAAACTGTTTAATTTATCGATCAATGCTGATTATTTAACTAAAGTAGAAATTATTTTACATTAATTTGCATATTATCTTTCTTTGAACACTGTAAAGTATTTCAGTTTTTATCAGTTTGTAACACAGTTATTAATAAAATACTTGATCTACTGAAAATTGGATTGTTTTTATCTTCAATTGAAGAAGATTGTCCAATAATTATTTTTTTTATGATATCTCTTGAAGTAATCAATCTCCATGTAGGAAAGCAGCTCACAAATCAGAGAATGGCTTGGCACTTGCAGAATTCCGAAGATAATTATTTTCTTGACATTTGTAAATTAAGATAATAGTCTTACTGAGAGTTCTTCCCTATAAATATTTATCTAAATTAATTTGATCATAATACACTTTATACATAAAAATTAAAAACACACTAATTTTCTTAAAAGGTATTAAAAACATTAAAAAAACCCACATATAAGGAATAAGGATGTTAGTTTACATTATATGCCCCAGAGACCTTTTAACCGCACACACGCTCATTTTCAAGGAGATGAAGGTTAATATTGGAAGAGAATAGATAAGCCGAAAAAAAAAACCAAAATGAAATACAGTTATGCATGTGCAAAACTAAGCCAGTCTATTCCTGTAAAAGGGGGGTGGGGGGAATTTACGTTGAATTTCAGGTGTTAATCATCTTGAAATACCTAGAATATTGAACCAAATTGCAAGAACATTATAAGAAATGACATTGTTGCATATATTACAATTTAATTAAAATCTCAATGGTTTCACGGATTATGAAAAGATAGGGGTTGGATGTTTGAAAAATTATTTTAGCTTTGTCGAAATTATTTTTTTATTTTCCCATTGATGTAATCTGGATAAAGCTTATAGTGTACTTATTAGTGTTTATCAGCCTTATCCAGATTACATCAAAGGAAGAATATAAAAAAACTTCGACAAAGCTAAAATAATTTTTCAGTAATAATAATGATAAAACAAATGATGTAAGTAACTAATAAATTTTGATTTAGATTATTTATTTATTTTTTAAAGCTGAAAGTTATTTAATTTCGATTTTGAAATGGATTAAAAAATTGTTGAAAATATTGGATTTAAAACAAATATAAATAGAAGTTCTCTAAATTAATTAAATATTTTGTTAATCTTTATAAATATACTAAATAATCTAAAAAATATTAAAATTCTTGAACCAAAACATTAAAATTGAAGATAAATAAAAATTGTCAATGTTATCGAATTCTGAACTGAAATGTAATTTTATTTATTAGAGTTAATTAATGAGATAAATAAACTTCATTAATATTATGATTATTAAGTAAATAAATTAGAAATAATTTGTTAATAAAGTAAGATGTTACAAGACTTTGTAACAATATTTAAAAAGTAATTGGACACTGTAAAACCAAAATCTAGTCAAGCATATGCCTGCAAAAGATGGTTAAATTCCTATGCATAGTTTTTGATCCTATAAAACACCTGTGCTGAACAGCCATATGTTATAACATTTAAATGTCCATTTGTGCTTAATAAATGCTGCATTTTTGGGGCATTAATAACTGATCAGATGGAGCACTGCAACTCTAATTACATTTTTTTATATTAGCAATAACCTCTTTTTTTTTCAAATTTCTAGATGTATGAGCTTTTTCACTAGTATTGATTGTATTAAAGTACACATTACCTGTCTTGGTTGTAACAGTTACACATATCATCACTAATTCATTATGTACGTTTGACTATCCATTAAATTCAAGGCAGACAGTTTCATATTTTAAAATTGTAGCACAATTTTGCTTTTCACTTTATAGATGGAATCAACCAAAACGCCACTCAACAATGAACCAATAAGGAGATACCTGATGACATGATGATGGGTGCAAGACTTCAGTCTCAGGATTGATTTCAGTCTTGGAGAAATTTTTGACTGATAGTAAATTCTACTTTATGTGCATAATGCAAGACACAGCAATCTACTCCAATTCCATTTGGCTATTCCTGATACTCAGAAATTTTTTTGGCTTGGATGGACTTGCACCCATGCATGACACCAGACATCTTGCATCAGAGTCAGAGTAGTTGCATAATCTCATTTTCTTATGCAATAACAGCATGTTTCACTGCACCAGAATTCAAATTAGTCTATCCTAATCTAAATACTTTTCATCAAATTAAAAGAAAACTATTTTTTTGTTAGTTTTGGAGTTTTAAAAAAGCCAAGTCTGGTTTAAAAAAAAAAGCCATTTGGTTTAAGCCAAACAACCCTGGATTGTATGTTTTCTCAATAAGTTATATATATCTCTCTCTTATTGTACATTGTATGCTTAAACCTTTCCTGTACAATAGTTTCTTAAAAAAAAAAAGAAAAAAAAAATCTGACTTTTATAATTTTTTATCAGTTTAGTATTTCAATTTGCTTAAAAAATTTCACTTTAATGCCTTTTTTATTACAAAATGAATTAAAAAGTGTTGTTAGGATAGTGTAATACAAATACAGACTATCTTACATATTTTTAGAATGGAAAGATATTTACAAGAAAAAATGCTTTAACAAAAAATACTGTTATGAAAATTTTGCAATTCTTATTAAAACAATGTAAATAAATGTATTGTGATCCTATCTGTAAAAGGGAAGGTTTTTGTAGTTGCAAATTTTTCATACAGCATTTTTTAATAAGAAAAAAGCAAAACCTATGTAAATGGTTGAGAAAATAACCACTTTAAAAACTATTTAGCTTTGACTGTTTTGCTATGCTTTCTAAATGTGGTCAAGCAAAGTATTTTGTATGAAAAGTAAAATCTACTTTTATTAATAGACAAATTAAATAAATGTTATATTAAATTTTCTTTAGTGGTATTTTAAATACCATTGGAGCATAAAAAATTAAGTGCCAAATCTGTAGATCACACATCTCAGCAAATACTTTTTGATTTATGTGAAATAATGAGATGCATCAAATACTCATTGATATTTATATCATAGTATAAAACATTTTGTAATACGTAATACAAATTTTTGAATCAGACTTACTATAATATTGAGTTGTTTTATGGTATGTATGATTAAAGTTGGAAAATAAGTTGCTTATTAAGTTAACTTTATTAACATTTTTAGGTATCAGCCACTAAATGTGGACTACTGCCAATTAGTTCAGAAGCAGCAATTCTTGGTGAGATAAGTTATTGTGATTTCCATGGTGTGCCATGTGACCAGTCAGAAAGAGAACTAATTGCTAGAAGTTTAGGACCTACAAATAAGGTATTTTTTCTCAGTGCACTTTCTTTTATTATGTAAGATTGTTGAAGTAGAATGGGAAATAGTAAAGATTTCTCTCATTCATAACTAACAAAAATGTATTATTTTAAACAAATTTATCACTTTATATTTAGTTGCATGTCAAGTTACTGATTAAATGAAAATTATTATTATTATTTTTTTTTACTTCTGTTTTTGACTCAAAAGGAATATAAAATTTATTTAAGCACAGAAGTCAGTATTTCAAAGGGTTAATTTTTTTCTTCAATCCATAAATGAGTTTGGAAAGGAAAATATGTAATACAATAAAATTATTTTACTATCAGTCAACTAATATTTTGCACAACTTTTGAATTGTGATTTTTGGTATTATAAAGTTCTGTTGGTTATAGTCTAAGAGCTAGCAATGCTTTCGTCACTTGATTTTAGCAAGGCTCATTTTTCTATATACCTTCCCTTTTTATGGAGGTGTTTGCATGGGGACAGTCTGGCTTTCAGGAGACTTTGCAAGTGAGGGTAGGGGCAATGCAGGTGAACAAATTACAAAATTACATCATTTTAGCATGACTTTTGTTTATAACACTTGTTTCTACTGATTATTCGTGTTATGAAGTAATTGGTAGACAGTTTCAACGTTGTTAAGACTGTGCCAAACCCTGATTGATAGGTAAAAAATGTATCATCTTCACGTCATTTTAGCAAAGCTGAAATTTTAATATGTTATTCTTTGGCTATCAGACAAGCCATAATTAATTTGCCAGACAGAAATTCCTTTGCTTAATTAATGCCAGACCGATTTAAATCTGGCAGAGAAAGTGCCTTTGAGAACAGTTGGCAGCTTTTGTAGTGCTTTGGCTACAGTCAGTGACACCCAAGCCTTTATTATTGACAAAGCAACGATCATTGCTCTTTCCTAAATGCACAAAATGTACAGTTATTCAGATATTAAAACATCATACACCTTTTCTCTATTTCCTATAAAAGGTAAGGATCTTTTAGAAACTTGTGTCCTAATTGGAGATTTAAACTGTCAGTGAAATGATTTCATTAGGGAATGATAGATTAAGACTCAAGATGTAAATACTCTCACAGAAAAATAAAAAACACTGTTTGAATTTAAAATACTTGAATATTCATTAATGTTTGCAAATGTCATGCAAATAACTTTATGAATGTGTGAAAAAGATTTATTTGCAATCTTCAGCATTTTTTAAGGAACATTGAAAAATGTATTTATTACAAAATATTGCATTATTATATTTCAGTATATCTAAAAAAAAAAATTGCTGTAAGCTAACTCATTTTTACTTTGTTTATATGTTTAGATTTTATTAAGTTGTTTATGTTCTATAAGAGTGCATATAATGATACATAAATAAATAAAAGTATTTTTAAACATTGTGCATTTAAACAACTTTAATATTAAGTATTCTCCAAAGTATTTGAAATATTACAAGAAATACATCAAGCTATCATCAACCTATACATCAAATATTTTTAAATGCATAAATAATAAAACATCAAATTTTGTGTTTAATTCCACTTCTATTTTAAAATTTAATATAAATAAACAAACAAACTACAAAAATATATTTACAGTGGGGGATCGGTTAACGAATCGTTCAGTTTTGTGAGAGATTTTTATGTTTGGATAATGAACACATGTTCAGTTAACAAACACCTCGCAAAACAAAGTCATGAAGAAGCAATGCTGTGTTTCAGAAAGGGAGGCAACTTTGAAATCTTATATGGTAACCCCTTTTTTTTATTGCCAATTCCGATTTTACGGGAAAAAATACGTAAATTTTGAATTGAATTGAACTTTTGTATTGAATGTTTTGTTTTGTATGTTTTTTTTGAAAAATCATAGATGGTGATGTAATCGAGTAAAAGGCAGTGAGAATCATTTCCATTGAAAAGTCAGGAAATGGTCAAATAACTCGAGAAATATACATCACAATCGAAAACGAAAAAAAGCATGTTAAATAGTTTTGACAAATCTGTTTAGGGATATCAAAGTTTTCCCTCAACTCTACGCCTGGGTGGAAAGGGTGCAACATTGAAATCTTAAATGATAACCCCCTTTTTTATTGCAGATTTGGATTCTATGGAAAAAAATACGTAACTTTTGTACTGAATATTTTCTTCGAAAAATTGTAGATGGCGCTGTAATCGAGTAAAATGCAGTGGGAATCGGTTTCTTTGAAAAGTCTGGAAAAATGGTCAAATACATCGGATATAATATACATCGGATCAAAAAACAGAAAAATACGTGTTTAGAAAAGCGGCAACTTTTATATCCTTAAATAATTTTTCTAAAATATTGAACACGTGCTTTTTCGTTTTTCAATCCGATGTATATTTCTCGAGTTATTCGACCATTTCCAGACTTTTCAAAGTAAACAATTCTCATTTCATTATACTTGATCACAGCACCATCTACGATTTTCCAAAGAAAATGTTCAATAAAAAAGTTAACATATTTTTTTTTTTCCTGTAAAATCCAAATCTGCAATAAAAAAGGGGGTTAGCATTTAAGATTTCAAGGTTGCCCCCTTTTTCCCGAGGGAGGCAAAGTTGGAGGGGGGGGGCAACGTTGATATCCCTAAATAGATTTTTCAAAAATATTGAACATGCATTTTTCCATTTTTCAATCCAATGTATATTTCTCGAGTTATTCGACCATTTCCAGACTTTTCAGAAATTTTACTACATTTATTTAAGTAAAACATATGAATAAAATTTAAAAATTTAAAAGTGTTGAATGTAAGTAAGAAGTGTATTCAATTTTGGTTTTTTACTTGTATTCAGAAAAGGAATAATTTAATATTTTTTCAGTTTTTTGTAATTGAAATGCTTGTTATTTTTATTGATTTATTGTTTTTTAGGTTCTTATTTTAAGAAATAGAGGATTTCTGATTTGTGGGGAATCTATTGAAGAAGCTGTATTTATGTTGCACAAAGCTGTTGCTGCATGTGAAACTCAGGTATAGTCTATTAACTCGTGGTTTTCATTATTAGTAGTTTTTAATTGTCTGCTTATACTTAAAAGATGTTTCTGTCATAAAACACTTAGTTACTTACTATCTTTATTTTTATCTTATTGTATTTTTCCTCAATTTCAGGTGAGGTTAATGCCAATTGGTATTGACAATATCCAGTTAATGTCTGAAGAAGCAATAAAATATGAAAGAGAAATTATTGTATCTGGAGGCTATCCGCCAGAAGTAAAAGATGATGAACCACCAGGTGGAGATGAAGATAAAGAAAAGGCAGAACCAAAAGAAAAGCCTAAAAAGTGGAGAGTTTGGGATCTTGAATTTGAAGCATTGATGAGAATGTTAGATAATGCTGTATGTACAGTTAACTTTGGTTGTGGTTTTGTACATTAATGTAAAATATTTGCTCTTTAGTTTGAGAAAAATCTTTGGTAAATAGAATTTAAAAGTAATCTAATGTTTATAACACTTTAATTTTTTTCAGATTAAAACTTAGTCTACAAAAAGTTAATATATATATATATATATATATATATATATATATATATGTATATTGCAAAATTTATTATATTACACCCTAATTAACTTTTATTCTATAATTTTTTTCCTTTTTACAATATTCCATATATAATTCCGTTTAATTAAATTAAAATCCCATCTTAAATTAAACAATTTCCATATATAAAAGTATAAGATCTTAATCTACCTAATAATATTTATTCCAAAGTATTTAAATCTAAAAATGGCGCTATCTACTTTAATTTATTCTTTAAATAGAACACTTTTATTTTTCATCCACTGTTAAAATTCATTATTATTCCTGTGTATGTCAAACCACTATAAATTCTTTATTTAAATGCTAAAATGTCATATCTTAAAATGATTCCGTTCTAAAAAAACTTATTTCTTTTAAAAACATTCTATCATTAAATGTCTATTACAATATTTCAAAATGTTCTCATATTTTTTTTCCCCCCTCCACATCATCTCTTTTTTTCTTTATTGCGTATTAAATTCGAAGCTATTTTTACCTACAATCTCAAAACAGATGTTCTGTTTATATTTCATACATCTGGTAGTGAGGCTTTAGAAGAGTCTAGAACATTTTTGGTGCCAGGAAGTCTTTTTCTTCAAAATTAATGCACTGGAAATATTAATAAAATCCATTTAAAACCATTATGATTGGAACAAAAAAAATCCAGTGACGTGTTTTGTAATCTTACGCAAGCTCAGTTTTAACTGATTCCAGCAGAGAATTTGATTTTTGGCGGTAGCTATAGGAAGGAGGGAAATTTTTATTGGCGTCTAATTGCCGTATATGTCCTTTATAGTTTAGTGATGTTGAGTTCTAATATATTTTATGGGTGTTTAGTGCCAAAATAATACATTCAACTCATCTGGATAAACATCTTGAGTCAGGGAGGAAATTTGTGAAGAGTGCCGACTGTCGCAATGGAATATATTGGTTCTTAAGTGTAGTTTTTATCTATCGAGCATTCTTCCTGAAGTGACGTCTTCATGAATTAAAATTTTTTTTAACTTTCAACTCATTTGGTGAATTACTGTGAATTACTACCACATGCCAAACCTGGTGCAATTTTAAATGGGAAACCTTGTTTAGTTCTGTGAATGTTTATCAACAGCTTTTACGACTGTAACACATCGATCAAACTGGAGAGTCTAAATCGTGACACATATATATACAAGGGTTGATCCAGGCAAAATTTGGGGCCTATTTAGGGCTCCTTCACAAAAATCAATTTGATAAAATGGGACCCTTCATAAAAATCAATTTGATAAAATGAGGTCCCTTCACAAAAATCAATTTGATACAATGGGGCCCCTTCACAAAAAGCAATTTCATAAAAATGGATCCCTTCACAAAAATCAATTTGATAAATTGGCCTTTTCACAAAATTCTATTGCATAAAAGCTTACTATTTATTAATTTATTTATTAGTTTCTAAAGTTTTAAAATGTGTAATTTGTGAACAAACAAGTTCACCAGAAAGGAAAACTTCATCAAAAGGATTTAAAAACGTTTTTGTTAATAAATGCTTGGTTCGAATTTGAGTAACTGGATTTCAACTTTTGTTACAAAATGTTATTTTTCACAAAAATATAATAAAATTTCACAAAAATAACCTTTACTTTCCACAAAATGGGCTCCAAGAAAAAAAAAAACCTGCATCGACCCCTGATATATATATATATATATGTAACGAATTATCCGGGGACGACTTGGGAGAAATAAGTTGGTGACACATAAATAAGTTTGACTCGGGACCTCTCTTGCGGATCTAACTCATTTATTGAAGCCTTCCTTCTTACAGTCATATTCGCACGTTCAATCGGAGGTCCCGCGAGCCATTTACGTTGTTTTGAGATCTACATGGCCGAGGGTTTGGCTGACTGCTTAAATGTGCCAAAAATCTGTCTTCTTCGTCCTTGCATGAGGTTTTAATCAGAATTTAGGATATTTTCCAGCAGAGGGAGAAAGAGGAGTAAAAATTGGGAGGATCATTTATTTTAATTGGTCGATTAGCTTTTGACTGATGTCTGGGGTCTTATGCCGACACCAAGGCTTGGCCGTGCCTGGGAGCTGCACCCCACAGACTGCTGCAAGGAATGCAAACTCATCACTTTTAAAACTTAAAGAGATGTCGAAATTGATAGATGAAAGTAATATTTGTGAGGCTGAGAAACAAAGATCACAGGGGCAGATTAGATTTAAAAGTTAGAATAAATGTTTTGGGATTTTAAATTTAAATTTTGTATTTTAAAAAGGGTTTATTTATATTCTTTCACATCCCCCCCCTCCAAGATGAGATCCACCAGATTTGCCTGCAAAACTGGGGGAGCTCACCCGGAAGACCGAGAATGACAAAGTGAGTTAAAAAGAAGTGTTTAATTGAGTAAGGCTTCAAAATAAGTTAATGTTAAAGTTAAATTTACAACTAAGATTGGTAAAAAGTGAAGGCTAAATTTTGCTGCTGGAAAAATATTAAAAGTTTACATTTTGACGCATAAAAATTGAGGAAAAATTAAAGATCTTATGGTTTTATGCTAAAAAGTTCTAAATTTGGGATATGGCTCTCGGGACAATCTGACTGAACTTTACATTAAAAACTTAATTATACCACAAAACATACGGAATCTATGAAAACAATAATACAGTAATATTACCACAAAACTGTATGGAAAAAAATACTAATAAGATAAAGATTAAAATAATAGCCATAAATTTGCTGTGTGTCTTTTGGCCATAATTGTATAGATTAAAAGTCTTTTGGCCATTTTTGTGCTATTTTTGTTCAAGTCCTTACAGCACAAAATTTCAAAATATTTTATAAAATATATATAGTTCTGTGAAAATTATAACTTTATGGTAAAAAGTGCAAAAATTAAATATAAAAATAGTTATATAAAAATATATAAACATATGGTACCAATATAATAAAATAATAATAATAAACGTAAGATATTGGTGTGAAAAATATATGTTCTTTATATGTAAAACTAGGGGGCCTACCACCTACGAGCTACGCTCGCCAACCCCCGCTCAGACTTCGAGGCCTCTAAAAACATGACAGCGTGCTTCGTTTTAAAAATATTGGTAAATCTGTAATTGGGTTGCCATGCTTTTAACGTTTTAATGGGGCATTTTTTTATTATCATGGCCTCATACACAGCTGTTGCGACAACTGACGACTGTTTTAGGGATTGATAAGTAAAATCAATTACACCTTGAAAACCAGCTTGTATAAAATGGTTAGGTTTAAATTGTGGCTACCTCTCGCACTTTTATAACAACGATCTGTATTCTATTCTTCCTTTACGTTTAAGGATGAGAAAAATTCCATCTGCTTGTGAATAACATTAAGAACCACGGTATTGAAAAGTACTATGTTATAGACATTTTCAGTAACAGGTTTTAATTTTCTCTGTATTTTAGTGTACCATCATGCATATTTTCATGTTATTTTAAATATGTAAATTATTTAATTAATATGTATATACGAATTTTCTAATAATTATTTATCATACAAAATTAATTAAATATTTTGTGCATGCATGCCTGCATTTATTCGGCATCAATTGATGAGATATTTAAACAAATTTGCTATCCGCGATAATTTTACACCATGTTATGTCACTTGAATATTGTCCATAAGAAAATCGGGTACTTTTCCAGTATAGGATCCTTTGCTTTTAGGTTTGTCGTAATTCGAGTTTCAAAAACGAATAGATTCGTTAATATACATATATTTGTTGCCAAAAATTATGAAAACAAACCCAATGAACTTTTGGTGATTTTCTATAATAGGGGTCTTGACGCTTTTTTAAAAAGCTTGGCGCAATTCGGGCATCAGAAAGTGAGATTTGGTGCCAAATGACATAAACAGCCATGGAAACAAATTCGACGATTTTTTTTTTGTTTATATGCGTATTTTAATTATACGTATATTATTATTGTTTCTTCTATACAAATTACTTCTGATTATATATAAAATAGGATAAATGACATTTTACGCTAAACAAATTGTATAAATATTGAAAAAATGCTTCTGTATACGAAATGACAAAGTAAATCAGTTGACAGAAAGTATGTTGCCAAATTTCCTTTTCCGCCAAGGCTATTTTCTCTGTTTCTTCAAGGCCCCATATACTGGAAAAGCACCGAACTTTTATGCTTGTTTATACATGTATTTATATGTATATATACAATTTATTTATAATTGTCTTTCAATTTACCTCTTTTTGTACATAAAAATAGATAAATGGCTTCTTTATATTAAATAAATTGTATAAACATAAACGACGTATTTACATAAATGACGTCATTTGGACGAATTTATTCAAAATATTTTCAGTTTATAAATTAAATTAAATGCTGACAGACGATTGAATCCTGACGATAGAAATGTGATTTTTTTTTTCAAATTTTCGTGAAAAACATAATTTAATCACAATCTTGTCTTCATTATCGATTGAAATAAAAGATAAATTCAATTTCAATTTGAAAATGACGAATAAAAATAAATCAATAATCCCTATCGTAATCCTTTTTTATTTTTTTCCCTTTTTTGTCACAAAAAAACTGAGTAATTAGTTGCCATCATTACAGAAATGTCATTAAAATTAGAAAAAAATTAATATCTCGAAAAGTAATTCCAATTTCAAAATTCTATTACCAGTTTTGACATCTGCGGATTTTTATGGACAATTGGTATTGATTTCACCATCAAGCGTTTAATATTTTATTAAAAATAGCCCTGAAACATAATCAGTCGTTTAATCAGTCGTTTCATAAAATCGTTTCATAAATTCGTTTCATAAAATCGTTTCACAAATTCGTTTCATTAGGATTTTATATATATAGGGTAGATATTCACATTAGACAACTAGTTGGAGCTGTGAAATTATGGAAAAACTTGAAATTATTTAATTGTAACGAATTATCCGGGGACGACTTGGGAGAAATAAGTTGGTGATACATAAATAAGTTTGACTCGGGACCTCTCTTGCGGATCTAACTCGTTTATTGAAGCCTTCCTTCTTACAGTCATATTCGCGCGTTCAATCGGAGGTCCCACGAGCCATTTACGTTGTTTTGAGATCTACATAGTCGAGGGTTTGGCTGACCGCTCAAATGTGCCAAAAATCTGTCTTCTTCGTCCTTGCATGTGGTTTTAATCAGAATTTAGTATATTTTCCAGCAGAGGGAGAAAGAGTCAAATTGGGAGGATCATTTATTTTAATTGGTCGATTAGTTTTTGACTGATGTCTGGGGTCTTATGCTGACACTAAGGCTTGGCCGTGCCTGGGAGCCGCACCCCACAGACTGCTGCAAGGAATGTAAACTCATCACTTTTAAAACTTAAAGTGATGTCGAAATTGATAGATGAAAGTAATATTTGTGAGGCTGAGAAACAAAGATCACAGGGGCAGATTAGATTTAAGCATTAGATTTAAAAGTTAGAATAAATGTTTTGGGGTTTTAAATTTAAATTTTGTATTTTAAAAAGGGTTTATTTATATCCTTTCATATATATATTTATATTCTTTTTTTGAGAAAATTTGTGAGCGAATTTCATGTGAAATTAATACATTTTTTAAAGCAGAAAGTAACAGTATGCTATTCTTTATATAGAAATTAAACTAAGAATTATAATACAAAATTTTAAATTACATAGTATAGTTGAACTTCGAAAATCCAGACATCCAAAATTCGGATATTTTTCCGCTTTCAGTTTTATTGCTTTAAAAAATAGAATAGCTATAATTTCCATATTTCTTATGGAATGCAGTTAAACCCTTTTAACTGAACACTAAATAAATCTATATGGACTTATTCTGGTATATGTTCATACCACCTGACCATTAATTAAAGATTTTAATTATTACAAAAACTGGCATGTTAAAAAACCACATTAAAAAACAGAAACAGAGTTCCCCCTCTAGAGAATTTTGCATTCTTTATTAACCCATGAGAATGTACTCAACCTGATACGCTGATGACTGGAAGTTTCCTATAATTCTTATAAAATCTCTCAAGTACGTACTTATAACTAAAAAAACAAACAAACAAACACCAAATTTGTTATCACTTGACTCAACTAACAGATAACATACTTGATATTCTTCCTCTCTCCCTCTCCAGATGGTCTGACTGAACTGAATAATCGACCTAGTAACCCATTGCCCTATGACCTTGATACATGCGTGTATCTGTCAGTCCCAGTACTTTCAAAAGAGCTTTGAATGCAGCAGGAAAAAGTTTTTTTCCCCCACTCTAGCTGGAATCGTGAATTTTTCTCTTTTTTTTTTTTTTTCCTTTTGTAATTATCTTACGATGAATAAAAAGAAAGGGTAAATTCTGAGCAAGAAATAGCTAGTTACTGCCGATGAAAAAAATCCATCTGGCGTAAAATATTTTAAGGAACGGCTAATGGTGCTGGCTTGCTCTAATGCTGTAGGCTCTCACAGGTGTAAATTGTTGATGATCGGAAAGTATGTACAGTGTCTCACAAAAGTGATGGGACACTTGTGCTTTATAAAAAGAAACTGCAATAAAATAAATAAACAAACATGTGCAAAAATTTTTTGGGTGTGTTTCATATTTAAAGTTAGTAACAATTATTACATTACATACATTTTGTCAAAATATTAAAATATTAATTTAGTAAAAATACAATTGTTCAGAACGGAGCAAAAAATGGCTCACATAAGTGATGGGACACTTACTTTTCCATCAAATATTTATCCAAAAATTTTACTTTTTAAAAGGTTTTAATATTTTGTTGGATTTCCTTTTACTTTTAAAACATGATTTAATCTTTTTGGGATGGATTCGACTAATTTTTTTGTGATTTCTGGAGTGATTTTACCCCATTCTTCTTGA
The DNA here is from genome assembly GCA_963931845.1 of Maratus michaelseni. Taxonomy (NCBI): domain Eukaryota; kingdom Metazoa; phylum Arthropoda; class Arachnida; order Araneae; family Salticidae; genus Maratus; species Maratus michaelseni. Next base: position 92,741,992 of record OZ007591.1, read on the forward strand.
AGCACCGATTTTAGTTGTTGTTTTGAAGAAATGGTGTGTTTGCGAATTCTTGATTCCAATTCTTGCCAAATATTCTCTATGGGATTTAAGTCTGGAGATTGTGGTGGTGTTTTTATTATTTCAGGACAGTTATATAGCAGCCAGAGTCTAACGTTCAGAGCAGTGTGCTTGGGGTCATTGTCCTGGTGGAATTTAAAATCGTTATGAAGGTTCAATTTTCGTGCTGAAGATTTCAAATTTTGCTTTAAAATATCAATATACTTGTACTGATCCATTATACTGTCAATAAAAACAAGATTACTAACTCCAGCGGACGACATACACCCCCATACCATAACTCCTCCTCCACCATGTTTTACTGTTGGTACCAAGTTCTGTTTGCGAAATTCTTCCCTGGGTTTTCTCCACACCAAGATTCTACCGTCAGAACCAAATATATTAAATTTACTCTCATCAGCAAATATAACTTTATTCCAGTAATCAGAATTCTTATTTATGTTGGATTTTGCGAAAGCTAGTCTGAGTTTTCTATTCTTTTCACTTACGAAGAATTTTTTCCTAGCTACTCTACCGTGATATCCAGCAGATCGAATTACCCTTCTAATAGTCTCAGGATTAACAATTATTCCATATAATGCTTGTAAATCAGCAGCAACTTTTGAAGCACTAATTCTTGGATTTTTTTTAATATTTCGAACGATAATTCGCTTTATTCCATTGGATAGCTTTGATGGTCGGCCAGGTCTTCTTTTATCCTGAATCATATGATTCTTTTTATATCGTTTAATGATATTGAAAACTGTTGAACGACTCAAGTTAACTGTTTCAGCAGTTTTTCTAATAGATTTTCCACGTTCAATATGCAAATTAATAACTAATTTTCGGATTTCAGGGGAAGTTTCTTTTTGTTTAGCATTCATGGCTACACAGAGCTAAAAAACACAAAAATTCCAAAACAAACTAGAGAGAAATACTGCAGACGATTTTATAAATTATTGCCAATTGCTTTTAAGTAAAAATAAAACCCCAAAAAATATTTTTATTGCTTATTTCAGACGATTTTTGTTGCATATATAATGGTGTCCCATCACTTATGTGAGCTATTTTTTGCTCCGTTCTAAACATTTGTATTTTTATTAAATTAATATTTTAATATTTTGACAAAATGTATGTTATGTAATAATCTTTACTAAATTTAAGTATGAAACACACCCACAAAAAAATGTGTACATGTTTTTTTAATTTATTTGATTAGTTTCCTTTTGTAAAGCACAAGTGTCCCATCACTTATGTGAGACACTGTACGACCTTGAGCATTCAAAAATGTGAAATTGCTTCCGGCCATTTACAAATCAAGCAAGCGAGCTTGGATTACAAAAGATATTTTGATTGATTGGTTTAATAACCATTTCATCCCCAAAGTTTGTGCGCATGCCAGAACTAATGGAGTAGCCGATGAGGTAAAAATTTTTTTAGTTTTGGACAATTGTTTTGCTCATCCAGCTCCGGAGATTTTAAATAAAGAAAATTTCCAGGTGTTATTTCTTCCACCCAATTGCACATCCTTGATACAACCCATGGATATGGGAGTATTATAAGCTTTAAAATGCCGCTATAAAAATGATTTTTTGCATTGTATGTTAAGTTTTGTAAATAGCGGTAGGGACATCACTGAATTCGTTAAAGAATTCAATATTAAAGATGCAATTTGGTGTGCTGCAAATTCATGGAACAATATAAGCAAAGACATTTTGCGTCATGCATGGCATAACTTGATGCTAACAATGATATTTTTTGATGATGATGAGGATGATCAGGAATTTGAAGGATTTCCTATTCCCAAAGATTCAAACATAATATCTGATCTTCTTTCATACTGCAAAGAAAACACGTCTGGAATTTCATTAACTGCGGATGACATAAATGAAGTTATTCATGCCGATGATGAATCACCAATCATCAATAAATTGACTGATGATGAAATATGTAAAACGGCCTTGGGAGAGGTAAGTGAAACTGATGAACAATTAGACGCAAAAATGACTATTGATGACATTGTTCAAAACTTAGATAATGGTATCGAAGGTCTTGAGCAAAGGGATTTTATAAATGAACGAGACAAGGAATGATGTGTATATACCAAATCAAAGAAAAACTAATCAGTCACAAACGAAAATCAGTGAAACAGTTACCAATAACTGAAATGTTTAAAAAAAAAATCAACTTAAAAATACTTTGCCAGTTTCACCATTTTTGAGTATTTTTAATGAATACTAGGGGGCCTACCCCCTGCGAGCTACGCTTGCCAACCCCCGCTCAGACTTTGAGGACTCTAAAAACATGACAGCGTGTTTTATTTTTAAAATATTGGTAAATCTGTAATTGGGTTGCCATGCTTTTAACGTTTTGATTACCATGGTCTCATACACAGCTGTTGCGGCAACTGACGACTGTTTTCGGGATTGATAAGTAAAATCAATTACAACTTGAAAACCAGCTTGTATAAAATGGTTAGGTTTAAATTGTGGCTACCTCTCGGACTTTTATAACAACGATCTGTATTCTATTCTTCCTTTGAGTTTAAAGATGAGAAAAATTCCATCTGCTTGTGAATAACATTAAGAACCACGGTATTGAAAAGTACTATGTTATACACATTTTCATTAACAGGTTTTAATTTTCTCTCTATTTTAGTGCATGATCATGCATATTTTCATGTTATTTTAAATACGTAAATTATTTATTTTAATTAATATGTATATACGAATTTTCTAATAATTATGTATCATACAAAATTAATTAAATATTGTGTGCATGCATGCCTGCATTTATTCGGCATCAATTGATGAGATATTTAAACAAATTTGCTATCCGCGATAATTTTACACCATGTTATGTCACTTGAATATTGTCCATAAGAAAATCGGGTACTTTTCCAGTATAGGATCCTTTGCTTTTAGGTTTGGCGTAATTCGAGCTTCAAAAAGGGATAGATTCGTTAATATACATAGATTTGTTGCCAAAAGTTATGAAAACAAACCCAATGAACTTTTGGTGCTTTTCTATTATAGGGGTCTTTGACGCTTTTTTTAAAAAACTTGGCGGAAAAAACCAAGCAGGATAGAAAACCAAGCAGGATACCTCAAAACTTAAAAAGATATTGATAAAAGTTTTCTTTGTTCTATTAAATCCTATAGTACGTAATCTATATAATAAAAGCGCAAGTCATGTGACTAAGGAAAACAAATACGGGAAAACCACTTCTTTTTTCATATGTATACCAGGCCTCAGAAACCATCCGTTCAGTTGGGCAATTATTATTTTATATATTCGTTTCAAATATCCGAATTAATGATTTTATAAATTCTTTTAATTAAATTTTACAAAAAAATAACAAAATGATATCAATAAATATTAATTACTATTAATTCCTTTTTACCCTTTCTTTTGCGTTTACATAAATGACGTCATTTGGACGAATTTATTCAAAATATTTTCAGTTTATAAATTAAATTAAATGCTGACAGACGATTGAATCCTGACGATAGAAATGGGATTTTTTTTTCAAATTTTCCTGAAAAACATAATTTAATCACAATCTTGTCTTCATTATCGATTGAAATAAAAGATAAATTCAATTTCAATTTGAAAATGACGAATAAAAAGAAATCAATAATCTCTATCGGGATCCTTTTCAAATTTTTTCCCTCTTTTGTCACAAAAAAACTGAGTAATTAGTTGCCATCATTACAGAAATGTCATTAAAATTAGAAAAAAATTAATATCTCGAAAACGAATTCCAATTTCAAAATTCTATTACCAGTTTTGACATCCGCGGATTTTTATGGCCAATTGGTATTAATTTCCCCATCAAGCGTTTAATATTTTATTAAAAATAGCTCTGAAACATAATCAGTCGTTTAATCAGTCGTTTCATAAAATCGTTTCATAAATTCGTTTCATAAAATCGTTTCACAAATTCGTTTCATTAGGATTTTATATATATAGGGTAGATAAATAATTTTAGGAAGTGTGTATTGTGTACTATATTTTAATTTAATGTGTTTTAATATGTATATTTAATTTCAACATGAGTATTTAGTGTATTATTGCTATTTTATTAGGAACAGCTTGCATATTAGCCCGCATTCTGCCATTTTGTTTCTCAAACTATATCAAAATAAAGGTAACATCGGGCTAAAAGACATACAGTAATCAAAATTTATATTATTTCATAAATATTTCGACGCAAGCTGTTCCAAATAAATAAAATATTTTCATAAATCTTGTAAATTTGACTAAAATTATGCAAAACAGAAATAAAAAGTTTTTCAATGAATTTTTATACTATACTCTATGAAACAAAGTCCTTGTATGCTCAGAAAATAACATCTACCTTCAAAGTCAAAGTATTTATGAAATAATATTAATTTTGCTTATTGTATGTCTTTTAGCCAGATGTTACCTTTATATTGATATTGTTTAAAGAACAAAATGGTGGACTGCAGGAAAATATTTTTTAACAACCCCCAAAATCCAGAATCGTTACAGTCCCGACGATTCCAGATTTTCGAGGTTCAACTGTATTGTGTTTTTCAAACTGGTATAAAGGGAAAATGACAATTACTTTCAACTTATAAGAAACAATGTAAATAATGCATTATTTATATTGAATTTTTTCATCTACAATAACAAATAAAAATGTCTCTTTGATTTACTAGGCTGAATTAAAAATTCATAACTGAAACACAGCAGATTAGCTTGTGTCTGTGAAATTATTGTATCTGAAAACTTATTATATCACAGTTTAAAGTAGCTCCTAGGTGAATACCGAATTAAAAAAAAAAGTATTTTATAAAAATAAATACTACATTTAAATTAGATTATATTAAATGTAGAAAAAAAAAAAAATTCCTCTCATTGCAAATAATGACAGAAGTCTACATATACCACAGCAATGCCTAGCCTGTTTACTAAAGATTGTTGGGAAGGTAGTCAAACTAGAAAAAATCCTATCAGAAACATTTTAAATGGATTTTTCTTAAGTAAAAGACATCAAAGGGCAGTTTAGGGAGGTCTAATAATCAATGACTGAAGCGACTTTGATCGTATTCATTGCTCTTGGTAGTGGTTGGAAGAGGGAGGGAAGGCCGACGCAGCTATATTTAGCTGGATTGCTAAAGACTGTTGCTCATAGGGTAAGCATTAAAATTTTGACCTTTAATTTCTCAGGTTGCAGTTCAAATAAAAAAAATGGGCTACATTATTACCTCTCTTACTTACTAAGATCTGTTTGTGTAAGTTACACTGTAATTGATCGAGCTAATGCCAAGAAATCATTTTCATTTCATTGTCAGATTGGAGTAGATATATAGGAAGCTTCGTTTGCCTTTGGCTCACTGCACTTTAACAAAAAATGTTTTATTTAGAAATGATGTCATAAACTAAAGACATTTTATTTCAACATCAAAGCACTGTTTATAATTTATGCATGTTAAAATAAAAGCTGCTATTGGCAAGGGGAAAAAAATCTGCTATTAGCAAGATTTACGCCCAGCCAATGGAAAAGTACCAAATTTTCACTTACTTTTAGATGTACCAGATTAAAAAAATCAATAACAACCTTTTGTGATTGTGATTTTCCTGAAAATCAACTTAAATTAAAAAATTGACACCGTTATCTGAAAGATCTGATTGATGCTTTTATAGGAAAAGAGGAAACACTGCTTGATTGCTTTCTATCTGAATAACAATACATGCCAATTTATATCTACTTACGAATGAAAGCGACTTAGTGAAAGTGATTGTGCAGAGCAGAGCCTCAGCTTGGGCAGAGTTCATGATGAAAAAAATATATAAAAAACATTAACATTATTTTCATTAGAAGAGCAATTATGACTCATACACAGTAGAAGACTTAAATTTCTCAAGCTAATGCTAGTTGAAAAGAAAATATTCTTTTTGCATTAGATCTCTAAATAAAAAAAAAAACATAAGAGATCCAATGAAAAAATTTATTTTTACTATAGACAGTCTAAAAAACAGAACATTCTGTCTGTATAATGCCCGTATTATATTGAAATCTTATTTTTAGTTTACCAATCAAAAGCATTATTATTATTATTATTATTTTTTTTTTGGAGAGCAATAGTAGCATAAATGTTTCTTTATATATTACTACTATTGCTAAATAACATTACACCATTTAAAAAAAAAAATTCCTTTGTATTGTCAATAAAATACATACATTAACAGTTATTATTAAAAACATAGTTATTTTCCAAAAAAACACATGTATAGTCCTTTTGAGAAGTCAGACTATACATATGTGTTTAAGAAAATAACTATGTTTTTAATAATAAATGTTAATGTATGTATTTTATTGACAATAGAAATGAATTTTTTATAAAAGTGTGTAATGTTATTTAGCGATAATAGTAATATATAAACTGGACAAACAATCAAAGGCTGAAAAGAAACAGTCCCTTCTCTCTGGCAATCAAACAGGGTTTTATTGATACCAGCATCGAGGGTCACTCCCTAAAACTTTGTATTGACCCTTCTGAGGGACTGCCAAGAGTATACTTTAATACTAAACTTCTTTCCTAGACCAACAGACAACAAGACATCCCAGACTATCTTAGACAAATTGCATTAGAAACCATCATTACTATTCCATCTAATGCCCTCCAAATTTTCACGGATGGTAGTAAAAATGAGCATAATCATTGTGGCAGAGGCATATTTGTGAAAATGTCCTCATCCAATCTCGCCATAAAGATCAGAAATCCGGACCACTGCTCAGTTTTTTGATCAGAGCTACTTGCGATTGAGGAGGGCCTCAAAGCTGCCACTTCATGTACCACTTATAAAGATATTTGGATTCTAACTGACAGTCGCAGTTCCATACAACACTTACAAAATTGGCCTCACGTTGGCGACAGAACTTCATTATCTATTCTATCTCTACTGAGAGGACTTTCAAGCTACCATGACGTATTCTTTCAATGGATTCCTTCGCATGTTGGCATTGGCGGAAATGAAATGGCAGATACATTGGCTAAAGAGCAAGAGCCAAATATTCTCTCGACACATCTTGGTGTTCCCCTCCAGTTCATAACTGGTACTGTGGCAAAAAGCCTGGAGGAGCTATTGCTCTTGGGGGTAGCCGTGACCAGCAGTCTGCTATTTCAAGATTTTTGAGTGGACACTTGAGATGCCTGAAATTTGACAACGGTACCAAGATTTTTTCCATTTGTGGAAAGTGCAAGACTGCGCCATCCACCCCTGACCATCTCCTATCCTGTTTGGACTTGACTAGAAGTGACCTTTTGGAGTGTCCTTTCATCGTTTTGGACTTCCTCCAAATTTTTGTTCTCAAGGACTTGGTCTAGCCTATTGGCTAGATCATTTAGGATTAGAAACAACAACAACAACAGTAATATATAAAGACACATTTATGCTACAACTGCTCTAAAAAAAAAATAATAATACTAATGCCTGAAGATTTGTAAACTAAAAGTAAGATTTGAAATATCCTACTGTTTATTTGTCACAAATGAGAAGAAAACTATTGGTGCATCTTCTGATTGGTGCCATATCAACAGGCCGTCATCGTCAATGTCAGAAATAAATCTGCAAATATCACAATTTTTTTTTTTAAAATACTAGAATAGAAAAACATGATTTCTGTTTTCCCTGTATTCTGATGAAAATAGCATTAAAATGACTTGAAATGAAAAAACTAATTTTCAAGAAGAAAAAATAAAAGTTTTTATTTTTTCTAATATTTTCAGTTTCAGAAAGAATGACCCCGAGTCCAAAGGCTGATATAAAAATCAAGCCCGAGCCTGTGTTGAGCCCAAGATTTGCTCGGTCTGAACCTATCTCATCTTGAGCATCTATTTGCCAATAAAATAGATAAGGTAGGGGGGGGGGACTTTTTTTTGGACTGACTTTGTATGAGTTTAGTATATGTATACTGTACAGATAGTCAGTTATATTTTACATATTTAATAAGAATTTCATAAGCAAAAATCTTAAATCATTTGCATTTATTTTAAGAAAGTTGATTAATTTTAATTATAGCAATCCAAATGTCAATCTTCATAGTCCTTTGGGAAACACCCACTGTTTCAAAAATATTTGTCTCAGCTTGAGTGGAATATTTGCTCCCATGTTGATATAGTACACTGCACATTATGTTAAAGAATTACATTATAACAATATAGTACTATTATAATTTCTAGGTTTCAATATTTGTCCTCTCTGTGTTTCCTCTTAACATATAGAACATATTTGATTACATATAATTAATTTAGTTTCTTTGTTATTTTTTTTTCATTAAGTTATTTACCTAATTATTGTTTCTATAGGGCTTCCGAACTGGTTACACTTTCAAACAGCCTATGGTCCGTACTGATCAAATAAGAATGAAGAGTGAAGTTGAAATTCCACCAGCTGCATCGTCGTATACTCAGTATTTTGGTGAAGATAGGTGGCTTAGGTAAATTCAATTATTGATCTGCTTCACCCCTGCCCTTTTGGTATCTTTCTTATAAAACTTTCTTTTGTTCTGCATATGTTTATTGTTATGTCTATTCCTCTATTAATTATGCTGTGACGGTAGAAGGACTTGTACGATATATGGAATGCATATTATTATTGCAGAGGTTAAATAAATTGAAATTTTAAACTTTGTTTTATGCTTGCGTTGTGATTATATCTCTAAAAGTTGCTGGCCACGTGCTCTAATTCCATTTAAGGATATTACTTGATCGTGGCATATTTATTTTTATTAAATTAAACGATACTTGATATATTAATCCGCAGGTTCACTTTCGCTGCGTTCTCACTTTAAAAAAGCTAGTGTCGTACATATAGAATAAAAATATGGAAAGGACTCACCAATTCTTGCATGCGGACACGTGCGTCAACAAATTGGGAATAATTTATCTTTATTTCTTGAAACCATTGCATGATATGTAGCTGTGAGGTGTATTTGCAGAAAAAGAATCACAAACAAAAAAATCATCTTGATAAATACTTTTTTAATTTACTTTAACGTGACATGGGAAGTCCCTGGTGCGACTCCAGGGAGTTGGGAAAACCTCTCAAAAAACAACCTACTCCGCTGCTGCACTAACGTAACTGAATATGAACGAACGGTGAAAAACCGGCACTGCGTGCTTGGTGACGGAAAAACAGCAAACCGCCAAAACGCCGCGTGCGCCGAATGCCAAAGGGCAATAAACTTATCACGGTGACATACGAAGCAAACACCGGTTCCGATGGAATCTGCGTTCTAGCGACGGGTGAATTACTGAGCCGATGTGGAGAGAAACCAATCAACCAATTGTCGTGATAAAATCAAAACACGAACGACGCGTTGGAAAGAACCGAAGTATGCGTTACATAAAAGTTAAGAATAAATGCCGAAAAGTGGAAATAAAACATTAATTAAATTTTGAGGGAAAATATTAGAATTAATAATAAAAATACTAGAGTAATACTCTAATAAAATGACGACATCGCGATGCGATGAGAATGTCATGAAACTTATCATGACATATGCATTTTCTGCTTTAAAAAAAAAAATCTGTGTTCCTTCATCTCTATTCTTTCATTCAATATTGCATATAATTATGTTTCTATATATTCAAGCTTTGCTGAAAATTTTAAATTTAATAAATTTCTTATCTCATTGTCTGTTTATATGTCCATTTGTTTTATTTAATTTTTTATTAATTATTAATTCACATTATTGAACTTTTTCAGTCATCTAATTTCTTCTTCTGGCTTAAGTTGAGTAATTAAGCCTGTATTGTATTTTATAAAACTGCTGATTGTGAAAATCTATTTATATTATTCAGATGTTGGTAAGAGCAAAGAAATTTATACTGGCCTGTTCTTACAAATGTCAAGATAAACAGGCACACATTTATGTTCTATTTATATAAAAATTCTGTCACTTATCAGTGCTAGGGGATCAAACCCGGGTTTCCCGTAGTTACAGAACAAAGGTGAAAACCATTTTTTTCTGATTCTAACGGATTTTTTTTACATTTAATGTAATTTTTAGATTGTCCATTAATAACACCACAAAGTATTTGGATATCAAAAATATCAATTATGTACTCAAATAAAGATTTGAAATTCATTAAAAATGATATTTTTGTATTAGCTGCATGCCAAAACTTAATAGCCATAGAAATCGCAAACATTTTGCTACTTACTGCAGCATTTTTCTTCTGATAATTGCAGCAGTTTAAGCGCGTACTTCAATTACATGTATACAATTATTTGTTTGTTTTATTTATATTATTTTTTTTAAATTTATTTATTGATGTTTTAGTTTTGTTCTGGAATATTAGCCAGAAACAAATGTTGAACTATTTATATTGCTTTAAGTGCAAATGGATTAATCTTTCGTAATCAGGCTGCAGGCAATAGAGAAAGATTTAAATATAATTCATGCTTAAAAATTATTTTTAAAGCCATAAACAGTCAGTAAACTGAGATGCAGTTTTCTAATGAATTATATTTGAAAGTGCATTTTTAGGGTTTCATTTATCTTATGAAACCCTATTCCTCTCGCTTCTCTATCTGTCCGTACAGCTGAATACCTACTGTCACGCTGAAAATCATAAAATTTTGAAAAAGTCTTATTATTTTAATATATAGAGATAAAAAACCAAAAATTTAACAGCCTTTTCCTATTAAATTTAAACATTTTTTTGCTATAGCAGTTGCCAACAATTAAAAATCCACAATAAAATTCTTTCTACAAAAATTAATTTTCTATTGAAAGATTTCTCCGTGAAAACTGAAAATGAAATAAAAAGTTTCACCAATTGAAAACTAGTCGGATGTGCCAATCCCAAAACTTTCTTCTATCTCACAAAGATTTCGCATACACTAAAAAGAAACAGCATCAATTTGTATCAAGGTCTAACTGAATCTGAAGTTTTATTAAATTCCGTGCATTAGTTCTTGAGATACGACTATTGCTAAAATCGTGTAAATCCTACAAAATGCAGCATAGCAGCGCCACCTGTTGGGAGATTTAGACCAAAACCTAATCAACAACTTATGTCAACGTCTAACTGAATCTGAAGTTTGATGAAATTCCGTGCATTAGTTCTTGAGATATAGCTATCGTAAAAATCAAGAAAAAAGTGGTATATCAGCGCCACCTGTTGGGATATCTACACCAAAACATAATCAGTGTCTATTTATGTCAAGGTCTAACTGAACCTGAAGTTTGATGAAAATAAGTGCATTAGTTCTTGAGATAGAGCTATTGCATAAATCGCAAAAAATGCAGCATAGCAGCGCCACCTGTTGGGTGATTTTCACCAAAAACTAATCAGCACCAATTTATATCACGGACTAACTGATTATAAAGTTTTATTAAATTTCATGCATTAGTTCTTGAGATAGAGTGCCCACAAAATTTTTGTCACATACAGACAGACTCACAGAGACATTTTCTAAAAATAGTCAAATCGTGTTCAGGACCTTCTAAAACGTATAAATCCGTCGAAAACCGAAAGTCGAAAATTTTCATGAATGCAATACTTTCTGCTTGTAAAAATAGAAGAAAGTAAAAAGATTAATATGACGTCATATTGGTAATATAATGGAAATTTTCAAACATTTCTCAATAATACAAGGAGTATGAGTATGTGTAAGTACAGAAAACAGGTTAATATGATGTCATTAGAGAATTAAAAAGAAAAATTAGTCTGACATCATATTGGAAGTTTAATGGACTTGTGAGAATCTTACAAAGAGAGTATCAATATGTGAGTAATAGAGAAAGCAAGTAGATATGACATCACCAAGTGAATATATTGTCATATGAGTTTGAGGAATGAATTATGATAAAAACCCGATTATGGAAATATTGGCATATTTTAACATTTTGAAGTTCCTCTATACAACATGTTTAATTTTGAAATTGATTTTTCTAGATAAACATTCTTAAAATCCCGGAGAACTCCTGGTACTTCAACTAGTAGTTATATAAACAAGGAGGAAAACTTTTAAATTCAATTTGTCACAAAGAAAATGTTGCAACAATGATATTAAATTTGCGTTAAACCATGCTTGTTTTGTTTGTTTGGCTGCCATCTATGTTCTTATTGAAATAGTGTATTGATAATTACCATATACCATATCGATTTACCATATTGATAGTAACCGTAATTAAAAAATTTTCATTTGGATTTATTTATGAAAGGATAAAATGTTTTGAAAGGAATATTAAACGAAACCGTTTTTGTGATCTTCGATCACACTTACCCACTTGTTTTCCTATTCTGCGATGCAAAAATTGAAATTGTTAGATTACATATATGTTAAATTAGTGTTTTATTTATATATTTATGGATGAAGCTTTAATTTTAGTATGGAAAATTAGCTGAAGACACATGCTAATTTATTTATATTGTTTTAAGTGCAAATGGATTATTATTCCGTAATGGAGTATTCACGCAATGAGATAGATTTAAAATTTTCATGCTTGAAAATTATTTTAAAAACCACAATAAATTAGTAAATCGTGATGCAGTTTTCAAACATATTGCACTTAAAAGTACATTTCCCCCCTTATACGACGGTGTAAAAATTGAAAATGTACAATGTTTAGAAGTTAAAAAAATTGCAAAAGCGAAATTTAATTGTCAGTTGTTGCCAACCTCAAAATGACGACAACGTTAAGCACAGACACGTTTGTCATTTATAATATAGATACTATGATAGCTTCAAATCTTAGAGTATCAAAATTAAAGAGATATGCATATGCTAAAATTTTAAAAATGAAATGGAAAATGGTAAAATATCAAATAAGAGGGAAAGGGAATTTTACTGTAGAATAAGGTTTTTTCTTCCCATCACTGCAAACTACATCAAGAAAAATAACAAAATAATGTTGTCGAATTTTCAATGCGATATATATATATATATATATATATATATGAAACGAAGCGTGTTGCTCCGTCGGTGGGTCCTTGATCGCCGGGCCGGTGGCTGCGCGGACTGATGGCGGCTCCGTATTTACGTCAAAGCGCTCATTCTGATTCCCTTGCATGCTCTTGTAGTCCTGGGCCGTGAGCGGGATTCGGTTAAATTCCGAGTGAATGTATGTCTGTTTAAAGGAAGACACCGTCTATTACGGAACCTGGTTTATTTCTTTTTCTTACATGCATCCTTTTAAACCAGGCCCATATTGGCGTGAGAGCTGCTTTTTAAGTCTGTCTGGACATCGAAGGTTCGTCCATCGCGAGGCAATTCCGAGAGAGCAGATTGGCGTGGATTTGTTTAGATGAGGGAAATCGTAAAAAGTTCGCTCCTGATAGCCGTGTAATGGTATAAATATGAGGTTTTTGCATTATTTCTGCTAGAGGTCGTCTAAGTCAAAAGAGGCGTATTTTTAATTTTAATTGGCCGCGAGCTGAGTGATTGATTGTGCGGAATAAAGGCGTTGGCTCCATCGGCCGATCGGATGCCGCAAGACTTTAAAATTGCGTTAGCGTCAGCACAAATATTCTTATGAAGAGTCAGAAAACGATCTTTGAAAGTTATAAGATGCGATGCAGGAAAACTAATTTAACAGGGGCGACGGCATTTTCAATCAATTGAAACACAATTATTAAAGCATTTAAAAGTTTTGATTTAAATTTCTATTTTTTAAAACGGTAATTTAAAATTTTAAAAGGGGCAAAAAGGGATTTTGCATTTTAAAAAGGGGTTTAGCTTTTATCCTTTCATATCCCCCCCCACTAAAACAAGAGCCACAGGGCTCGCCTGCAAGACCTGTGGGTCTTATCTCGTGAATTTAACCCATGTTTTTTTTTTTTTTTTTTTATTCTTATTTTCTCCAGCTCTCAAGTAATTTCTCCAGCTCTTCAGTATTTACTTCAGCTCTCAAGTCAATTGGACCTATTTTTACATTTATATATCAAATTTACATAAAAATATTGGTTACACTAAAATATTGGAATTCTTTCAATGGTGCTGCAGCAAAACAATAATGTGTCTCGAGACGACATATCTTGATTATAACAGTTGTCATAACATAACTGTGTTTGTAGTGTTTCCCTTTCTTTCCAGTTTTTGTTTTAAAGTTTTTGATATAGTTTGTTGGGAAACATCCTTTTGTGTATAATTGCAAATTGCAACCATAAACTATATAATATATTAAAATATTCACAGGTAAACATACTGAAAACTATACAACATATGCAAATGTAAAAAATATTCAATAATAGACAATGTTCAAATGTAAAAAAAAATATTCACAAATACAAAATATTAAAATGTAAAATATATTCACAAATACAAATTATTCAAAAATATAAAATATTCAATAATACAAAATATGCACTAATACTATCAACAAAATATATTGTATCTCAAATGCAATTTGAAAAGCTTGCATTTCTAGAAATATTGAATTTTCACACTGAGATAAAATAACAGTAAAATATCCTAAAATACTAATAACAAAAACAAATTATATTTCTTCGTATACCTTTCCGTTTTGTTCGGGACTTAGCTACTTCTATGATGCAGCCTTAGGTTTATATCCATGAAAAAACAACACTAAGTTGTTTAAAAAAAAAAAGAAAACTACAGCTAATAAAAACTAAATATACACTTGCTATAATTTTCACCATGCGCAGGGTCAGTGCGATATGGGTTTTAATACTCTGAGGGGAATATCACCCAAAAATGTGCCACTCGCACGACAGAAAAAGAAAAGTGGGTAATCGATATTCACCTGCAGAGGGGAAGCGAAGCAGTTTTGCCAGATTCTCCGTTCAACCTGGAAAGAGAATCCGGGAAAACAGTCCGGCTAAAGATGGGTGGCCACGGAGCGGAGGACCCCCTTCATGTGTCATCAATTCGTCATTATAATATTTAAAAAAAAAATAATAAAAATTCTAACAGTACTTTTAAACTGTCACCATCATTCTACACTGCTGGAGAGATAGGTTACACGCCCAGCTGGGTCCTCATCCAAATGCTACGAGTAAGGGGGACGATAGGAAAGCAAAAATTAAAAAAAATTGACAGCTGAAAGAGATAGATGGGGTTTATTCATGGCTGAGTTTAAGATTTTGAGGAGGGTGGTAGTATCTTAACTTGGAGGAATGGACAATTTCGGAATTTCTCTTAAAATGTGGGCTGGGTTTATCAATTTCAAAGGATACATCAGAAAGTTGTTTTAAAATGGTGTATGGGCCAGAATATGGTGCAGTCAATTTACGGGTATTCGGATAGTGAAATTCTTCATACATCACAATGTCACCAACTTTAAACTTTACAGGAAGGAAACGAGCATCATAACGGACTTTATTCTTTTTATGGTAAGCAATTATTCTCTCTTTAGCCAATTTTCTAGCTTCTTCCACAGGGGGATAGTAACTATTATTTGGTAAAGGGGGATCATATGGTAAATTTCCTAAAAATAAATAGCTAGGGGTGAATTGGGTTACAGAATGAGGGGTGTTATTATATTCATATAAGACTTCATCTAAAAGCTTAGTCCAGGGTATTTTCTTGGATGTGGAATTGACTTTACATTTTAATCTAGTGACAATAGTCTGATTTAGTCGTTCAATTTTCCCATTCGTTTCCGGGTGATGGCTGCTCGTCAATCTGTGTTTTATATTGTAATTACGAAGAAATCTCCTAAACCTGGAAGCTGTAAATGCTCCATTTCTGTCGGTTAACAATCTATCTGGTACTTGTATCTGAAATAATTGTTTCAAAATGTTTGTATAAGTTTCGGTAGTTACACTTTTTGAAGGAAAACCCCACACATAGCGAGTTGCATGGTCAACGACTAAATGCAAATATTTTTTTGTAGAATTGTAATAATTAAATCCGCCAACAGAGTCTACTGCCAAACATTCAAAAGGTATCTCTGTTGGGGGCATTAATTGCAATAAGCCAAATCTTTTTTGTCTACATTTTTTGTTTATCTGACAAGTGTGGCAGTGTTTTACAAAATTTTCAATGTCCTGATTAAAGTTAGGCCAATAATATTGCGGAGAGATTAAATTTATCATTTTATAAATTCCAGGGTGGCCAAATTGTGTGTGGGTTTTTTCTAATAGGGGTAAACGTAAAGACATGGGGACCACAATCTTATACAAACCTTTCTTTTTAATAACAACAACATCATTTATCTCAGTGTACTTTTTACCATCAATTGTTACATTTTCTTTCTTCTGATTGTCTCTTACTTCATTCAAGTCAAGGAGATGTATAATATGGGGTAAATTTTCTGAAACAGGTTGTCTAGATAGCATATCAGCTTCAACATTAGTGGAGCCTTTCTGGTATTTAATTTCATAGTCAAACATACTAAGTTTTAGGGACCAGCGGAAAAGACGTCCTCTTAAATTTTTAACACTTTTGAGCCAGGTAAGTGCCGCATGATCTGTATGTATGACAAATTTTTGACCGTGTAAATAATGATAAAATTTATCTAAAGCATCCACAATCGCCAAACATTCTAACTCCGTAATTGCATAATTTTTTTCATAATCGCGAAGATTTCTAGAGTGATATGCTATAGGATGTAATGTTCCTTTTTCATCAACTTGTTTCACTACACATCCCACTCCATGACTTGATGCGTCTACAAACAAATGACAAGGTGTTTTGGGATCAAACAACTTTAAGATTGGTTTTTCAATTAAAGCATTTTTTAATTTTTCAAAAGAATTTTGACAATTTTGGTCCCACACATACGGGACATTTTTCTTCAACAAATTGTTGAGAGGGTATCGAATGTTAGCATACTTTGGAATAAATTTGTGATAAACATTTATAGATCCCAAAAAACGTTGTAATTCTTTTACATTCGTTGGTGGTGTTAATTTCTTAATCGTCTCTATATTAGGGTTGTCAGGTGTGATACAACCGTTCGAAACTTCATATCCTAGAAAATTAATTTTGGATTTCACAAAATTACACTTTGACAATTTGAGTTTAAGGTTTTCTTGAACACAGATATTAAATAATGCCTCTAAATGACATAAATGTTCCTCTTCATTTTGGGAGAATACAATAACATCATCAAAGTAACTACAGGCAAAGTCAATTTTGTATTTATTAAGAATTCTACGGAGGGTACGGTTAAACCAAGCAGGTGAGTTTTTCCATCCAAACGGTAAACGATTCCACTCATATAATCCAAAGGTGGTGGCAAATGCCAGCTTCTCAGTGTCTCGAGGGTGGATAGGAATGTGCCAATATCCACTAGCTAAATCAAGAGTGGAAAAAATTTTAGCATGCGCCAATTTATCTAACAGGGTGTCGATTCGAGGTAAGGGTTCTGCATCTGTTTTTGTAATGGCATTTAATTTTCGGAAGTCAATACATAACCGGGTTTTCTTCCCTTCTTCACGTTTATACACCAAAGTTACGGGTGATGAATAAGGGGAATAGCTTTCTTTAATGATACCGGCTCGCAATAAATTTTGAATTTGTTCTTTAATTTCCTCTTCTTCCTTAGGGGAAGTGCGATATGCTCTTAAAGAAACGGGGAGATCTGATGTTAACTGTATTCTCTGGGGTTCCATGTTTACACAGCCTATATCATATTTATCTTTGGCGAAAATACAGACATATTTGGCTAGAAGAGCAGGTAATTGTTCTCTGACAGACTGAACATTTTGCACATGGTCAGTGGTCTCGAACAACTCCGGCTCAAAATTTTCTTCGAATATCTCTGCATTTTCAATTGCTGGCTGGTTAGTATATACTTCTGATAAATGTAAAGTATGGTGAGACGCATTTGTTGGAATATGGTCCATGAGAGGTACTTTCTTATTATCTTGAGTTATTTGCATTTTAACACAGTCAATATTTAATCTAAACAGTTTGCAATGGGGTAGCCCAATCAAAGCATAAGGTAACTGATTGTTAATTATAAAAAGTTCAATTCTCTTAGAGATACGTCCTAATTGCAAACTAACAAGGCATTTTTCTTTCAAAGCAAGAACACCTTGTGTTTGGGTGACTGGTATACTCTGCTGAACTTTACATATTTTTAGGTTAAGTTTATGGGCTAAATGACAAGGAATAACACTAATCGAACTCCCAGTATCGATCAAACAAGGTAGTGAGTCTTCATTTTTTACATAAGTAACTTTATGACAATCTCTATTTGATTTTTTATAGCTAGCTTTTTCTTTTTGTATATGTCCGGACATAAGAAATCGTCATTGATTACTAGATGTATTTTGGGATGACTCATTAGCGCTATGATCTTGGTTGGGGTTCGGCAAAGTCATATTGTGACTAGGGGTTGGTACTGCTAACACTTGTTGTCGAAAAGGGCAGTTTCCCACCCAATGATACGCATTTGGTATTCCAATATTAAGACAAACTTTGCATGGATAGGGCGGCAAAGTGGTCTGGTGGTGTACATTAGGTCGTGGTGGAACATTTGAAGTCGGTCTAAACGTATTTTGGGGATTTCTGGCTTGATTTGATGGAAAAGGTCGAATTGGGTGTATTTGATAGGGAACTCTGTAGTTCCACTGCCTGTTAAAATTCTGTCCATTCTCATATGGAGGTCGGTTTGATCGCCATTGG
Organism: Maratus michaelseni; assembly: GCA_963931845.1. Classification (NCBI taxonomy): domain Eukaryota; kingdom Metazoa; phylum Arthropoda; class Arachnida; order Araneae; family Salticidae; genus Maratus; species Maratus michaelseni. The sequence continues at coordinate 92,760,610 of OZ007591.1, forward strand.
CGATACTGATTGGGGTTTTGGGGGCTTGCTTCAAATTTGCTCTCATTTCCCTTTCTGTCCAGTTGCAGTTTGCTAATTCTGAAAACTAATTCACGCCATGCATGTGTAGTTGAGGGGTTGCCTGCAATAACTAACTTCTGCATTTCTAATGGCAAGCCCTCCGTTAACCCTTCCAGGATAAGTTTCTGCTCTAAACCTAAGGTTCGGCCTACTTTAGTCTTTTTTTGATAATATTCGTTCAAGTCCTCTCCAACTTTATATCTAATACGTGAAAAATCAGTGAGAGAAAGGGTATCTGGAATTTCGTAGTGTTCATTAAACAAAGTGACAAATTCGGACCAATGAAGTACATTTAGACAATTATTAATGTACAACGTAAGTGCACTGTCCTTTAAATACTTCTGTATGTGCCTAATTTTCCAGCACTCGTCTTTTCCCTGTCCTATACAGACACTCTCGAAATAGGCTAACCATGGTATCCAAGACATTCCATCTTGCGGAGAAAACGCAACGATATCGGGGTCTACTGACATTTTTGGGTTGGCGGATACTGAAGTGTGACCAGACCCAGCTTGAGCTGACAGGGTCTGTCCACCTAACATTGTTACACCAGATGTCTCTGGTGCACCTCCAGATTCCTGACTAGACTTCTGATTATTTTTCTCTTCAGGATTATTAACGGGATTATCATCTTTGCTCGAAATTTGATTTTTTTCTTTTTCGGGGTCACCTGATTTGTCTGTTAAATCCTCTACTTCTTTGGGAGGTGTTGGGTTACTCATGATAGATATAAATACTAAATATCACTGAATTACACAGAAATATAATACACAATTAAAGTACATAAGAATAAAAATGAAAAAATCTTTCAAACTATTTAAAATTTGTAACACTATATCTGTAAATATCTGTTAAAATCATCTTTTTAAAATTAAAATCCACCTTAATAATTTTTTTTTTTTTTTTTTTTTTTTTTCAATAACTTGAATTCAATAAAAAAAAATTTAAATAACCTCACTAACTATAAAGTACGTTGCATATAAATCATCTTTAAAAAGTTTAACACTTAATAATAAAAATATTATAATAATAATAAAATTTTCACTTCTGCTAAAATATTTTCAAACTGTCTAGAAAAATGATTTTAATATGAGGTTTAGTTAATGTTATTTTTCATTAAAATCGTAATTATCAGTTCAACACAACTAAAGAATTTTCATAAAAATCACCATTCTTACTCTTTCATCTCTTTAAAATTACGTTAAACACAATACATAAACAATTATATATTTGAACTTAAATAGCTGACTTAAAAATAATTAAAATTTTCACACAAGTAATAGCATAATAAAATAATCCTCTTTAATTTATTTTTGGCATGCATAAAAAATTAAATAAAAAGTTTGAGAACCACTGCCTCTCACTAAAAAGATCTTTAAAAAAAAATTTTTTTTTTTTTTTTTTCTGTACGTTAATATCAAAAGTACATACCTTTATACGGCTTTGCTTTAAATAAATCCATGAAAAATTTACCTCTTACTTTTTTTTTTTTTTTTTTTTTCACCGCGACGCGAAACAGTAATAAATTAATTTCACTGAAATATTTATCTCTATATCTTCTTGCACTGCCCACAAAAATACTTTTTCCCGTAGTCACGTGGTTTTTGTTTTTGCTGAGCGCAGTTCTGATTTATTTTTCTAAATAGTCCAGAAACCAGAAACCGAAACATCTGAGTCACGAGTTCATTTCTTTACCGGCGCGCTCTTGAAAATTGAAAACAGCTGTGTAGTTGACCTACTTTTCATCCGATAAAACACTTCGATTCTTGCCGGCAGAATGAAATACTGCACAAGATTGAGAATGAAGAGAAAAGTTAATGATTCACTTTCCTTTTGACGAAGGGAGATTAAGTACTTTTGAGTTCTTGGGATAAATTCCGTAAGTCTTTCACCGTATGCTGTAAGAATTTTTCACGGAGGTATTCACTGTGATTGATGGGCGTAGATTACGTAACTGTTTAGTTTTTGGGATTTTCCCGTTGAGATGAACTATCCTGCCGACTTCTGAAACGAAGCGTGTTGCTCCGTCGGTGGGTCCTTGATCGCCGGGCCGGTGGCTGCGCGGACTGATGGCGGCTCCGTATTTACGTCAAAGCGCTCATTCTGATTCCCTTGCATGCTCTTGTAGTCCTGGGCCGTGAGCGGGATTCGGTTAAATTCCGAGTGAATGTATGTCTGTTTAAAGGAAGACACCGTCTATTACGGAACCTGGTTTATTTCTTTTTCTTACATGCATCCTTTTAAACCAGGCCCATATTGGCGTGAGAGCTGCTTTTTAAGTCTGTCTGGACATCGAAGGTTCGTCCATTGCGAGGCAATTCCGAGAGAGCAGATTGGCGTGGATTTGTTTAGATGAGGGAAATCGTAAAAAGTTCGCTCCTGATAGCCGTGTAATGGTATAAATATGAGGTTTTTGCATTATTTCTGCTAGAGGTCGTCTAAGTCAAAAGAGGCGTATTTTTAATTTTAATTGGCCGCGAGCTGAGTGATTGATTGTGCGGAATAAAGGCGTTGGCTCCATCGGCCGATCGGATGCCGCAAGACTTTAAAATTGCGTTAGCGTCAGCACAAATATTCTTATGAAGAGTCAGAAAACGATCTTTGAAGGTTATAAGATGCGATGCAGGAAAACTAATTTAACAGGGGCGACGGCATTTTCAATCAATTGAAACACAATTATTAAAGCATTTAAAAGTTTTGATTTAAATTTCTATTTTTTAAAACGGTAATTTAAAATTTTAAAAGGGGCAAAAAGGGATTTTGCATTTTAAAAAGGGGTTTAGCTTTTATCCTTTCATATATATATATATATATATATATATAATTAATTAAAATGAAATCACATGTGCAAAAATCAAAGGAAAAGAAAATACGAAAATAAAACACAATAAATTGAAGATGCAAATATGAGAAACTAGGAATATCTTATGGATTCTTCAGAGGTGCTTCATAAAAATAATTCATAATAAAGATATGTTATTTCATTGAATATTGTCAGCATTAAGCCTATATAAAGAAGGAACCACTGAACAGATTTGCAAAGTAATGGTGGCAAAATGATCATGACTGACTCTGCTCCAACTTAGGGTATATTTTACGTTGGTACCAATACACCCAAGAGATGCAGGAACAAAAAAAACCTTTACAATTTCGATTACTGTGATACTTGTTGGAGATAGAAACCTAAAATTTAGAATGGTGGTTACTTTTAAGATGTAAATGCTGAGGTTTCTAAAAAAATTTAAAAATTTGAGATTTTAAAAAGGTTAAAACAAGAAAAAAAACATTCTATAAACGTTTTAAATTATGATCTATTTGGAATTGTTAGGACTAGGAATTTGAAATAGGACATGGTTGTTACTTTTAAGGTATAAATGTTTGCAGAGAACATTTTATTATAAATTTGAAATTTTTAAGAATGAAGCAGCAAAAACGTTCTAAAATTGCATTTTCTGTGTTACTCTCCGTGATAGAACTTGAAATTTGGCGTGGTAGTTACTTTAACCACTTTACTGGCGACAGGTATGGGGAAACAGTGCTTTTACCCCCGACTTATCTCGGGGCAAACGGTGAAGTGGTTAAAGATGTAAATGCATGCTAAGGATTGTTTCTAAAATACTCTAAATTTAAAAGTGTGAAGCAAGTGGAAAGTGTTCTAAATTTTGATTTGAATGAAATTGTTTGGGCTAGGAACTTGAAATTGGACATGGTTGTTACCTTTAAAACATAAATGCTTACAGAGAACACTTTCTAATAAATTCGAAATTTAAATGAGAGAAATATGTTTTATAAACATTCTAAATTGCTATTTGCTTGAAATTGTTAGGACTAGGAACTTGCAATTTGACATGGCTGTTACCTTTAAGATGTAAATGCTCGCAGAGATTATTTTATTATAAATTAAAAATTATATAGTAGTAAGATTTACAGTTTTTTGAGATAAAAAAAAAATTATATAGTAAGTATAGTGATTATAAAGTATTTTGGCTGCCAAAAACTCCAAAATTATGTATTCAGCTTACTTGCCATTTATATTAACCCTTATTTTTCTTTTATATTATTATTAAAATATCAAGTTTAAAAATTGTTCAGTTATTTTTCAAATAAAATGTATTAGTTTTTCTTTTGTCACTTTGAATATTAAAATAATCTATTTTTACTGCATTTAGTATTTATTATGAACAAAGTGATTCAGAAATAGTATTTAGTACCCTTTGCATAGTTACCACTCTCGGGTGATTTATTTTATCACTAGGTACTGTGAAATGCATAATGAAATTAGATAATGGGCTGATAGATTACTAGACCAAAAAAGTTTAGTTACATTTTAGTTTTATAAAAAGGACAATTGAATAAAATTTCATTTCATATTATTGTCATTGTAAAGTTTGTTATCTTTTGTATTGCAGCCCCTTGAAGAAGCTTGTAGAAGGTCGTAAGACTCAGGACAAACTTCGTTGGGTGAATTCTCCAAATGTTTATCAGAAGGTTGAAGTTCTTGAGACTGGAACACCTGATCCTAAAAAAATAACTAAGGTAGAAGCTTAATTCTTGTCTGCACTAATTTTGGTTCACTTAATGTTACGCTACATTTGAAGTATTTAAGCTACCTTTTTGAATAAATATATTAACTGAAAACACTGCCTTCTAATTATGTATTTCATTCATTGATTCAAAAAAATTGCAAACTTGAATGTTAGAAGTAGTAAATGTGGATTGCAAAGAGATTTCAAGTGATTTTTTTCTTTCTGTTTTTAAAAATACACAATGCACCTGTTTGTTATAGTTTTTGTTCTCTGGTAATCATAATTAATAAATCTGTAAATCCTTGTGCATTAAAAAAATATATATAAGATTTTAATATTAATTTCAAGAAAATGTTTTAATATTGTAATACATTTTTCCATTACTTTCATAATTATATTTGAAAATTTTCAGTTTGTGTTTTTCGGTTTGTATAATTAAGAAAGTTAATGCATTAAAAAAAAAAAAAATCTGTTGCTTTTTATACCATTAGTTTTCATTAGAAATTTCCTGTTTGTATGATGAAAATTTTATCTACTAATGATCTGCTGTAACATTTACTTCACATTAGTGTTATAAGTACATAACAACCTCATTTAAATTTAAAAGAAAATTACTAAATTTTAATGGTGCAGATTTGTTTTACCTGTTCAAGTTCTTTTCAATCTCTTACATGTATCAAAGCAAAAAAGTTTATTTTATAATTTCTATTATGGTAATTTTTTGAGTAAGAAAACATATTTGTGGTTATTCCTTTATCTTTAATTCAACCTTTTTTAAATATTGTTTTAATTATTAAAGTTTTTAATAGACTGTTACACTTTTTATGTTTAATATTTTATTTCATTAATTATGCAATACATTTTATAATATGTTGAACATTTTTTTAAATATTTCTATTTTTTATCTGCTTGGCTACTGTTCAAATTTATAGCTTGCATTTTATAACCCTGTGTCTGTAATGTGCAAAACACATAAATTGTAATTCATTTTAAAGATTCTTTTTCATTTGTTTCTGTAAAGTATCTTGATTAATTTAATGATATCAAATAAAAAATATATACAAGAGTATATTTTTCAATGATAATATTCTGTAGATAACTTTCAAAAGACTTAAATTTGTTAGCTGTAAATGTAACTCTTTTTTTGGATCATAAGTTGATTGGCATATTGTAGTATTTGCAGTTGAATTCTTTGAATTTATAAGTTTTGAATAAATTCAATCTGTTGATTAGCACATCAATTTTAATTTATTGTTATTCAAAAGAATTCTGCACATGTCTCTATTTAAACATTTTTCATATTTATTTTATTTCATATTTATTCATATTTATTTCATATGTATTTATTTATCTATTTTATTTTATTTTATTTATTTATTTATTTATTTATTTTTTTTTTTTGGGGGGGGGGGGGGGGGGGTATAAAAATTCATAATTGTTACTCTTGGAACTCAAAATCCCAAAAAAGCCTTAATTCATTATTAAATTTCTGCCTTTTTTTAAAAGTAGTAAATATGTGTTTCAATATTTTTTAGTTTCTTGAATAATGGGTATTTCTTTTACTTTTTTTTTTCGAAGACGGGGAAAAATGTGTAATCAACAATACTATTTCAACAAGTGAATGCATAGATAAATCAGATAATGTAAATAAAAATATGCTTTGCAAATTTTTTAGGGAATGTTAATTATGTGGAGTTTGTTTTGAATTGATGTTAATTCTGTTTATAATAGTCTACTGTATTTAATTCAATATTCTATGATTAATATTAATAAATTACAAGTTAGTATTATTACTAAATATATCTCTTCACTCTAATAGTTTTAAATTCAGTATTATATCAATAATGACAGTATTAGTGCAAAGATCTTTTTCCAGAGAGAATTCTGCTTCTAAATCATTATATTAAGTAAATGAATAAAAAGCATTTTAAGAATTGATGTTTTAAGAAAATTTTGTATCTAATCAGATACAAAAAAGTTATTTTAAATTTTAAAATCTGATTTTTGCTTTAAACTAAATTGGTTATTCGTAATTTTTTCTTTTTAAAATTGTTCATAATTGTTCTATCTATTAACTCAATAGTATTTCTTATTTTTAGCATGATTAAAAACTGAAAATTATTGTATGGAGCCAATTGTTATTTATGGGCCAGTTTTATAAATACTAAAATGCTTAATATTGTGGGAAACTGTGTACTGATATGTACTTCTAAAAATTCTTTCACAAGAAAAACAAAAAAATATACCATGAGACTCAATGAAATGCTTGAATTTTTGCATATGAGTACACAATTAGTATGTTGACAAGTCTGTTGCATTGTAGGTGAATTCTGTGTTTTGCTGAATTTCTATTGTGTCTTGTTTTTTGCTTTGTTAAAGTTTCTAACCATATATGTTATAGAATATGTACAAATTACCATTTATATGTGTAAAAAGTTAGCACATTGCATTATTTTTATATTTGTAAATCAGTATTGTAAATGAATTGTAAATGCCCATTATGCTTCCTTGCTCAGTTTGTGATATAAGCTTTATTTTAAAATCTGGAAAATTGATTGCAATGCAAATGATAACTTATTAAGGTTGTAAAGTAAGTTAAAATGAATAAGTATTAGGCATGATTTTTTAAATTCTTAGATAAGCTAGATTATAATATCTAATACGGTTAAGAAATGTAGGTAGCACATCTGTGTTAATAACTCAGTAATTTTTTCTGCTGCTCAATGTGGTAAGAAATAGAGGTAATTTTGTATTTTTAATTATGATATTAAAGCTAATAGAACTGTTTAATGGAATTTTTTCAAGATACAAATTGTTTAATCTTTTCTCCATTGCAGGGACATATGTCCAACATCAAAAATAAATTCAGTGATGAAAAGATTTAACATGTAGAAAAATGTCATAGTATTTTTTCAGAATTTAATTTAGGATTTTTTTAAGTCTAAATAATTACATAGAAAATACCTTCCTTCGATTAAAATGAGGCTTTTTTTGAAAAAATGGAACACCAAAATATAAGTAATGTTATTCATTTTTTGTATTTGGGTCTGTAGAGTTAAATTTATACAGCTGAGTATGTGCATTTATAATAATATATCCTCCTTTATAATAGTGTAGTTTAAGATTTTTTTTTTCTTTCCAAATCTTAAATGCAGATAGAAAAAAGATTCAATTGCTAGATTAAAATGTTATTGAATTCAAGTGTAACTATTTTAATTCATTTGAAGTGATACGCTATCTAAATGTATTCTGGATAAACTGACTGTATTATCAGTGGTGTCAGTTCATATACTTATAATACATATACTTTTTATGCACTTACTGCACAATTTGTATTTAGAATAGTTATGTTAAAATTGTAAAAAAATTGCTAAAAAGTATTAAGCTGTATGTTTTAAAATGTAGTGTGTAGTATTTCTAAAGCTTTCTACAAAGCATAAATATATGACACATGTATCTAAAATGCCTCCGATTTTTGTAAATATTGTTCGTTTTGAATGTAAATACTATTTACATTTTTGCTTGCTCTATTTTATGGTTTGTTTTTAGAGACTTATTTTATTTATATATATTTTAAAATTTCACATTAGAATTTACACTAAATGTTTTAGTCTCCATGCATGTTTATAATATTGTAAATAGTTTCCTGTATTAAATACCTAATAACATTAAAAACTTAATTTAGAATTATGTTTATTATTGAGTTGAAGTCTGTATAAAACATTTTATACATATTTGTAAAAACTTCTATGATATTTCGTGAAGTTTTAGTGTTGTTAAAGTAAACACTGTGCATTTTCTTGATGTAACCATGATGTATCTCAATAATTAAAATAGTATTACCTTATAGTGAACATTAAATGTTTAACCCTTTCATGACCGGAAACAGGAGAAGTTCTCTCATTGGACCAATCTCGTAAAGAACAAGCAGCTACCACTGGCTAAGCCTAATCCATTTCAAAAATTCATAAAAAGTACAATCTTAATTGAAATAAAATAAAATAAACATAGGTGATTTTAAAAATAACACTTGTTAACATTTTAAATGTTTAAATAAATATATATATATATAAATAAATTTATATTAACCTATGCATACTATGAATTTAATGGCTATTATATTTAAAATTTCTTATTAAAAATGCAAAGTTTACAAATGTGAACTCTAAAAATAATTATGTGAATCATTTACATTTATAAGAAGTATCTGTCCTTAAAAAAACAAAAACAAAAAAACATTCTTTTCAAACTTTAAATTTTTAAAAAAATCTATCTACATACAGTTGTGGGAAATGACTATCATTTTAGCCTCAGCGAATTACTTAGTGGATATTTAGTATCAAATTTGTTAGAACTTTCTCTCATATTTTCTATTACTTTTTGAATTAAAGTCATTTTGTAATCCAACACAGTGATTCACATTAATGTCATGAAAAAATTTTATTTTCCTCTACTGTTTTTTTAAATATTTTCAGAGAAAAATAAATAAAAAAATTTCTGTTCAAACTCTAATTTAACATAATCATGAAAATTCAATTATAGTTTTCTCGTGAAATTAATTTTAGGTGATTCTTCAAAGTGAAGTTTTCATTAGAAAAATTGAGCAGAAATTGAAGAATTATCTTCTGCTAAATCAGAATCTGAAGAATTTGAATTTCTTAAAAAGCTTATATAAATATCGTTTTTTCAATATCATTATTCAAAATATCACTGTCTGATTCATTCATAAATTAAAAAAATAATCTTGAGAGAGATAATGCAGTCTTTTCGCTGTAGTAAAGAGGCTTAAGCTAAAAGCAATAAACTTCCAGCTCACAGATTTTTCATTCTTATTAATTAAAAGAGCAAGATTCTAGAAGCAAAATATAAACAACTACGATAACTGGTTTAAAGAGCTGCCCATGTGTTTGTTTACATCAATAAAACTGATAAGAATGTCCTGATGAAACTTTACTCTGAGCTTCAGGCAAGAGTCTTTTCTCTGTAGCATGATTGTTTCAAAAATAAGGACGAGTAACACAATCTTTTATTTAAATAAAATATTCCAATTGCAGGCAAAAATATGTGCTCTTGATTCTCAGTGAAGCTTTTGAGTAGAGTGCAAAATTGCTCCTTTGGGTCGAAAAGGGGCATACTTTTAGATGCAAATGTGGGTCCTTGGTCCTGAAGGGGTTAAAATCCACAATAATTAAATATTACATTTGAAATAATTTACGTCTAGGATAAAAGTTTTAAAATGAATTGCAACTAGTAAACTGATTTTTAATGACTTATTTTGTTTTTTGTATTGTGGAATAAAATTTTTATAAAATATTTTGTTTGAGTGTAGAATATTCCCCATTGAAGTTTTTTTTTTTTGTCTATGTAAAGTTATTACAATAGATTAATAATGTAAAAATAAATTAGTTAAAAAAAAAATTAAGTAATTTAGATTGTTCTCATTAACAAGTTCTAAATCTGATATGTTTTTAAGTTATAAATTCTAAACATTCTCCTACAAAATCTTCCACAGAATTTTGATTTTCATTAAATCTTTTTCTTATGTCATGTTTTCATTCAAACATTTGCGTAGTTGTCAAGATTGTTGTTGCATCATTTAATACAAAATTATTTAGAAGAATAATTGCAATTATTGAGTAATAAATAGTACAAAAGGAAATGAAATCTGATATATTAAAAATAAAATCTATTGTATCTTTTTTTTTAAAGCCATTGTTGTGGTGAAAAAGCTATAGTCTTCAAATTGAGCTAGTATACTATACATTGCTTAACACAAACTTAAAATTGCATATTTTATTTCGAATACATGGTTTAACTCTTTGAGTGTCTGGGGATTTTTCTGCATTTTTATAAAAATGCTAGTAAATCCCAAGTTATCTCTATATTTCTAATCGTGGTTTGATGCTATATCTTTCATATCCCTTTATTCAATATACTTTTCAAAACATAATTCTGTTAAAAATATTTTTCTACAGCCATTTTGAAATGATTTCGGGAAATTTAAAAACGTGAGCCTTTAGGGTTAAGTAACAGTTTTGGAACATTGTTAATTTAATAAAATGAATGGCAATATCTTAAAATAATAAAATATGAAAATTGTTGAAATTTTTTATATATTAACAATCTTTTGCATGATGCATAAAATTTTAGTGTAAAACTTTTTTCTTTTTTTCTCTCTGTATGTTTAATACTGTTGGTTAGAAATTTTTATTGCTATTAGTCAATGAAGATTAATTTTAAAAGGTAATGTGCAGATTTATTGTTTCAGGTAGTCTTTGTTAGCCGTTTTATTGCTTGTTGTAGCTCTTTTATTATTATTTTTTCCATATAATATATATCTATAACTATCACATACACACACAGTTCTTATCTTAATTCAGTTTACATTGTAAAGCAGAAACTTCATTTGCTTTTTTTAAAGACTAGTGAATAGCATGGCATTATTCACAGATAATTTTATTGCTGAACTGTTATGTGTTTTACTGTTTTAAACATGTGCTATTTTAATAGGTGTGTTATTTTATGTATGTGCATTTTTTTTTTAGTTTACACATTAAATTTTCTTATTGTTATTTTATACCTTTGTGTGTATCTTTAGAAGTTATCATATTTTAAGCTAAATCTCATTTTTAAAAAACCTGTGTAAAATATTTAACCAAGATTGATATTTAATAAATGGTTGTCATAAATATATTTTATCAGTTTTCAGATTGTATCAGTATTAGCTTTTTCTTTTTGCTTGTGATATTTTATTTGTATGCATTGCATATTTTTATTGTATGCATTGTGGCTTAAGAAGCCATAATTTGTTTTGTTATATTATATTATTGCATTTAAAGTTCCTGTACTGTCTTGTCCCGTATCCTGTTCTATATGTTACACATTGTATTCTATGCACATTATTGGATGTATAAATTTTTTGGTAGAAATGTGTCCTTAGAAAAACAGATATTACTTTTAAAAACGTAATGTATGCTACTTGCATTAAAAAGTTTCCTTGTGAATGGAAGAAAAAAAAAAGATATGAACGTATTTTGGTATAACTGTTTTTAAATTGTGCTAATGGTTATATGTAAGGTATTGTATAGAATGATATGTAGTGTAAGCATATGACTTTTCCAGTCTAATCTTTTTTTTTTAATTATTCATTTAAATATATTTTTGCATTCTGATGCCAAAAAACTTTGCTGAGGTTAATTATAGTATTGGTTTTTTATTTGCTAGTCAGGTATTTACATTCATTAATTGTTTTATCATTCTAGCAACATTTGTAGAGATTAGCGATATGATATTTGACGTATACAATGTTTTACGATACGATATTTGGTTGTGATTTCTTCATATCAGTTGAGTTTTTTTTTTTAAGTAGGTGTGCCGAAAATTAAGTTCCATAGATATTTTGCTTCCTAATATTTTCTATTTTGTTATTGTTATTTTTGATGTTTTCTAGTTTTTGAAACACTGTTGTCTATTTGTATAAAATATTTCCTGTATTTGTCTGGGATTCAGTATCATTAAATTTTCAGTAAATTATTGAATGCAGATTTTTTTTTCCTCCATTATTCTAACTTTTCTCAGTAAATTTAAAGATTGAAATTAAATCAATGGAATTCAAATTTTCTTTAGAAAATAACAAACATTTATTATGATTTACAAAGAAAACAGGGAAAGGTAACAATTTTTGCATTCAATTAAAGGAAATATTAAATGCTTTGTTTTTAAATCTGAGAATTCATGTACAATTTGTTCCAAGAATAAAATTTAAGAATGCGTTTTGCGAGTTTTCATTTTAATGTCACTATACGCTAATTCATTAATGTTACCACTTTTTTTATTAGCTCTCAGTTGAACTGGTAGCTATTGAGTTCACTTTGTAAGATTCAATCTATGAGCAGCAGAGCACTGATTATCTGTATTTGTTGGAGATCAATAATATTCAGAAATAATATTCAGAAAGTTGATAATCTTTATAACTGATTTTTACTTAAAATACTGAAAATAACTCTGGTGCTTATAGAATCAAGGCACTGAAGTTTATTTATATAAATCTTTTATATCAAACAAAAATCTTTTAATAAAAAAATTTCTTTAGTTTAGAATGCAGTATTGATACAATATATTTATTTTCAGGATTTGGCCTGGGGAAACAAATTTTATTAGCATTTTAGCTAAAATGCCTAAAATTTATTTTAGCTTTTACTCTTTTTTTCTGAACACCAGATTTTGAAACCATTTCAAAATTAAAGTCTTGCATGGAGGTCCTTCTACATTTATAGTCAATAATTTGTGTAGATTTTCTGTTACGTGATTTCTTATATCTGTATTTATTATGTTCATTTGGGAGCAAGCTCTTTCATAGTCTGCTGTATGTACAGGTATGCTTGCAACATACTGTTATAGAACATAGTAGAAAAAAAATCATGTATTTCATTTTCAGGTGAAAATTGCAATAACTGCAAAGGTGCAACACTTGGCACTTGTTATTTTAAAAATATTCCATTCAGTTAACGATATACTGATTTCCGATGTTTTCAGTTGTTTTGTAATTATTATATCATGAACATTTGTATAAAAATTACATTTTAAAATTTGTCTCACTTTTTAGTGAAAATTTTACTGACATATTTTCACAAAATCCATTTGCAAAATGTGAAAAAAGAAAAAAAAAATTTTTTTTTTTTTTTTTTTTTTTTTTTTTCCAATTTACACACACACATGCAACAGATACACAGTAAAAGCTTCTATATAGTTCAGTATAATAAAAAAAACCTCATTGAATAAACATATACAGTATAAAAGTATGATATTTTGTATTGTGTACAAAGTTAATGATTTTATTCATTATTATAATAAAGTTTAGAATAGTTGATCTCGTATGTAAGTAATTGAAAATAACTTATTTCTATAATTTTATGAACCTAAATTTTTCCAGAAACAAATCATCTGGATAACAGATAATCAGTGGTTTACGCTGTGTGTGTATGCACACTTACGAAAGGAGAAATGCATGTAAAGCTTATGGAATTTCTTAAAAATTTAAACCAATGTATAGAACAACAACAACAAAAATCTTTACTATCGAAGACTTAAATGATTTTTGCTTTTAAATTTGTTTAATTAAGTTAAATGAAATTTATATATGAACATTGCATATGTGACATATAACAATGGATATCAGCTTTTAAATTGTTTGAGATTTTTGATATGTCAGTTTAATCAGTAATTTTCCCCATATTTTTATGTATTTTGTAGCTGTACAATAGAACAATATGCTGATTTGAAATATATGTTTGAAAATGTTTTATCTTCTTAGTTTCTATGTTTGTTATAAAATAAGGCATTAAAATGTGTGCAAAAATTATCACTTTTAATCGTTGATTTGTATTAATTTTTTGTATTAACACATGTAACTGTTCAACATTAATATGCTTTAATGCTTATATGACAGCCTTTATGAACAATAAAATTTATGCATTTTCATTCTATTTGTTGGTGATCTAGGTTGAATTGTTTGTTTCTTTTTCTTACAGCACGCTAACAATAACGACTATAGTACTAGTTCTACTAAACATTTTCAGATATGCATGCCTTTAAAAAAATTAATCTATTAGTGTTCCTAAAAATAATTATTGCATTGTAACATATTTGCACATACATTTCCTTTAAAAACGTGTTATTGAGCTAAAAAAAATATTACTAAATTTAAATTTATGCTTAAAAGTTAATTCAAACAAATGTCATAATTTTAACTGCATCCCTTATTGCAACTCTACTGTATAATTCTGTACCCACTAATTTTCTTTTCCGTTTATATTTTATTTTAATAAGCTTATTTATTAAGGTTTTCTGCCATTATTTTAGTGCTTATGTTTATTTTGCAGCATGCTAAAGTTTTTTATGGGTTTCCCCCCTTATTTAGCACTTACCTTTTTGTTATTTTAAAACAGTAAGTTTTAGGTTTCAATCACTTATAAGTTTAAGATGTTTCTCTCTCTCTCTTTTTTTTTTTTTTTTTTTTTTTTTTCTGTAAAATGTTATATTACTCATGTATTTCCTTTTTATGTTTAAAGATTGATGGATACATTGACAGTTTAAATTATTTTGTGAAAAAGTCTTTCAAAAGTTCATATTATTAGGCCTTTAAAAAAAAAAAAATCTTGTAACAAAGTGTGAGAAACTTATATTTTTAGGAATTGTAATAGTGAGGATAGTTGTTATACAGTTTGTAAAGGCTCTATATGTGCAGATACTTATGGCAGAAAACCTAAAATTATATGTATAATCTTTCTTTTAAAGTTCTGTTACTTTTTTATGTTAAAACTTTTCTTTGATATTTTCCCTTTCTTTTTCCCCTACAGTGGGTACAGGAGGGTTCCCCTTCGCACAGCACTACTATCAAAATTGAAAGTCCACATCAGTTCATTCCAAAAGTTAGTGACTTTGGAGAATTTAAACGCAAACAGAAAGAGGTTAGTTTACACCTCATTCATTATAAAAGCTTTTTCAATTACCAAATTTTAAATGTCAGAAAATTTTAATTATTTTTGTGATTTTATTAAATGGATTTGAGAGTCAGTAAATTTGACAATAAAACTATGCTGATACTGAGAAATAGTTTCAAACTTAATCATGATAAAATAAATATTAATAACTATATCATTATTTAATGTGGCTGTGCATTAATGGTTAATATTGACCCAATACTATTTATCAAATAGAACAAATTTACATAATGTATCAATATCAGCAAAGTATTATTTAAGAAATTTTTAATTTTTCTAAAAAATAAGTAATTTTAATATTTTAACTTTTTTTTTCTCCCCCTCTCTGGATGATTATTAGAGTCACCCTCAAATTATTCAACAGTTGTTAATCTTAAGTAATATGATTGACCTGTCTGCAAATAAAATGACAAATGACATGTATTTAGAGGATCACAATGAATTTATTATGGAAATGGTGGGCAACTCTGTGTAAAACTCAAGTAGAAATTATGGAGAATAAATTTCACAAATTTGATTTAAATTGCAATAAGTAAAATAAATTTTAGGCTATTCATATATTATAGCATTTTTTTCTAAAATTATGCCTAACTTACATATAGCTAGAAGTTTGTGCTAGTTTCTCTTTATTGACTGTACATTTTTTTTTTCAATATGTATCCATCTCGCTGCAAAGTTTGTTCTAGTCTTTAAAAAAAGGCATGAGTCAAATTGTCTTGCTGTCAATGAAACAGAGTCAAAATATTAAAAATACACACCAAATTTCATAAAGTAATCAAGTAATTAAACATGAATTGCAAACACACAACAAAATCACAACATTAGATAGTTGTATCTGGAATTCTTGTATTCTCCTGTAATAAAAAAAATAAGATTATATATATATATATATATATTAGAAGGAACATGCTTTATTGAATTTCAATGATATATTTAAATTTGTAATAATCTGAACACTTTTATACAAAAAATAGAATGAAGATAGACTGACAGAGTCAAGAAACACCTTTCAAGTAGAATACTAAAGTATCCTTAAATAATAATAAAAAAAATAGTGTAATGTCACTTAGAAAAATGAACACTTAGAAAAATTCAATCAATAGCCTCTTCTTGACATCAGTGTATTTAATTTATTATTATTATTGTTTTTGTGAGACACTGTAAAAATTTATAAATATTTCAAAGATCATTTTCAATAGAGAATGTGATAGTGATAAAAACTCAGCAGCTAAATTTAAATTTCAAGGCCATCTGAGTATTTTTACAAATGTTACAATGCAGGCAAAGTGATATAGATACGATAAGTAAACCTAAGTCATTAAATACTTTTTAACTGTATTCAAAGGTGAGCTCAAGAACACATAATTTTCATTGAAATGGGCTAGTTTTGATTGAATTAAACTGTGAATTGTCAATCTTTGAGTCAAATTTGGATTACTATTACTAAATTTGGAAATCAAAATTTTCAAAAGGAATTTGTTTATGCTAAAAATTCAATCCAAACATGAGCTCAGCTTTGCTGTGTAAAAATTGAAGAAACTACTTCAACTGTACATGAATATGGATTAAAGAAAAAAATTGCACATTAATCCATTAAAATGTAGTTTGAATAAGAATCATTCGTTAACATTATAACATTTCAGGTAATAAAAAAAATCTTAAGTATATGAATTTCATATTCATTGTTAATAGTATTCCAATTATTTTTAATTTTTTCAATAAAAGCTTGTTATAGTAGACATATTTAGCAGAGGGTTGCCAGGAATTTATATAAATAACATACATGAGTTCTGGTGAATTTTAATGAGTAGTATGTTATTAAAGTTCATTTCAAACAATAGCAATGATTTGATCTAATACCACACCCCTTAAAAATTCTGTTGCTTCTGTGGATGTTTTCTATAAGGAATATGAAAATGTCCATGATATTGAAATATTAAATTTAACATGCCATGTTACATTTTTGTTACAATATAGACATTTTAAAGAAAGTTAAAGTAAGAGAGGCAAACCAAAATGTGCAATTTACTGTAAAACAAAAGGTAAGGGAAATTTTTTTTTTGCAATTTCCCTATATTATGATAATAGTTGCTTATCTTTTTGAGGTAGTCTTGATCCAATTTTGCACTTTTTTATTCAGTTGATAGCTCTAATCCATTAGTACATTTGTAACTACCTCTTAGCTGAATTTCTAGCAAATATTTCAACAATTTGATATACGATTTTTTAATTACTATGAGATAAAGATTATTTTTAAGTGCTGCTAGATTCTTTGCAGTATTTTTGTTTCTTAATGAATACAAAAATAAAAAGAGAATTAATTACTCTCAAATTGCATTGCTTTTTGCAGATACAAATGTTGAAAATACCCATTTCATTTTTTTGATGTATTATTTTGTCATGGTAGAAAACAATACAATCATCATTTTATATTTCTTAGTTTGACAGAAATTGCCATAATCCATTATAGGTCATCTTGCATTTTGTAATGTTCGCTGTCACAATATTTTTTGGAGAAGCAAATTTATTGTAAAACCAAAGTCATTTTTTTTTTAGTCATCTGAACTGAGCTTTCTACTGAACTAATTTGAATAATAATTACTTTTTTTCAATCTATAATAGAAGAAAGTATTGTAATCAAATTTTTTTTTTTACTCCCAGTTTTCAACGGATTTACATGTTTTAAGAGTCAGAGATCCTGAAAAATATGTTTTTACAAAATGTGTGTCCTCTTTGTGTCATCGAAAAGTGTATGAAGTGATGCATAGAATTGAACCAAATTTCATTTATATGTTTTTAACTATGAGAAAATGTTTGCACCCAAAGCAGCTCCCAGTTGAATTTGAGGATATTCTGCTGGAAGGTGGTGCTGTGATAGCAATTTTTGTGCAATTTTCATTATTATATCATTGAAAAGTGTATAAAGTTATGCATATAATTGAACCAAATAAAAAAAAAAAAAAAAAGTTTTTAACTATGACCTGCAAGTCCCAGTTAAATTTTGGGATATTCCACCGTAAGGGGGTGCTGTAATATAGATTTTTCTGCAATTTTCATTATTGTCTTTTGTAAGAATTTCACATGCATTCTGGCAAACATACACACGATTCTTCAGCTGACAAACAAGTTAAAATTTTCAGCTTACCTGACTGTGGGATATTTACATGCTAAAAGAGGAGCGTGTTAAAATAATTTATTATAGAGATCCTAAGTTAAAAAGTTTGCTAAATAGAAAATATGTTCCCTAATTGAAGCTTTAATTAGTGCAAAATACCATTGTTTAAAATTCTGCATAAATATTTGTTATTTAGAAAAATTAGTTAAATGGAAGTTTGTTAAATGATATAATCACAGTACTGAGAAAAATAAAATGAAATTACGTATGGTAAATAGAAAAAAATAATAGTAAAATAATTAATAATTTGAACTTACATTTGAAAAAGTAAAATAAAAGATGAGATAAACCAGAATACAGTAAAATCTCTATAACAAACACTTTTATTCATCAAACATTTTCTTGATTCCCAACACCTATGTATCTTTGTATGTTTTTACCTCTGAATAGCAAAAAAAATTCTGTAGTCCAGAAGTCTGTGCTATTTAGAAGTTTTACCGTATTAATTTAGAAGTTTATTATTTAGTTAATTTAAATAACTTCATTGATTAATAAAAAAGTAATAATAATAAAATTTCCTCTCGAGAGTCTTTGCTATCGATGAAGCCAACTGTTTCACTATTGACCATTAAGAGATATGCTCAAGTCAGATGTACAAGTCCAACAATACTTTTTAAAAACCATCATATTTCTCATTGTAGTTCTTGCTTTTTACCTTCATTCTCTTGGACAAATAAGCAACTGAAATTTTCACTTTTGTGTCTGGATTTTGTTTCAGGGTACGTAACATTGATTGTGAAATATTTATTGATTTTGCAAATGCTGTTTTATTTACCATGGCCTTCAGAGGCATATTTTTGTATAATGATACTGATAAACAGAATTGCATAGTACTAGAGAGGTTTTATTTCCTACATTGTATGAGATGAAATATAAAAATCAATAGCATACACCATTAAAGAAAGAAGAATTAGTAATAACAAAAAGCGATTTCCCTACTTCAGTTAAAACATACACAAAACGAGAGACAAATAATGTTAGGATGCAGGATTAAAGAAAAATTGCAGTGTTACTAATTTAGTGGATTTTTGGTAGATTTCGTAAGAAATACCACCTATTACATTCTCGCCTAAGTTGGAATTTTTGAAAAATTTTTGCAGATCTATGCCGATCATGACTCCCAGAACCCAAAACCACCCCCAGTTCAAAACTATCTATCTATCTATCTATCTATCTATCTATGTCACTTTTTTATCGACACGATAACTGCAATAATTCTGCACAGATCTCTTCGAAACTGGTACATAAAATTTCGGTCAAGTTCGTTAATGGGCAAAATCGAACCAAGGGGGGGAGGGTGGGGGTTTTTTTGTGAAAATAGAAAAAAACCCATAATTTCTTAATTATGATACGTATCGAATCCGTTTAAAGTTATTATTACTTCTAGGAAAAGGGCCAAAAATGTATGTATGACAGATTTTTGATATAATTAAAAATGGCCCCAAGGGGGGTGGGAAAGGGTGTGTTTTAGAAGAAAAAAATTCATAACTTCGTCAATTCACAAGATATCAAATCCCCTTAAATTTATTATAAATCCTCTTAATATTATCTAAAACTTTTATATTGACAAGTTTTTTATAGGACCAACCGTTATAGCACAAAAAAAAAAAAAAAATTAAAAACAAAAAAATCCCTGCTGGCTCCACCTGCAAACAAGTTATTTTTCGAAGTAGGCGGTTCCAAAGCCTGCATCTTTTCGAAACTGTACATAAAATCAAGGGGCATAAAATCTCGGTCAGGTTCGTTAATGGGCAAAATCGAACCAGGGGGGGCTTTTTTTGAAAACAGAAAAAAACCCATAATTTCTTAATTATGATATGCATCGAATCCGTTTGCAGTTATTATTACTTCTAGGAGAAGGGCTGAAAATTTATGTATGACAGATTTTTGATATAATTAAAAATGGCCCCAAGGGGGGGGGGGGGGGGAGGGGGTTTCAGAAGAAAAAAAATTCCTTACTTCGTCAATTCCCAAGATTTCAAATCAGCTTAAATTTATTATAAATCCTCTTAATATTATCTAAAACTTTTATATTGACAAGTTTTTTATAGAACTAACTCTTATAGTAAAAAAAAAAATTCCTGCTGGCTCCGCTTGCAAACAAGTTAGATTTCGAAGTAGGCGGTTCTAACTGCTTCATCATGGCAAAAAGGTCATTTCTTCCGCAATTCCCAACAAACAGGCGCCCCACGGTCTGCGTCTTCGAAATCTACCTGTCCCTGTAGGCCGAGCCGTCAGGGATTTTTTTTTTTTTCATATGTCTACCACTATTTCTGGTTAGTAATATTCACCTTAATTAATCTGTTATTAAATAAAGTGAATATTACTATTCAGAAACAATAATTTTTTTCTGAATAAAAAATCCTCTAAATTGGCAACACTGGAGAAGAGAAAAGGAATTCGCATCTTGGTCTATGAATTCATGTCTTAAGTGAGATTTCTCTGGGAACCGAAACTCTATCGCATATGAATCAAAATCAATGTTCAAGTGACCAGAAAAAATCCACGTATTAAGTGGGATCACTTATTAACCGCGAGTGTCTTAACCGGGTTAAACTGTATTTTTAATATTTCCATTCTTATAGTTTCATTAATAACTTTTAAAATTAATAATAAATTTATTCAAAATTGTTTCAACTTGGTTATTTCTTTTTGTTCCACAGAAAAGAGAAAAAGGGGTAATTCCTTTTGTCCCTTTTTAAATTCCTACTATTAGCTCACACTCTCTCTATATATATATATCTTGTTCAAATTTTCAATCGTTAATAAAATATTTTCTATTCATCCACTCAAGTTCAGATAAATTTTTTTAAACTTGTAGTGGATGACACTTTATGTTAATACAGTTTTTTCAAATTTAATTCATTAATTAAATTTAATTAATTTTAGTTTTAAATAGGAGAAAAGAAATTCCCATTGTTTTCATAAATGAAATGAAAGATTTATCTCAAATTAGTGATGCCACAGAAATTAAATACCGCAACGATGATTATAAAATGTTCAATAAAGATAACGTGGGACATTATTGCTGCACGGGTTTATTTTATATTTTTATGATTAAAAAGTAGGAATTGACTTAAAAAAAAAATTATATTACTTGTTCCTTTTCTTTTTGCGGAAAAAAGGACCAATTCCTTTTGACGACCTTTCGGCCAATGGCATGCCACACCAGTGGCCAAAAGGGTCTCTCCTCTCCCAGGTGAGAACAATGCAGAAAAAAACTTCATGCACTTTATGTTGATTTCTAGAAAAAAAATAGTGTGCAATGCAAAATCTCTCATTCAAAGTTTCGGTTGGACGTTGATTGCAACATCAAACAATTCACCAGCTTAATCTGTAAAATATCCTGTCTCTTTATTTTAATCCATTATGGCGAAAAGAGCAGTTTTATCAATTTTGGAAAAGCGGGAAATTTGTGAATATGAAGAAAGAAATGTGAATGCATTGCAGCAACACATCTCCAATAATTTTTCTATACTCTGGAAAAAGCCTGTTAGCAGACGCTGTATCAGAGATATTTTGATAAATTCAGCAAAATGGATTAACACCAAAGATCTGCAGTCAAATGTAAAAAGATTGAAAACAGCAAAACATGAAATCTTAGAGGATGCCCTTTGCACATGGATACAACAAATGAGTGCTAAAAATGCTGCCATAAACGGAGACATCATCAGAGAGCAGGCAAAAGTCCTTGGCCAGCAAATGAATATCACAAATTTCGAATACAGCAGTGGCTGATTGAACAGATTTTAAAATGACGAGGATTCTCTCAGTACATGCGAAGTGGTGAGATTGCAGGTGTTGATGAAGATATTGTTTTAAATTGCATAAAAAACTGAGTGCGCTGATTTTAGGGTATAAACCAGAGGACATTTACAATATAGATGAAAGTGATCTTTTTTACCACTTGCAGCCAGATAAAACATTTTGATTGGACCTGCTAAAGGATGCAAAAAAGAAAAAAAAAAAAAAAAGATTATGTGTCGTGTGTCTCTTGTGTTCTGTACAAATAGTGATGGATCTGATAAAAAGGACTATGACAGTGAGTAGAAAATCAGCTAAGCCAAGATGTTTTAAAATTTTAATCCTGCTCTTTATGTAGATTATGAGAATAACAAGAAAGCTTGGATGACTGCAGCATTATTTCAGAAATGGTTAGTAAATTTTAACTTTGAAATGAAAAGAAGCAAACGGCATATTTTAATGATTTTGGATAATGTCCCTTG
Source organism: Maratus michaelseni (assembly GCA_963931845.1). Classification (NCBI taxonomy): domain Eukaryota; kingdom Metazoa; phylum Arthropoda; class Arachnida; order Araneae; family Salticidae; genus Maratus; species Maratus michaelseni. The sequence continues at coordinate 92,783,099 of OZ007591.1, forward strand.
TCACATAGCATATCCAATGAGCAATATCCGCATTGAATTTTTACTTCCTGACTGTACTGGATTTTTTCAACCTTTGGATGCGAGTATAATAAAAACTTATTCAGATCTCATTATCAAAAGTATCATCTTCGCCATATCATTGAAAAAACCAGTAAAGATTATTTTTTCTTCAACCCTTTTACATGATGCTGTTCGCATGATAAAAAAAGCTTGGGATGAAATTTCATCAGAAACTATTGTTAACTGCCGGAAACATACTCAATTCATTAAATCTCAAGAATCTACTAAGAAACAAAACAGTACAGCACTTCAAGAACTACAAGACGAAATACACAAATTAACAGATATTGAACATCCTGTATCGACAATTGAGTAATTAATATAGACAAAAGTGTTTCAACATTTGAAGGTTTGACAATCGAAGAAATTGTTGCCAATCAAAATTCAAATTCATCTGACAGCGAGTCTGAAGAAGCTGAAACGCCACATATTACATCTGATGAAGTTAAAAATTACATTGGGAAAATAAGAATTTTTTTAGAAAAACCTGCAACTGATAAAAAAATGATGAACAATCTTTTAGTTGTAGAAAAAGATATTGAAAAATAATCAATATTGAAAAGAAAATTCAAACTAGCGTTTTAAAATATTTCCCTGTAAAAGATAATTAAAGTAAAATAAATTCCGTGTGAGATTTAATGTATGTGTGTGTTTGTTATATGCATAATTATCTACTTTATCTAAAATTGATTATATAAAGAGGTAAGTATATGTTAATTTCATACATTAATTGGATAATTTTGAATCATGAAGTATTAATTATATTATGTGATATATAATTATAATATAATTAATATAATGTATATTAATTATTATATAAATTATATATACTGTATACTATTGGATAATATAATGAAAAGGCATTATGATATTTATTTTTATAATAATAATAATAATAATAGTATAATAGTATCAAAATTAATTTTTATTGTATTCTAATTCGATTTACCGCCAAACTCGTTATAGCACCGAAAATTTCTCGAACGGGTAATGGCAGTATAACGGGATTTGATTGTAATAATAATAATAATAAATCAGCTTCTTTGGTTACACAACACACAAGGTACTTCTCAAATTCCCTGTTCAACAACGCAAAATTTTCTGACACATTTTTTTACGCATTTTTAGATGTAAAAGCATAAAATTGGCATGCCTGACTATTGAAGTGATTTGGAATCGAATAGTGTTTTCCATTTGTTGATAAATGAATTACTTATCGAGTTATTAGCGATTCTTCTCACGTGACAACCAGTTTTTCTTCTTTCTCATACTGCCGCGTCGGTAATTCGCTTCGAAAAGCCGAATTTGACAGTATTTTCTGAAAGATCTTCTGCCTTTAGCAAAAAAATGGAAACCGTCTTTCTATTACATAGTTTCTGAATAAGAACATCTGCCAATTTCATGCGTTTCCAAACTAAAATGAATTCAGAAATGTGTCAGAAAGTAGCCCTACTGGATTTGAGAACAGCCTTATAAGATATAAGTCCCCCTTAAATATGAAAATGTAATCTATATTTTAAAAAGTGCAGATTTTTTCTCATAATACAATGTACATAAAACACTAATCATAATAAAATGTTTCCGCAATAAATTATTGTTTCCGATTTGAAATATCAAATATTTTCTATGTTTAAACATAACTTAAACATTAAAAAAAAATAAATTCTATGAAAGTAATGAAAAAATCCTAATTAAAGTATTAATAATATTTCGTGTTGCATAACATTAAAAAAAAATAACTTTCTTAATAAAAATTAAGGATCAAAGTAATAAAGCTCATGTGAATCACTTATAAAAAAGAAAAAAATATTTAAATTATGAGATAAGTACTGTTATTGTTGAAAATTATTTAAAGTTATCTAATTTTGAAAGCTGAAATTTTTCTCTGTTAGACTTGGAATTGCAAAAATTTCATTTTATAGAATGTCAAAGAATCTCTCCACCCCCCCCCCCCCCCCCCCCCCAACAATGCAAAAGTATTTGAGTACAAACATTTATTGTGTACTGGTAAGCACCCATGCCCCTAAGGACAAGAATACAAAGATAAGCCATCAATCAGACAAATGTGGAGAAAGATCGACTTTGAAAAGCTACTGAGAGGAGGGGAAAAAAAACTGCCAAATATTTGCAAAATGCTCTGGGTTACTGGAATGTTACTCCCACAATTCCCTGCCGAAATGAGATCGAAACTAACTTCTGTTGCCCCTTCCATGTAGGTTCCTTGTTCCATGATAAAAACAGTAGAAAATTTTTGTTGTCGACCAGTTTCTGTCTTAGTATCCCTTATAATTTTCACCATAAAAAAAATTCTGTTTAAAGCAAAATTCATTGCAGACAGGGTCTGTTTAACATGATTTAATGTTTTTTAAATTTTTTGCTTTAAATGTATTTTTTTCTTTGGTTTAATTCAGATTTTGTTTGCATGTAAAAGTAGTCTTTTTCACTTAAACAAGCAATAGATTTTTTTTTTTTTTTTTTTTCAAATTCAGTGTCATCATCTGTCAACATCTGGCTATAATGACCAGTTTTATGGTTGTTTTTTTTTTTTTTTTTTTTTAGCAAAAGTAGTTAAATTAACATAAGCTTTAAAACAGGGAGTTGGCAACCTAGGGCTCATGACTAGAAACTGGCGAGCTCATGGTTCCCTAAAGCAATATTGGAGCCGCTAATCTATATTGTCTTTTCTTTTTTTAAAACTAATAACAATATTTGGCAGTACTTATGTATGCAAACAACTTTTTTCAAAAATGGAATACATTTAGGTCAAGCTTAGAAATTAACTAAATTATGAACATTTAAATGGTCAATTAAGCCTGTTGCCTGCTAATAAGAGATTGTTACGCACCAACTATCACTATAATTATATTGCTGTAACTTTATTTATTCATTCATAAATAAATGTAAATTAAAAGTTGGGATTTATTTTTATTATTACTTTTTTCAATTATTAACTGGTGCGCTATCAACTCATGACATGGGATCCAGTTCCTGTGTTGAAAAAGGTTGCCAATCACTGCTGTAGAACATCAATCCTCAATTTAAAAGTTAATTTTAGTGAGTCAGCTAAGAGAAACATCTAATTTCATTGCTTTGTTGAGGAAATTTCAAAGCACATGAATGATATTAGAGAACTAAAGTTGCCCGAACAAGGCATATCTATACTAATATTATAAAGAAGTAACGTTTGTTTGTAGGGGGCAATTTCTGGAACCACGAAACCGATTAAAAAAATAATGGTTGAAAAAGGCTGGTGACCACATCTGCTTCAACATAGGATATATTTTATGTCTGTACAACAACCTAGAAATTGGAAATTTGGTGTGGTGATTACTTTTAAGACTGTTAAGAACGGTTTCTGAAAACTTGGAAATTTAAAAGGGTGAAATGAACAGAAAATGTTCTAAAAATGTTCTAAATTATGACTTATTTAAAATTGTTACGACTAGAAACTTATTATTTGGTATGGATACTACTTTAGAGATGTATGTGATACAGTTGGTATAGAATGTAATCCTGGAATTTGACATGGTGGTTACTTTTAAGATGTAAGTGCTCGTTAAGAACAGTTTCTATAAAATTTCAAATTTAAAAGTATGAAATGAGCAGAAAACATTCTAAATTACAATTTATTTTGAACAGTTAAGGCTAGAAACTATAAATTTGGCATAGCTGTTACTTTAGAAACATAAATGCTTGTCCAGAACAGTTTTCTAAAAATTCATAATTTAAATGGGTGCAAAAACGAAAAATGCTCTAAAATTTTCAATTTATGCAATACAGTTGGTATAGAAGTGTGGAACTTGGAATGGTTGTTACTTTTAAAATGTAAATGCTCACTAAGAACTGTTTCTATAAAATTTTAAACTTAAAAGGGTGAAATGAGCAGGAAATACTCTAAATTTTGATTTATTTCACACCATTAAGACTTGAAACTATAAATTTGGCATGATTGTTACTTTAAAGGCTTAAATGCTCACCCAAAACAGTTTTCTAAAAATTCAAAATTTAAAAGGGTGCAGGAGCAAAAAACGTTTTAAACGTGATTTATGTGATACAGTTGGTATCAAAGTTTGGAATTTGGCATGGTGATTATTTTTAAGATGTAAATACTTACTAAGAATGGTTTCTAAAAAACTCAAAATATAAAAGTGGGAGTGAAAACTTTCTAAAATTGTTCTAAATTATGATTTAATTGGATTTGTTTGGGTTAGAAACTTGAAATTTAGTATAGTGGTTATTTTAAATGCATGGTATAAACAGTTGATTAAAAGTTCTAAATTTAAAGGTGTGAAATGAGCAGAAAACATTCTAAATTATGATTTATTTAGAATTGTTAGGGATAGAAACTGAAAATTTGACATGTCTGCTATTTTTAAGACATAAATGCTTTCACAGAACAGTTTTTACAAAATAAAAAATTTAAAAGAATGCAGAAGCAAAAAATGTTCTAAAATTTTTTATTTTTGTGATGCTGCTGGGCTAGAAACTTGAAATTTGGCATGATAGTTATTTTTAAAATTTATGTACTTGCTAAGAACAGTTTCTAAAAAAATTAAAAATTTAAAAGTGTTTGAATTGAGCGAGAAACATTCTAAAAAACTTCTAACCAGTGAAGCGTTTATCAGAAAAAAAAAATCGAACGTGTGTGATTAGTTGAAATAGGAAGCATGATAAAAATGAAAAGTTGGCGGTCAGTTAGTAATAGTAAAATTATTTAGCTTTTAAGAACATCTGAGTTCATATTTTCGACATATTATAACCGCAGCAATATAAAGTATCAATGTGTATTTCTTTCACATTTTGTTTTTTCTTCTTTCTAACTTTCTATTTTCAAAAGTGATTTTTTTTATTGATTTCTGTAAGGAATTCTTGTTAAGTCGTTATTAAAGTTCTTGATTTTTTCGCTTTTGTTTAATAAAGCAATATTTTTCATTCAGTCTATGAGGACAGAAAACTAAAAAGTAAATTATGAACTTAATTTGAGAAATCAACATTACTAAAACAGGTGGTGTATTCTAGATAAATGTACAATTGGGCAGCATTGAAGTTGAGTAAATTTAGAAACTGTAAATCCTTTGTTTTGTGAGTCCAGTCAGTTATCAGAGATCAATCCAGGAAAAATTGGGGCCTATTTAGGGCCCCTTTACAAAATTCCACTTAATAAAATAGCCCCCTTCACAAAATTAGATTCCGTAAAAACATACTCTTCATTAATTATTTTCATTTTGTTAGGTTTTAAAATGTGTCATTTGCAAACAAAGCAAGTTCACCAGAAACGAAAAATTTAGAAGAAGGTCTTAAAGAAATAATTATTAATAAATGCTTAGTTTGAATTTGAGTAACTCATTTCATCTTTCATTGCAAATTTTTTACAAAAATATAATCATTTTCACCAAAATAACTTTTACTTTTCACATAATGGGCCCCAAGAAAAAAAAAAAAAACTGCATTGACCCATGGTTATATTGCCTAGCATTTTCCAAAAATTAAAAATCAATTGTATAATGTCACATTCATAGGCAAAAGGCATTGCATAATTGTTTGTAATCAGAGTTGGAATATCTGAATTTTTTTTCAGATGAAGATATGAAAATGATATTGTAATTGTACAAAACCATGAATGATTGTCAAATAGTAGAAATAACTTGCATCAACTGAAAAAATTGGGGACAAACTTTAAAAAAGAACGTAATTTGGTTTTTTACATAATTTTCTTTTGCAAGATGATGAAAACAAGGGGATTTCTCATATATTTTATAACAAGCATTTTGCTTGCTGAAGAAAACAAAAAAATGTAAAGGCTATTCTAAAAATGCAAAATGCTACTTTCTGACAATTTTTCGAAGTTAGTTTTAATCTTAGACACATGGAATTGAAAGAGAAATTACGAAATTGAATAGCATTTTTCATTTATCGATAAAGGAAAAGCATCTTTCAAATCACATCCAAATTTAACGTTTTCAGCAAATTTTTAGGTAATAGCTTGCAAAAGGTTTTCATGAGACACAAGACGCTTATAACTCAAGATGTAATACATTTATCGATAAAAGAAAAACACTTTGATTTCAAATACCTTCAATAGTCTTGCCTGAAGATTTAATGCTTTCACGTTTAAAAATGACTCGTGAATGTGTCAAAGTTTTTTGTTCAATAGAGGAATATATATATTTATATTAAATTAATGTATTTATTTTGAGAACTGCTCTAAAGCCACTACCTAATATTTATATGTATATCAGTCAGAAAATCATCTTGTCGTATTTGCCATATGTACATGAACGAATTTTTTAAGAGATGTTTATAAGTACGAGAGATAGGTGCAGATAAGAATACAATCTTTTTTTTTAAAGATAAAAAAAGATATTTTAGATTTTAGCCTTGTTGGGACCCCTTATAAGTGTGTGGACCCTTGTGGTTGGTCCTGATTCAATTAGATTACAATCCGATAGCTTAAGAAATGTATGACAATGAAGTTTGCAATGGATTTTTGTCAAAATTTTCATTCAAGAAATATAAACGAGAAAAACTCTACTATACGTAATAATAAAAAATTTAGCTGAAAATATGTAAGTAGTTCTACTACAGAGTTGATATTTAGCTTAAAAATTAAATTAGAATCAAAATTTAAAAATAAAAGCAAAATTAGACAATTAGTTAAGTTTACCAAATTTTAAAATTTATATTTAAAAAAAAAATGCTCAATATTTCTTAATCTATTTTGAATATGAAAATTTTATGCATGTAGAAAAAAAAAAGTTGAAATTACTGAAAATTATTTTGTTCCTGTTCATAGCCATGTATGATAGTTAGTAAATAACATAAATAAAATGCAGAAGTTATGTAGAGTAGAAAACATTAAAATGTAATTTTCTTCCTCAAGATGTTCAAAACAAACGGATTTAAGTAATTTTAATTAAATGATTTTTCTCAAAATGAAATATTATTATTATTTATATTTGAACAAATATTTCTAGACTCTTGAAAACTAAGAATTAAAATTTGCAGTTTTATTTAGAATATTAAAAATTATATTATTATTAACAAAAAGCGGTCAGCCATTTTAATTCTATGGAAAAGAAAAAGAAACAAGATTTATGAGCGAAAACGCTTGCAAACGGCTTCTATTTGTGTTTACACCGATATTTGTGTTTTATGGCAAAGTTGTAACCAGACAGCCATGCCAGAGTGAGCTTCAAAATTTTTTGATGGGACTAATTCATGTGCACCTTTTCTTTCATTTCAATAAAGAATAAATTTAGATAGACATAGAAAGCAAGTGCCCATGACTATCAAGGGATTTGATATAAAAATTATAAATTGAAAATATTTAAAATTTATTAAAATTTATAAAGCTATTACAGGAACAGTGTCATTTACATAAAATATATATATATATATATATATATATATATATATCTACACCTATTCAAGATTAGGGTATCCTAGTAAATAACATATAATTAAAATAATATAATTCAGAAATCTTTCATTTCTACTTGGAAAATCTGGTTAGTTTTTACCTTCGTGCAAACACCTTTTAAGAGTAAAAAATGTTACTAGCTATGGCTGCTTGATATTTAAAATATCTTTATCGTGAATAATAATAAAACACTGTACCCAAAATGTTTCTTTATCGGTTTTTGTCATAATTTTTTACATATTTCTATATTTTAACAATTTTAAAGTGTTTGCAATAAAAAAAATTTAATCTTTAAAGTAATAGATATTTTGTTAAAAGATTATGAGAGCTAGAGGGCACTCGAGAATGCTAGGGGAGGACTAGCCCACCCTGTCCCTATCTGGTTATGGCCAAGCTTGATGGTCTGTCAGTACACTGTTTATCATTTTTTGGAATGTGGCCCAATCAATCTTCAAAACAAATGTCTATTTTTAAGCAATACTGTACTTTATGGGTATTAAAAGATGCAAAGACTCTATCAAGTCTTTTCTCCTAATTACCTATTAAAATATCCAAGGAAATAATTATGCTTTCCTTACCAACTGCTTTAATTACATCTTCCACATTTACTCTTTTGAGCATTGCTTCAGTGCACAAGCATACTGTACTGTTTTTTTTTTTTTTTTTTTTATTCACACAAACCACAGGATAAGAGATTTCAGCATCACTTGTTCCAGTCAGATCTAAAGAAATTAGTCTTTTGTTCTATTCATCCACTTTAGATTTTAATGCTTATGGGGCACTATTAATCCATCTTGCCTGTTTCTTTGCTAATCACCTACCTTTCCCAGCAAACAATTAATTTTGTTTTCTTAACAACTTTGTTAACTCTTCTCTTTTCTGGAAGTTTAAATGTTTGAGATCCAAATCTAAAATAAAATCAGGCACGTTCTGGTTCTGCATGCGTATGAATATAAATTTTCTTAAATTCAGCATCATCTTCATCACACCAATTATTTACACATGAACAGAATTTTTTCATTTTCTTTCACATGCGCGTGATAAATGCTTCCATCCAGACATAAATAATGATGGTGTCAGGACAAAACTTTTTTCAACATCCCTATAATTGATAGCTTTTAAAGAAGCTGTTAAGTAATAACCAAGTAGGTTATTCGTAACAATTCGTGAATTCACAATTCGTGAACAATTCGTGAACAATTCGTAACAATTCGTAACAATTCGTGATTATCGAACAATAAAGGAATTCGTAATATTACTGAGTGTAAAAGTAAATTGCTTCAGGGTTTTTAAATTGGTTATTACTAGGGTAGTTGGTTTTTATATTATGTATTTTTTCTTCTCTGTTTTCCTGAGTGATCATTCAGTCTTCCCCCTCTAAGCTGTCTCTGCTTCCATCTGTCTTATTTCACTATATAAGAATACAATGAACATTGTCCATTGCCTCAGCAGGAACCATTTAATGAATGTAAAATTTATTTAAGAAATCAAGAATCAATAAAATCACTTGTTGACCTACTTTAAAATTCCTAAATAATGAATCTTGATTAAAATAACCCTCATAAGATTGTTTGCTTATCTTAGAGATGCCTTTTTCAACTACAGATTAACTTTAGTTTTTAAAAATATTCTCCCTCAGTTTATTATATTTATAGAAATATGAATATTCCCAGCAAAGATTGACTTTTGAGTAGTTCATTCTCCTCAGGTCTCTCTTCTACACATTGGCTAAAAAAGAGAGTGTCCCCTCATGGGACACTCACAGTAGTAGGGTCTCAGCCTGCAATATCCGATTCTGCTTTTGTGTTGTGACCATGTATCCTGGGGTGCTATATGGCGTATATACTCGTTAAATGGTCAACTTGATGTACAATGCCCAGGATTTAGTTCTCCAAGCATGTTTGGTAAGCTTTTTATTGACAAGAAAGGGCTAAAAGGTTGGGTTAGCTGATCACTACCCACTGAACTATCAAGTGTCTACTTCTTAAAATATTCTTTTTTAATACTTTCCAACCTAATTGAAAAGTGTTTATGACTTCCGTTTGTCTGGCTGTCTGTCTGTGCTCTACCTCCCATAAATATACTCGGATTGCCCTGAAATTTTTTGTATGTTATTGTCGTTTATTATAGCATGTTCCCTATTGAAAATGAAGTTTGTAGCATTTATAGTTTATTTACAGGGACAGTCAAAAGTATTCTGTTATATTACAGTCAATGAGAAAAAATCTTTTCAAGTGTATTTTGATGATGTTACACTACTTGAAACATTATGAAATTCATACACAATTATGAAGCGTACAGAAACATGCTTTTCGAAAATATGGGATACAAAGCATTTATTATTCATTTACAGGGTCACACAAAAGAATTCTATTATGCAATTTTTTACATGGAAAAATCGTTTGTTGTGTAATTTAATGATGTTTCACTGTTTCAAACATAATGAAATGTATATGCATTACTGAGGTACGCTATAAATTGCTCTCTAAAAAGTATGGTGTACATTGCTTTTATAGTTCATTTACAGGGACACACAAAAGAGTTTGGTTACAGTCTTAGTGCGATAATTACAGTTAGTGTGATAAGTGGGTTTTCAACTTTGGTTTGCGTTTTTAAGTTTAACTAAATTTTTGCATACTATGTAGTGTGTATAAATTCTGTTGATTATATACCGGGCTACACAAAGGAATTCGTAATATTACTGAGTGTAAAAGTAAATTGCTTCAGGGTTTTTAAAATTGTTTTATGCATTTTCCTGCTGAACTATATTTAGTAGACTAATAGAAGTTTGTGGAATATAAATAAATTTATACACAGGGCTATACAAAGAAGATACATTGTCGTTTATTGTTGGTAATTGTTAGAAGTGAATTTTAAGTTGTCTTGTGCGTTTTTTACCTAAATTAAATTTTAGCTTAATATGTTGTGTGTACAAAAGACTATACAGTGCTGTACAAAAGATTTTGAGTGCATTTCCATCAATTGGTGAAAATTGTTAAATGTTAATTTTCTAGCTGAACTAAATTTTATCATGCTATGTAGTATATATCAAAATCTATAGATGATATACAGGGCTGCACAATATAATTCGACTACTTTTTTGACTGTGGAAGGTAAAGGCTAAAACTGTATTTTTAAATGTGTTATAATATGTTTCCTAAACTGTTTACTACATATCTTTTTTCACCTTATTTAACAGAGAAGTGTGTCAGCCCAAACAAATTTCTAGATGTGTTGGAAAGTGTTTTATAATCTATGCTTGACGCATAATTTTTTGTTCTTGTTAATTTTGTTTTAGAATTTTTCCTCTCAAATATATAATATTTTCTAACATAACCTTTCTTCATTTTATAGCCATAAAAATAATTGTTTCTTTGAATGCAAAATCCATTTTAGTTGAAAGAAAACAGAATGAAATCCAAGGTTACTGCTGGTCCTCAGTCCAATCTATTAGAAGGTGTAACATGGGAAGAAGTTCGTAAAATGCAGGTATGTTTTTCATGTGTATTTTATTATTGCTGTAAAATAATAACTGATTGAAAAACTGTGAAACTGGCTTGTTAGAATTTTGTTTAATTGTTGATGAAAATGTATTATCTTCCACAGAAACTAAAGTTTTGCAATACATATATACAGGGTCATTCATAATGCCCTCCGGGGTTTCGAAACGTTATAGTAAAAAAACAAAGACGAATATGAAAAAAAGAAACATATGAAATTATTCCGAAACTATTCAAGTTTTACTTACATACATTACAGGTGTTCTATGTGTGAACCCTTGGTCACACGGCATACATCCATGCGATAGTCCAGTTCCTGCAATACTCCGTTTCTTTAAATCTGAATCAGTGGTGTCAGTTCAACGGGCCTTTCGTAATAAATATCGAAAACAGGGACCAACTGACAAAACAATTCATGTATGGTACCGGAAATTTAAAGAAACGGAGTATGGCAGGAACTGGACTATCGCATGGATGTATGCCGTGTGACCAAGGGTTCACACATAGAACACCTGTAATGTATGTAAGTAAAACTTGAATAGTTTCGGAATAATTTCATATGTTTCTTTTTTTCATATTCGTCTTCGTTTTTTTACTATAACACTTCGAAACCCCGGAGGGAATTATGAATGACCCTGTATATGTGTGTGTGTTATATACAGGGGGATTCATAACTCTCTCCACAGTTTCACAAGGCTATAGGAACAAAACTACGATGAATCCTACAGAAGAAAGAACCTTGCACTAAATACATGAATAATTCAAATTTTATTACAGACTTTATAGGTGTTCAATGTGTGAAATCTTGGTCACACGGCAAATAGGTATGCAGTGCCGTAACTAGCCATTCCTGTGCCCTATGCAAGAATTTGCATTTAGGTCCCTTAATTAATTCAGTTTAGGAAAATAATAAAACAAATACATTACAATAGAATTTTAATAAGGTTTATTTTAATTGCACTTTTCTGTCTTTCATTTCAGGAAATTTATTAATTACATCATCATAATTAATATTTTTAACGATATTGTATTCTATTGGAATAATAGAAAGATTGGATAATCGTTCTTGTCTGATAGTTGATCTGAAATATTTTTATATTAATTTCAATTTGCTAAAACTTCTCTCACACAAAGCAATAGAAACGGGAAGATTTAGAAATATTTGAAGAGAGACATTGATTTTTGTGTAAGACTCAGTTAAACCAAAATCATGAAGAGTCTGTAGAATATTAAGTAGAGAGGCAATTTCTGTATTTTGTGTAAGAGTCGTTACTTCAAACTTCAATTTCACATGTGAATTCTTACTTTTTAAAATCTTTTCTATATTTAACAGTATTACGTCATCGTACATCACCTCTGTATTAATACATTTAAATTAATTCAATAATTTAATATTATTTCCCACTTAGCTAAAATTAATACTCATTTTTCAATAAATTCATTTTTCTTTCTAAAATTCAATTATTACATTTAAATTATTTATATTCCGTTATTAAGTATTAATCATAAAAATTATTTTAAAAGCTTTCATTAAATAATTCATTATTTAAACATTCCGTAAATTAATCTTAGCAAAATTTTGATATCTCGCTTTTCAAAAGATATGTTAGCAAAAAATTTCCATGTTGAAAAAGTGAAATTCAAATTTATTAAATATTAATTATTTTATTTCAAAATTATATTTATTGTATAGAATTATTTATTTACTTTCAGAATCCGTTTATGGTATGTAAATTAATTAATAACTTCGGAAGTTATGCTAAAAAATGGTAATTATTCATTTGTTCTTTCAAACATCACGCCGGAATACTTCAGAAATTTAGCCATCTTTCCAGCTCCCTGCCTTCTCAAAACAACAACTTTTGAATCACATGATATGTTTTTGTCGGGCATTTTGGTTTCAGTCTTTCGAGAATGTGCTATAGTTCATTGCCCTTCGTCAAGATGCATGCTTTTGATCCGGGTATCTTCACACATGATTGCCATTCACGTGTATTTTTAGTTTTAAAATATCTGAACTCTAGCAGATGCAGCGTTCGTCGGTGACGTTGCAGTTTTGTGTTGGAGTAGTTTATCAACGTCCATTGGCTGAAAGTTGTGATGTCAAAATTCCATGGATGGTTTTCTCATCTGATTTCTGTCAGTCGTTGAAGAGGGATTAAGAGGAGTAGAAGCGCCTATTTAAGAACTGGGCCGCTTGGCCTCAGCATAGTACTGGCAAAAAATGAAAGTTAATACCATTAATTCTTAAAATTTTTTAGTTATTCGAGAATAAAATGGTTGTGATGGTATCTACAATTAAGTAAATGTTATCTTTCTTCTGAGAGCAGTTTCATCTTAAGCAATCTTCAAAAGACTTCATCAATAGAACTTCTCGTTTAAAATGATACGGGTAATTCTCTAAGTTGATTATCTGAAAATAATTTTATAATCATAATTGAACTTATATGCAGCAGAGTTAACATCATATTTATGTAAAAGGACTTCTTCAACTTCACTTTTTTGTAAAACCGTATTCATCAATGTTTCAACATTATTACAGTTTATAATAGATGTTCAAGCTTTGTTCAACTTCCATATCATTGATGATTCTCTAAGTTCATCATCCGAAAATAATTTTATAATCATTATTGAACTAGTATGCAGCAGAATTAACATCATATTTATATATAAGGACTCCTTCAACTTCACTCGTTTGTAAAACCGTGTTTCTACATTGCACTTTATAATAGGTGTTCAAGCTTTGCTCAACTTCTATATCATTTAACTTAGTATTTTGTGAAATATCCTCTTGCTTCATTCTACATAACAAATTCACTTTTAACTATATATATATATAAAGTAAAATTTTATTTTTTAAATTCTCAATATTCTTTAAAAATTATTTGGTTTTCAACCATACTGGTTCTGCTTTATAATGAAAATAATATTATAAATGAATTTAAAATGTATGTAATGAAAGTTGGCCAACTAGAATAATTACATTTATTTTATGTGTTTATGAATAAAAATTTGAGTTTGATGTTCATATACAAGTCTCTTCATTTTACTACACTGGGGTGAGTCTTTTTGATTTATTATATACTTTTTAGCAATTCTAATTTTGGTAATCAATATAATTTTATTATTTCTATTTTAAATTATTTATTTAAATCTGTATTAAGTATTTTAATAATATTTCCATCCCATTTTTAAAGTATTAAACTTATTTAATATTCTATTTAGATATTGATTGACACGTTAGGAATAGCTATACAATCGCTTCCTGTGACGATGTTTCGGAGCTGTAAATTTTGTTTAATCTTATAAATCTGATTTTATTCTTAAATTTCATTTTTATTTAATTTTTTATTTTCTAAATTGCCTTGTACTCATCAAAATTTGCATATCCGAAATAGCGTTACAAATAGCGAGATATGCAGCCGATTTTTTTAAATCAGCAATACTCATGTATTCTAAACATGATCCACAGAGGAAGCAAAAGTCATCACTGGTAATTTTCATTTTTTGATAATGATAATCTATTTGAGACAATATAAGAACACTGTAAATTTGTATTTTAAATAATTCTTCAGATCTCAAGTTACTTCCTTCATCTGGTGTTTCATCTATTTCTATTCTCTTAACTCTTCTCTTTTGTTTATTAAAAAATTCCTTCTCTATACCCATTTCTTCAGCCAAATTTTGTACTTCCTGAAAATTATGTTCAAAACCTGTATCTCAAAGCCCTTGTAATGTAACTACATATTCCAGCAATTAATTTTGTTCCACAATCTATTGACAAATCTTTCTTTTATAATGCTTTATTTGTTGGATCAGTGCATTGTAGAATTTTATTCCATGTAGAAAGAGTATAGATAAATCTATAATTAAAACACACATAAACAACGCCTGCACTGTCTTCCTGGCTCTGGCTAATTTTTCACTCCATGTTGGATTATTGTATTTATTGTATGTATGTCTGTATTATAATATTTGTATATCTTTAAATCTATAATTAATTTGCAAAATCAAATGTTTTGTGTTAGATACAGCTTCCGGACTTGAAAAATTGTTTGAAATCATTTGCAGTCCTTCAATTACTTCAGATAATCGTAAATAAAGTGCCTTAATTGCACTGGCTTTTGATGACCATCTTGTATGAGAAAAACTTTTAAGTGATAATTTTAGGCATTTAGTAAAATGTCCCAATGTGTTTTTCAGGATGAGAAAAAAATAATCTCTACACAGTACCAAAGAAAGTAATCATTTCTGGAATTGTAGATGCAGTGTAGGCACCAGTTAAATTTATATTATGAGCTGCACAGGGTACAAATATTGCTAAATTACTAATTTCTGAAATGTGTTCACTTATTCTCTTATATTTGCCAGTCATATTGGCACGGTTGTCAAATCCTTTCCCCCTGCAATCCTGAATATCCAATTTATCAACTTCTAGTTTATTTAAAATTTCGGTCTTACCTTCTCACAATTTTTCATGTGATTCAGTTAATATAGGTATATAATTATAATATAGGGTATAAAGTTGATGAAGCTTTCATCAATCTTTTCCTTTACGGTCAACATGGAGATATCTTTGTTGTAATTATGGTATTTTAACTCATTGTGCTTTAAAATACTGTATATGTTGAAAAATAATTATGACTCATTTATGTTATAAAACAACCTCGGGGTTGTTTTTGAATAATTGGTTATGGTAGATTATAATCACTAAAAATTTTATGTCCACAATAAGTTTTCTAAAAAAAGTTTTGGGAGAGCTGCGAATACATTCGACTGAAAAAAATATACTCACTGGTTCGTTGAACTGTCTTATTTTACTTCGCCAAACATATATAGTCAAAGATTACAATTAAGTTAAGGCAAAGACATTTTATTTGTCATTTTTTGAAATGCATGAGATTATTATACCACCTCAAAAAATTTAGATTAATTTTCATCAGAATGTCATGGACACTTTTTTTTAATCATTTATCATTATTCAATATTTTCTCTTAAACATGTCAAGATTCATTCATTTTTTAAAATCAAATATGATATGAATATAACAAAATGAAGGATAAACATTTTACTTATCTGATTCTTTGAAATGATGACAAACACATGAAACTTCTAAAAGAGATCCACAGATGATGATAGCTTCTGTTGAATTCTGAAACATGGCAGAAATCCAAGCATCCATAGCGAACGGGAGTTACGGCTAGGGAGAGAAAGTGACTGAGTGGCAAAAAAACTGTGCGATCCTGTGTTTTAAGCAAAGGGGTTGCCAAAAGAAATTTTTTCCAAAACGGATGCCAAGACAGGATAGAATATGCCAAAACAATTTGCTAACTGATAAATCAAAGATATACTTAAAAAGGCATCCCTAAGATCGCAGTGAACAGAATTTGATGAATCCCAACGAATGTACTAGAACACAGAGCATGAGATGTAGAAAGATTTGCATAAAAGTAGAAGTTGTAGTGCTTACTCACATTATGAGATACAAGAAGCATATAAATTAGATAGGAACAAAAACTATTGAACAAAAGTAAGGATTTAAATGAAAAATAGAAATACTAAGAGTTAAGAGAATAAAATAAAATTAACAAGAGGTGAGAAAATTGCATATTAACCAAAACCAGTTAATTTTCCTACAACAATCTTATCATCTGGCTCATTTTCTCTCTCCTTGAAACATCAGGGATGCAGTCGAATAAAATGGTACCTTGCTTTCTTAATTCTGCATATGATTTCATTTCTAGTTTTGTCTCCAACTAATTTTATTATTTCATTTTGAATAGTGGATGAGAAGTAAGAAACTGAACCTTTTTTGTGTTTCTCAATATGTCCCTTTAAAGTAGTTATTATAATGGCTCGCAAATTCAATCAAATTTGTGAATTGAATTAACTAGATTGTCATCAATTGCATTTCCTGATTATAGATTCTTTTCCATCACTTTATATTTCACATAGAGACTACGTTGCTGTATTCACACTGTAACCTAACATAAATTAAGCAAGTTAATATAGGCATGTTGAAAATATCAGTAAGTTCTGCCATTCACTCATATGTTCATGTTGGTGAGTAGAGCCATCTATATATTTAAAACGCTAAGCGATTTCTTTCGACAATCCGTGAGAACAAACTACTGCATCAAATTACACCATTCTTTTTTTAAATGAAAGATATTTGGTCACAGATTTGTTATCGTGCATTCATTTGTTCGAAAATTTAATTAATTAGCCGTAATTTTCAATTAAACTTTTACTTCTGCTTATGACGTCATAAAGTCGGCAACTCCCACTGTTGCGAGGAATAGAGTTTATTCTCTGAACTCCGTGGTTCGCCAATCTTTTGACATTAGCTAATATCAACTAGGTAATATTTTAACATTGTAATATAAAATCTTAAAAAAACTTACTTAAAATTAGCTAGAATTTAATCATAATAAAATATCTAAACATAAACATATCAATATGAATAACAAATCTCACGTAAAATGTTGCAATTTAAATGATTCCAATTGAAACAACATTTGGAGAGTTATCCCTGATGCCTAGCTAACATAAAAGTACCTATTTTATTTTATTTATTTACACACATATTCAATTTTATTATAAAACACCAGGTTGCCATACAAAGCAAAAATCGTCATTTAGGCGCCAAAAATTAACCCGGTGCGTCTGCGATATCCACACCGATTAATTCAAAATTGTTTTGGTTGCACCGCATATTGCAAAATTAATTAAATCCATGATTATTGTTTCTTTCTCAGATTATAAATAAGAAAATTTTGCACAGATGTCATATACGCACACCATTGGCGTGATTTTTTTACCCCGCCAATTTGGCGAAAACTTTGTTTTTGAATATTAGTTACAAATAGCATGGAATAATAGCACGTGATTTTTTATTTCAATATAAAAAATAAAATAACGTAATAAATGAAATAGCTTCTATTATTTAAAAAAAAGGAAATAAAAATAAATAAATGATAGTTTGATATATATAAATATTGATATACATAATAAAAACAATTTATAGAATTAAAATAAAAATAAAAGTAAATCAACCACAATATAAACAAAATAACCAGGTTACCATGTGAGGCATAAAATTACCATTTTGTTGCAATCGCGCCAATGTGGTGCGTATATGACATCTGTGCCGAAAATTTAATGCTTAACGAAATTCAAATATTTGATCGATCGCAAATTTTGGTACTTTTCCATTATACGGACACCATGCCATACATGTAAATGTATGTAAATGTATGCTTGGCGACAATGGTGTCGTATAACAGAAAAGTACCCAAATTTTTCTTAGTTCGGTCTATACCAAAAACAAACATTTTACAGGTAACGGGAAAATCGCCAAAAATGACAGCTTCATCAGCAGTTATGACAGCAAAGTTGAATAAAATCTATTAATCTGAATTTTACAACGTTTATGCGAAACATCACAGAGAACGCACGCTATTTTTATATAAGTAGGGGATATTTAAAAGAATAAGAGAACTAACAACCTTCAATAATATAATGCATGAAAAAGTAAACAAATAAGTGATTCAGTAAATCTTAAAAATATGTATTTCTGGTACTTCTCTATTATCACGTCGACCCCTTTTCATAGCAAAAAAACTATCGCCAAATTGTAAAATTAAATGCCAAAACTGCAGTCCCATTTCCTTGATGTCAAAAGCCTTATACGTGTTTGTTATGTCATCAAGTGGTTTTTAATTCGACATTTGCGTGTATTTTTAATTATGTTATACTGATTTATTAGTTATTTCATTAATTAAAATAATAATTGTGTCCTTAAATTCTTATATTTTATTTATTTAATTATTTTGATATTCCAATGGCAATGTTCTCCCGTTTATTTGGCGTTACAGTTTGTGCGATAGCTTTTTGTTATGAAAAGTGGTCGACGGGATAATATTCTGGTACTTCTTCATTATCCCGTCAAAATTCCGTTCATTATCCCGTCGTCTCATTAAGAAAAAAAACTATATCCAAATTAGGTACTTTTCAACTATCCGGCACCAGTAAAAATAAAATAAAATAAACTTTTACTTCTGCGTATGACGTAATAAAGTCGGCAATAACTCCTACTGTGGCAAGGCACAGAGTAACGAGAAACTCTGTGGTTGTGAGGATAAAAGAAAAATAATAAATATTAAAAGCACGGGGCTTTTAGGCCGAATTTTTAAATTTGCAAGTGAAATTTTGGTGAAAATATTTATCCGCGTATTGTATAGGCGAATAATAATTCATATTTATTGTGACGTCACTGGAATATTGTCCATTGGGTTTATTTTATCATTATGCATTATAACTTTCTTGATGCCATTTTTTCAGTACGATTAAATACAAAATATATTTTTTTTGTGTACATGGTGTTTAAGCATAAAAGTAACCTATCCAATGCACGTGTGAAAAGTTTGCCGGGGAAAATGACGTTATGCTTAGCTTGAAATGCATTTTAATATTGATAAAACTAAAAAGAAAAACTGATTGTGTCAACATGACGTAATTGATTTTAAAATTTTTAATTTTAAAGGTCAGAATTGGAGCCTTTATTGGTTGCTTCATCCTGATTGCATACCTTGATTACATGTTACCAATTACTTTTTTTTAATTATAGGTTAGAAGATTTCATTTTTTAACAAAAACAAAATCACAAAAGTAAAGGATTTCAGGAAAATTAAAATTATTAAAAATAGTATTATGGTAAAAAACAAAAAAAAAAACAAACAAAAAAAAAAAAACACCTGAAATAATGATTGTATTTTTAGCTAGAATAAACAATGTAAGGCTAATATTTTATAGGAATTATTTTGGTAGGTTTGTTATAAGTTCATTTAACAGTTCCTTATTAGGGGCTAAGTACTATTTCTTTCACTGTGAATTTCTCTTTCAATGTAAAAAAATGGTAGTCTACTTTTGGACGCCAGCCAAAACACAGTGACAATTTTTAGAAATGTATAGCGGTTGTGACAACAAACGGCGCTACGCTTTAGCTTTCATCGCGCTTACATCACTTCTAAATCCCTCAAATTATCAATTTATTTACTACATTTTAAAATTTCAGTTCTTACATCATCAATTAGAAAAAAAATTAGTTATCGATTGAAATGTATTTGAAAACTGAATTTTTAAATAATTTTCAAGCATGAAATATTTTTCAATTCTATCTCAAAAATGATCATCAGTTTGCTTTAATAATGTAACATAGTCCCTGGGAAAGTTGCCCCAATTGAAAATACATTTTCTTAACCATCATAAAAACTGAAAAAAAAATTAATTAAACCCCCTAATGAATCATAAGATCAGATTACCCATAAGATAGTGCATTTTGGCGCTAAACTAAAATCTGTCAAAAAAAAACTATTTTTAGTTTATGATTAACATAAAATTGATATGTTGATATCGTTGATGTATTATATGTTGCATCAGAATATGCTAGGAACTGTATTTTATTATTTTTTAAAAGATCCGTTGGATATTTAACTGTATAACAGGAAAAAATCCCCGACTGTGATGGAAAAGGAATAATCATCCTGATTATGTAAAGGAACCGAAGAAATCACACAAATAAATTACACTTGAAAACATTAAAAATCTCCCTTATCTGCAGATTGATTTATTATTGTAAAAAAAATTCTTCATCTTTACATAACAAGTAATATATAAAAAAATTTTAAAGTCAATTCCTACTTTTTAATCATAAATATATAAAATAAATCCGTGGAGCATTAATGTCCCACGTTATCTTTATTGAACATTTTTTTTTATAATCATCGTTGCGGTATTTTATTTTTGGAGGAAAATCTTTCATTTCATTTATGAAAACAATGGGAGAAAACTTTTTCTCCCATATAAAACTAAATTAATTAAATTTATTTAATGAATTAATATTTGAAAAAACTGTATTAACATCAAGTGTCATCCACGTCAAGTTAAAAAAAATGTATTTGAACTTGAGTAGATGAATAGAAAATATTTTATTAACGATTGAAATTTTGAACAAGATATATAAATATATAGAGAGTGTGAGCTCAAGTAGGAATTGAAAAAAAAAAATTATTAGCTTACAACAATAGATGCGTTTCAGAAGATATGGATTTGAAACGAACAATGATTAAAGAAAACATTTAAAACTTTTAATTTAAACATTTTAAAACTTTTTTTTTAACGTCGAATTTCGACGGCGCGTTTGGGGAGATGCAATGCACATGCGCATAGGAGCTCATTCGGTTGCATTATTACAGGGGGGGGGGGGAGATGTGTGCTTTATTTACTATGTTCTTTTATTGACTGAATATGAAATGAACGTAGGGATATACTATTTGTATGATATTTCATAGGTCCAGGAAATTTTCTTCTTGCCGTGGGGAATATGGCGGTAATATCAAACTGATTTGCATTATTACACAGTTGTTTGCGGATTGTTTGTTTGGAGTTTGCATCGGAAATAGTACTGTAATTCACTGTGGGGAAAAAACTTTTAAAATAAAATATTGGAAAGACTGTTTCATACGCAAGCTTATTTTACTAATATTGTTATTGTAATTTTTTTCCGTCAAGTTTTGGCGGGTTCCATCTAGTCTAGGGTTTAAGTAAGGCAAAATCTAATCACCAAACCAAACAGTAGAAAGGCAAAAATCCCCCTCCAACTTAGCCCTATGCAGGTGCACCTTTTGTACCTGCCTGGTTATGGCTCTGTCTCTGTATGCACGTAGTATAACAAAATAACATGGTAAAACAAACAATTACGCCATTCTTCCATAATTTATATTAATATTAAAAAAACTATTAAAAATACTTTTTTTTTCATGCAATGTTATGGATTTATTTTGCATTTATTATTAGGACACTCTTCTGCATTTTTCACAAATCAAATTTTGCTGTTCTATATATTAATAAAGCAAAAATTTGAATTAAAAGTCCAGGCTCCTTTAAGGAGAAATATCAAGGAGAGAACCAAATATTGAATACTTTCTATCTTCTTGCAGTAGGGTATTTAACTATGTTTAAAATAAACTACGTACTTTGTTTAATGACATCTTTATAAAGATAAACAATTAACATATTTGCTGGGGTAACTTTTTAAAATTTGCTTGCATATTTAAGAAAACTTGGTGCTTCATTTTTAGACACATGGTCCCTTTTTAGTCCCCTCTTTGAATATAAATGGTCTCCTGAAGTCCCCTTTTTAAATAAAAATGGTCCCCTTTCTCCCTTTTGGGTGTCTAAAATGTGTTGGGAGCCCTGTAATGTGTGTCATGCTTATTATCATTTTGTTTTTATAACATTGATACTTTTGTATTTCAGGAAACATTAGTGAATGAACATGGAGATCAAGTTGTTTTAGTAGGTGCTGCTTCTAAAGGCATTATTCAGCGTGAGTTTCAGCATAATGCTATGGTGTACAAAAGCGCCTATTCAAAGAATCCATTTGATAATATAACCGAACAAGACTTAGAAGAATACAAAAAAATAGTTGAACGAAAACAACGAGGAGAGATAGGTTAGTTGTAATAATTTCTAATAATATTTTTATTAATTTAAAAAAATCTATTCGAGAGATCAAGCCTTGTTTTCTAATAGGAGTAAATTTTGTTTTTTTAATGTTATTTAAAAAATTTATAAGATTTTATGTATTTTAAAATGTATAATTTTATTATACATTTTTATAAAACATTTAAAAAATATAATTTTTAAGAATTTCAGATTTTTATTTATTTATTTTTTTGAAAAAATAAAATTTTTTTGATGCCGATTTATTTTGAAGTTCCTTTGCAGTGAAATAATGACTGAAAAAAATCAATTGATGTATATGAAAAATAAATTATTTTCTTGAATGTTTTATTTTTAAAAATATTTTGTATTACTGGTTATGTGTTGACTATGCTGGATGTTTTCTTAAATAAATCCGAGTTGCAATTTTACTTGTTTTCTAATAATGTAGGCTAAGCATATACTTTTGAATTGTCTTTTCCATTTTCTGTGGCAAATATTTAACTATCTTATGATTAGTTAAATATTTGAAGTTAAAAAAATATCCTGCTTTTTATGCAGAATTTTATTACATTATACTCTGTTGCTGTTCATTTTACTTCTAAAACTGTTTTAAAATTCAAAGAATGTTATTTTTCTTCCTATTTAAAAAGTTTATATATTCATTTTATTTATTATGTATTTTCCCAATATATCTTTGTAAAAAATATATATTTTATAAGGGTGTAAATTTTTCAATTTTAATTATTATTTTAGTTGAAGAAGATATTCCAGATGAAATTAAGCCTTTATTAGTGGAACCTGTTGCTCAGCAATCAAAGCCACAGGCTGCAGCTATTCCGCCCACTTCTAAATCCCCTCCATCATCTCCTTATGCAAAAAGTATGTAAATATTGTTCTGCATAAAGAAATTCTTATTTAATTTAAAGTTTAAAAGGGGAAACATGAAAGATTTTCAATATTTTAAATTTTGTAACTGTTTATTATTTCAGAAATGAAAACAAAAGCTGCTTAAATTCCCTGCTTTAGTAGGCTAATTTTATACATCAGGTGACACATAAAAACTTCCTGTCCCAGTGGCAGAACTATCTTCAAGTGTCTGCAACGCTAATAATGTTTTCAAAAATAGTCCGCAATATGCAATATATCATATAAATTTATTCTTGCTGCTGCTGTAGTTGTAGTGCTAATTAATTAAGGCATCAGCATTTATCAGCCTTTCTGAGGGAAAAAAAATTCTGAAATTCACAGCAAATATTCTGAAAGGTTACAGCAGAGGGGGGGGAGGGGAGAAAATCCCCTCTCGGCAATAATTATTCTTGTTGCAGGTCGGATTAACTCTGCTTTTGATTAGAGTCAATTTCAGGCTGAGTGTAGATTCTTGCAAATTGGGTTCGGGTTAACCCGATTTTTCAAAAGTTAGTTCAGTATATTGTTTCAGATTAAAAACTATGCCTATATTACACTGGTGAAAACAATTAAAAGGACAAATGGTTTTTTTAAAAAACAAGACAAAATAAGTTATGCCTAAATGCAAATAAGGTATCAGATGATAGTTAAGCTCTTCGCGGACACATCTGCCACACGGTGGTCTGTGTCGTTATAAAGAAGTGGCGCTGTGATCGCATTTGTGTAGAGGTACCTGATTTTCTCGCTGAAGCTTGTAGCGTAAGGATGCTTTGAAACATCGTAGCATAACCCAATCCTTGTTTTTTGAATTTCTTCGTTTACCCATCGTTAGTATGGCTAGTTGTCATTGTCGCGATGATGCTACAAGATGGCGGATAGTTGGAAGACCCGAGGTTGGAAAATCACAGGCTACTTGTTGTAAGGACGTCCAGGTTCCGAGAAATATGGTGCCCTCTCTGTAGAAACAGTTCACAGAGATAGGAACAGTGGTCCGCCGACCTGGCCAATGCCGCAAAAGAACAACGCCAGTTGAAGACTGTTATTTGAGACTTCTAGCCAAAATTGATAGATATGCGACAGCGACACAACTGTCTTGTCACCTGTATAATGCAACAGCAACATCCATTTCATGGATAACAGTCACCCAGAGACTTAATGCAGGTGACCTGTATGCTAGGCTTCCTTCCGTCTGCATCCCTTTGACTGTGAACCACAAAAAAGCCCATATAGCATGGTACCGAGAACACCTCTCTTGGACAGAGGATAGTTGCGGGCGGGTTCTCTTCAGTGATCAGTTGTGATTCAGTCTGAACAGCGACTCGAGACGTGTTCTCATCTGGAGAGAACCGGGGAGTCGATATCAACCCTCTAACATTGTCGAAAAGGACCACTATGGTGGAGCTGGTCTGATGGTCTGGGCAGGCATCATGGCAGACGGGTGTACCGACCTTATTGTGTTCGATAGAGGTACTCTGACAGGTCAGCGGTACAGGGACGAGATCCTTTCACCCTATGTGAGACTTTTCTGTGGAGCATATGGACCAAATGTCGTTTTTATGGACGATAACGCCCGTCCACATAGGGCTCAGGTGGTGGACGATTACCTCGAATCGGAGGATATTCAATGAATGGAGTAGCCTGCAATGTCCCCTGACCTTAATCCCATCGAACACTTATGGGACACCCTTGGACAATCAATTGCAGCTCGAAGACCAGCTCTAACGACCACCAATGAGCTCAAGGATGCTTTGGTGCAAGAGTGGGTGCGGTTGCCACAGAGATTTATAAGAACCCTGGTAAACAGCATGAAATGCCGATGCGAGAGTTGTGTAACTGTTACAGGCAATCACACACCCTATTACACATGTTTTTCTATGACTGACAGGGTGTCGGTCAGCTGCTGAGCTGAACACGTCACCAGTTTCCTTATTTAGGGTGCAGGTTGTGCCCATTTTTGTTTTCTCATATATTGGTCTTATATCGGATGATATTTTGGCCAAGTTTGGTTTTATTTGCTTAGTTAGTTTTATTTTTATTGCAAAAAAACCATTTGGCCCTTTGTTTTCACCAGTGTAATAAGCATAGAACTTTGTGTGTCTGCTGTTTTCTAAAGGAATGCTGCATCTTTTCCGGGACTATTTCACAAAAATCACGTTTTTTTGTGAACCTTTGACGAAATTAGCGTTTCTTTTTTCCCGCGCGATCCTTTGGCGAAATTCACAGTTTTTTTTTGTGGCCCTTTGACGAAATTCACACTTTTTCCGTGATCCTTTAACGAAATTAGCAGTTTTTTCCACGATTCTTTGACGAAATTTACATTTTTTCTGCTGCTTTTTGACGAAATTTGCATTTTTTCTGTGGCCCTTTGATGAAATTCGCAATTTTTCCATGATCCTTCAACGAAACTCATGTTTTTTTAGTCTTTTGACGAAAATCAAGTTTTTCCATGGCCCTTTGACGAAATTTGCGTTTTTATCGCAATCTGTCAACGAAATTAGCCATTTTCCCAGATCCTTTGATGAATTTCGCGTTTTTTCCGCGATCCTTCGACAAAATTGGCCTGTTTTTTGAGATCCTTTGACAAAATTTACTGTTTTTTCGAGATCTTTCGACGAAATTTTCCGTTTTTTCGAGATACTTCGACGAAATTTACCTTTTTTTCGGCAATCCTTCGACGAAATTTGCCGTTTTTTCGCGATCTGTTGGCAAAACTCTCCGTTTTTCGCGATCCGACGACAAAATTGACCGTTTTTTCGTGATCCTTCAACGAAATTAACAGTTTTTTCCACGATCCTTTGACGAAGTTGGCGTTTTCTCCGTAGCCCTTCGGCAAAAATGAAACTCATGTTTTTTTGACGGCCTTTTGACGAAATTCACGTTTTTTTTCATGGCCTTTTGACTAAATTTGCGTTTTTTTCGTGATCTGTCAACGAAATTAGCCATTTTTCGCGATCTTTAAATAATTTCGTGTTTTGTCTGCGATTCTTCGATGAAATTCGCTGTTATTTTTAGCGATCCTTCGACGAAGTTTGCCGCTTTTTCACGTAATTTACGTGCTATAGCGCGTCCGCGGCATCTCTGTATGTTTTTAGTCTGCAGGTGCCCTGAAAAGTCTGCGACATCCGTCGCAGCGTCGCGTACATTCTGCCACGGGGCTTCCTGTGAAGCAAAATTTAATTTTTTGATATTAGTAGTAGATATAAAAAACATAAGAAAAAGATAAAATTGCAGGATTAAAAAAAATATATATCTGCTTGTGGGGAAAAAAAAATAATAAAGTTTGTCCTGCTGAGTTGCAGTCTACCTGTTAGGGATTCTATGTATGCTTAGCCTGATGAAGCATGCCATATTGCTCATGAAACTAGTAACTTTTTAAAAGCATACCTGATGTTTATTAATTGTTTATTTTTATTGTGGTTTTTACCATTCAGTGTTTTAATTGCACATTATCTGATATTTATCATATCAATATATAGTAAAAAACAAAATCCCTGAGCACACCTGTCTCTATGTATGACTAATTAAAAAAAATACTGAATATATTTTGATTGTATTTTCATCATAGGATAGGTTTACTGAGGAAGATTTTGGTATACAAATACAGTACATTAATATGTAATGTAAAGTAGCCAGATATGATGGCAGGTGGTTTCAAATTAAGCCCAGTACTTTTTTAATTTAGCTGACTGAATGATATATTAATGCATTGTTTCAGCTATTGATCTTAAGAAGATGACACGTGAAAGATAGATTCATTTTGTTATGCAGGTCCCCATTAAAATGGATTTTTCAGGATTTCTTACATTTTATCTGAAGCCATGATTGACAACACCTTAAGGCGGCTCGTTAGTAAACTCTCCGATACCCTGCGCTAATGTTATTCCTATGGGCATAGGATGCATTCGTATTTTTAAAATATCTCCTAGGAAAATTAATATTTTTAACTTCTGTTTTCTTTGTACTGTTCTTAAAGAATGCCTCTTTTTCTCTTAGTTGTCAATTTTTTTCTAAAATATATACTGAATTTTATATGAAATGTTAAAATCTTATTCAGTTTCGCTACGATTTTAACACAAAAAAATATAAATTAAGCACATAGTTTAGAAATATTTTGATAACTAAGAAAAAAAGAGACATTCTTTAAGAACAGTACACAGAATACAGAAGTTAAAAATATTAATTTCCTGGGGAGATATTTTAAAAATACGAATGCATCCTACGCCCATAGGAATAACATTAGTGAGAGGAATCGGGAAGTTTACTGACGTCATAAGACTTTTGACGTCTTTTGACTGAAGCCTTAAGCCACAAAAATATATTGACATTATCAAAAATTTAATTTTGTTTCATATTAAATGATCCCCTAATCCAATAAAAATGAAGAAAGATCACCCAAGATGAATTAGTTTTTCATATTTTATATTGCTAAAAATCTCAACATTTTTTTAGTATCTAATTATCTGAAGACCTTATAAGTGCTGAACCATCCAGATTTCTTTTAATTTTTTTCTTTAATATGACTTGTTGATCCAAGTCTTAGGGACATATAAAGTTGGTTGTAGTACATTTGACTACTTATGATGTAAGCTATGAAATAATTGATTTTCCATTTTTATGAAATAATTGATTTCAAAACTAGTGGGTTTGAGTATTTTTAAAATCTTAAGAAAATTCATTGCATATATATAGTGATCAATTATTTTTATTATGCATTATTGGATATACTGTATTATGACTTGTGTATATATATATATCATATATATTATTTCTTCTGTCAACATCCCTTTTTCCAAGAAAATAAGAAATGCAGAACGACGAATGAGATAGCATATGAAAGGATTTTGAACAGGCTTCTGACCGGGGCCTTCGAGATGTCGCCGTGTGTCCTTAACCGGGCCTGCTACAAGTGACGTCACAACCTGCTGACGTCAAAACAGTGATCCATAATAACTTAAAATTTTTCATGTACTTTGTTTGTTTGTACGGATTGTTAACGAACGATAGTATTTTGATTTTATTTATTGTTTTATATAGTAATTAATAATATTTTTCAGTGTATTTAGATTACAATGCTATCAATAATTATTGATTATAATTATTAAAGAAAGTGTAGATTATATCTATAAAATAATGAGAAGAAAATGTTGTGCTCCTAGTTTCTAATCTAAGTCTTCAAATTCGCTACTGATAATGAAAAGAAGAAATTTTAGCTACGAAAATTACCTTGTGATAATTTTATTTACATTTCAACAGAAGTTGGTCTGCATTAAATGTTTCGATATACGTTTCATAATTCGTGAAGCTAAAATTAATATGATGGTATTGAACTTGCTGTGCTGAGAAAAAAAAAAAAAAACCCTAACAACGAATGTCCATCCTACTGTAATGGAAATATTCCGGCATATTTGAATGAATTTGTACTTCCAAATCAAAAAGAGTCAAATGATCTTTAGAAAAAAATAAAATAAAAGAAGCAGACGATAAACAGTTTAAAAAATGATTTTGAAAGAAATACTGTAATAAATTGAATGAAATCTGGATACATTTAGTTAGAAGTGAGTGTGCTTTATTTATAAAATTAAAAGTAACTGTTTTACACAACTTAGTAGTTCTACGTAGTTCCATTTAACATTTTAGCTAACTTAAGTGTACAAATATATTATGAAAATAAAACTTTTGATAAGTTAATTTGAGTGGTTATTAGGTCCTAGACCCAAGTACAATAAATAGACAATTATTAAAATATTACAAGTCAGTTACAAAGTTAAGATAGAAAATTGGGTACTTTTCGGTTAGCTGGGCGCCAGTGATATATATATATACACACACACACATATATATATACACATATCTACACACACATATATGTATGAATTAATATATATATTTATATATGTACATGTATCACTGGCGCCCGGCTAACCGAAAAGTACCGAAAAAGGCTTATGGCGAGAGAAGGAAAGTTGGCAACATATTTTCTGGCAACCTATTCGTAGTTTCATATAAATAAATATTTTTTTTTTCAATATTTATATAATTTATTTAATATAAAGAAGCCATATATCTCTTTTTATATGCAGGTGGAACAGAATTGTATATATAAATAAACATAAAAGTTCATTAGGTTTGTTTTCATAATTGTGTATATAATTTAAAAACATATCTAACTTTCTGAAGCCCGGATTACGCCAAAGCGTATTAAAAAAAAAGTGCCAAGGTCTCTATAGTTAAAAAATGTCGATTTCTCTATTTAAATTGACATTTATTGTGTTTTGGTGGTTAAATTATGGTATGTAGTTGTAAAAGGGAGGAATGGGATTGATTTTGTAAAGTTTTTGGTACATTTATTATATTTTTTGTACGTATATTTATTGTAGAATAATGTGTTTAGGAAAAGGTAAGTCAATGGGTTCAATCTGATTTATTAATCTTAGCATTTTTTTTAATTTAAAACTTTTAATTTCCTTTAATAAAACAAGTGTATTGATTCCCTTTTATTTCACGATTATGAAATTTAATATTATTTATGTAATCACAAATTATAAGAGCGGAAATGCTCTTTTTATTACATCTTTCTGCTGCGATACATTGACCAAAGTGGATCACTACTGTGACGTCACTAATACTTGTAGCAGGCCCGGTGAAGGACACACAGCGACATCTCGGAGGCCCCGCTTCTGACATAGCACACTTAATATTTCGTTAAAACATGTTTTTTTATTAAAAACTGCAGTTAATTAAAAATTAAATCGACATTGTTTTCATAAATGATATGAAAGATTTTCCTCAAATCAGTGTTGCCACAAAAATAGAATGCTTCATTATCAGATGACATCATCCTATAATGCAATTAAAATACGATTGCTAATTTATTTCTTGCGCATACTTTTTGCAAAAATATTGAGCTTTTAATTGGGTTTTTATTTAATTTTTACGCGTGTGTCACCTATTGTTTTATTTGTTTAATCATGGCTGTGTATATGCGTACTGTATCGGAGCACCAGTAGATTACGTAAGTTAAGGATTATCTTCCATTTAGATATACAGTTCATTAGGATTCACAAAAATTGTAAGCATTTATTTTTTAATATTTCATTAAGCGGTTAATATTTCTGACATCACTTAAATGGCTGCTGGACCACAAAGTTTGAACATCCCATGTTTAAGTTCCCATAGGCTTGCAAAAAAATGGTGTTCCAAATATGGATTTATGTATTTAAGACATTTCTGGAACAGTTTTGCAAAATATGAGGAAATGCTTCCATATGAATTCCCTAAACGTCTGATTCAGTGTTTCAATTTTTTTTTTATAATTCATTTTTTTTTTCAAGTATAGAGGTTTTGACAACCTAAAGAAATGACCTTGGCGAGAGAAGAAAATTTGGCAAAAAAATTTGCTGGCAATCTATTCCCATTTTGTTATACACAAGCAATCATCATATATATTATTTCCGTTGTCAAATACTTTTTTCTATGCACATACAAAACATACAATGATGAATGCAGTATCATTCAAAAAGTGTTTGAACAAGTTTCTGATCCAGTACACCCACATTTCGTCAAAACGCGTTGTTTGATTAAAAAAAATCAGTTAATTAAAAATAAGTGCTAAAACGTACCAGGAAATAATCTGAAAGATTGCAGTGTGAAAGCTTCGCACGGGTCCTTCTGGTATATATATATATATACCAGAGGGCCCGTGCGAAGATTTCGCACTGAAATCTAATATTTTTTAGGTACTTCTCTGTTAACCCGTCGACCGCTTTTCATAATAAAAAACTACCGCCAAACTGTTAAAAGCCAAAAATGCAGTCCCATTTACTTGATGTCAGAATCATTATGCGTGTTTGTTACGTCATCTAGTGGTATTACATTCGACATTTGCGTGTATTTTTCATTATGTTTTACTGATTTAGTAGTTATTTTATTAATTAAAATAACAATTGTGTCCTTAAATTCTTATATTTTATTTATTTTTTGATATTCCAATGGCAACGTTTTCCCGTTTATTTGGCGATAGTTTTTTGTTATGAAAAGTGGTCGACGGGATAATAGAGAAGTATAATTTTTTATCAATATGTAATATTTATTAGATGTAGGTTTAAACTTCTAAAGAAAAAGCAAGGATAAAAATATCTGCAAACAACATTTAGTTGTTAGTCAAGCCAGAATATCATCTAATTTATTCCATCAAAGTTAGACTAAAAAGTGATCCAAGATTGCTAAAGGCACGCGCGAGAAAAAAAATTAACAATCGTATTTTGACTGCATTAGAGGATGACGTCATCCACTTTGGAAAAACCATGGGACTTAGAAATATAAATCTAAACATTTCAATTTCAATTTCGCTTTTTAATCATAAGTATAAAATAAACCCGTGCGGTGTTTTTTTTATAATAATTGCTATGAGCATCATATAATGTGGTATTTTATTTTTTTGGCAACAATAATTTCAGGAAAACCTTTCATTTCTTTCATGAAAACAATGCCGATTTAATTTTTTAATTTCAGGAAATTTAAATCAAAAACATGTTTTAACGAATTGTTAAGTGGGCTATGTCAGAAGCCTGTTCTAAAACCTTTTATATGGTATCTCATTCGTTGTTCTGAGTTTCATATTTTCTGAGTAAAAGGGATGTTGACAGGAGAAATAATATATAAGGACCAGAGGGCCCGTGCGAAGATTTCGCACTGAAATCTAATATTTTTTAGGTACTTCTCTATTAACCCATCGACCGCTTTTCATAACAAAAAACTACCGACAAACTGTAAGATTAAACACCAAAAATGCAGTCCCATTTACTTGATGTCAGAATCATTATGCGTGTTTGTTACGTCATCTAGTGGTATTACATTCGACATTTGCGTGTATTTTTCATTATGTTTTACTGATTTAGTAGTTATTTTATTAATTAAAATAACAATTGTGAGCTTAAATTCTTATATTTTATTTATTTTTTGATATTCCAATGGCAACGTTCTCCCGTTTATTGGGCGATAGTTTTTTGTTATGAAAAGTGGTCGACGGGCACGGGATAATAGAGAAGTATCATTTTTTATCAATATGTAATATTTATTTGATGCAGGTTTAAACTTCTAAAGAAAAAGCAAGGATAAAAATATCTGCAAACAACATTTAGTTGTTAGTCAAGCCAGAATATCATCTAATTTATTCCATCAAAGTTAGACTAAAAACTGATCCAAGATTGCTAAAGGCACGCGCGAGAAAAAAAACTAACAATCGTATTTTGACTGCATTACAGAATGACGTCATCCGCTTCGGGAAAACCATGGGACTTAGAAATATAAATCTAAACATTTCAATTTCAATTTCGCTTTTTAATCATAAGTATGAAATAAACCTGTGCGGTGTTTTTTTTATAATAATTGCTATGAGCATCATATAATGTGGTATTTTATTTTTTTGGCAACAATAATTTCAGGAAAACCTTTCATTTCTTTCATGAAAACAATGCCGATTTAATTTTTTAATTTTAGCAAATTTTAATCAAAAACATGTTTTAACGAATTGTTAAGTGGGCTAT
The DNA here is from genome assembly GCA_963931845.1 of Maratus michaelseni. NCBI lineage: Eukaryota > Metazoa > Arthropoda > Arachnida > Araneae > Salticidae > Maratus > Maratus michaelseni. The sequence continues at coordinate 92,816,038 of OZ007591.1, forward strand.
GTCAGAAGCCTGTTCTAAAACCTTTCATATGGTATCTCATTCGTTGTTCTGCGTTTCATATTTTCTGAGTAAAAGGGATGTTGACAGGAGAAATAATATATAAGGATATATATATATATATATTTTACATAAAAAAAATTCTGTATAAAAAATAGGAGAGTTTTTTAAAAATATTGATTGATTGTCCTTTTTCTTGAATGAAAACTTGCAAAAGAAATATAGTATGGAACTGTTTATCTGGAAATCAGTTAAAAAGAAAACCAGTTATCCAGAATGATATTTCCAATTGACTGATTTCAGAATCTTTTCAGAAAAAATTGGCATAAAGTGCCAGTTTGACATGTGCATTGCTTGAAATATTACAACGTACATGGTATAACATGTTAAAACATGTTTTTTGGATTAAAAATTAAATAGGCACTGTTTTCATAAATGAAATGAAAGGTTTACCTCAAATTAATGTTGTCACAAAAATAAAATACCACATTATATGATGCTTAACAATGATTATAAAAAAATAAATAGTACAAAAAAGGTAAAGTATGATTTCTCCACAACATGGGTTTATTTTATATTTATGGTTAAAAAGCAGGGGGAAATTGAAATGTTTAGAAGAAAAAGTCACCAACTATTGATGAAGCTATGGTATTTTATGTGCAGAATAAAAGGTATGCTTTGTTATATTAGATTAAATTGTATTTTAAATGCACTCAATTTATTTTTCTTTGTTTTGTGATTTTCTAGAAGCAGATGATGTCATCTTCTAATGCAGTTAAAATATGATTGTTAATTTTTTTTCTCACGTGAGCCTTTTGCTATCTTCAATCAGTTTTTACTGTAACTTTGATGGAATAAATGAGATGATATTCTGGTTTGACTAATGTTGTTTGCACATATTTGTATCCTTAATTTTTCTTTAGAAGTTTAAATCTGCATCTAAAATAATATTAGATATTTCTAAAAATTATTAGACTGCAGTGCGAAATCCTTGCAAATGTCCACTGGTTGCTTCATATTCTTGATAAGAAAATTATGCAGAATATTTATTTTCCTAAATATTTCTTAAGTAGTTGTCATGATATTTAAAATATTGTTGGTGGGTGCATTGTGAATATGTATTTTAAAGCAATAATTCCAGCATGAAATGCATAATTCTTTGAGGACATAAAAACTGAAGAGAAAATAGAATGAATTAAATTAATCTTACTTAAGGAAGTATGAAGTCATTGAAGCAGTAGGCAGGAAGAAAGAGGTGAATCCATGTTTATTTAAAAATTCAGAAAGGAAGTGAATTTCATCTTGGTCACTGTTGTAATAATTAAAAAATTCCAACTGTGCTTGAAATCATCTTAAACTTTGGAAAGGTAAACTTGACATAGGACTTTATTCCAAACCTTTCTTAAAATATTAAAATTTAAAAATAATAGCTGGCTCTTCAAAAATTTTATGTAATTAAAATTGCAGCAATACTTCATGGCTAGGAAATGCTTCATCCCAAAAGATAGAATCGTTAAAGAAACCATTTTAAAAAATCGGCAATGGCATGGCATATCCAAGCAGGCTCCCTGCCGGAGACCTTGCGCAGAACACCAAACTATTATATCATCAGATTTTAACGTCAACCTATCACACTAAATTCAATACATGATCAAACTAATTTCTGAATTTAATTTTGAGTGACAGCAGGTTATATATTTGTAAAATGGGGATATCAAAAGTGCCTAAACGATAATTTAGAAATGATTAGCTAAATAAACAAGGACAAAAATTTAAGAAAAAAAAAATGAGAGCCAAACTAAAACTGAAGCAAGATCTCATACAAAAGATCAAACATGTTTCCAAGTTCACCTTTTTCAAGTTAAGGTGATTTCCAGTGCAGTTGGAATTTTTTAATTATTATGGCAGTGACCAAGATGGAATGATTAATTTCCTTCCTTTTTAAGTCAGCAGAGAATGCATCAATACGAAGAGGCCCTCCAAATGGCATATGCACATTATGCAAAAGGGGAAACAATTTCACTGAACAAGTTACACTGTAAAAATGCTCCACTGAGGTTGGGCTAATCAATAGGAATGAATGCCAAGAGTAACAGTCATGCCATTTGTGGTGCATACATGCTGATTGGAAAATAAATTCACAAACACAAAAACAATGTGAGAGTTTTCTCACAGTAGTGGATGTGAAAATATACAGGAGCAAAATATATGCATGTAAATACAGTAAATATTATGCAGTTATTTGTGCAACAAATTTTTTAATCTAAATCTAGTTAATCATCTAAATTTAGTTTAAAAAGAATGGAATGTTTTTGGAATGTTTTATGAATGTTTCATGTAATTGGCAATTGTTTTGCAGTATGCTTTGCATGAAATTGAAAATATATTGATATTTTTGTTTTATTTAGGTAAAGATTCAGACAATGTTGCTATGCAACGGGCAATATCATCACGACTTGCCGAACAGGGTATGAAATGGTTTATAATTTGTATAATTTAGGTGCATTTTAATTTATTATTGATTTTTTTTTCACTTTTTTTTTCTTATATTACTTTATTTCCTTTCTAAGCTTAATTTCACTTTTATTGCTAAAGTTTGTTGCATGTAATTTTGAATCATCCATTTATTGATTGAAAGGACTTAAAAGAAAGTTTGTTTTACAATTAATCAATGTTTTGCATGCTTAAAGCATGATATTATGAATGTTTTGCATGTATATTTTAGCACCATTAACACCACCGCTACCAAAAAAGAAGATGAATTTCTTCAGGCGTACATTTTCTGAAAGAAAACCTAAGAAATGTGAGTAACATATGAAAAAAAATGTTTTATAAATTATTTTACAGATAGTGAAGATTTTTCTTGTAATTTCAATTATTTTGTTTACTGCTATTTTCATAGCTATGAAACCAATGGATACATCACTTTTTGTAATCTTTTTAGCATGAAACAACTATCCCATCTTAGTGAAATTATAATTTTCTGCTACTTGACCTGCTAATATCTAGATTATCTACTTAGTAATTAGAACAAAGTTTCTTCTTTTCTTTATTTTTTCCATTCTTCTGTTTACTAATTACTAGTCATGTTACTAATTATTAGTCATGTTCTCTTTAGAGGTGTCATTATTACCTCAAACTAAGAGCGATTGATTGTTTGTAGTACCCAACAATGATTTCAATGTTAACATCTTTTAATTGATAGGTAATCTGATTTCCTAGATTTATTATCTCTTAGAAAACTTTTTTCAATTATCTTCTTTTATCTTTAATTAATCTTTCATTCTCTTATCCTTTCTATTTTTTTTCCCTAATTTATTTCATTATTATCCATTCTCTAAGATAGATTGTTAGATAAATGAGAATAGATTTAAGAATGTACATTTTGGGACAAAAGGAAAAAAAAAAGGCCACAGGTAAATTGTTCGTTTCTGTTTGAATTTTCATTTCTATTTTTAAATATGCGAATTTTTGATTCAAACTTTTGTCATAACCTTTAGATAGGCAATTGGAACAGTGTGAAATCGTCAGTGGAGAAAAACAGATTTTTTAAAGTTTAAATTTCAAAGCCATTTCAAATAGGGTGTAAAAAACGATATTGATTTGTGAAAAAAATGTTTATTCTTGATTGGAAAAAAAGACATACCGTAAAATCCCGTTAATCCACCCCCCGTGATGGAAAATCGTAAAATAATCACAGGGGGGTGCTTACACAGTATTAATATTGTTGTATATGATATTTATGGGTGGTAGTTGGGGCGGGGGGATGCTAATGGGCGATCGTTGCAAAGTATGCGTTATTTTAATAAAATGACAAAAGAAAAACATTTTGAAAAAAAAATTACATTAATGGCGATTTCAGATTATAGAAAATTCTGGATTTCAGAAGCTTTGAAACTGGAATGCATTTAGATAAATAATGACACTAATATCTGTCATTAATATGGCAACAGAAAAATAAAAGGAATTTAATAATTTAAAATAGTTAAAAAACACTGAGAAATTGCAGTTGAAAATGCCCTGAAATACTTTCTAGAACTAGTAACATTTTATGTGGTGTTGCTATCCATTGTAAATTAGGAAGATTAAATAATCGTTTTTTTTAAAATCATGATTTTGTATCTATAATTGCTAAATAAATAATACAAATCACAAACATTGAGAATATACAAAACTAATTGGTAGTGTTGCCAGATTTTTAAAACGAAAAACATTGCTATCACAAAGATAGCACAAAATACGCTACAAATTTGGCTGTGGATCATCTACTGAACAGTCGATAAATTTTTTGTGATTGGTTTTTTATAATAACATTAAATACGACTATAAATTCCTTGATAAAATAGATAGATTCTTTTTTAATCAAAATATTTCACACACAGCATCAAATACACATTTTTTAACTTATTTCATGAGAAACTTTCACTATCGATATTTTTATTACCTTCATATCGCCATGGAGATAAATTTACAGCAAAACTAATGTTTGGTTATATTGCTTTTTCAGATTGACACTAGTTGAAGTTGTGTATGCTACTTTTGTGTTTGTACATGTTTGCCATATATATCAAAGAATCGCCATGCCTTTCTGATCCGTCGAAAAAAAAAAAAAACCACTCATGAGATAAAATTTTTGGTGTTGATCTTGACGTGTGTGACGAAATTTCTTTTGGGGGAGGGCGCTTTCTCGGGATTTTTAAAATTTTCCAATTTGTTTACAAAGTGGGAAGGGGCGATTAATCGGGAAGGGTGGATTAACGGGATTTTACGGTATTTCAGTTAGAGCAGCCATACTCACCCTTTTTTTTCTGGCAGGTTGCAAACATATGTTTAGTATGTTAGGTGAGCCGCAACACACTATACTTATATAATTATGTAAAAAAAGTTAATTAAAATAGTATTTTAACAAAAATTAGTATAACAAAGCAATATAACAAAATTAATATAATCTTAATACAGTGCGCAGCAAAAGTTTAGACAATGGTCGAATACGCTTCTGTACTAAGAAGTATGTAACGAATTATTGCAAGTCAACTGCCATATATTGCTTGTGACTTATCCTTTATTCACAAATAATAAATTTTAAATTATACACTTTACAAAATATATAATGACAAAAAAACAAAATTAACATTGTTGCAAAAATATAGACAATCTATATATTTACATTAAAATAACCATAAATTAAAATCGAATTGCCCCTCCATTCTTTGCAATTAGTTCAAAAATGTGACTTTCCATCGAAGAAATTAAATCCTGCATCACTTAGGGATCTATTTCGTACCAAGCACGTTCAACAACAGCTCGAAGTTCATTAAGAGAGGAGTATTGTTGAAAATTTGCATAAATCTTACGAGACATGATGCCCCAAAGGTTTTCGATTGGGTTCAAGTCAGGGCTACACGCGGGCCAATCGAGAACAATAATATTTTGAGAGTTAAACCAAGTTTTTGTTTTGTATGCAACATGAATGGTTGCATTATCTTGCTGAAATACATACTTTGGACCAGCTAAAAGTTCCCCAAATGGCTGTAAATTGTTTTCCAATGTTTGTATGTAGTCTTGTGCTGTTTGGCGACCACTGAAGAACTCTAGAGCTACTTGACCATTAAAGCAAAATGAGGCCCAAATCATTAAAGAGCCACCACCTTGTTGTCGACTAAAGAAAGTCCTAGGCTCTTTACGCAAGTCGTGCCAATAATAGGCCCACCCATCTGGGCCATCCAAATTCCACTTTTTTTCGTCACTGACTATTACAGTACGCCACTGGGGTCCATATGACATATGTTTACGAGCCCACTGCATTCTCGTCAATTTTTGGTGAGATTTCAAAGCTGGCTGTTTTTCATTTTCCTATACACTAATTTACCTCTTTCCTTAATTCGACTACAAATCGTATCTTTTGATACAGAAAGTCCTGACTCACTTTTAATCTGACTAGCACTCATCATTTGTGTAGATGCCAGATTCTGGATCCTTCTATCATCTTGTTTTCTGGTCACCCGAGGCCTTCCAGATCTACGTTTTGCTTTGTAGGAGTCTCCCTTAGATAATACTCGATAGACAGACTTCTTTGAACGATTCAAAGTAGCTGAAATTTCTGCAACAGTCTTCCCTTTCGATTTCAACTTCCATATCTCAGTTACTTTATCTGGCTGAATCTCTCTAGCTCGCGGCATCTTCACTAACCGATGCTAATGTAAGGTGCACTTAAATACTTCATGCATGTGATGTCATAGGTTTAACATTTGCATTTTTCCGTGAACAGTTGCCAAAAAACAAGAAAGTGTCTAAACTTTTGCAACATGCAAATTTCACTTTTTTCAATTAAATTAAATATTATCCTACATTAAAATCATTATTTCCGTCCTAAAATGTTTAAAATATATTTTAAAATAAGTAATACTGGTTTGTGTAATCCAAGAGTTCGTATTTTTTATTTAAAGGTTAAATATAATCAGTGTATAAAATTTTGCTTAGCACTGTATAAGCTTAGCTATGTAATAAGTATAAAATCTAATAATATAATATTGCTGAATTTCCAAGTTCTAAAGATAAAAAATCCAAAGGTTTTCTTTTGTAAGTCAGGCTTTTGATGAATACTAAATTGTTTTATCTTTTCAAAATGTAAAAAATATGTGCAAATTTAATTAATTTTAAACAATGTTTGATTAGTGTTGAAGATTAAAATGTCGGATATGCCGATTCCAAAATTTTCTTCTATCTCATACATGTTAATACTTCAAAATTTGCTATCACATTGTCAATAAAATCAATCTTTTTTGAAGGAATCCTACTGTCTTGTTCCAAAATGTCAGCCACATTAATTTCAAACTGCTATATCCCAGCCATTTTTTAAGATAGAGGCGAATCCTTGGATCCAGGCCGAATATTTAACGGAATTTTTTTTTTAGGATTTCTAACTTTTTTGTACATTGTTTTGAATTTGGAATCTTTAAGTGGCTATCACAGTGTTACCTTCTGGCAGAATATCCCCAAATTGAACTGGGACCTGCAGGTCATAATCAAAAACATATACAAAAAATTTGGGGTCAATTCTATGCATAACTTAATACATTTTTCGATGATGCAATAATTAAAATAGAACAAAAAATCGCTATCACAGCGCCCCCTTTTGGCGTAATATCCCCAAATTCAAGTAGGATGTGCTTGCCATAACCAAAAACCTACAAATGAAATTTGGTTCAATTCGATACATAACTGCATTTACTTTTCGATGATATAAAGAGGGCACATGGACAGACAGACATTTTGTAAAAACATGTTTTTCAGAATCACTGACCCTAAAACGTGTACATCCATCGAAAATCGTAGGTAAATTTTTTTTTTTATTACAATACTTTCTTCTATTATAGATAGAAGAAAGTAAAACATATACTATATATCACTGTGGCGCAAATAGAACTACATATAAAAAGAACTTTTGACCAAACAAATTATATTTAGCATGTTTCAACATGATTTTAAATGAATTCTAAATAACAAGGCAGATTTTGTCTTCCCATAAAAATATATGCAACAATAGTGAAGGCCTTAAATACCTTTTATGCACATCTGAATTTTTCATAAATGTGGATTAATGATTGTGAGTTTTTGGCCACACATAAAAAGATTTGCAGGCCACAAGCAGCCTTTAGGCCGCAGTTTAAGTATGGCTGGGTTAGAGTAGTGGCAAAAATAACTTCATTGAATGAGTCTTTTGTAAGATAATTATAATTAAAAATTTTAAGAATTTGCATCAGAAATACAGTTTAGGACATTCCCATTATTTGTCTAAACCAGAAAGTTCTGTTATAGCAAAGTTTTGTTTAAAAAAATCTGTTTGATATAAGTTTTTAACATAAAAAAGACACAGGAAAAACTTTGGGCACCATAATTTATGTAAGAGTGCTGTAGCAGTTAATTGAAATGGGGTTAAGAGCTAAAAATTCTGTAAAAGTCCTACTTAAGATACAAAAAATGAATAAAACAAGAGTGAATATGGCAAGAAATTTTAAGGAAACTTTAGAAATTGCACTATTAACTATTTGTTTCGAGGAATAATTTCATATAAATCAAAATTTTATATTTTTGCCCTGGTAGAAATCAGTATGTAAGACTTGGAAAGAGTGAAATGTATAAATGAAAACTGCACTCTTCAAACAGTCATGCATTCTCCTTATGTTATGGTATGGGTTTGCATAATTTATCATGAGGAAGAGGATGGTCAAATATTAACATTGAGAGGAGCATTAAACACTTGAACATGCAAATTCAGAAACACTCAAGTGTGCATTCAAGTTTTTTAAAGCTTTAGAAAATCGCTAATTCAAGACGATAATTTTTTGTGCTATAGCGTGTCTGCAATAAATAAATTTAAAATTTCATTGTTAAAATAATGATCAGATGAAAGTCTGCATGCTTATCAATATATATATATTTTTTAAATTAGTTATATTTTTTATAAAGAACACCTTGTAACAATTCAGATATAAACCCAGTAAAAATGTATTGGCTGAAATAGAGAAAATAATTAAGTTTTTTAAACCTGGAATTTTATCAGTTGGAAAGCCTTATTTACAGTGTATGACATAATGAAATAGTCGCATATTGCATAAAAGAACTATATAGATCAATGCCAAATTGTATAAATTTGTTAAGAAAAACAGTGGATGTGAGGAATTTTTATGAATACAATTTTTTTTTAAATATGTATTTTGACAATTTATTCTTCATTATATTTCATAGATTAATTGAAAATTTCATTTGGTTTCATTGAGAATTCTGCAGAAACTAAGTGGATAGGTTTTTCAAAATTATGATTGTTCATTTATGTTTTTCATGTTTTCCCTTATTAAATATAAATAATGAATAATCATAGCCATGTATATTGCAGAACTCTATCCAAAGAAAAGTTTTTTGTTATTATGATTTATTTGGAAGATGTTTGAAATAAAAGCTCAAAATCCAATATCTTACAGTGCAGCTTTTTTTTTTTTTTTTGGTCCCAGACTGTACTTTACATTGGCTGTTAAACATTGATAAAAGTGTGTGATGCATTCCTAAACATTATCCTTGCTTTTTTATTAGCATAAAATGATATTGAAAAGAAGTTCTTTTCAACGTTATTAAAGCAAATTGTGTGTTTATTATACTCTTTTGTTTCACTAGGTTCATGTATCTAAAGGTGAAATTTTGTAATTCATTTTTCACCCGCTTCCTGATAGGCTCGATTTCTAGAAATTGTGTATAGTTGTGTGTTCCAGAGGACAATGCAATATTTTCATATTTTTATATCTAAATTATCAATTAATAGATTAATATTAATTACATTATGATTATATTTTGAGAAAACAATTTAGTAATCCTGAATAGATAGTTTAAACATGAATATGAAGGAGATACCTTTGTAACTTCAATGTTTAAATAATGCATTTTTTTCTTTCCTGTTGCCCTATCTTAATAAAAGTAAACTGAGCAAAAATTAAATTTTTTGAAAATCTTATTATGACGTGACTCAACAATAAATATTTGTTTGTTACAATAATGTAATATTTGCAGTAATGTAAAAATATTTTTTTTATTTTGCTGTTGCCATATCTTAAAAAGAAACTGAACAAAATTTACAAATTTTTAATAAATTCATTATTTTTTGCTTTTATTAAGTATGAATAAAAGCGATGACTTTTCCATAATTTGGCCTGTGCCAAATTCACATATTGTAATGAACAACATGGGAGTAATAAAATTAGGTGTATTCATAATATAAACATTGAATGCCGATAAAAGCATGTATTTTAAAAAACTATTTTTACTTTTATATTTATTTTATTTCTTACTTATGTTTGATTAGTTTTTGCCAAAGTAAGATATAAAATTTTGGAAAATAAATATTGGCCATTTAAATTTTAAAAAGTATATTAAACTTTTTAAATAAAATGAAAAAAAAAACCTGTGTTAATGTATTATGTTATCATCCATTGAAATGATTTGGTCTTTCTACACTTTCACTATGTTTCTAATGTTTGTTTGGTATTTCTTCAGTTTAACCATATTTCTAATATGTGTTAGATTTTAAAATGATATCGTAATAGGCATTATTTGAAATATGTAATCATTAAAGATTAATTTTTGTAATATATGGATGACCAATGGTTATTTACCATTGTCTATTAATTTTTTCATTTTATATCTAATGCATGAAATTGTAATGTATAGAAATTTAGTTGAAGAATAAATAATTGTAATAAGTAGTGATGACAGAAAAGAACTGTCCTTAGATAATCCGGTTTGTTTAATAATTTGTCTTTTGCTGTAAAAATAAGAACATGATTTGCTTCTACTCCCTTCTTATTTTTATTGCATGCAAAATTGCATTTCCCTTTTCTTATTATCATGTGTAGCATTTAATATAAGAAACCATGTATTAAATATGGAAAAGCTAGTTCTATTTTAATTCAATCTTTGTTTCAAATGAAATTTTAAAAGTTGTTCAATTTTGCATATTACTTTTCTTTATGCCACTCTAACATTTATGCTTTTTCTTTGCTTAAATATGAGCTATGAATACTAAATGTGCCAGAAATCTTATTTTATTTCTATGTTTACTTTTCTTTTGCATGAAAATTGTGTAATCTAAAATAAGTACAATGAGTATACATACATGCATGCTGTAGATAATAAAATATATTTTACAAAGTATTTAAGTAAGGATAATACATTATTTTAGCTGCCCAGGTAGTAAATGGACAAAAAGTGAGATCTCGTGAAACTGCAGATGTTTCTATGACATCACAGAGTAGTAAAGAGGTAAGCTGATGCACATGAACTGATAATTTATTATTTCCCACATGTGATATATTATAAACTAATTTCTAATTTGTCAATTTTAGTTTAATTTTACATTTGTATGTCCTGTATTTATTGACTAATTTATACGAATCAGGGTTCCCCCACAAAGGACCTCAGTGAATCGTCTTCTAGAAAAGATAAGGAAAAAGAAAAGAAGAAGAAGGGTGGTATCAAAGCTCCATCTTTCTTAAAATCTAAAAAAAAGCATAAAAAAGAAAAGGAGAAAAAAGAAAAAGGTGCATCAGAGATGTAAAAGATAAGGTAAATAATATTTTGGTCATAACCATTTTTCATTATATTTATTGTATTCTTTCATTATATATATTGAATTACAAACTCATTAGAAAATTTTAAGAAGTAATTTGCATCTTCAAGATAAATGTTTAATAATTTTTAATTTATTATCAAGTAAAGCATATATGTTATTATTTTTATCAAAAATAAATTTTAGAAATCAGATTTCAGTTAGTGTTTATTGGTGAGTCAACACAGGCTTAAATTTTTCAAATATATAATTTTTTACTGTTCTGTATTAATTGTTTTAACAAATGTTGCTTATTCTGATTGTTTATACAGGTCTATAAGCAGGTCTTTACAAAAAATTTTCAAATTTGGTAGCCAGCAAAAAAAATCTTGTTGCCAGCAAAAAATATATACCTGCTCCGTCATTGATTTTCAAATAGCACAAAAGTTTTTAAAGAATTAATTGGGAATAATAAGCATAGTTTAACATTATTAATTACATAGTTTAGAATAGTACCTAACTTAGAAATATGACTTAAACTGAATTTTCTAATAAAACTTATCAAAATTATATCGTTCTAGGGAAAAAAAAAAAAAAAAAAAAAACTGTAAAGGCTGAATTAACCAGCATGTTCGGGAAATGCTGATTGCCAAAATCTCTCATTCCTTAGGTGACTTTTTGTACAAAAAAATGCACCAGATTAAATAACTTGGTCACCAGTGGCGACTGTATTTGTCAAGCCCTGTCTCTATAAGGATACTATTTTACACTGTTTATTTAAAATGAGTGTTTGTGAATTGCAACTGGCTTTAAGACTCAGTATAATCAGAGTACTTTATTTTTTATTCACTCTCAATAGCTCACTCAGAGAGAGAAGATTGGAATGAATTTTTATTCTCTGTCATTCCTGTAAGAGAGAGAGACATCGACTGATTTTTATTTTGTTTTCTTTCCTACCCTATTGTACAGTGTTCTTTCTTTCTCAGTTGTTCAAGTAAACTTTTATGTCAAATTATTTAAAAATTAAACGAGCAATTATATAATTATATATTTCTGGGTTATCGAAACCAGCTTGGAAGATTTTCATAAAAATGACAGATTAGTGGGTTTTTTTAGGTCTAGAAATCTATCTGTCTAGGAAAAATAGGCTTCACATGCTGCCAATTCTTTGCACCGAAAAAAAATTGCAGAAAGCATAAAAAGTGTACAAGAATGCTAAAAATTGTAATAACATTTAAAATAATTGCAAATAGTATATGGTATGCAAAATAATACAATTTATTATGTTATACCCACTTTTTGCACAGGTAAAATGGATAATTTCCCATAATTGAACTCGTACCCATGATTGGTGTCAAACAAGACAACAATATGCAGTTTTAACTATATGAGAGTTACAACAATGATTACAAAAATGAATTCAATTTTTTGCCAAACCTATGCCAATTGGCTTTGAACCCAATTACAGAACATTTTTCAAACGAAGAATCAATGAAGGTACATAAAGAATTGCCAAAAACTGAAATCTTATACTATTAAACAAGCAATTCTTGTATGTGTATATATACAGTGAAACTTTGATTTAATGTTATTAAAGGGACCATAAAGAAATGACGCTATATGCGGGAAAACATTAAATTGGGGTAAGACAAAACAAAACACTTAGCATAAAATAAAGACTAATTTCGGTAACATACCTTTTATTACTTCATTTGCTTAGTGACTTAGACATCGGTTTTCGGTTTTCTAAATTATAATTTAAAGAAATCAGATATTTTACTTTGCGTCCTCTTTTTAGCAGCTACATCACAAATCACAGATGTAAAGTACCTAAATAAATATTAGTCACCCTTAAGCACCATGACGTACCTGCGTACGTCATGAGCTCTTCTATTTGAAATATCAGGATGTACGTGCATACGTCCTCATTTTAAGACCAGACTGCAATGTTTTAAGCATCTGGGTTTCACGTCGCTAATTGCTATTGTGATTGGTTTTGTATGGGCTTTATAGCAATGATTGTTTTCACACCCAATAGATAGCGTTATGTGTTAAAAAAAAACATTAGTTTTCTCGCTGCGATGAAGATTGGAACTTCAAACCTTATTTCTGTTTGTATAATATAAATAAACCTTTATTTCATCTCTTTACATCACATATGTAATTAAATAATTCACATGTAATTAAAAATAAGGACATAAACTTCTCTTGATGAAATTTAATATTTCTGGTATTCAGCATACTATCACTAAATTGAATATGGTGCTTAAGGGGTTAAAAGCAAAAGATCCCCCCTCTCCTTTTTTCCTTGAAATATAAAATGAATTTTAGAAAATTAGCGTTTAGTTAATATTACTCATTAGGCACATTCAGAATTATTCATATTATTTAAATAATCTCACTAAATATCATAACAATAAAATAATTTGCATATAAATCACACTTAAAAAAATTAATAAATAATAATAATATAATAATAATAATAAAATTTTTACTACTGCAAAAATATTTTAAAATTATCTAGAAAAATTATTTTTACCATATGAACTTTCCTTTTCTTAACGTTGGTTTTCATTCATTGAACCCATGGTTACCTTTTATTGTTATTGTTATTTTATTAATTTAACTAAAAATCATTATTTGCAGTTCAACACAATAAAATAATTTTTATAAGAATCACAATTAAAAAGTCCAACAAATAAAATAATAATAACACAAAATTTTTAAGTTACATAGAAAAATATTTTTACTAACGACTTGTACTCTTATAAAGTTCACCAGAAATAATGCACAAATAACTTTGATCTATTTGTATGTTTTATGATGTATATTTTATTGTGAATTCTATAACAGTTACCTTTGCTAAATTAAATCTTTCCCTTTTCCTCTTTCTTTCTCCAGTTAAAAACATATAAATGAATATTTAATTTATTTAAAGTATTTTTTTTAAATTATTGATAAAAAAGAAAGAAATTGGCTTAATATATTCTGCCATAGTCAATCTTTCTTTTGGTCATCTCTCTGGTGAAGTGGAATGCCTTCATGAAGCAAGTTTACTCTCCCCTTAGCTCCCTCTCCAGGGAAAATTCTAAATTACATTACAACTAATTATTAAAATTATTAAAAATTATTTAAATTTATGTACTGCCCTGTCCTTGGAACTAATGGTCTGAAAGGAACACTAGCTATAGCATAGGTGTCGACAAGGTAAGGAGGAAGGCTAGGGAATTTTATCATCCAGCATTATTGCCCTCTCTGACTTCTGAAATTTCTTTATCTTCGATGACTTTGAAGAAAAAAAGTAAAATTTATTCTTTCTAAATGACTAAAATAATTAAACACTGAGGGAAAAGGCGCTAAGAATTTTTGGTCAAAGGTCTTTGTCGCTCTGAATCCCCCATGTAACACAAATTTTATTTCTATTTATTTTATGTTAATTTGTTTAAAAATTAACTGAAACGGGCTTCAAGAGTAACTTTGACAAAAAAAGTATAATAATAAGAGTGTTTTTCAACTGTTAAATTTATGTGTTCCTTTTTATGTTGATATGTTTAAAATTTGTTGTACACAGGGAGATTTTGACAAAAAAATTATTAAGTTAGCCTATTTTACTTTTATATTCTCCTTTTTAAAAAACTAATGCTTAAGAAAGGTTTGAAATTGTTTGCCATTTTGTAAACTGGGGTTTCCATCCCAGACTTTCAGCCTGAAAAAAGTGATCAATTTTAAAAACTTTTTGGCATGATTTTGAAAAAGTTGGCAAAATTAGGCTGTGGACCACAGACACATCTGTTTCAAAATCTAGCTCCCCCCCCAACCACTTCCTCCTTCCTGGATTTTGTTCTGCTGGCCTCCATGTGCCATAGGAATGTTAAAAAAGAATTTCACAATTGAAGGGTTCCCAACAACAACAAAAACAGTACTTGTCTGAAAATCACGAAAATGAACTAATAGAACAACAGTACTCACAAAGCTGTGAAATAATGTAACTGAAAAACCTTAAAACCTTTCATGTCCTTATTATGAGTGATATAGTTTGGGTTATTCCATGTCCTGCAAAAAAAAATGAGAGATTTTTTTTTTTTCTCTTTTGAAAAAGTTATGAATTTTGTACAAGTGCTGTTTTTGTTGGGAACTTTTCAACTCATTTTTACATATTTTTGCTTTATAACTATGTCATAAATCAAAGTAATAATTGAAGTATATCAGTTTCTTTCTATTTCAGATATTTTTAGAATGGACTTGAAGAAAAACAGACTTCATAAAATGTGCATAATTTCATCTTATCTGCGTGCAAACTAAGCTTCAGTCGCTTTTTATAGATTGATTCTACCATATGTGTATTATTGCCATTCTTTTTTCTTTCAAAATATCAAGCTTTTTTAGAGAAAAATGCATCCAATTTAAATTTTTATTTTATTAAAGTACGTGTGGGCAATTTGAAATATATTTTTTAATTATAGGTGAAATAATTTTGAAGTATATTTATTGAAATGGATCCATATTTTTACCTCTAAGCAGTTACATTTTTTACATGGTGGTAATATTCATTGTCATATTAATGTATTGTATGCTTATAGTTATATATTTTTAAATTGTAAGCTGTTTTATTTTTTAAGCTATATATTTTTAAATTGTAAGCTGTTTTATTTTTTAAGCTATACAGTAGCTCCTAAGTACAAACAAGCCTCATTTGATGGATGATTATAGGCTTTTATAATTATCAGTCTATTGCGTATCAATAATTTACTGGCTTATTAAATGATTGAATTATCTGTGTAAATTGTTAATTTTTTTTTCAACTGTAAAATCTTATTTTATGCAAACTAAAATGCCAATGTTTTAAAATATATTGTTAATTTGTTCTGCTTGTTTGATAATTTAAATTATGTAGTATATTAAAATTTATTCACAAACTCTCTCACACGCTTATATAAGATTTACCAGATAGTTCAAAGCATGTGATCAATGGAATAACTTCTTAAAATTTTTCTTGATAATGTTTATAGTTTCTCTTTGAAAAAAAAAAAAAAAAGGACAAAATTTTATTTATTTTCATGTTTTAATTGTATTACAAGTTTAAATTCATTTGTTTCCCAATGCAACGTCATGTCTGGAAATAAACAGACAAACGAAGTTCCCATTTATGCATAAACTAGATTAAGCTGCAACTTATGGGCTCACATTTGGAAGGTTCTTTTAAATTTACTAATATTTAATTAAGTATTTAAATTTCCTTCAAAAGGAATCTCTAACATAGTTTTAGCTTGGATCTTCCTTATTCTAATTTACTTCTAAAACAAGGTAATGTGAAATGCTCAAATATTTTGCTTTATTTTTTAATTTTTTTTTTAAATTTTTTTTTCAATTTTAAATTTTTATTTTACTACATTTTTGTTGTTTGAACTGCCTTGCTGCCCAATTTGAAGTTTTACTTATAGTTTTAAACGATTTTTTGAATATAAATACTTTTTATATTGTGATGTTTTTTAATGAATACGTTACTTTTATTTCTAGCATAAAATATATATTTGGTAACTCATGTAATTTTATGAATATATTTTGCTTAAAATTTAAGGACATTTTACATTTAATCAGCAAAATGTTTGTTAAAATATCAGTTAATTTCATGCAAATCAACTTAAAAAAAGTTTATTACAAAAAAATTATTAAGGTATTCATCCAAAGTTTTTGCATTTATTTAATTAAATCATAGGTTCTTTTTTAGTCTTTTATAGAAAAGGTGAATTTTTTTCGGATGTTTAAATGAATTTTAATATAGTTATCTTTCATAATAAATTCTTTTGGAACTTTAATAAAAGTTTTTTTCCTATTTGTATCAATGATGTGTTATCATTAACATTAAAAGTTTCTCACTTTCTCTTTATTTTGATCCTTAGTGCTGATTCTTAAAATGTTTTAATAAATTAAAAAGGTATTTAATAATTTTAATTAAGGTAGATGATGTAATGGAATTTTTATCTTTTCTCTTTTGCTGTCTTTAACTGTATGGCATATTACTGATTTCATGCTAATTGTGCTTATTTTCATATTTACTGGTTTGTGTCAAAAAGTTTGTTTACTTTTTTCCCCTCTTTTACAACAGATTTTTTCTTTATTCATCCATTCAACTCAGTTATAAATTTCACAGATTTAATTTTTTTTTTATTACCATTTGATTTTTAGCAATATTTTAAAATTATATCTGCTTCGGCTATAGAAAGCTGTAAAAATAAAAGTAAAATCTGATTTAAAATGTTGCCTATTTCATATACATTCATAAAGGTTTGATGTACTTTTGGACTGCTGTATTCAAAGTTTGAACTGTTTCATCATTCTAAGAAAAAACTGCCAAATGTACCTTGTGTAATATATGCTGTTTTTACCTTTTTAGGTTTTTGCTATAAAAAGGGTAATTTTTACATATAATAAAAAGGATAGAAATGTTTAATTTTAGATTTTGAACTTTTAGCAGCTTTATATCTGCAACACAAATAGTCCATACGATGCCAGGCTCAAAAGATATCTAATTATTTTTTATGTGATTGAAAATTTATTATGATTTTTAAAATAAGGTTTTGATATATCATTAGATTTTTGAAATTGGAAATTGATATGTTTATTTTACGATGAAGACTTTCTCTGCTTCAAATGTTGTTGTAAAATTTTCCTATTAGTAGTATTTATTTTTATGGGTAACTATATTGGAAAATGCATTGAATGCATTAGAAATATATTTTTATTTTAAAACTGGTGCTAATGTATCAAATTTTTAATTTTTTAAAAACATTTTCTTTTGTTCATTTTTGTTTAATTTTCATTATGTCCAAAAAGATTTTTAATTCGATAAAAAATTTAAACATTTTGAATTTTGTATTTTTTTTCAACTTTTCTTTGATGTGCAATAAAAGATTAATTTGTTTGATTTCTTTAACAAATGATCTAAAATGATCATTCAGCAAACTGTGAACTATTTCAAGTTCTTGTGTATTATTTTGTATTGTATTATGTTCAAATTGTGTGGCTCGATATATCTATGAATAAATTTTAAGGACTATCTTTTTTGTTAACTGATTGAATATAGCTAGATTACACTTACATGTTTAGAAAACATTGTTATGATGAGGTATTATACTTTTCCTTATATCATTTCATCCACAATTTTATAATTTTATTCACAATGTTTTTATATTTTACTAAAACATATAACAGTTTATTTAAATTAATTTTGGATTTTACTTTTGGGAATTTCATTGTTCTTTTTACTTTAAGTTAAGATATTATGCAGCTTAAACATTTTATATTCTATTACCAAAAATAATGTTGTTTTTCTTTGTGCTTAAATTTCCAAATACTAGAATATCTTTATTTTGCAAGTTTTATTATCATTGGTACACACATTCTTGTGCAAAAATTAAGTTGCACTTACTTATACTATTTGTAACATGTTATACTCCTAGTTCAGCAGTTCCCAAACTTTTATTGTTACACAACCCACCTTAAGGCTTAAACTTTTTCATAACCCACTAAGATTTGAGAATATAGGGCTTTTGTATAATCTGTTGCATGGAAAAGTTAATTTTCGTACAAAACATATATACAAGAATAGTAATTAGTAATACTAATATGAAATTGAAATAATCAAACCTTTTCTTTTATTACATAAAGAAAAATACGTATATTAAAGAATGTAATGTTAAAGAAATTCAATACAATCTATGACATTGTTTTGCATTAACAACAGATCATTATCAGGACTGAAACTTTTTAAATTTTAGCCTCAATAAGCTTTTTGCACAAAGTTTAATAAAATACTGTCTTTTCATAAAGCTATTAATCTATATATTTTTTTTATGGTGTCTTCTTCTAAAGTTGTAACATCATGTTTTATCATATTATTTCAGAAGATTAAATTAATTGTACATTTTCCTATACCTGGACAATTGTTCTAGAGCCACAAAAATATTGCTTGTGATCCAAAGTTTGGGAACTGCTGCTTGAAATCAATTCACTGCCAATTTGATATTGTTGGTTTTCATTTTTTATGCAACATTCTATATATTTTTCTGATTTATTTAATTTAAAAAGTTGAATTTTTAATGAAATATGAAAGAATAAAATGTAATCTTAAAAAAAAAAAAAAATTAAATCTATGATGTATATTATTTTATCCATGATTTTATAATTTTATCCACAATGCTTTTATATTTTACTAAAACATATAACAATTTATTTAAAGTAATTTTGTTTTTTTCTTTTGGAAATATTATTGTTTCTTTTTTTTTTTTTTTAAGTTAAGATATCATGGTTTAGATTTGTCTTTAAAATTTTAATAAATAAATTACTACAATATTTTGGCTATAAGCTCTAAAGATGCAATAAAATTGAATTAGTTTTTCCATAGCTAATATAATTTCATAGCAATTCACGTTATTATTTTAATTATTTTTTCTTGACTGTCAGATTTTATTTATGAGATAGTCCTTATAAATCTCTGGAATGTCTGGTCACTATACTTTGAACCTATTATGTTCTTTTATTTTTTATATGTTTTTTCATATATTTAGGTGCTCATCGGATTTATCTCTTTCGATGTTTTATGCTGGGCTTCTCTCTCTATTTAAATTATTTATTGCTGCAATCTAGTCAAAGCTTTTGTATAGTACTGGGCAATTAAATAATTATGTAACACTGCATTCTTTTTCTTTATAATTAATATATATATTTATATATTTATTATTTTGAGTATTTTATGGCTTTGCTGTTTTGAACTTAGGTTTTCATTTAAATGGTTGTTTACTTTGTTTTGTTTTTATTAAATTATTTGTATGAGCTTATTAATAACAACCTAAAACACATTGGATTTGGCAGCAGAAATTATAATTATTGTATTTTTCATTTTATTATATTATTAGGTACTTATTTTCATGGTGTTAACTGAAAGAGTTCATAAGGTGTAATTAAATTTATCTTGTGATTTTTAAGAATAGGTTTTGTTCATTTTTTAGTACTTAACTCTGAAAATCACTGCCATTGAACTTTACACTGCTTACTGTCAACAGATTCTTAGAGGTTCTACAGATTGCAACTTTAAATTTTGTACTCTGCTTTGATGTAAATACAAGAATAATTTTGAAACTGCCGTTCAGTTTTCTTTAATTATAAATGGAAAAATTCTTGACAATCAACTGAAATATTCAGATTATTTATTTCAAATTTTCAAAAAATTAAAAATTCAACATTTTAATTTGAATGTTTATTAACTATTAAAATTTTCTGGACTTGATACCCTCCCCCCTCTTGATTGCATTGAACTAAAATTAGAGAATTATGATTGACCATCTTGTTAAGAAAATGCTTTGAAATATGTTTTTCATTTATTGAAATAAACCTTAAATAGATAAATAGAAAAAGCAATTAATAATGAATTTTTATTTGTTTACTATTGTTAATTTATAGAACTGCAAATTGTGATACTGCAGAATTTCTGAAATAATATTTTACTGACAAACCTCTTTAAATCTGTCTTAGAAGCTGATGCAATAGAATTTAGCAATTTTTATGTGCTTTAGATTATCAACTCTTTACCCTTTTAAAATGGTACATATTATACATTTTTAAACATTTTTTAGAAGATAGTGCAATATTTATAATTTTAAATTCTTGCTGTTCATTCTGAAATATTTATAATATGTCTTTGAGTATAGGGCAAAAATATGTATCAAGCATTGGGAAATATTTTGTAAAATCAATTAACTAGCTTGCAATGGCAGAAAATGTATAACTGAAAACTTGGTATTTCCAATTGGCATATTTGTTTTCTGAATGTTCAGAGAAGGTAAGAAAAGTACCTTTAAACTATCATGTGACATTTGGATTATTTTTGAGTAAATATGAGCTTTTTCTTGAATGTGATGCTTTTAACATGTTCATTAACACATTATTTAAAAGTGCGTCTAGAATGATAGATTTATTTCTCAGTTACAAAACATTTTCCACTGCAAAGATTCCCAGTTTTGCATTATCCTCAATGAAATATTTAAATCTATCTCTTGAAGGAAACACATTGATGGCTTTGATTAAAATGAATAAATAAATGGATATTTAAATATGTTTTATATCACTTAATGTTATGGGTAGTTTCTAAACTATTTTACAAAGGTTAAGTAATTTATAAGATTTTTAATTTTAGTAAAATGCCTTTGTATAATGTTTTAACTACTGTTAATCTAGAAAAATGCATTTTTTTTTCTGTGTAAACACAATTAAATTTATTACTGTGAGTCCAGTCTTGTTTATTTATATACACTTATAGTTGAAATGCAATCAGTTTTCTAAATTTTGAATGAAAACTTATATTACCCACTTTTAACTCTAGTTAGGTTGCACAAAAATATTTACCCCATTTTTGAAACAAAAATTGAAATGAATTTTGTATTGTGACATATTAAAATATTTGCCGCTCAAAATCTTTAAAAGCAGTCATTATTGCCATATATATGTTATGAATATGTATTGTGAATAATTTTATCACTTATACAATCACAAATTTTCATACATGAGTTAAAAAAATATATACATATTGTGTGTATCAATGTTGTCTTTGAAACTTAAAGTATACATGCTATATTATTTTTTTAGCTCATTTTAAAAGTTTTAACAAAGGTATATAGATAAATACATATTTTAATAAACAAATACTTTTAAGCTATATAAGTTATTAGTTTAAACAAAAGGCACTTATTTAGCAATTTTCCCCTCTCTGTAAGATGAGATATTAGCTTTTGCTTTTGTATTTTTTGCTGGATTTCTGCTTTTTTTATTGGATTTTATAAAAATTTTGCTCAATAATTGTTTACATTTCTTGAAAATTTTGATGTTAGGTTTAAAATATACAAATAAATGTTGCTTTAAATAATAAACTAATAAATGTATAATTGATTAGAAGATAAAGTAATTTGCTATTGCAAGAATTTGTAAGATTAACCCTGTTATTGTTTCAAGAGTCTGAATTTCAAGTATTGTTTCAGTAATATTATTGCACATATAATATACTGGGATGAAAATCTTACTTGGATCTGCAATTTTCCTCTTTCTATTTTTATAAATTCCTCTTTCTTCCCTCTTTTTTGAGCTTTTCTTTCCCCAGAATATCTCCATTTTCCCCAGAATATCTCCATTTTCCCCACTGAATTGGAATTGCAAAAGCTGATTTTGTACAGATTTAGACAAGAGGTTCGTGATTTTCTGTCCAATTCTTGCTTACATACTTTACAACATATTTTTCCCCGATTTAAAAATTATTCTTAAAGAAATTTATTTTTCTCCTATGTCCTGTTGACAAAAGTCATAACATGATTTACTATGTTCTATCCTTATCTACCCCCTGCATGAATGTTCATTCATATGTCAATTCATATTATACTTGAGTAAAATCTTAAGATTGTCAATTCATAAACAATACTTAATTATACGAGTGTTTACTCACCATGCAGGTGATTACATATTTGGTTTTTCAGATAAAATACTAATTATAATTACTTTCTAAAGTGTTTTTTGTTTATGCATCAGAATTGATTAACTTTCATTGTTTCCATTATTTTATATTTTTTGTAAATGTAGTATAGTATATTGACATTTTCATCCTATATTAAACATTTTCAGTACAAAACACATAAAATATGTTTTTGTTTTGCAATTTTACATATAAAATAAAATATTAAAATAATAATAATAAAAAAAAAGTACAAGAGATTTGACAAGTTAGAAATTTAATTTTTATCACCCCTAATGAGGGAATATTTTTCAAGTTATGCAGATAACAATTCAGATGTTTTAACAGCCGATATACTTTTCTTTCTTCCTTCCAAACTTTTGGTATTTCAGCTTGTTTTTAATTTATGAAAAAAAAATATATATATATCTAAAAAGTGCAAGAAAGTTTTTTTTCTTCCTTACTGGGATTAACTGTGTCTACTTGGCACATTCATTTAATATGCTGTGCAAGTAGTTCAAAACTCTACTGGTGAGAGTTTTTAGTTACTACTAATTACAGATTTTTAAATGATTCATCAATTTTGCTTGATGAATTTAGAATTAGACAGATCACTTTGCATAGTGGCTTTCTGTGCTTTTTATTTGCTTACTATTAATTGTCATCAATTAGTGTTATATTCTAATCCACTATCTAATTTTGTATAAAAAAAATTAATTTAAATATAAATCAATTAATTGCTTTTATTTGAGTGTGTAAATGTTAAAGGAAAGGGTATGAAGTTAATCTTGTTTATATTATGTGTGTCTTTGTTGACAAATTAGGCACGTTCCACCATAGGTCTCAAACTAATTTTTAAAAAGGAAGTATCGCATGACTTGTCTTTGATAACATACTTATTATACTTAGTTAATTAACTATCAAATGGAATTCCACAAATGAGGCTTTTGCTTTTTTGTTATGCAATGTACTAGTGTATATTCTTGGTGATTCAAAATTGATTTAATTGCAAATACCCCTTTAATTGCTGATGCTAGAAACTTACTTTCAATTACAAAAATACACAAATCAAGTAGAGCTTTCAGATATTAGCATTTATTTTACACCGGGCTGTGTATATATTAAAATACAGAATAATTTTTTTTTATGTAGTCCTCCTTTTGTATAACTAAAATTTAGAAAAATATTGCCCTGCATCTAAGATGATCTTAAAAAAATCCTTGTCTTTCACTACCAAAATGTCCCTAATTCTATTTTGAATTTTCAGTGTTTTCTGTCACTAAAAATGTGTCCTTTCATTTTTAGTTGTACACATGTACTTTACTTATGTTATAATGACATAACTTTTACTGAAGTGTACACAGGTATTTTTTCTGTTTTTAACTAGTGTTTTTACCAAGAAAGCCTATGAAGACAGGAGACATCTATGTGCTTTTCTACTATCAACATTGATCTTGATATGTAAATTAAATAAAAAAGAATTGATAAGAAAAATCTTTTAAAAGATATTTTGAAAGTTTGCCTATTAACTACTGAGTTTATATTTTATTCTTCATTATATCTTAAATGGGTTAATAAGATACTCCACCTTCTCCATCTTTTACGTAATTCTGCAGATTTTTCTGTTTTTACTATCTATAATTTAATGTAATAATGACTGCTTTTATGTATTAAACATATGAAAAAATAAATTCCATTTGAAAAGCATTAATTTTTTATTTTTATTAAGCCCTCTGTGATGAGTGTTCTGTATACATTTTTTAATTTTTTAGCATTATTTCCAAATAGAAATTTTTGCTCAATTTAATCGCAGAAATTATGTGATTGAATAAGGAGAAAATTAATATTTAAAAATACTGGTAGAAAATATTAAGGCACGCTACACATCATGTATATGTGACACTTGTCACAAGGGGATTAAAGAAGACCTTATTGTAATTAGAATTTTCTTTTTCAGTTATGACAACATCCCTTTTTTATTATATTGTAGCATATATTTTAATTAAATTCATTCATTTTGTTTATTTATTTATTTTTTTCTGTACATAACTGTAACAAATTACTGGTGGAAAAATGTCCTGTGAACTCAGGTATTTTCTCAATTCCACTGGAGTCTTTTTAGTTCCTAATGTATAATTAAATTAAGATAATCATTTAAGTTGTATTTCTAACATGCTCAAAAATATGTATTTATGGACTGTTTACATTTTCTAATATTTATTATTTAGGTTATGACTCTCATATGCTACAACATGACATTTATTATCACTGATTACTGTAATATATAGAAGTTAAGTGTTTACATTTCATTATAATTTTTTTATATGTTATTTTTTCTAAACTGTTATACATAACTTATTTTCTGTCAGCTGTAAGACTGAATGTTCAGTTTATATTTGTTTATTCAATTGCAGCATGTTTTATTCAGTAGTTTAACAGACATTTGCTGTTGATGCAGTTTTGTTGAAAATAGCCAAAATGAACTATAAATAAATAAATTTATTTATAAGAAATTTTTTTTCTTGTCATCTTAATTTTCACTATTCATTAGTAATAAATTATTCTTAAACAAATACTATTAATAATAATCATTAAAAAAACATGCAGTAGATGCTGCTTAACATAATTATGTTTAATATGGTTAAAATGATCAAGGTGATTAGTTCTTCATTTAATATTTTTTCTACAGACCAGTTTCTGAAAAGTGTGCACTTGAAAATGATGTTCTGTTATAAAACCCATTAAAAAGTATGTTTTATGTTATATATTAATAAATACTAGTTTTTACTCATCAAAACTTGACCATTTATCTTTGGAATAAAAAAAAAAAATCTTCATTGCTATTAATTACTGTAAGATAGAGCCACTGCAAAATCTTTCTGAAGCTACCACTGATTTTAGTAACAGCTTCT
This sequence comes from Maratus michaelseni, assembly GCA_963931845.1. Taxonomy (NCBI): domain Eukaryota; kingdom Metazoa; phylum Arthropoda; class Arachnida; order Araneae; family Salticidae; genus Maratus; species Maratus michaelseni. Next base: position 92,841,536 of record OZ007591.1, read on the forward strand.
AACCTCATTTCGATTATTATTATTATTAACACTTTCCAACACAGTTCAAAAGTGTTTGACTTCAGTTTGTCTGCTAACTCTTGTAAAAATGCTCAGATTGCACTGTAATTTTTATATGTTATTATCATTTTCTTTTACACAACCACTATTGAAAATGAAGTGTGTAGCATTTATACCTCTTTTACAGGGACAGTCAAAAGTTGGCTGTTACATTATGGTTAATGGGAAAAAATAATTTAAAATACATTTTTATGATGTTACATCATTTCAAACATAATGAAATTGATGTGCATTTATGAAGTATACTAAAACATGCATTCTGTAGAATATGGGGTGTAAAGCATTTATTATTTCATTTACAGGGACACACGAAGGATTCCGTTACATAATCAGGGTTCGTACGGTCCTTGAAAGTGCTTAAAAGTCCTTAAATTTTTTTAAAAGATTTTTTGGTCCTTGAAAGTACTTATTTTTATTCAAAATTTGCAAAAAGTGCTTGAAAGTCCTTAAATTTTTCTTTGATTTTTTTCCCCTTAATTTTTGTCTGAAAAATTTTAATGATAATCATTTTTCTAAATTGTCTGCCTTCTTTTTGTCTTTATTACTATCGGTAATACTTTAACAAACCCCTAACCTTAACCAGACAAAGCGGCGACGTCCCCCCCCCCCCCTTCCCCTTCCTAGTCGGCGCCTATGCCCTCGCAGCCAGGAGCGCTTTCGTATCTCTGGATCTATGGGTCCGATCACGACGGGGTATGGCTCATTCGCCTCGACATCGATATCCTTAAAGATTTCAGTTATGTTCATATAGAAGAGATTGCGCCCCCTGGTGGTGGAAGATGGAACTAATGGATTTTGGAACTATCTCGAGTTCTATGGGTCCGATCACGACGCGGTTTGGCTCATTCGCCTCGACATCGATAGCCTTAAAGATTTAAGTTATGTTCGTATAGAATATATTGCGCCCCCTGGTGGTGGAAGGTGGAACTAATGGATTTTGGAGCTATCTCGGGTTCTATGGGTCCGATCACAACGCGGTTTGGCTCATTCGCCTCGACATCGATAGCCTTAAAGATTTCAGTTATGTTCGTATAGAAGAGATTGCGTCCCTGGTGGTGGAAGATGGAACTAATGGATTTTGGAGCTATCTCTGGCTCTATGGGTCCGATCACAACGCGGTTTGGCTCGTTCGCCTCGACATCAATAGTCTTAAAAATTTCAGTTATGTTCGTATAGAAGAGATTGTGCCCCTGTCAGTGGAAGGTGGAAGTAATAGATTTTGCAGCTATATCCGATCACAATACGGTTTGACTCATTCGACCCGATTTCGACATAGATTTCGAACTTAATGATTTTAGTTCCGTGTTTCACCACCCGGGACAATAGATTTAAGGTTATTACATGGGACCAGGTATCGCCGGGCGGGTCAGCTAGTTTTCTATATTTTAAAATAAATTTATTCTAGGTTTTTATTTATACAGACATAAAAATAATTACATCTTAATTGATTGTATGCTTACATGTGTGATGTATTTGTAGATTATTTCTGATGTATTTTTATATTTCTTACACGTGGCAAACATTCTAAAAACCTTGAATCTAAAAAAATGAAAGATTTCTTCTCAAAAACAGCATCTACTTCAAACAATTTAGATGCCAATACATCAGAAAAAATAGATGCTAGTACTTCAAAAAATGATGTACTAGATGCTGAAATATTGTGGGCCTTAAAGTGCATTTAAAGTCATTATTCATATAAACCCTGTGAAGATATTGCACAATTATTTTCCAGAATGTTCTCAGACAGTAGCATCGCTAGCAATTTTTCATGTGGAGAAAAAAAATGTGCATATATATGCCATTTTGGTCTTGGCCCTCATTTTCAAATGCTTTTGGTAGATAACTGCAAAAATGCAGAGTTTTTTACTCTGCTCTTTGATGAGACTCTAAATCAAACTAACCAAAAAAAGCAGCTTGATATTCATGTACGATATTGGCACCAGGAGGAATGTAGAGTCAGGACACAATATTTAACATCAGCATTTATTGGGCATTCAACAAGTGAAGACATTCTCTCAGCTTTGTATGAATGTGTTGTAAAATTGGATTTATCAAAACTTCTACAAATATCTATGGATGGGCCTTATGTTAATTGGAAATTCTACAACAGTTTACAGGAAGACTTATCCAAGAAATATGGCATACAATCTTTGAATTTAGGTTCATGTGGTCTCCATATCCTAAACAATTCCTTCAAACATGAAATTTCATCCATCGGGTGGGACATAACTTCAGTTCTGTCAAGTTTGTATTGGATTTTTAAAGATACTCCAGCAAGACATGATGATTTTATAAATATCTCATCAATGAAAAAATTCCCTGTAAAATTCTGTTAGTTACAGGTGGTTCGAAAATGCCCCAGCAGACGAAAGGGCCATAGAAATAGGGAATGATATCATAACATATGTAAAGAAGATTGATATGGGTATTTTGCTAAAAATTACATCTAAATCATTTTGTATCATTAAGGAAGCAACTAAAGATAAAACATTTTTGATAAAATTGAATTTTTTTCTATCGCTGTCAAAAATACTTTTACCATTTTTTGCCACTGACTTGTTGAAACTTGTAAATGATTGTATTCAGTATTTTATGCAAATTTAATTTTAGTGATCCAAATATGCACAACGATAAGGGTAAAATATATTTAGGTTTTGCTGCAGAGCAACTAATAAAAGAAAAGAAAAGGAAAACAGAAATAACAGAAAATGATATATTTTCACTTAGACAAAATTGTCTAAAGTGCGTTACAACAATGATAAAACATTTAATGCAAAAATGTCCAGTTAATTATTCATTAGTAAGAAATGCAATTAGCATTGACCCACGCATGATGGCTGGGCATCCCGAGAAAGCAAGAGAAAAAAATGAAAAGCATCTTTAGTACTATCTCAAAATAAGTGTGTTTTAGAAAAAAATTGTGATGAGATTCCTATCCAGCTGATTTCCTATCCAATGTTGTCAAGCCGAATTCATTCGATTTTGCTCCATTTGACCCAAACAATCTTTCCTTGGATACATTTTTTCAACCTTACTTTTCAGGAAACAAATATGAAAACCTATGGAAGATTATTAAAATGATTCTTATACTCTCCCATGGACAAGCATCTGTCAAAAGAGGCTTCTCAGTTAATAAAGCCCTTGAAGTTGAAAATTTGAAAGAGGCATCTTATATTTCTCAACATGTGATTCATGAATATATCAAGCTGTCTGGGGAAATTCACAATTTGCAAATTACAAAAGAAATCAAAATAGCTGCTTCATCTGCTCGTTCAAAGTACATGCACATGCAGCATTTGGAAAAGAAAAAATACGAAGCTCAGGCTGAAACAAAACAACTGAAACGGAAAACTTTAGAGGATGAGATCACCTTCCTAAAGAAAAAAAAAGATTTTTCTTGAAAAGGACATGCAAAGTACAAATGTAGAAGCTAATAATTTGGCTGATAAAGCTGAAACATCTAAGAACATAGACTTGTTTATGCAATATCATGAACTGAGAAAAACTATCAAAGAAAACGAAATTCACATTAATAGCCTTGATCTAAAATTGTTAGAAAAAATTTCAGAATTAAAGAAAATTTAATTGTGTTTCTCGTTTCATAATTTGTATTATTAAAATTATTACTGATATTTTCAATTAAATATATTATACGTTTTTTGTAAAGTTCAATTCGTTGTACATCTAATGTACTTATATTTACTTAAAAAGTTCTATGTATTTACAAAAATAAAAATTTCAATTCAAACATGCAATTCATTAGTTTATTCAATTTTTAGGTGCTTAAATTTTTTTGGTTTTGGTCCTTGAAAGTCCTTAAAAGTCCTTAAATTTCATGTAATGAAATGTGTACGAACCCTGATAATGGTCTATTGAAGAAATCTGCTTGCAGTGTATTTTAATTTTGTTATACTATTCCAAATATAATTAAATTGAGACACATTACTGGGGTTTGCTACAAGATACTTGCCATAGAATATGATGGGCATAACATTTATTATTCATTTACAGGGACACACAAACGGTTTCAGATAAAGTACTGTATCTGAAATACTGTCTATTAGTGATGGTTGCTAAAAGTACATTTTCAGTTATGGTGTACATTTTAAGTTTAAATTTTGCTTACTACATGGTGTGTATAAGTGCTGTAGATCATATACATGGCTATACAAAAGAATTCATATGCATTACTGAGCATGAATGTGAATTACCTAAATGTTATTTTTAATTGAGTTATGCATTTTAAATCTGAATTATGCTTAATATACTCATAGATGTTTGTAGAATATAAATAAAATCATATACAGGGCCACACAAAGCACTTTCATAGCCACCTATGGATGATAATTTCTGGAAATGGGATTTTAGTAATTTCAAGTGTGTTTGAGCCTGAATTAATTTTTAGCTTAACATGTAGCATGTATAAAAATATGTAGGTAATTTAAAGGACTATACAAAAGAATTCAAGTATGTTTTCTTCTGCTGGTAGAAATTGTGGAAGGTAATTTTCAACATATGCATTTTATTACTGAACTAAATTTAGCATACTATGTAGAATATTGAATAACCTATAGGTCAAATACAGAGTTCCACAAAAGAATGGGAGTACTTTTCCAGCTCTGGACGGTAATTGCTGAAATCCGGTTGTCAGATGTGTTATACATTTTCCAAAATGTTTACTTAGGCATATTATTTACATTGTTAAACAGCAAAGTTTTGTCAAAGTATTCTGGAAATATTGGAAAGTATTTCATAATCTATGCTTGATGCATGATTTTCCTTTCTTATTATACATACATTAAAAAATACCACGAAATAGACAAATTTTTATCTCCCTTGATAGTTATATGTCTACCTTCCATTCATAATAATAAATACAGGAGCATGCTAATTTCTCAACAAAATTTCGAAATAAACAAATCAACATATTTCTTTGGCTTAGTTGGAAGAAGAATCCGGATATATCATACACATGCTCAAGTGCATATACCAAAAGCTGGTTTTAAACATATCACCATGCACGTGCAGAGAAAGCAATTTTTAATTGTGAATTACTGCTAATTAATAGCAATTATGGCATAAAAATCGAATTTGATACATCTATAGACTAAAATCTTTTATTTAAGACAAATGAAGTAAGTTAATGCAGTACATAATTTCTTCTCGTGAACTATTATGAGAATTGGCCTTGCATTTTAAGTATATAGATATTAGTCTGGGCCTGGATGAGGCAGGGTTGTCAGATTTTAGACCGGCCAAAAAAAAAGGCCTGCTGTTTTTTTTCCCTAGTCTTTTAAGAAAAAAAGGCTGGCTTTTATTTTTTTTTTAATGTGGTTTACAGCTAATTCACAATTAAATTTGCTTTAATTTATTTTTAATGTGCTCATAAATATTTTCTACTGAAACATTCATAAACTTCTATTAAATATTATCAACTAAATAAGTCTTTATAACTGCTGGAAGGCAACTAGGAATTCAATATGTCTAAAAGAAAAAATACATACATTGAGAAAAATGCTTTAAATTAGACTCCAAGATTGTGTTTTGAAATTCTATATTACATAGCTCAATATATGCTATGTATTTTAAAGATAATTAAACAAGTGGGTAAAAGGGTTTTGTTTAATATTCTTATCAAAACACTTTATCCTTTAATTAATAAATCCAAATAAATTTCCAATTTCCTCCATCCCCCCCAAAAAGGTCATGTTTTTTATAAAATAAAAATTTACCAGCCTATTTTTTCATAAAAAAAAAAAAAATCAAAACCAGCCGATATCGGATGAAGCCGCTTTGATGTTTCCTATACAAAAATCAGGATTTTGCTAAAATAAAAAAATACAAGCGAATTCGAAAAGTTTTAGAAAATCTGAAATCCCAGCCCATTTTAAGCAAAGATTGATAATTTTCATGTCCAAAAATCCAATATTTAAAAAAAATGTATATAGCCTATAAAAATTCCAAGTCCTTTTCAAATGCCTCATTTTATCAATTCTTCCCTTTCTGCAGAAAGCGATGCTATGTCTGATCGAGAATCGACTTGTTAAAAAAAAATTCTTTTTAAGCGATCTGATTAATAATAATAATGAAAGAACTCATATCTCAGGATCTAATAACGTCAGTGTTATGAAAATTAGATTTCTGGGTTCGTCATTGAAAAATACGTATAAATGTACAATTTTAAAGTTGATAAATGTAATATTTAAAAAAAAATTTAATAGAGCTGGAATTCTTCCACTATAAAGAAACATGGTTTTGATTCATTCTTTTCTCGGCAGACGGTTGTATCTTTTCACACTTGCGTCTTTCATGAGGTAAAAATGATCTTTATTGATTTTTTATGCCCCCATCTTCCGAGTTTCGCATGGATCGGGCTATTTTTTCGATCTGTTTGTAAAGGCGATAATTGCAGTTTCGTGGCTACCCAGATCTTTCCGTAATCCTGACTATGGCAACCCTTCCCCCTCTTCTGGAGTTTCAGAATGAATTTTCTCTGTGGTTTGATTAAATTCTATGCTTTAGTTGAATATTTTTCATTAATGAGTGGGTTTTTAGGATTTTAATTAATATCTTATGTTAAATGAAGACATTTTCAAAATTTTATGATTTTCAGTATGACAGTAGATATTCAGCTGTAAGCACACAAAATTTCAAGTCTCTAACTTATACAGTTTCTGAGAACAGACTGACAGAGAAGCAAGACACATAGGGTTCTGTGAGATGAATGAATATACTGCTTCTGAAACATTCGAGTGATATGAGGTCCTTAAGGAAAATCTACGACGAGATACAAACACATATACAAAATTTAGAAAGTTTGGAGATTTCATCAGATACATATAGTAATTTATTATGTCCAATATTATTAAAGATCTTACCACGTGATTTAGTATAGAATGTATAAATGAGTCTTTCAGCATGAAAGAAATAATATCCTTTTTATCTAAGAAACTGAATTCACGGGAAAGAATGATTACATTCACCAACGAAATGGATAAATATTCCCATCCATATTTCCCAACCATAGTATATGACGAGATCTATCTATTGATATGTTACATGAAGGGGTTTGAGCACCAAAAAGGTCTCCCCTGGGGTGAGGGGAACTTCGTTCCTATGGGTGATAGGGCCACAGGACCCCCTTAGAAATGTTTGCCACGACGGGTTTAACTTTGTTGTATCCTTTAAATGAGGTCTGCTCCCGCTGTGGGGAAATTAGAGACTGAGAAAGGAAATACAAGCGGAAGTACCGGCATAATAAAGAGAGACAATTTGATTTTTAATATCGTCAGTAACACCCATTTGTATAGCTATGTATAAAGGGTGTCCTCCTCAGGGGCGTGCCTAGCGGGGGGGGGGGGGGTGTTGGAGGTGTAAACCCCCCCCACTTATCTATAAGAGTTGGTAAAATTTAGAATAGTCGGTAATTCGGAAAGTCAAGAACACTTCCTGCAAAAAAGTCCCCTCCCCCGTCGTCAGTTTCATTTCAATTCTCTGTTGTCCGTCTTTAAAGTGGAAAAGAAAGAGCTTCTCACACAGAACGGAAGATTGCATATGATTCTGTGTGGGAGGGAGGGGATGTCAGAGAGCAGGTGGGTTATCCAGGGCTAAGATAGGGAGAGGTAATCGCTTTTCTGGGAATTTGAGACTTTGGTGAAAGGAAGGGGGGGGGGGTGTTGCAATCGCTATTGTGAGTTTCCCCATCTAGCATCTTTGATTGCTCTTCTGCTATGGACTGATTCTTAGAATTTGATAACCTGACCTGGTAAGTAAATTTTTCAGTGCCGCCAAAGATAAATTACTGAAGTATAAATTTTGGGTATAAGTTTGGTATTTATCTTCGCAATCGCTATTGTATCGATTGCATCGATTGTATCGATTGTATCGATTTATATAGTTTAAGTCGATAGTATATATCGATAGTATAAGTTTGGTATTTATCTTCGCAATCGCTATTGTATCGATTGCATCGATTGTATCGATTGATCGACGCAATCGCTATTGTGAGTTTCCCCATCTAGCATCTTTGATTGCTCTTCTGCTATGGACTGATTCTTAGAATTTGATAACCTGACCTGGTAAGTAAATTTTTCAGTGCCGCCAAAGATAAATTACTGAAGTATAAATTTTGGGTATAAGTTTGGTATTTATCTTCTTTGGTGTAGCTGAATCATTTGCTAGACTATTTCTTACTATAGAATCTATAGTATAGATGCTTCAGAATTTATGGCCTTTCTTGGATCATTTCTGTGTTACACAATGTATACACTTACATTACACAACAGCATGCGATTTTATTTATAGAAACATAAATTCCGAAGTACTTCAACGCTCTTAAATTGTTGCTTTTGAGACTTGGTTAATATGCGTACGGTACATCCGTTCACATTTCCTTTTAAATCGCAAACAGAATCCTAATTAATAATAGGATTCCCAACTCTACTTGTATAGGCAGTAAAAACAAAATTCTGAAATTTACAACAAATTTTCTGAAAGGTTACAACATTGGGGGGAAAGGGAAGGGGGAATCCACTCCCTGCACTAACTGTGTGTTTTTTTTTTCGAACCCCTTTGACGATATTTGCGTTTTCCCGCGATCCTTTGACGAAATTTGTCATTTTTTCACGATCCTCTGACGAAATTCGCCGTTTTATCTTGATCCTTTGACGAAATTTGCCGTTTTCTCGTGATCCTTTGACGAAATATGTGGTTTTTTTCGCGATCCTTTGACGCAATTTGCAGTTTTTTTGCGATTCTTTGACGAAATTTGCCGTTTTTTCGCGGTTCTTTGATGGAATATGTGGTTTTCTCTCGATCCTTTTACGAAATTTGCGGTTTCTCGCGATCTTTTGACGAAATTTGCCGTTTTTCGCGATCCTTCGACGAAATTTGCCGTATTTTTGCGATCCTTTGACGACATATGCGGTTTTTTTGCGATCCTTTGACGAAATTTGCGTTTTTTGTGATCTGACGAAATTTGCGTTTTTCTCGCGATCCTTTGACGAAATTGGCGATTTCTCTTCGAACGATTGACGAAATTGATTTTTTCGACGACCATTTGTCAAAAAACGCGATATATTTTATGTACGAATTTTCGGATTTATGACCGATTTTTTTTAATTTTCGGAAATGACTGCTTTAATTTTTCGGAAAATTCGAAACAGAATCACCCCTGCAAATTCACAGTATTGTAGAACAGTTGACTCCGCCGCTGAGGGGAGTGGGGGGACTATCACAAAGCCTTTCTCAACCCCGATCCCGTATTCGGCAAAATTCAGTTCACCCCCCCCCCCCACCAAAACAGCCTTCGGCACGCCCCTGGTCCTCCTTTATATATGTAGTGGCTGTGACTTTTCACAAACATGAATTTTACTGTAGACTGAAAGAATTAGCCCTGTGTGTGGCTAATAATAATATGTAATGTAAAATTTTAATCGTGAAATAGCGGAACTTGTCGTATTTAAATAAGTAATTGTTATTATATCAATTTTTACTTTTAGGAAATATGTTCCCTATATCATAAAAAATACAAAGCAATCGATAAAACATTTTTAAATTAAAAAGTAGAAAAATCGAACAGAAATTAAGGGAATCGAACCCGCAACCTCCAGAATCAAGAGCAGTGCTCTAACCATTCGGCCATCAAGTTCACTTCTAGACTTTATCAAAATATCTTTAAAATAGGTAAATTAGCCAAATCTGTTAGTAAATTTTGAAGATAGCTAGTAGTTTTGCGCTAAAACATAGGTAAGATAACTTGCTTACCTTCTTTTTTCAGCAATCATAGTCACTCCTCATTTTCCCGCATGCCAGGTCGCCAGAGTCTCCACTTTGATCAATCCTTTATTGAAGAAGTATACTGTGGTATATCCAGTAATTGTGGAACGTACTATGTTTTATTTCCATGTAGTATCACTATGTGATTGTGAAATGTGAAAATATTATTAATTAATAAAACATTATTCATTACTTAGTTAAAATTAACTTTTAATTACATTTATTGATACATTAGTTTTAATTTTAAGCATTAGTTAAATTTAATTGAGTTAAAGGGAGAACGAAATATACATGTTCCGTCTCCATCGCGTGATAGTAGCAAGTCTATATTTAAGTTATTTTTAGTAGAGAGAAACAATCTTTTAGTCCTTTTTATATGATGTCAATTTTTAGTTCTTTGATTGGTTAGAAATGACGTAAAGTCAACTCACGTCATTCATACGTAATTCTGTTTCTTACTTCCTTGTTCATATTCAAGAGTTTGTAACACCTCTATATATTGCATCATAAATTTCACTTCCTCTTTGAAATTGAGTTAAGTACTTTCTACCTTGATAAGTTTAAATGAAGTAAATAAACTGTCATAAAAATCAATTTGCGGAGATTATTTTCATGATATATTACCAACAAAATCAATGTTTCGAACGCAGTTCTTTCAATTTCACTATGCATACATTCACAGTACAGACTCACTCCATATTTTAGTCTCCTTCGCCCGTGCGCCGCCTGATCTTCGTCCGTCAACAGCCCAATTATCTTTTTACACGTGAAGGTTCGCTATGGTACGACTTCATTGTGAAGTTTGGTAAATTTTGAAATTCAATATTTGAAAAACGGCATAATCATTAGATTTGAAATTTATATCAAGAAAAATACAATTTTTTACCTTTCTAACGCAGTTTGTCTAACAATTTTGTGACCAATGCTTTTCGAGCTATTCATTTTTTCAGTAACTTCAAATGTTTCATTTTCCGAGATTAACCTGTGGCAACGATGGATGGCTGTGACTTTTCATAAACATGATTTTTTCTGTTGCCTGAAAGAATAAAGCCACCCTGTGTGTGGCTAATAAATGAACCGTTCACCAAAAACAAACTTTTATCAGTTACGCAGAAAATATTTGATCCCATCGGATTTACAGCGCCGGCAACTCTTATTCCTAAACTAATCTTTCAAGAAACGTGGATATTAAAACTAAAATGGCATGAAGAACTCCCCGAAAATTTGAAGACACAATTTGTCAATTTGTTGAAACAAATTCATTGAAGCAGATTCAGGTACCACGTTGGTTAAACTCATTGCCTGAGAATGAAAACGAAATTTCTCTACACGTTTTTTCAGAACCTGTAGACGCGCATACGTCATCTGCATCTATCTCAGATCACAAACTTCAGAAGGAATTATAGTTAGTGAATGCGAGAAGCAGAGTAGCTACCATTAAGGAATTCACGATTCCCAGCCTGGAACTACTTTCATACCTTATTGGAGCAAGACTTGCGAAAACTGTCGTCGCAGACCTAAAGTTTAGAACCAGAAAAAACAACATTCTGGAGTAATTCTTCAACAGCTTTAGGATGGATCCGAAGAGAACAATCTTGGGGTACTTTTGTCCACAATAGAGTCCTAGAAATACGAAATTTGACAAGAATCGAAGATTGGAGACACATATCCGGAAATTTGAACCCTGCAGATCTCCCCATCAGAGGATGTTCCTTCGAACAGTTGAGGAAGTCGAGATGGTGGGAGGGGCCAGATTGGCTGTATTTATCAGAAGACCAGTGGCCACAACCGGAAGAACAGCCTGATGAAGAGCTCATAAACAAACAAAGAAAGAAAACCATCCTAAAACTTTTAGATAAAGAAGATGATTCGAATCGTTATTATCGTTACTTTTCCTCTTATGAAAAGCACGTGAGGATGATTGCATGGATATATCGGTTTTACCACAACTCAAGAAAGAAAGAAAAAATATCTTCTTCCGATATCTCAGTAGATGAATTTGAGAAAGCAGAAAATACCTTATTCAGCCTGATACAAAAATAATCCTTTTCGGGACGAACAGATTCAAAGTTAAAAGCTTTTTAGACCAATAGAAGATAAAAACAGGCTCTTAAGAGCCTACACCAGTCACGCGAAAAAACGCGCGAGCTAATATTAAGTCTATGGGAAGATTCTTGCGCGATGTCTCGCTCGCATTTTAATATTTTTAAATGATTTTTTTGCATAGGATAGCTGAGGTCGATCTCTAACATTGTTAGTTTATACTTTTTCGATTTTGGTTCCAGTTTTTTTTTTATATAAGGGTACTTTAACTTTCAGAACCGATTCCAACCGATTCCGAAATTAGAAATGTCCGCTTATAAAAAAAACTGTAACTAAAATCGAAAAAGTAAAAACTAATTACGTTAGGGATCGGCCCCAGCTATCCTTTGCAAAAGAAAAAAAAAAAAAAAAAAAAAAAAAAATCCATCTCCTGTGCCGTAAGATTTGGCGAGTTCTTTTTTGGTGATAAGTTTTTCGATGTGATTGTTGGGATCTGCAGGATTTGGCTTACTTTCTCTAAATCTTATTTTTTTGCAGATGAAGTATTATGTAAATACGTTTTTGCAGATATTTTTCTATTTTGTATATTTGGCATTCTATTTTGTGTATTTTCTATTTGGCATTTGGAAAAGAGATTTTTACCTTTTTATCTGTGCCTTCGGAAATATTAAAAAATAAAAAAAGATTTACATATATCAAGCGTATAATGTTACGTTTTGCATTTTTATACGGACCACTTCTCCATTTTTAGATTTTAAATGCTATTTATTATTTACTAGCCGTTTATTAATTGCTTACAATTTACCCCCCTGACAATAACAATTATTTATCACAAAAATGCCTCTTAGGTTTGTTAAATAAGTTTATTTATGTATTTTCATTACTTATTAAAATATCGAATATGGCGATAAAATTTTATTTTAGCATCGTGCTTAAATTTTTAAGATGGTGCAAAAACATGCTTTAATAAACGTATGTTTGTAAATATTTGAAAAACATGTTTTACCGCTCTCTTGAAAAATTTTGTAAGATGCTAAAACTACCTCTTGGCACCATTTAAAATTTTTTTCGCCAACCGACATAGGATACGAAACTTTTCCCCATTCAGATACACAGGCAAGGCTGGTCTCAAACAAGAGTAAAGCTAGCAACAATATTGTTTTAACTCTATAAGAGTTACAATAATGATATTAAATGCTCCGATTGGCTTTGAGCCCAATTACGAAAGTTTCTCCTAAAAAAAACTGTAGAAAAAATCTTTTACATTTGTTTCAAATGAAGCTCGGTCTACAAGGTATTAGTTAATAATACAAACAACACTAATAGCATGGAGGCAAAAGTTTTAATTTAAATGTATATATTTGAAACCCTTCCCGCCCCAACCCCCCCCCCCCCCCACCCAAAAAAAAAAAAAAAAAAAAAAAAAAGAAAGAAAGTTACAGCAATGAATTTAAAATGGCGTTAAGCCACGCTTTCTGACATAAGCAATTGGCTGCAAACGCGATAACGAAACTTTCACTTAACTTAATAACATGTAGCTAATGTAGTCCTCAGAGTACTTTGCAGTAATACAGACCTTGTGGGTTTTTTTTTTTAAATCTTGAGACAATTCAGGTTTAAGAAGTTGAGATTTACTGTCAAATGATATAAACAAAATGAACATAAAACTGATGAATTATTATTCAGGTTTATGTATGAATTTAAAAAAAATTGCATCTGATTACACTTATTAGATAAATTACTTCTGTTTGCAATTAATAACTGATAAACGGCTTCTGTATATTAAATGAATTGTTTAAATATTGGGAAGATGTGGCGAGAGGTAGAAAGACGAGTAAACAAACGGGTAGACAGACGGGTAGAGGGACGAGTAGCGACATAGGTAGGCTGACGGGTTACAAAACGAATAGACAGACGGCTAGAGAGAAAGGTAAAAAGAGGGTTGGCAGAGGGGTAGCGAGATGGGTCACGAAACGGGTAGCGATACCGGTAGACAGGAATGTAGCGAGAAAGGTTGCGAGACGCGTAGCGTGGTAGATAAAGAGACGAGTACAGAGATGAGTACAGAGACGAGTTGACTGACGGGTAATGAGATTGGTAGCGAGTCGGGTACAAAAACAGACGGATAGTGAGACGGGTATACCGACGAGTAGAGAGACAGTAGATGGGTAAGAAGATGGGTAGAGAGGCATATAGCCAGACGGGTAGAGAGACAGATAGACAAGTTGTGAGACAGATAGACAAATGGGTAGCGAAGTGGATAGAGACACGGCTAGACATACAAGTAGTTAGACGGATAGACAGACGGTTAGAGAAATAGATTGGCGGGTAGCGAGACCGGTAGAGAAATATAGAGACAGGTAGCGAGACGTGTAGAGAGATAGACAATCGGTTAGAGAGACGGGCAGAAGAACGAATAGGGAAACAGACAGATTGTGGAGAGACAGACAGACAGGCAAAAGAAAAGTCTTCGGATTGGCGCAGTAAAGGCGCAGGGGGCAGAGCCTCCTAGAGAATAATCAAGAAGTATTTGTTAAGCTTAACTTTGAAATATATATAATTTTCAATTTTGCCGATATGGAGATTTAATGTAAAAGTTATTTTACAGAAGTCATCGAAAGATATTTTGTATACTTTAATAGTAATTTAGACTATAATTTTGCAATCTGGTTTGTAGCAAAGCATGGTATCAATGTGGTTTGAAGTGTAAGAGTTATTATAAACAGTTATACAAATAATAGATATGTAATCAAGGAAGAAAAATTTTAAATTCACACACAAAAAAAGGTGCAACAATGAAATTAAATTTGCGTTAAGCCACGCTTGATAGAATAATCTATTGGCTGCAAATCCAATTACGTACACTCAGAAAAAGAAACTGATTAAAACTACAAAACATATTTTTTGAGTACATTTTGTTGTTTTAGCAAAATTGGAGTAAAATTGCACCATTTTACTTCAATTAGCAAAACATTTTGCTGACGATACAAAATTTGTTTTTGGAATTGCAAAAAAAAATTTTTTTGTTGATTCAAACAAAATTTTTATTGACCCATATTTAAACAAAAATTTTGTTTAAATATAGGTCAATGGAAATTTTGTTTGAATCAACAAAAATTTTTTTTTTGTTGAAAACCACTTTTTTTTTCTGCAATTCAAAAAAAAAAAAAAAATTGTATCGTCAGCAAAAATGTTTTGTTAATTCAAGTAAAATGGTTCAATTTTACTCCTATTTTGCTAAAACAACCAAAATGTACTCAACAAAAATGTTTTGTAGTTTTAATCAATTCCTTTTTCTGAGTGTAACTTTAAAAAGCTTGGCGTTTTAAAAGATCCGGCGTTTTTTTTTTTTTTTTTTTTTTTTTTTTTTTCAAAGTTTTGCGCAATACGCGCTTAAGAGAATGAGATTCTTTGCCACATGTTAAAAAAAATTATGACAACACATCTGATGAACGGTACTTCTTTTCTATTTTTTTAACAGTGTATATGAATTTATATATGGTATTTTGTAATTCTATCAATTTAATTTGCTCTTTTTCTTTATATTGTAATTGTTAACCCTATGTTCTCAGCAATATCACTCAGACTAATCCCTTTGAGGGAAGTCCTAGTTTAATTATACCTCAGCAGACGCAATATAACGAGGGGTCGCTTCATTATTTAATCCGTGTCTTCAATTTAATAACGTAAATGGATCCAATTGACAAAATCTAAAAGTTGCGAAGTAGTGACTACTTTTGAAAAGTAGTTTGCAGTCACTACTTTTTAAAACATGTAGTTGTAGTTGACTACATTTTCGATAACGTAGTTGTAGTTGTAGTTAACTACATTTTCGATAAAGTAGTTGTAGTTGTAGTTAACTAACATTTTCGATAAAGTAGTTGTAGTTGTAGTTCGCTACAATAAAAAAGTAGTTTTTCCGAACCCTGCATATACAGGGGGTGGACAAAATAATACGAACACTCATGAAAAATTGTGAAAAGAGCAATATCTAGAAAAATACATGAGGAATTAACCTGAAACTGCAGGTGTGTAAACAGTATAGTATAGGTTACATATTTCCGTGAAGATGTTTTCCTGAAAGCCCATAGGAGACTGTCAACAAATTGAAAAAGGACGAATATCTTTTGGATAACCCTGTAAAAACTAATGTAGCAAAAGCGTTCAAACGCGAGATTATTAATAAGTTGCTTATTTTAATATACTGTGTTCATTTTTATGAGGATAGCATGTATACTCGTAGAGAAATTAAGGTTTTTATAAAAACAGTCCCAAATTTCGATTAGTTTTTTGCTTATAATTTGCAAAGTTTTTAATATAAAGAAAAGTTCTTTTCAGAAAATATGACAAACAACATTGTACTTAATACTCTGCAATCAGAATTAAAAAATAATAAAAATTGGATAAAAAATGAGCAGGTTTACTGAAAAATGTTCCACTGCGCATGCGTGAATGCAATCAAAATATAATATGCATAATGTATTAGCTAAGTATGTAGAGCAACTTTTGTGAAAGTCTCAAAATCATAGCTTGAAAATTCTGTAAATTATCGTCGATAGAATAAGCTCGAAATCCGTTGTTCCCAAAAGGAAGCAAAAATATAAGTGGTTGTATCCAAATATAGTAGTACGTACAATATTGTGTACGCTATCTTGGCACTAATCAACAGATATTTGATACAACCCCTCATCTTTTTGGGAACAGCGGAAATATTTAATATATTTAGTTAATTTAATATATTAGGGTATTTTAATATTTTTGTTTGTTCCTAGTTTTTTTACTAGCGAACTATTTTGATTTACGTTACGTGCTTTTCTAGATTTATGGCTGTTCTCAAATACAAACTGCCTACTATGACATATTTTTAAATTCATTTTCCCTCGGAAACGCATGAAATTGACAGGTCTTCTTATTCAGAAACTTTGCAATCGAAACACGTCCCCCCCCTTTTCTTTGCAAAGGCAGAAAATCTTTCAGAAAGTACTGTCGAAGTTGGCGTTTTGAATCGAAATTCCGACGCAGCAGCCTGAGAAACGCGAAAAATGAGTCGTTACGTGACCATAATCACTTTTAACTCGATAAGTAATCTATTTATCAAAAAATAGAAAACTCATTTCGATTCCAAATCCCTTCCATAGCTAGGCCTGCCAATCTAATACTTTTGCATTTAAAAATGTGTCAGAAAGTTTCACATTGATGAGCAGATCTTTTGAGAACCACCTTAAAGGAATATTCCTTTTTCAATATTTCAGTGATCGAGTGATCCAACAAAAGATAAAAATTCTTAATTACTCTTCTATGAAAGTACAATATTATGAATAGTGTTCTTTTCTAATCGCTCTTATTTTTTGCTATGACACACTTTAGTATTGGCATTTTTACAATTTTTCACCGTTTGGAATACTTAACAAAAGAAACATTAAATAAATTAAAATTATCTCATAGTCAATGTAAACATCTAATAATAAGCTCAGGTTAAAAATAAATTTTCTTACAATTTTACTTTGAAGCAAATTAAATGTTGTTCGAAGTTGAAATAGAAATGGTACAGAAGAATTTGCAAAAATAATCCATGCACTGGGTATTGAAGAACAGGCTTTTGTTTTATTAACATTGGTATTTCAGGTTCTTTTTCTGATAAAAAAAAAAGAAATCCATGTATATATTATTCAAAACATTTTCTTCAATAATTTTTCAATTCTAAAAACTGTTTTAATTTGCATAAATGTTAATACGTTTTGAATATACACCAAGTACCTACACTATATTGCCAAAGGTGACCGGTCACTTGCGATTTTAGACGTTATGTTAACTATCTAGAAAAATAATTGAGGAATTAACCTGAAACTGCAGGTGTGTAAACAGTATAGTACAGGTTATATATTTCCGCGAAGATTTTTTCACGAAACCCCATGGAGGACTGTCAACAAATTGAAAAAAGAAAGAATATCTTTTGGATAACCCTGTAAAAACTAATGTAGCAAAGGCGTTCAAACTCGAGATTATTAATAAATGGCTTATTGTAATATACTGTGCATTTTTATGAGGATAGCATATATACTCGTAGAGAAATTAAGGTTTTTATAAAAACAGTCCCAAATTTCGCCTAGTTTTTTGCTTATAATTTGCAGAGTTCTTAATATAAAAAAAAAGTTCTTTTCAGAAAATATGACAAACAATATTGTACATAATACTCTGCAATCAGAATTAAAAAATAATAAAAAATGGATGAAAAATGAGCAGGTTTACTAAAAAATGTTTCACTGCGCATGCGCGAATACAATCAAAATATAATATGCATAATGTATTAGCTAAGTATATAGAGCAACTTTTGTGAAAGTCTCAAAATCATATCTTGAAAATTCTGCGAATTATCGTCGATAGAATAAACTCGAAATCCGTTGTTCCCAAAAAGAAGCAAAAATATGAGGGGTTGTATCCAAATATAGTAGTACGTGCAATATTGTGTACGTTATCTTGGCACTAATCAACAGATATTTTATACAATCCCTCATCTTTTTGCTTCTTTTTGGAAACAACGGATTTCGAGCTTATTCTATCGACGATAATTTTCAGAGTTTTCAAGCTATGATTTTGAGACTTTCACAGAAGTTGCTCTATATACTTAGCTAATACATTATGCATATAATATTTTGATTGCATTCACGCATGCGCAGTGAAACATGTTTTAGTAAACCTGCTCATTTTTCATCCAATTTTTATTATTTTTTAATTCTGATTGCAGAGTATTATGTAAAATGGTGTTTGTCATATTTTCTGAAAAGAACTTTGTTTTATATTAAGAACTCTGCAAACTATAAGCAAAAAACTAGGCGAAATTTGGGACTGTTTTTATACAAACCTTAATTTTTGTACGAGTATACATGTTATCCTCATAAAAATGAACACAGTATATTACAATAAGCCACTTATTAATAATCTCGAGTTTGAACGCCTTTGCTACATTAGTTTTTACAGGGTTATCCAAAAGATAGTCGTCCTTTTTCAATTTGTTGACAGTCCCCTATGGGGTTTCGTGAAAAAATCTTCGCGGAAATATATAACCTATACTATACTGTTTACACACCTGCAGTTTCAGGTTAATATCTCATGTATTTTTCTAGATAGTTAACAAAACGTTTAAAATCGCAAGTGACCGGTCACCTTTGGCAATATAGTGTATAAATTGAGCCTGTTTTACGGCAAGCCGTTTGGGTTACTCACACAAGGAAGGTTCCTCAAAGAAGTCCCAAAAACCCGAGATGTTTAAAAAGTCCAGTAATATTGTTAGCCATAATTCAATAACTTTAACTCTTTAAAAAAGAAATCTGATTTTTAGTTTCCAATTAATTCTTAACTTGTTCCTTCCTTCACAAATTTGATGAGTTTTTTTAGCGTATATTTCTTGAAGGTTAATAGCTATACGTTTGATCAAAAGCACGTATAAGAAGGGAAGGGAGAGATCAAGAAGGAATGCTCCTTTGCTACGCCTAAGAATATGAATTAAATTTTTGTTGGTATTAAAAAAGAGATTTTGCAAAGAAAGTTTGCTCATCCTGAACAGAGCCTGACCGTCAAAATTTTGGACCCTGGTCACAGAAAATATTTTTGGCTCTAATCGTAGATTATCACATTTTTACAAATACTGTGAATGATAAGTGTATGAATATAAATATGTAATGCACCCATTTAAATTAAAGACTGGGTGTTTATTGTTGAAAATAATATTGAAAATCGCTTCGCGAACTCCCCTCGATTGAAAGTGAAATCGAACTGAACTGAAGTTATGTTGATGTTGTGTTGGTTGAAGGCGACCTGAGCGTTCGCTCTTCCTTTTGTTAGTAAAAATAAAATAATGATACAGTCCAATATTTTTAAGTTAATGTGTTATAAGTATTAGTTTACATTTTTATGGTCCGTCGAGCCGGAGAATGAGAATGACCTATGGATGGAATAAGTTTAGTTTAATTTCGTTAAGTTGTGAGTCGCTAAGTTTCGATTTGAACTTTTTGATTGTGTGATAAAAAACTATTAAATTTATTGCATTGTGATAACAAATGAAGAAATGAAGTACCTTGTGGATTATTTTTGAACATCATTATTACGGAATCATTTTAATTCGGTGAGTACGAAACATTTTAATTCATTGTTCATTGCATCATTTTTCAATATGGCCGACATTAAAGCTGCGAAAACTAATAAAAAAAGCTTAAAGTCAAATGTTACAAAATTTAAGGACAAGGTTAATTCGACTTTAGAAAACGCAGATATAGTCCTTTTAGAGCTTTATAATGCAAAAATACTGTCCTTCGAAAAGGAATTGAATTCAGTATTTGATGCAATATTTGCGCATTGCGATGACAAGGATATAGATGAATTTATATGTGAAAAAGAGGTCATTATTGAAACCATAGATGACATTAATTTAGCGATAAAGCGAAAATCATTGGATGTAAATTCTGGAAAAAATAATAGCAATTCAAAGAGCAATGAATCCTTTTCTAAAAATAACTCTTTTTCTGAAATTACGTTACCAAAAATTACACTTCCTACATTTTTTGGTAAATTGGATGAATGGATTGAGTTTAAAGATCTATTTTCTGCAGCTGTACATAATAATAATAATCTTACAAGTGCACATAAGCTACAGTATTTAAAAAGTTCATGCAAGGGAGATGCACTTAACGTTATTCAATCCATTCCCATTTCGGATCAAAATTATGACATTGCTTGGAATTTATTAGTAGAGCGCTATTCAAATAAGAGAGATTTAATTAATGCAGTAATTAAAAAGTTACTTTCCTTACAGCCAACAAATGATACCACTCAATCCATTTTAAAATTCGTTGATATTATTAATGCATGCATCCGATCCTTAGAAGTATTGGAACAGGATGTAAATAACTTTGGTGAAATATTGATCGTGTATTTATTAGTGGAAAAATTAGACAGAAATACTCGATGTTGGTGGGAAAGGTCACTTAAAAGGGACGAATTAGGATCGATAGAACAGTTAACTTCATTTTTGAAAGATCATGCTCGAACATTACCAGTTTCAAAAACCAGTAACGCTGCAAATAAAAAAAAATATATCAGCAGAAAGAAAAGACAACATCATTTTACTCTAATGTGAAAAATGTTAAGTGTATTTGCTGCAAAAGTGAAAATCCTCATCCATTATATAAATGTAATGCATTTCTAAGAATGACTGTTTACGATCGTTTAGAATTTTCAAAACGATATATATTATGTTTTAATTGTTTATTTACTAATTCAACTCACTCAGCGAGAAACTGCTCTTCGAAATATTCTTGCGCCCATTGCGGCATGCGTCATAGTTCTTTGCTACATATTCAAAAAGAAAAAATAAACACTTCACCACAAATTTAGCTGAGTCAGAAAGTAGGGGAATCGAAAATGACTTCTTTTTCATTGCTTTCCCCGGACGAAGATAACCATAGCTTAAATCCAGAAGCAAAATGTTTTGAAAATAAAAATAATGATTTCGTTGGCACGTCTGTAAATAATTCATCTCAAAAAAAGAAAACAACTATTTTATCTACAGCTTTGATTTATATTAAAAGTGTGTCTGGGGAAATTATGATAGCACGTGCTCTTATTGACATGGGGTCAAATTTTTCATATATTTCAGAAAACTTTACAAAATTATTAGGAATTAAAAGGGAGAAATTTAATGTTTCTGTTTCATGTTTAAATAATGCTCAAATTAACATAAAATGGAAAATTACTGCAACTATTTCAAATAATGCTGATTATGAGAGAACATTAGATTTTTTTATTGTTCCAAAAATAACCAACTTTATTCCAGGACATTACTTTAGATTTCCATTTTCTGAGCTGCCTCAAGATGTAAGATTGGCAGATCCAAAATTTAATGAACCAAATAAAATTGACATTTTATTGGGTACTGAGTGTTTTTACGATTTATTACGAAATGGTCAAATCCGTTTAAAAAATTCTAACGTCATTTTACAGCATACCGTATTTGGGTATGTGGTGGGAGGTTCTTTCACCGATTCGAACCATGCTAATCATAATGCATATTGTGGTCTAACTTGCAATGTAGAAGAACAATTGAGTAAATTTTTCGATTTAGAATCAATTGGGATTAGAGATGACCCTTATTGTAATGATGAAGATAAGGCATTAGACATTTTTACCGAAACAGTTTCCTGTAAAGATAATCGATACGAAGTAGCTCTGCCGTGGAAAAAAGACTGGATTAATTTGAGTGATAACTATAAGATTTCTGAGAAACGATTCAAATATTTAATTAATAAAATGCGTAATGATGATAATTTGTTTTCTCAGTACAAAGAAATTTTGAAAGAATATCTTAATTTTGATATTATTGAAAGGGTGTCAGATCCAACTAAGCCAAAGGACAGACCCATATTCTATTTGCCACATCGAGCGGTCTTTAGAAAAGATAGTGTTACAACGAAAACGCGTATTGTATTCGATGCCAGTTCTCACGATGTAGGACAACTCTCTCTAAACGATTGTTTGTGACCTGGTATCAATTTAAATCCTGGTATTTTCCAATTGCTCGTTAATTTTAGATTGAATAAAATAGGAATTTTGGCAGATGTGGAGAAAGCATTTCTTCAAATTTCATTATCAGAAAAAGACAGAGACGCTGTCAGATTTCTCTTTGTGGAAGTTATCGAAAATCCGAAAGATGAAGTGTTTGATAATTTGAATATCCAAATATATCGTTTTAAGCGTTTACTTTTTGGATTAAATTCTAGTCCATTTCTCCTAGCTGCCACAATAAAGAACATATAAAAAGATTTAAAGATCAATATCCTGAAACCTTTCGAATTCTTGATACGTGCCTTTATGTCGACGATTTAGTGAGTGGTACTGATAGTATTGAAGAAGCTCTGAAGATCTCACATGAGGCTAAGATGATTATGAGTCAGGCCAGTTTAAATTTGAGAAAGTGGTTAACAAATGACCAGTCGTTACTAGAACGGTGGATAGAAGAAGATTTCGAAATTTATCCATTTGATCAAAATAATAAGGTTATGAATTCATTGAAGGTATTGGGCATATCGTGGGACATTAAACAAGATTCTATTGGCATAGACATTTCAAGCTTAATAGAATTTTTGAAGACTAGGAAAAATAAAAACGGTTTGTTTTACAGACTTCCGGCAGAATTTACGATCCAACTGGTATCCTTACTCCATTCACTATAAGACTTAAATGTCTATTCCAAGAATTATGGATTCGTAAGCTGTCCTGGGATGCTGAGCTCCTCATTGACATTTGTGAAAAGTGGACTCAGTGGTGTTCGGAACTTCCTCTATTAACGCAAATTAAAGTGCCTAGATTTGTATTCCTATCATCTGATACAAACAATGCTGAAATTCATTGATTTTCCGATGCAAGTCAGAAGGCTTATGGTGCTGTTGTTTATTTAAGAGTGCAAGATTTCGACCAAGTTTTTAATACCAATTTCGACCAATTAATTTAATAGCATCTAAGACCAGAGTTGCCTCACTAAAGAAAATAACTCTCCCGCGACTAGAGTTGCTTGGTGCTTTACTTGCATCTCGCTTAGGATCACAAATTAAAAAGGTAATCGATGTAAAAAATACTTCTAAAATCTACTACTGGACAGATTCAAAAATTACTTTATGCTGGATAAAGGGATCTAGCAAGAAATGGAAGTCCTTTATTGCCAATCGTGTTGATGAAATCCAAAGTTTGACGGAACCAGAGACATGGTTTCATTGTGCTGGTAAAGACAATCCTGCAGATCTTCTTTCGCGAGGAATAAGTGCTGACTCTCTTGTGAACAATTCCAAGTGGTTTACAGGCCCTGAATTTTTGATGGATCCAGAACTTTCAAGTTATTTGCAGTCGGTTTCTTCTGAAAGTGACTTACTAAGTGAAAGTGAAAATGAGAACTATTTAAGTGAAATTAAATCTTCCGAAAAGGCAAATAACTGTACAGTGACTTCATTTTTTATCAACGAGAGTTTTAGTTTTTTTGACAAACTTTTTGAACTGACTAATGACTATTTCAAACTGTTACATGTTTTTTCTTTTATTCGCAGATTTATTTTTAACTGCAGATCTCCTCTTAAAAGAAGGGGTCATTTGACCTTAGAAGAAGTCAAGGAAGCTGAAAATGTTTTAATTAGAGCCTCACAAAAAAATTTAGGTAGTAAGAAGGCTCTGACAGGTAATATTAACTTTTTAAATCCATTTATAGATGACCAGGGTATAATGCGAGTTGGCGGAAGACTTAACAAAGCTTCCGTATCTTATGAGCAGAAACATCCTGCTATATTGCCTAAAAATTCAAAATTAAGTGAAATTTATTTTATTACTATGCACAAGCGTCTGTTTCATGTTGGTCCTCAAGGACTCTTGAATTCTGTGAGGTTAAAATTTTGGCCTATAGGGGGTAGAAATTTGGCAAGAAAAACGGTACATTCTTGTGTTATTTGTTTTAAGGTAAAACCAACTCCATGCTCGCAGTTAATGGGTGAATTGCCTTATGAGAGAATTAATGAGTCACCGGCATTTAATTGCACCAGTTTGGATCTTTGTGGTCCGTTTTTAGTAACTTATAAAAATCAGCGTAAAGGTTCTTTGAACAAAATATTTATCTGTGTTTGTATATGTTTCGTGACTCGAGCAATCCATCTTGAACTTCTTTCAGATTTAACTTCTGATGCTCTGATTGCTACTCTTAAACGGTTTATGGCTAGGCGTGGAAAATGTTCTAGGATATTTACGGATAACGCTAGGAATTTCGTTGGGGCAAATTCCAAAATGAAGGTGTTTTACAAAATGATAAATTTTCCAAATGAGATTTTGGCGAATTATTTAATTTCTGAAAATATCGACTGGAAATTCATACCTCCTAAGTCTCCTCATTTCGGAGGACTTTGGGAGGCTGGAGTAAAATCTGTGAAGCATCACCTTAAAAGAGCGATGGGTGACTTGCGATTTAATTATGAAGAGTTCGAAACTATTGTTATTCAGGTAGAAGGTATTTTGAACTCTCGACCTCTTACTCCCTTGTCAAATGATTTCGACGATTTTGAGGTCTTGACTCCCAGTCATTTTTTGATCGGGAGACCAATCAATGCTATACCCGAACCGTCGTTAATTGATGTTAATATTAATCGTTTAGGCCGTTGGCAGAAAACTACGAGGGTCGTCCAGAAAATTTGGGGAAAATGGAGATTAGACTATTTAAATACGTTACAACAGAGGTCTAAATGGATTGTGGAAAAGGATAATTTAACTACAGGTTTAATGGTATTAGTGAAAGAAGACTTTTTGCCTGTTTGTAAATGGGCCTTAGGCCGCATTAGTAAAATTTATACAGGAGCAGATGGCAAGGTCAGGGTAGTAAAGGTTCGCACTAAATCAGGTGAATTAAAGCGTTCAATTACGAAAATAGCTGTCCTTCCTATTGATACCTAAGAAAGAATATAGTGATTAATTATTGTTAATTTTACATTTTTATTATTATGCTGTGTATATCTATTTGTTGTGTAATAATTTTTGCTGTAATTGTGCTATGTAAATTTATATGATTGTAAGAATTCTAAGTTATTGAAATTTGTAAATTTCAATCCGGGGGAGAATGTTTATTGTTGAAAACTGAGAATTTATAAGTCCCGTGAGAGGGCGTCGCGAACTCCCCTCGATTGAAAGTGAAATCGAACTGATCTGAAGTTATGTTGATGTTGTGTTGGTTGAAGGCGACCTGAGCGTTCGCTCTTCCTTTTGTTAGTAAAAATAAAATAATGATACAGTCGAATATTTTTAAGTTAATGTGTTATAAGTATTAGTTTACACTGGGAATAAATGTGAACTGAAGTTGGATTATTATTATTATTGAAAGTTCTTCGTAAAAATTAACTTGACAGACTCAAATATGATGTTAAATAGACATGAACTAATGCTGCACGAACTTCAAAAACATACGCAACCTAAAGAAAATATTTTATAAATAAGATAGTCATAAAATTAAAACAATTTTAAACAAGTTTAAAACACATATGAAGAAGCTGAAATAAATTGGGCGCACTATGAGAAACTTAAATCTTCAAATGAGAAGAAAAATTATAAATACACTTATGATATCACTGACAATTTTAGCGTACATAAGTTGTGTAATGAATCTAGAATTTTTAATTTCTTATTTTATTAAGATTGTTTACAATAAAATTGATTTGAAACACCATACATTTTTGGGCCCCTTAAATATGTGGGTTCTAGGAAATTGCCCTGCGTGCCTTGCCAGTAATAGGGAATTAATCCTAAAATAGAAAAAAATTATGAAAAAAAAATGTTTCAGATTGTCTCAAGCAAAATTAATTTATTGTCAAACAAGAATCGTAGCCAGTATTTAGGGGAGAGGGAGACAACTTTCTAGATTATAAGCTACAATGACTTTCTTTTAAATGAAAGTATATGAAACAATCCATTATCACTTTTCAACTTATTTCGGCGTGGGGAGCTCGGGTTCGGCCTCGTAGCCCCCCCCCCCCGTTTTCCTCTGGCTACGACCTTATTGTCAAAAATTATTTCTGCTTACAACGCAGTTCAACGTGTTTCGTAAGACTCGGAACGTTATCGAAATTTAAATCAGCCCCCCCCCACCCCCCCGAAATTAAATCCTAGATACGCCACTGTTGTCTACAGAATGCTTCATACAGTCTCTAAGAAGATTTATTGTCAGACGAAGGAGACCTTGCGTAATTTATTCGGATAACGAGAAAAATTTCGTCGGTACCCACAGAGTATAGATTGGCAATCCATCAGCACAATAGCTTCCACCCAGAAGATACGATGGAAATTCAATCCCGCCTAAGCACCATGGTGGGGAGGGTGGGGAAAACGCCCGAAGAATTAAGCACAATACTATGTGACTGTGAACTAGTGATAAATTACAGACCCATGACTTACAGTGGCGGACAAAAAAACTGCATCACCTGCCAAAAAGTGGAAAACGCTGCAAATAATGTTTTTCAAGTGCAGGTATTATGGAAGGATGATATTTTTACGATAAAATACAGTTGTAGGATTAATCTAAATTAAATTTTATTGGAATTTATAAATTATTTACGCATAATTATTCGGAAAAATGGAAAAAAGTGAAAAACGCAATATTAAAAAAAAACTTGGAACAAAGTAATAGATGCACAAATTCTGTAGTTAATGTAAATTTTACATAACTGCAGTCATATTATATATACTTAGATGTGTATACATGTATAAGGATCACTTCAGTATTTAGTAGATCCTCCAAGAGCTGCGATGACAGCCTTGCAGTGGTCCGGCATAGAATATATCAAATTCTTAATGTAATGCTGGCCAATTTCATGCAACCAGACCCTAATAATGCTTTCCAGCAGTTTTATTTTAGTAGCAGGCTTCTGAGCAACAATTTTTGTACCCATTATATGCCAACAATTCTCAATGGGATTCAGGTCAGGACTATTCCCAGGCCATTCCAAAACATTAATGCCAAATTTTTTCAGATAGGCCGTCACCTAAAGGGAGGAAACTGGGTGAAAATTACTTTTCCAATATTCTTAATGTTATGGAGATTAAAACTTGTAAATTAGACAACAAAGTAATTCATGAATAAGGTAGATTTTATTTACCAATTTCGCTGTATGGCAGGGTGCAGAGTCCTGTTGAAAAATAGAATTTCTAGCACCTTTAAAATCATCCTTAATAACTGCTTTTAAACACTCCTCTAAACTCTCGGTATGAACGGGTGCATTCACAGTTCCAGTAATAAGTTTCAGACATCCAACACCTTTGCTGGATATACATCCCCAGACCATTTGGCTGACTTGTAATTTTACAGTAGGCGATATGCAGTCTGGATGATAAGCTTCACTTTTACGTCTTCGAACATACTGCTTACCGTCTGATCTATGTAGGTTGAACTTAGATTCGTCCGAAAACATTACTGAATCCCACTGAGCCTTTGTCCATGAGACATGCACACCCAATAAAGTCGTTTCTGCATCATTTTTTTTGTAACTAAAGGCTTTTTCTTTGGGCGATACGCATGCAAACCGTATTCCATAAGTCGTCTACGGATAGTTCTTGCGCTTAAATTAACACCACGGACTTTCTCAAAAAAGATTTTTAAGTCAGGAGCACTTGCATGACGATTGCTCAGATGCATCCGTTTCAGATATCGATCATCAGAATTTAGGGTCACCCTCTTTCGGCCTGATCCAGCCTTTCTCTAGACATTACCAGTTTCACGTTCTAATTTAATGGTTCTCCAAACTGTCGATTGATTGCAACCAATTTTTTTTATCGATCACACGTGTCGAATAGCCTTCTTTAACTAAAGCAAGTATCACACATTTCTTTTCTTACGTCAATTGAACATACGAAGCCTTCATTTGACCATTTAAAGAACAAGACAAATGACCGTTTTTCCCTTTTGCCGCACTATTTTTTAAAATTTGATGACGCAATACTTCATAAGGGGTATATTATCCAATAGAAATGTAGAATGATATCTTATCTTGCTTTGCAGCAACTAAGATTAATTTATTTGAACGAAATAACTCATTAGAATTATAAAATGTTAATTTTTCTAGGTGATGCAGTTTTTTTGTCCGCCACTGTATGTTTCAGAAGACAATCAAGACCCAGAACCCTTAATCTCCCTGATGTTTCTACAGGAATTGCCTACCTCTGGAGCACCGGACATTGATGCTCTAGACTCCGCAGAACTTAATCGTCGAGCAAAGTATAGACAAAGAATTAGAAATGACCTAAGAAACAGATTTAGAACCGAATACTTGGGACAATTACGTCAAAATTCCATCAAGAAAGATAATTCTAAGCCATTAGAAATAGGAGACATCGTTCTTCTAGAAGACACCAATAAAAGACGTCTTCACTGGCCTTTGGCCAAAATCATTGTTCTACAAAAATTCAAATCTGACACCACCAGAAGTGAACACCGGAAAAAAAACTCCAGAAATGACCCAGACTAGAATCAGTGAGGATAAGACCACACCTAGTGACCATGCTTCAATCCCCCCTGTGGTTACCAGAACTGGACGAGTGGTGAAAGCTCCTTAACGACTAGGAATTTTGAGTTCCTCATGAACCGCGGAACTCAAGGTTGGAGGATGTTGCGAATTCCCAATAATCTGCTTTTAGAAATCCCACTTCTACAATTAATATTTAATTGAGAACATAAATACAATTACAAGAGCGTATAAAATAAATTACAAACAGATAATCCGTACGCATGAACCTTGAAGTAATAATAATAAAAAAAACCTACTTCAAATTTTTTAGCCTAACAATATTTATACTATATTTATATATATATATATACATATAACACTGGTACCTCTCAAAATTCAGCATGCAAGAGAAATATAGGGACTTACCGTTCAATGCTTGGTGTTTACGCTGGGAGTATCTTTATTTCTCTGAACATTCCAAGATCGGCAGATGAGGGCCGTGCGAAGAGAAAACTGCGCCTGGTGCGAAGTTACAATTTGGACCCCCCCCTTCCTCCTCTTTTTCTTTGTAACAGGTGTCACAAAATTGATAATGTGCGGAAACAGAAATAAATTACATTGACTAAATATTTCGCGTTTATTTTGGAACATTAAAAGATTTAATTTTAATTCAGAAATTCCAAAGAGCTAAATAACGTACGAGAAAATTGCGCTTATTTGTTAGAGATATCATGATGTTTTTGCGAGAGATTTTTCTGAACCTTTTTCACTGTATTTCTAACCATTTTCTGTTGTTGTTAGTATTTGAGTTGGAGAAAATGTAGAAATCGGGAAGGTAAAAATTGCTAACAACCAGGTTGGAAACAAGTGGTCCCTTTAGTCAATAAATACTGAAAAATAAAATCAAATCTGCAGAACATAATATAAAAGATGAAAATCTATACTAATATTATGAAGAAGTATCGTTTGTTTGTTTGTTTGTAGGGGGTAGTCTCTGGAGCTAATGAATCAATTTCAAAAGTAATGGTGGCAAATTGATGGTGACACTCCTTGCTGCAACATAAGCTATATTTAATGTCGGTGCCACTATCTCCAGGGGGGTTTAAGAAGGAAAAATGTTCTAAAATTGCGATTTTTATGATACTAAAGGGTCAAGAAATTGGAAATTTTGCGTGGTAGTTACGTACACGATGTAAATGCTTTCTCAGAACAGTTTCTAAAAAATTCGAAATTTAAAGGGGGGAAATGAGCGAAAAGCGTTCTAAAAACATTCTACGTTAAGTTGAATGGGAGGCGGCTGACATAGC
This sequence comes from Maratus michaelseni, assembly GCA_963931845.1. Taxonomy (NCBI): domain Eukaryota; kingdom Metazoa; phylum Arthropoda; class Arachnida; order Araneae; family Salticidae; genus Maratus; species Maratus michaelseni. The sequence continues at coordinate 92,871,732 of OZ007591.1, forward strand.
GACAACTGAAGAGTGGGAGAGAGATTTGCTGCCCGAGGTTTTGAACGATCAATGCGTTGGTTTAGCTAAGGTGGGGAGGGCAGATTTTAAAATGGAACAGGAAAGTGACCCCTCTTTAGAAGATGTCAAAACGAAAAGCGAAAGAGAAAAAATCACATTACGTATAAAAGGACTCTTTAATATTCCGGAAAACTACGGATGACCATGGATTTAAAAGAATTCAATTAGTAATGCCGTCGAAATACAGGGCAGGCGTTCTAAACGCGTGTCATGAAGGTATTGCGGCCCATATGGGGGAAACGAAAACTAAAGATAAAATATGAAGGTATTTTTTTGGTCGAACGTAGTAAGAAAAACAGAGGATATCGTGAAATCATGCGATTCGTGCCAAAAGGTGGGAAAAGCAGGCGAGCAAAAAAAGGCCCCGTTGAAGTTGGTACCTATTATTTCAGAGGTGTTTTCGAAATTATCCTGCGATTTCGTGGGTCATTACCGAAATATCTAATAAGGGAAATAAGTACTTGTTGACAGCTGTATGCACTTATTCAAGATATCCTGAGGCGATACCGATACCAAACATGCTTTCGGAGACAGTAATCGAAGCCCTTACGTTAGTTTTCAGTCGTTTAGGATATTCGCTCGAATTACAAACTGATTTGGGGAAGAGTTTCACGTCAAATTTGGCTACCGCTTTTCTAAAGAAATTTGGGGGGAGATTAAATCATTCGAGAGTATGCAGGCCCTCATCCAATTTAATTGAACTATGGCACAGGTCCGTTAAGAAATTATTAAAGGTACTGAGTGTAGAGAGTGGAAGTGATTAGGAAGTAAATTTACCTCATGCGCTTTTAGATTTGAGGACAGTGACGCACGAATCGACCAGCTTTAGTCCAGCCGAACGTATTCACGGGGGGAATCTTAGAACCCCAGAAACTTTACTGTTTGAACAATGAACAGGAGAAAGTAAAGTTAGGGAGACGAATTGGTCACCGAGTATGTTTTCAATCTGATGAACCATTTAAAGCGCTGTCAAGAGATATATCGAAAAGGTGGTTGAAACATGGCTATCGTCAGGGACAAAAGAAAAATCTCGTATGATCGGAAAGCAGTTGAGAGGCATTTCGAACCACGAGAGGAAGTACTAGTGTTAGCCACGAACAAAAAAATAAAATGTCTACAGGATGGCTAGGCCCAGGGAAGACTGAGTCTAAAATTTCAGCAACTAATTATATAGTGAGCGTTCCAGGTAGACGGGAAAAATCACAGATCTTCCACGTAAATCTTTTGAAACCGTACGTAAAAAGGGTGGGAAGCGGGGGGGGGGGGGAGGGGGGTTCGCAAGTTTCACGACCGAGGTGAGTTGCAAGATTTAGAAATAGCATATCCTTTGGTGGACTCCAGCAGTTATAAATTTAGCTAAGTAGTGGAGGATAGTGAATTAAAGGGTCGGTGCACAAACGAACAATTACAAATGTTAGAACAATTGGTAGATGAGTACAGCGAAGCGTTCTCAAACGACCCGTGACTAACGGATCTCACATAGCATGATATTGAACTTACTGAAGAGAAACCGGTGAGAATAAGACCGTACAGAGCGTCCCTCTGACAGAATGAGATTTTGAAGAAACAGATTAAGCGCATGCTAGAACTTAATATAACTAAGGAAGGGGAGTCAAATTTTAATTATCCGATGATTTTAGTGGAAACCCCGGGAAAAGATCCACGCCCCTGCGTCGACTATAGGAAGTTAAACGCCATTACAAAAGCCGAATTTTCCCCATTTCCGAATATAGAGGTAAAGTGGTAGAGAAAGTGGCAGCTGCGAAGTACATAACAGTGCTTGACCTAACGTAGGGTTATTGGCAAATATCCATGACTCCTAGGGCGCAGAAATTGGCCGCATTTGTGATTAGCGTTGGCAGTTTTTTTACCTTTACCCATGCCGTTCGGGTTAGTCAATGCCTCGTATCGGTTCTCCAAATTTATGGCAAAATTGTTATGTAGTTTAGAAGAATATTGTCTACCATACTTAGACGATATGGCATTTTTTTCAGACATTTAGGAGGATCACATTAAACATCTAGAAACGGTATTGATCAGGATAAAGGAGGCGAAGTTAAAAGTAAAAATAGCGAAGTGCAAGTTCGCGCAGAAAACGGTCAAATACTTGGGCTATATAATGAGAGAGGGTCAGTGAAAACCCGCAGAAGCTAAAATCCGTCTCATCACACAGTTGCCGGCACCCAAAAACAAAACAGAAATTAGGAGATGCCTAAGTATGGCAGGATACTCTTCGCGCTATATAGAAAATTACGCCACCATAGTAGAACCTCTCACGCGGGCACTAAAAGGAAAACATAAACTAGTCGTTGGGGGCCACCGTAATACTTACCCATCATGGATATGCATAATGTAAAATATTAAAATAAAAATGTGTAAACTACTTATAAAATGCATTGCAATTCAAATAAAATCGTGGATTGATGACGTCATAAACTTTAAAGGCTCGATTACTGAATTGCTTGAAAGAGGTTTTCCCTTATAACTCCAAAAATAATAATTCCATTAACTAGCGGTTTATTGCATCTGATTAAGCGTCAAATTTCCAATTAAAATATATCTTTGAAGTGAAATTTGGATGAAATACAGGGTCATGAAAAATCGAAGAGTGTGGAAAAAATAGGATTTCAAATATCTTGGCAACTCATTATCCGATCAACTTCATGCTTTATGCAAAATTTATGTTTTTTTTTATTGTCTTTTATGTTCATTTCTTAAAATAAACAATTTCGAAAATTTTTATATACCTTTTATCAGAACGAATATTTCGAGAGTCCGAAAAAAATTGCTCCGGTTAATCGAGGTTATTGAAATGAAATAGGCTTATTCCCATTATTACATACTAAGTACATACCAAATTGCAAGTCTCTATCTCAATTTTTTCGGGCGATAGAGCGTTTACAGACACACAGACACACAGACATCCAGACACACAGACATCCAGACACACAGACATCCAGACACACAGACACACAGACGAACGGCAAATTTTTTTTTCTAAAAATATGTTTTTCGGAATCTCCAGTGTCTGAAACGTATAAATCCGTCAAATTTTTTTTTTTCGATTTTCAAAACGATTACAAGACTTACCCTATACTACGTATGATGGGTAAGTAAAAAGGAAAACATAAAAAGGAAAATATAATACGGAGCGACGAAATGAGTGAGGCCTTCGAATTTTTAAAATCGAAACTCACCATGAAGTTAATTTTGTATGCCCCAAACTATGATTTAGAAGAGCACCCCATAATTTACCTCAGCAGAAAATTCACGGACCCCGAAAAAAGTTTTAGCGCAACGGAAATAGAATGTGCTGCTATAATTTTCGCAATTAAGAAACTCAGACACTATATTGATGGACAAAAGTTTCGCATTGGAACAGACTACAACTTTTGGCATCTCTAAAAAACAATGCAGGTAACAACCTCAGATTGCTTCAGTGGACACTAGCCCTGAAACCATTTCAATACGCCATAAAACACAGACCGGTTGAAGATATACCCCACGTTGACTGTTTGAGTAGGGCAATTTAGTAGCGAATTCATCAGAAAACTCAGCCTCTTGTACATATCTAAATATTTTTTGTATTATTCGTTCTATTATGTATAATGTAATAAATATAACTTTTAAAGGTAAGCTTTTATAAGGCAAAGTGTTTAATCAATTTCTTCAGTGTTTAATCAAAGTGTTTAATTTAATTTCTTACAATTGTAAGCAAAGTGTAAAAAATTAGATTACTTTTTCACTGTTAACGTTTAAATATTAGAATATTTGAGCCATTCAAGGGGATGAGCTAATGCTTTTTCCTGCAGATTTTACTTCTTGCCGCCGGAAAATAATTTTAAGGGTGGGGGATGTTGTGAGAAATTCACTATATCTCACCCAAACCCCTGTTTTAAAGTCTAAATCCAGGTATAGGGAAATCCCATGTGTTTCGGATTTTCCTTCAAATTAAAACTAACTCCAACGGTATACATCAAAATTTTCGTTCCATCATCACCAATCTTCCTTCTTGAAGGTTTTGAGACAGCTGGATGAATGGAACGAGCAGAACGGAGTGTCTTTCATCGCGCCGACGATCGCCCAGGTATCGTATGAACCAAGGTGATATCAGCTGTAGAGAGAGTACGTGAGAAATCTTTTTCCACCTATCATAACAGACTTTCTACGTGACCTCATCTAGAACAGCTTCTAGTGGCTGGAGAAACGCCTATTGTTCTAGGAGTAAAACAGAGGTGATATGAGGAGAAATAGTTAGTTAAGAGTGAAGAGTTAAGAGTGCTCGAGTTAGGTTGCAGGCATCTGAACCTAAGGAAACAGAGTCATAACTCCGGGTGAAATATTTACGGGTGATTGCTTGAATCCCCGGGTAGGGCAAACCTTTCTCTGACATATATTTTTGAGGTTGTTGCGTGACAGCCTTGTGAACTCAGTGTGGACGATTCCGGTTTTGTTCGGGCAGCGAAAAATCCGATCTTGTCCCTTATTCAAGAGAAGATTGACAGGAGACTCTTTTTGTGAAGGGTCAGACTAGTGAGCCGATCTTCAGCTCCCGTGCCCACTTTGGAGGGGAACTTTACATCTGTTTTGTATTGTAAGCACAGACTTTGATAAACGCTGCACTGTTCTGAAATTGAAGTACGTTCATAAGCTAAAGAAGCCCGAAATATATAGTTGTTGTGCAATCTCACTAATCAGGAAATCTGTATTTTTATTTGTTTGATGTGCTGAATTTAATAAAATTCATTTCGATCATTTATGGGAGCGATTCATTTAAAGTTTTTACGCCACCCCTTTAATTTATAACATCTTGGACCCGTCACACACTTCTGAAATGTCTCGCTGTAATGAACAAATAGCAATCTCCATTGGCTGTCATGACTCTTGGACGACCTACGCCCAAGCTTTCTCTCTGTCGATCCAGTATCCTTAAACTGTTTCCATAAGCTGGAAACGACGCTTGGCGTTACATTGAAGTCTATAGAAATTTGCAGTGTTGAATTCAGAGGGTGGCCCGGGGGGAACATCCCCCGAAGTATTGAATTGTCTACCCCGGGAGATTTAAGATTTTATGCTTTTAATTGTTGAAAAGTGCAATTTCCCCCTCGGAATTCTACAGTATCTCCCCGGAGCCACAAAAATCCCTCCAGAAGAAAAGTGTCTGAATTCAACAATGGAAATCTGCACTTCAGACTGCCATACTTCCAGTTTCCCCACGATTCGTCACCTCATTCCATCATCCAAACGTTGTTTGTTACTCATTTTTACTGTTTGAATTTCACCATTTCACCGAATGTTGCAAAAAAACTCCAAGATATTCGGCGAGGTGTGCGTGGAAGAGGACGCTAAAAAGATTTCTATCTTTGTTTCAATGAATTAATTTTTTTAAATATTAAAATTTCAAAAATTTTAAAAACTGTTTTGTGGATGAATTTATGTTTCTAAAGTAACAGCCATGTAAAATTTCAAGTTTCTATCCTTAACAATTTGAGATAAATCGTAGTTTAGAAGGTTTTTAAACGTTTTAGGCATTAGAACATTTCACACTTTTAAATTTTTAATTTTTTTACAAATTTTTCTTAGTGAGCACTGAAAATTTAAAAATAACCATCATACCAAACTTCCAGTTTCTAGCCCAGCAGTATTACAAAAATTGAAATTTTAGAACGCTTTTTGTATCTGCACCCTTTTAAATTTCGAATTCTGTAAAAACTATTCTGTGCGAGCATTTAGTTTTAAAATTAACAGGCATGTCAATTTTTAAGTTTCTATCCCTAACAATTCTGAATAAAAAATAATTTAGAAAGTTTTTCGCTCATTTCAAGCCAATAAATTAAAATTTTTTTATCGACTGCTCATACCGTGATTCTGAATTTTAAAAGTAGCCTCTATATTAAATTTAAAGTTTCTAACCCAAACAAATCCAATTAAATAATAATTTAGAACAATTTTAGAAAGTTTTTCCTTCATTTGATACTTTTAAATTTCGAATTTTTTAGAAACCATTCTTAGTAAGTATTTACATCTTAAAAATAAACATCATGCCAAATTCCAGGCTTCTATGTCAACTCTAGCACATAAATTGCAATTTTAGAACGTTTTTTGTTTCTGCACAATTTTAAATTTCGAAATAAAAAACTGTTCTGGGCGAGCATTTGCGTCTTAAAAGTAGCACCTTTGTTAAATTTCAAATTTCTATCCTTAACAATTCCATAGAAATCGTAGATTTGAAAGTATTAGAACGTTTTAGAACGCTTTTCGAGCATTTCACCCTTATAAATTTCGATTTTTTTAGAAACCCTTCTTAGCGAGCATTTAATCTTAAAAGTAAACGCCATGCCAAATTTAAAGCTTCTAATCCTTTCAGTATCACAAAATCGTAATTTAGAACGTTTATTTCTCTCTTGCACCCTTATAAATTTCGAATTTTTTAAAAAAAAACTGTTCCGTGTGTGCATTTACGTCTTAAAGTAGTAGTCATGTCAAATTTCAAGTTTCTATCTCTAACAATTCCATATAAATAGTAATTTCGAAGGTTGTCAGAACGTTTCCGCTCATTTCACCTTTATAAATTTCGATTTTTCAGAAACCATTCTTAGAGAGCATTTGATCTTAAGAGAGGAAAGATTTTACGATATTTCATTCGCATTTTAATATTTTTAATTAATTTTTTTTTTTGGCATTAGATAGCCGAGGTCAATTTCTATGCAGGCCCTTTTGGGCTTTTTTGATTTTGATAACAAGTTTTTTTTTATTAAGATACTTTCATTTCGGAACCGGTTTCGAAAGTAAAAGTAACCTCAATAATAAAAAAAAAAAACTGCAACCGAAATCGATAAAATAAGAAAGAGCCTCCATAGAGATCGACCTCCGCAATCCAATGCAATATATATATATATTTAAAAATATTGAAATTCGAACGAGATATCGTAAAATATTTCCCCCATATGATTAACATTAGCGAGCGGGTGTTGAAGTAGCCTCTTAAAAGTAACCGCCATGCCACATTTAAAGGTTCTAGTCCTTTCAGTATCAGAAAAATCGTAATTTAGAGCGATTTTAGAACACTTTTCTCTCATTTGACTATTTTAAATTTCGACTTTTTTAGAAACTTTACTTAGAGAGCATTTACATCTCATAAGTAACTACCATGCTAAAATTCAGATTTCTAGCCCCTCCAGTATTACCAAAATCGCAATTTTATATCTTCTTCCACTCCTGCACCCACCTACGTAAAATGTAGCCTATATTGGAGCAGGATTGTCACCATCAATTTGCTCCCATTACTTTTGAAATCGGTTCGGTAGTTCCAGATATTACCCCCCCCCCCTACAAACAAACAGACGTGTTACTTCTTTATAATATTAGTATACACTTCTTTTCGCGAGGATGAAAGGTTGATGTTTTTTATTCTTCAATGGAGCGAAAATATCCAATACTAAACCATATATGAACAGTTATGGTTTTCGAATATGGCTTTTGCCATTTTTTTGCCATAAAATAGTATGTATAAATATAAAAATACGATTAAAAAGAAAAAAAAAACTATGCTTTCAAGCTTAGTTTTAAACTTTCAAGATATGTAATACTTTTCTTGATAACTTTTATTCACTTCTGAAATTAAATAATACGTCTTTTCTCAATTCTTAGTTGTCGTTTACTCTAAATAGAACGGAGTAATTATTAACGAGAATTACTGATTTATTTATTTATTTGTTTATTTCAAATAAAATAAAATAAAGTCAAATGAAGTTAAACACAATTAGAAAAATTGTGTTTCCAAACTTAATTTTGATCAATCTTTGCCAGATTAAATTAAAGAAGATGTATAATTATCCCGTTGATAAACACTTTTAATAAATTCTAAAATTTGACAGTATGGTCTTTCTAATTCTTAATTGTTCATCTGCTCTAAATAGAATGACTTAAATATTTATGCGAATTACAAAATTAGTGCTACATAAATTTTTATATGGATTACGCGTGCGTGAAATGACTACGTCACAAGTAAAGGAACATCGCCAAAGGGAAATAATCGATTGACCGTCATGCTGAAGTTACCTGCGGGTTTAGAAGCGTCAACTGAGCAATTAAATCTAGAAATTTGCTCTTGAGATTTGAGTTACAAAAATTTCCTTCGAATTTAAACTGCCACAAAATATTATTTCCTCGAGACGAAATGTTTAACCTAATTCTTTGTCCGAGAATAAACGCGATACACTTAAATTGGGAGCTCTGAAAATTTTAATAAAAGATGAGACACAGACGTGGATGTTTGAGTTTAAAGTTTCATATGTCGCCAGACTGTAAATAACAGAAGAAAACTTGATCAAGTTCTTATATAAGGGAAATTATTCTGCCAGTTTCTTGCATTATAAAAGAGCTTAATGTTATTAAAATGTAACTGATCACAAATATTATTCAATTTAATGCAGTTCTAGGAACGGAACTATTTTCATGCAAGAGGATTCTTTGTAAAGATAATTTTAAATTTTATTATAAATTTCAATGCGTGATTTTTACTGATACTAACACAAATTTAATTTTTATAGTAACTCTTTTAATAATATTGTTTTACTTTGTCATTATTATTTTTTCTTTTGTGATTTGTTTACGCGAATCTGATGTCAGTCTCTACTCTAGTAAAATCTTGTAATTTTTTTAAATTGTATGATGTCTTAATTATTAATTAAAATAAGTAAGAACACATTAATAAATGTGGACGAGAGAAAGCCATTTTACATATTTAATTACAATTTACAAACACAATACGTAAAACCACGACATCAATACATAACTACACTACATTCAGAAGCCACTTACAGTACAGTACAATAATAAAATAAATGGCGCAAGTGAACAGACACATTTTAAATTTTTAGTGCTGCCATCTACAGTGTTTTAACTGAAGGACAAACACCATAAATTCAATTTCAGGCGAATGATAAAAAAAAAGAATCGAATTACATTTTTTTTGGCATAATTTTATCTAGACTCATAGGGATGGCAAACTGCCATTTGCATATCGCAATCGATTATCATGGTTTTTATCAAAATTTAACAATCGATTATAGGAATAAAGAAAAAACCTCGCTGAGTACTTATATTTGAATTTTATTTTTAACTTATTTGAACAGGGCCATATATTACCACAGGGGAAAAACGGGCAAATTTGCCTCCACCACCCAAATTTAACATCTTAAATTTGTAACAGCAATAACGTAACTTGTGGTGAGTGAGTAAGTTAAAAAATTTCCTTTGTCGTGGGAACCCGTGTTGTGTTGATCGGATCTTGGTTCTAAATGAATTTTCCAAACAAAATTTTCATTTTTAATATTAACAACATTAAATTTTTTTTTTTTTTTTTATATACTTAACAAGATGTCAGATTTTCCTAATTCTAGGCCTAGTCAGGTTTGTCTTCTAACACAATATTGATATAGAAAAGAGATTTGAACTATAACTAAATAAATAAATTTGTGAAGAGAGATATCTAGGAAGAGTAAGGGATAATGAAAAATGAATGGCAAGAAAATTAAAAGAAAGCATAGTTACCACTTTCTCTCAACCGCTTCAAGTGAAACTATCCATCGGCGCTTTGCCATCCCACAAGTCATGCCATTAGAACTATTGCGAAATCACATAAAAACAAAACAAAATAAAATAAAATAAGTAGCGCTACAGCTCTCTACCTCAGTACTTATTGCACAAAAGATATATTTATGGTAAAGAGATTCATGGTTCGATTGGGGCAGAAATGTTACAGTGGCGTCCGATCTTCGAAAACCATGGACAATTGAAGGGTAGACGTAGATGAACAAAGATGGTGGTTAGGCAAAAAAAGCAAGGAGAAAAACCAAGAAAGGCAGTGTCGGACGCTGCAACAGTTATTTTTGTGAAAACGTCAATTGAGTACAGTAAATTGAAATGAAATTAATTTTTTAAAAGTAGTAGTTAGCCGCGGTACAAGTCCAACTTTGGGCCCCTGCCATCATATTGGGTAAGAAAAGTGGGTCCTATGGGTCCGAATCCACCTCTGTTGCGCTCTCCATATTATCAACAACGAAATCCACATTCATATTTGATCCAGGCACGTCAGATGCCGCCTGAGTTGTCCGAGCACACTTACGTTGCCTATAATCACTGCAGTACTGCGCGTTGGTTTTGGATTCGGGCCCAACATTTCAGTGTTATTCTCTTTGGAATTTTGTGTTCTACGCATTTGTGCCCGTTATTAGTAATTTTCGTTGTATTTTGCCCTCATATATTGCGAAATATTAAGAAAATCGGTAAATTAAAAAAACTTTTTCATTCTCTTTGGAATTTTGTTTTCTACGCATTTGTGCCCGTTATTAGTAATTTTCGTTGTATTTTGCCCTCATATATCGCGACATTTTAAGAAAATCGGTAAATTAGAAAACTTTTTCAAATTCACAGCCTCGCATCATTTTGAGTTGTTGAGATACAGACTTGGAGCCCAAATAGAGTTTTACTCTATTTTGAAAGGTAAATGTTGTACTTGAAACATTGAAGATATCCCGAAAAACCTTAAGATGTACATTCAGAAAACCGTTTTAATATATAAGAGATGAATATAAATACTGTCTGACTGGTGAAACCAATTTTGAATACATACACTCCTCTTTAAAACAACTCACGGCTCACTCGGATCGGATAATTAGTCTCTGAGATATGATCCCGTTTATGGGAATCCGGATTTTGTCGAATACGGAAAGTCGAAAATCATGGCTATAGGTACATTTTGCGTACGCGTTTGCGATTTCCCGGCTGCCACGAATGTCGCAGTGGTACTGTCACAAACTTTCACCTTTCCTCTTTAAAACGAGACCTCATATGGTGGTACCATGTCTATTTTTTGCCGAGTTCTTGATGTTTGAAATTACTTCGACAAAAACTGTCGCTCATTTGGGCGCGATTGCTTCTCCTCGACTTGAATGGATTTTAAAGACGTTTTCACGTCAAAACAAGGAGGAGTTAATGTAAGGACCATCACAAAATCCTGGAAAAACGAATGTTTCAATTTACTGACTCAATGGAGCAATTCTCTTGAGAGAAAAGGTCTAGAGTTCGATTACTAGGTTACCAACTTCAAAGGTTACAAATCAATACAAAATTAAAGTTCTCACCACCTGACAAAAGTCTGTTTAGTTTACTTTAAATAAGCATATTTTTAAAAGAATTTAAAGGCAAAACAGCTTAATTTGAAGCCGTAACAAATCTTAAGGTTTAAATCGGTTCCCATATAAAAATATATCTTTTCTACTTTACTTTCCATTTCAAGTAATGATAATACTCAAAAATTAGCAAGAGAATCAGTTGCTGAGATAGATGAAAGGAACTAAACTTTTTTCTTAAATAAATATGATCAGCAAGATAAATCCAATCCTGATTTATTTCTTCTCTTCTTAAGGATTACAATATAGTCATATACACTTACATACAGAACTACAATACAGTGATATATCCATGACAAATCATTTAGATATTAGATTAGATTACCTTAAATAAAAAAAGTAAAAGAAAATTACCTGATTAGAAAATCAAATAAGAAAATTTTCTGCGATTTAGAATTGCGAAATCAGAAAATTTCCGCTGTGCAGAAATTATGAGTCAATATAAATACCATTTTTCAAAATTGCAAAATAACTCTATTTTAAAAGGTAAATGTTGTAGTTGAAACATTAAAGATATTCCGAAAAACCTTAAGATGCACATTCAGAAAACCTTTTTAATGTATAAGAGATGAAATTAAATACTGTCTGACTAGTGAAACCAATTTTGAAACTGCAGTTCTGGAAAAAAAAAAGTGCGCTTAAAGTTTTCGTTAATTTTTATTCGCCGTGGTACGCTCTACTATGATGTATTTATATAGGACCGTGGGAAGAGAATATTGCAACTATGGCAACGTTTCAGTTTGCCCCCCCCCCTCTCTTTGTGATAGGTATCGCAAAATTGATAAAGTGTAGAAACAGATATAAATTCTATTGAATAAATATTTCTCGTAGTTTTTGGAACTTTAAAATGTTCAATTTTAAAAAGAAATTTCAAACAACTAAATAACATATGAGAAAATTGCATTTATTTGTTAGAGTAATGTTTTGCAATAGATTTTTCTCAACTCTTCTCACTTTTTTTCCCCAAACCAATTTCAATTGTTGTCAGTATTTGAGTTTGAGAAAATGGAAAAATTGGCAAGGTAAAATTCGCTAACAACCAGGTTGGAAACAATTGATCCCTTTAACCAATAAGTACTAAAAAAGCAAAATAATAATAATAAAACCCCCGCAGAACATAATATAAAAGATTAAAACAAATTTATAATTTCAACACAGTAATTACGGAAAATAATAGATAGAATATTTTAATTAACATAAAATAAAAAATATAATATCAGATACATACATTTACTTCAATTTTATTTTTCTCGCTTTTAGAAAAGCAAAATCGTCTACTATTTTTTCTGTATCTAAAGATTGCGCGTCACTGAATTCAATAGAAAATAAACTGAGGTTGCTTAATCTATCTTGATCCATAGTAGATCTAAAGTAATTTTTTTTTTTTTTACTAATTTCAGTTTACTGAAAGACCTTTCTGCTGATGCGGTGGTTACTGGAATGCTTAGAAAAATCCTATACGCTGTCTCCCATGTTTTTGTAATTCCCTCTTAAGTCAAAATTTTGGAGCAGTTGAAGGATTTCTAAATGATCTATTTTATAAAAATTCTCATTCAATGGTAGAAATAATGTTTTTGCACTAAAACTCCGCTTAACAATTCAGGTCCATTTCAGTCAGCGAATATGTATATATATATATATATATATATATATATATATATAGATAGATAGATAGATATATATATTTAACAAAGAATGACGAAGAGAGAAAAAACAATTCCTCGGACAAAAAACAACAGCAACAACAACAAATAATAATAATAGTAATAATAATAATAATAATAATAATAATAAAACGAGGTGGTTGGTAGTATAAATTTGGCGCCCCCTTAATTTCCGCGCCCGGTTGCTACCGCCTCTTTCTTTTCACGGGCTGCTGCTATAGTTACAAAATTGCCGTTTCCACTTTTCAAATAGACGAATCTAACGAATAAAATATGATTTGGGTGTGTATAGAGTAATTTAAGTGACAACAGAGAAAAAAAATCGAAATTTTGAATCGAACAAAGCGGTGTTACCTTCTTAATATTTTTGCTGAGCACTCACGAGCATACTTTTACCTTTAAAGCATGTCTTTTACATTTAGAATCATAAGAAGGCGAATTTATTATTTTTTAACGTTTTTGGACTAATAATTTTCGATTTCTTAAACCCGTACACGACAACAATGTTGGATTTCTTAAATAGAAGTCACAATTTATAGCATAAAAAAATAACAAATCTTTCTTAATCTAAGTTCTTACCTTTCTTTAGATTTACGAAAATATAATATTAGCCTCTTCCAAGTTATCTGCGATTCCGAAAAGAGTTCCTGTATTTTTAGAAGCCTCGGAAACCAACAGATTTCCGAGTTTTAAAGAAGTGTGCCTGAAATAAAAGTTTTTTTTGCTGTTTGTAATTTTTTAAACGTTACAGAGTTCTTTTTACAGTGTATTAAACAGTTTTCTGTACTCCCTATATCGGGTTTTCAAATGCTGTCGATTCTTAAGTAATCATTTTCAGTTGTGTAACGCAATTTATGCATCCAAGAGATAATTTTAATGCTAATATTAATTCAAATACTTTTAATGTAAATCTTAATACTGTTAATTTATCGTGTTTGTGGAACATGAAAATATTTACTTGAGAATTAATACAAAAAAAAAAAAGATATTTCGTGGGGTAGAAAACTGATTAATACACTGTAAACATTTCTCGAAAACGTTCCTAAAAATACGAGCAGAAAAAAAAAAAAAACTGTTGTTTCAGATTTTTTTTTTTTTTTTTTTTTAAATCTCGGAAACCTTTTATGTTTTCAGGCTTCTGAAGATAAAAGAACGCATTTCGGAATCGTTGGCAACAGAAAGAAAAAAACGAAATAAAAGAAAGAAAGAAAAATTTTCTTTTAAATGAATCAAATTCATTAGTAGAGATACTACCATAAAGAAAAAATAATTATCTAGTGATAATATATTTTTACACTTGGCAATTCAAACATTGCGTATTTACAATAGATATATTGTACTTGTACACCAATGAAATGTTTAATTTCAGTGCAAATTAATTAATTTTTTTGTTCTCCTTAATTATAAAACTACTTATTTTAACATAAAATAAATACACCTTTTTGTAAACTAAATCCCTTACAGTCGTTTTTTTTCTTTGGATTCACGTTTTAGAGCACGAGGAAACAATATTTCATAGAATAGGAACTCTAAAATTTCAGGTCTCATAATTTTGTTGAGCATAAAAACCAGTGTTGAATTCAGACACTTTTTCCCGGGAGGGATTTCTTGGGCTCCGGGGGGGGGGGGACATTATAGAGTTCCGGGCCCCCGGGCCACACCCTGAATTAAACACTGATAAAAACGTGGGCAAACTTTCACCTTTAAGAAGCGCCTTTTCATTAAGAACTTTAATCGATAGTAAATATTTACTACTCCGTTATGCTACAAATGATATGCTACATGAACCTCTGAATTTAAAATTCTCGCTACAGATTTATCAATGAAATCACATGACACAACATGTGACATGTGACAGAATGAGAAAAATCTAATCCAACAAAATAATAATTCATCTTCTCCTATTACGCCCACTTATTTTTCCCCAGAATTGCATTTCCCCTGTTAAATGGAATATCCCCTTACTAATAAGGAGAGATGTTCATACGTTAGCGTTATGAACATCCCGAGTATTTTCCTGAAATATAATCGAAATTAAACAGTCACGTTTTAAGTATGCGATTTCCACGTGTGTCTAATAGGTAATAAAAGCTCTATTTCTACGTTTCTTTAACAGCAGAGTCCGCTTATCAGAAAAATTATTAAACGAAAATACATTATTTCAATATATGGCCCACGGAAAAAAAGAGAAGGGGTGTCTTTTTTCCGTTGAACTTTTTCTGATATTTGAAATTTAATTATTTAAATTTTCTTTATCTCTAAAAATTAGAAAAAAAAAAAGACAAAAAAAAAAAAAAAAAAGAACACAGTAAAATCTGTTCTTTCCAAGTGAGTTAAGGGGACTCGGTACCAAATATATATATATTCTCTATACAATACCTATATTAAAGTTTTTGGATCATGTTTCAATAAATCATTACACATAATAAAAGGCGTTAAATCTATGTTAATATTATAAAGAAGCAACGTTTGTTTGTTTGTAGGGGTTATCTCTTAAACTACAGAACTGATTTCAAAAGTAATGGTGGCCAACTGATGGTGACAGTCCCTGCTCCAACGATGGCTATATTTTATGTCGGTGCCACTACCGCCAGAGGGTGTGGAGGGGGACGGAAGGAGGGGGGTGCAGTAGTGAAAAACGTTCTAAAATTGTGGTTTTTAGGGTTTCGTTTCTCTCACGAAATTCTATTCGTCTCGCTTCTCTGTCTGTCCGTCACAGAACCGGTTTTCAGAAACTGTATAAGTTACAGACTTGAAATTTTATGTACTTATAACTGAATACCTACAGTGGCGCTGAAAATCATAAAATTTTGAAAATGTCTTCATTAACGCAATATATTAATTAAAAACTTAAAACCCCTCTCATTAATGGATAAATATATTCACCTAAAGCGCAGAATTTATTTGAATTGTTGCCAATTTGTAAAATATCGCACACAGCAATATTCCCTTTCAATTAAAAAATGTATTTACACGTGACTATCAAAAACAGAAATAAAACTTTAAAAATATAATTAAATGATCACGTGTTAAAAGCAGTAATTTTAGAAAATTACGTAATAAAACATATACTTGCGCGTGAATATTAAAAAGAGAAATTATTAAATCATTACGAGTTCAAAGCATTTAATAGGGAAATTTACATCATATATAAAATGCTCAAATAACAATTCCAAACAGTTTCAATATAAAAATATATTTACACGAGATATTAATTTATACTTAGAATATATTTTACCTATTATTGCAAATTTTAAAACAGCGTAAATAATTGTTGGAGCAAAGCTCCGGCTTCCCATGAAAAATTACTCTTTTGTGTACACGATAGCGGCCAAAATATTTGCCGCATTGATACCAAAATTGGACTGGAAGTCGGTAGTGGCAAAAACTCGCCGGGGATTGAAAAACAGAAATATTCGTCAACTCTAACGCCCGGAATCGTCTGCTCTAGAATTTTCCATTTCCCCATAGAGATAACATTGCGATTGTTTGAATTAAATAAAAAGAAAATTGCAATAATTTATATTGTTGCCATTTTTTATCATGAGAAACTTATTTAAATAACAATATACTCGGAAACAACCTTTTAGTAAAAGTTCTTAATCTCGGTCCCATATATTTTACTTTTATATATTTTACATATATTTTACTTTTCTGAAATAAGGACCCCATACATTTTTATCTTAAAATACGTGCAATGAAGTTTAAATCGTATTAAGTACATGAATTTAGTTTTTTTTAAAATCGAACTCAGCAATTGGTGTAATTAAACTTTTTGTTTCCATTTCAAAATATATTTTTTTTCTTTTCATTCAAGCTTATTATATAAAAGAAGTATGAGAGTAAATCTGTTTATTTTGATATAGTCCAGCCAATCCAGGATAAAAAAAATATATATTAAGAAACATTTTATATATGAACGGATTATATGTTTTTATTATATAGAATTTGCAAGGATGCCAGTTAAGAGAAAGCAATCAGCTGAAATGAGAAGAATTGCGAATCGTAATTCAATGCGGAGAAGTCGCACAAGTCAGTTACCTTCAGATTTTTTGCCGAGTACCGGTATACTGACAACTGAAATGAATGAAGCAATCAGGTTTGATAGAGTGGTATCGCAAATCACCTATGTGTCCTGTAATACGTGTCACAGAGCTTTCCCTGATATCATATTAAATACTGCTGGGTTCTGCCAGACATGCAAGTGTAGAGACGGTGCTTTCAAGTTTTCTGCTACTAATTCGATGGACCCAGGTCCAGTTCCTATTTGTCTCAAAGATCTGAGCTACATTGAACAAATGATGATCGCTCAAATACATCCAGTGGTTTCTCTTTACCGTATACGAGGCTCACAGTATGGATACAGCGGAAATGTAATCAGCTTTAAACAAAATATTGAGAGTTTTATTTCGCGCCTGCCTATCTATCCTTCAGATATGACTTCAACTGTGTTAGTGACAAAAGATACTTTATCAGGATGTGCAGAATTTTCTGTTCGCTCACAACGCCTTCTAGAAGCACTCAGATGGCTTAAAGCTCACAATCCTTATTATTCAAATATCACAATTGATGAAGATTTGATCGCTACATTACCTGAGAATGGTGACGTATCTCAAATGTTACCAACAGCAACCGATATTATTGAGGATATTGATACCTTGAACGAGGAAATAAGGCGCGAGTCATTTAGACCACTACTTGAACCGGTAGATCAAAACAACGTAATAAATGACGCAATTCGTGTGCCTCACCCTTCATTAAATTCACAGCCTATCAACGAATTTCAAGAAGAGGGTTACATAGCACGTGCTTTTCCTTATCTTTTTCCACATGGTACAGCTGACTTACGACAACCTCGTCAAAAAGCAGTCTCTCCTGATGAGTATTTTAAGTTCCTAATGAAGTATGAAGATAGGCGATTTGCTAAAGACTCCCGATTTCGCTACTTTGCCATGAATTCAATTCTTCGGTGGCAGTCTTTGGCTAAAGGTCGTTTTTTCGTTCAGCGAAATAGGTTCAGCAATAAGACGGTAGAGCAGATGCGTGATATTCTGAATAGGCAACCAGAAATGGCAAAACGCATTATGATTTATGCTAGCAAATTAAGATCCACAAAAGGATACTGGCGTGCACGTTGTGGGGAACTCCTTTCCATGGTAAGACAAATTGGAGCACCAACAATTTTTTTTACACTGTCTGCAGCTGATTATCACTGGCCTGATCTTTTCAGACTTTTAGAGCCTAACAGAGATCCAAATGAGCTGACTGATACAGAACGCAGACAATTAATGCACGACAACCCTCTGTTGACTGGTTGGCTCTTTCAAAAACGTTGTGATATATTTTTGAGAAAAATCTTGACGCCGTTTTTTTTAATAGACGACTACTGGGTTCGTTTCGAATGGCAGTGGCGTGGAAGTCCTCACATGCATGGATTGTTGTGGTTAAGAGGGGCGCCAAACATGGAAACACTAGACATGACTAACGCTGAAAATGTAGCAGCCGAAACAGCATATTTTGAAAAACTATGCAGTGCTGTTAATCCTGACAAGGACGTCCTCGTAAATGATATACACCGCTGTCGAGTTCGCTTTTCAGACATTTCCAGTGAAGATCGTGAAAAAGATCTCGCTCAGCTCTTAAATCAAGTCCAACGTCACACAAGACATGGAGATTATTGCCTAAGGAAAAAAAAGAGGTACAAATAGTTATAGCTGAAGATTTGGTTTTCCAAAAGCAGAGTGCGACTCTCCAAAGCTTCAAGTAGAAAATGGCATAATTAGCTTTTTGCCAAAAAGAAACGATTCTGAAATGAATATCTACAATTGCTTCGTGTCACAAGTTTGGAGAGCTAACACTGATTTTAGTCCTATTACATCAAAGGATGCGGTTTTGCATTACATTGCCAAATATGCCTCAAAATCAGAAACAGCTTCTGTTCCTTACAAGGAATTGTTATCTGAGATTTTAAATAAGATGAACGAAACAAATCCAGCGGTTCAAGCAGTCCAAAAACTTATTTTGTCTTCTGTTTCTGAAAGGGATTACTCAGCCCAAGAGGTAGTACACATATTAATGGGATGGCCAATGTATCGCAGTAGTCGGGAAGTAGTTACAATACGGCTGCATGATAAGAACTGGGAAGAAATCAACTTTTCAAGCGACGAAAGACCATCAAAAAGCATGCTTCAGAAATATTGCGCGCGGCCGGAGAAACTTATTTCCTGCACGCTTCTTAACTTTGCAAAATCTTTCTCAGTAAGAGGAGTCGATTATCACCAAAGAAGAAAAGATGCAGTTGTCAGAGTTTTTCCTCTTACATCACTCAACTCTAGCCGAAGAATACTATAGGCAACAAGTATTACTCAATTATCCTTGGAGAGGTAATTCTGACTCTTTATTGCAAGAAGGCCTGCCGTCTGCATATCACTCATGGGAGGAAGCATTCAATGATCTAAATATTGATGCACACGAAGAAATAAATTTTCCTGCTGTTAGCAGTACACATGAGACAGAAATCCTGCAAGAAGAATACCGCGAGATTGATCCATATATGGCAGCAGCTGCCATAGTTCCTGTGCAGACAAACGAGGATACTTTGGGGCAACGCGTGATTGATCCTGCATGTGAGTGGAAAAGTGAGTGTTACAAGTACCCTGATCGCAATTTTACTTCATTTTTAAATTACTGTAAAGAACAACAACTTACAGTGCATCAAAATTATGATACGTCTGAGATCAGATTTACAGATGAGCAGCAAAAAATACTTCACTTATGCACGCAACAGCTTTCGTCTTTGCAATCAAGATTTATAAATTGCCCTAAACGTACTTTTATTATTGGGAAAGCCGGAGCTGGAAAAAGTACGGTAATAAAAGAAATTCGTAAAAGAGTTACCGAGCAGTTAGGACCAGAAGCTATTATGGTTTTGGCTCCAACAGGTGCTGCTGCAATTAATGTCGAGGGCAAAACAATTCACTCTGCACTAAAAGTACCAACATGTTTAAAATCGTTTGCTGATTTAGGAAGTGAAGCAGCAAGAAATCTACAGCTCAGCATGAATCCAGTTTCATTTCTCATTATTGACGAATTTTCAATGATCGGATGCCGTCTGATGGCTGCACTTGAGCAAAGATGTCGCGAAGGTAAACCAGACAGCATTGAACCTTTTGGAGGCTTATTTGTTTACCTGATTGGAGATATTAGGCAGCTACAGCCTGTAAAAGACACACCTCTATATAGGAGACATTCTATAAAAGACATTTTGGCTTTACGTGGACAAACAGTTCTTAAGATGTTTGAAAAATGTTTCACCTTAACAAAGTCAATGAGACAAAGCGACGATCAGCAAATACAGTTTAGAGAGACTCTTGATTCGCTTTCCGTAGGTGAAGTTACAGGCGACCAATACGCATCCCTTATGCAACGACGTAAAGCTATACAGCCTCCGGCTGAACTTGAAAGATTTCAAGATGCCATACGCCTTTTTCCCACAAACAAGCAAGCTGAAGAACATAATCAAGAAGTACTTCGTAAATCAAAATGGCCAGTGGCAAGAATATTACCAGACCACAATAATCAAATAGCAAGATGGAGTGAAGATGAACACGCGTCTGGACTTCAGGCTGAACTTTTTTTAGCAATTGGATGCAGAATTATGTTGCGTACCAATCTGTGGACAGAGGGAGGATTGGTCAACGGTGTACTTGGTACGGTAAGAGATATTGTCTACGGACCAGGATTACGGCCTCCAGGCTTGCCACAGGCAGTAATGATTCATTTTGATGATTATCGGGGACCATTTCTCACTGAAAGACTTTTTCCTGTTACACATATTACAAAGTCTTGGAAAGAAAACAATGTCTCATGCTCCCGTACTCAGTTACCTTTAACAGTTTCATACGCTGTCACCATACACAAATTCCAAGGTTTAACTTTGTCAAAAATAGCTGTGGACATTGGTGAAAAGGAGTTGTCACTTGGAGCAACTTATGTCGCGTTTAGCAGGGTTCGACGTTTAGAGGATGTTCTCATTGAAGTGCCTTTCGCAAAGGATAGGCTAGACCAAATTAGAAGAATGGGGGCACTTGCTGATAGATTAGCATTTGAGCAGTATCTGAGGCAACTGTTGACCGAATAAACACTTGAAGATTCAACAGCTGTTATTGTAAATTTTCTTTTATACTATTAAACAGTAAATATAAAAATAAAAAAAATATATTATATATTGTTAATGTTATATTTTATGTTTATCCCACTCAATGCTCCGACATTTCGGCCTGACGGATTCTAGTAATATTTCCCTTCAATTAAATATTTTAAAGTTTAATAATAGGAAGAAAACTGAAAATTACGTCATATTGGAAACGATACATTTAAAACGTCTTAATGAAAACCATTTTCGGTACTTCTCCATTATACCGTTGACAACTCAGTAAAAAAAAAAAAAAAAAAAAAAAAAAAAAAAAAAAAAAAAACTATCGCCAAACTCTAATGCCCAAAAAACCAATGGAAGTCATTGGAATCTAATGCCCCACTCACTAAAGTGTCAACTATTAGTAACTTTAAGCAATAAAATTTCAATACATTAATGAAAAGAGGAAAAAAAAGTAATCTTAAATATTTATTTATTTACAATATTTTTCTTAATTATCCCCCTCGGCTGATGGATAAGTATATATGACGTCAGTTGAAATGGATCTGTTGTGCGTAACTATGCATAGCAACATTTTATCAACGCTTTTTCTCTTTTAATATCAGGGCGCGCCGTTTAAGGTTGTTATTATTTTTTTAATTAATAAAATAACTAATACATGGGTAAAGTATCATTAAAATTCAGATAAATCTCTCTCTCTATATAAAACAAGTGGGTAAGTGTGATCGAAGATCGCTCAAAGGGTTTAGTTTAATATTCCTTTCAAAACACTTTATTCTTTCTTTAATAAATTCAAACAAATTTCATTTAGCAAAAAAAAAAAAAAAAAAAAAAAGTCATGTTTTTTATAAAGTAAAAATTTACCGCTCTAGTTTTTCTTTTTTTCGAATATCTAAACCATTCCAATAGCGGTCTAAGCCCGCTATTATATTCTCTCACTGTAATATCTGTCATGCGGACTAAATGCGATATTTAAAAAAAAATAATTTCAAAATTAAACATGTTGTACACCTTCAAAATGTTAAAATAGGCGAATATTTCCATAATCGGATTTTTATCATGATTCAATATGTTTATCAAACTCATACATTTACTATTCTCTATTACTCATATTGATACACGCTTTGTATTATTCTGAAACATTTTAAAAATCTGTTAAACTTCCGATATGACGTCAGATTTTCTTTTTAATTCTCTAATGACGTGATATTAATCTGTTTTGTGCGCACACACATACTCATACTCCTTGTATTATGAGAAATCTTTCCGTTTTATGTTTTATTACCACTATGACGTCAATCAATTTTATTTCATATTAATCTTTTTTTCAATTGGTGAAACTTTTAAATTCATTTTTCACGTGGAAATCGTCTGATAGAAAAATAATTATTGTAGAAAGATTTTCATAGTTGATTTTTAATTTTTGGCATTGGCTATAACGAAAAATGTTTAAATTTAATAGGAAAAGGCTGTTAGAATTTTGGTTTTTTATCTCTATTTATTAAAATAATACGAATTTTTCAAATTTTAATATTTTCAGCTCTTCACAGCTGATATTTTGATTTATACACAAAGTTTCAACTCTGTAAGTTACATAGTTTTCGAGAATGGCTCTGTGACAGACAGACAACGGAGCGGGAGCAATAGGGTTTCGTGAGATGAACGAAACCCCAAACAAGTGGGTAAGCGTGATCGAAGATCGCTCAAAGGGTTTCGTTTAATATTCCTTTCAAAACACTTTATCCCTTCTTTAATATATCCAAATAAATTTCATTCACAGCAACCACAAAAAAAAGTCATGTTTTTTATAAAGTAAACATTTACCAGTCTATTTTTTCGTTTTTTTTTTAATATCTAAATGCCCGCTATTATATTCTGTCATAATAATCTGTCATGCGGACTAAATGCGATATTTAAAAAAAAAATAATTTAAAAATTAAACATGTTGTACACTTTCCAAATATTAAAATATGCGAATATTTCCATAATCGGATTTTTATCACGATTCAGTATGTTTCTTAAACTCATATATTTACTATTCTTTATTACTCATATTCATACTATCTTTGCATTATTCTCAAATATTTGAAAAATTCGTTAAACTTCCAATATGTCGTCAGATTCTCTCTTTAATTCTCTATATGACGTGATATTAACCTGCTTTGTGTACATAAACATACTCATACTCCTTGTATTATTGATAAATCTTAGAAATTTTCCGCTTTATTACTACTATGGCGTCAATCAATTTTATTTCATATTTATCTTTTTTGGTGAAACTTTTTATTTCATTTTCACTTTTCACGTGAAAATCGTCTGATTGAAAATTAATTAATGTAGAAAAAATTTCATTGTGGATTTTTAATTTTTGGCATCTGCTATAACGAAAAATGTTTATAAGAAAAGGCTGTTAGAATTTAGGTTTTTTTTTTATCGATATTTATTAAAATAATACGAATTTTTCAAATTTTAATATTGTCAGCTCTTCGCAGCTGATATTCTGATTTATACACAAAGTTTCAACTCTGTAAGTTACATAGTTTTCGAGAATGGCTCTGTGACAGACAGACAACGGAGCGGGAGCAATAGGGTTTCGTGAGATGAACGAAACCCTAAAAACTAACGATTTGGAAATGGACCAATGAAAATCTGCGTAGATATTCCGGGTTATTCTCATCGCTTTTTTTACAAAGGACTTTTTTGAGAAGCGAGTACTTTTTTTCTAGCCATCCTACGGATTCAAAAATCATACCACCAGACGTGAAATATAACATGCGTTCAGAAATTCAAAAAATTATCACGGTCGGACAACAAAAGCTCAAAAAATCCTTAAAAATCGAGTAAAAAATCTTTTATTGAAAAAGTCATTTTTTTATATTGTTGCCAATATCTAAATCAACACAAAGAATTATGTTTTATCTCAAATAAAAAATGTATTTGCGCGAGACTATTAAAAACAATGATGAAAGTTTAAAATAATAATTAAATGATCACGTGATGAAAGCAGCACGGGGGTTGGTGAGCGTAGCGAGCAGGGGGCTGAGCTCCCTAGTGTCGAATTAAAATCTCTCGATGACCTAACAAACACGTGTAAACCCAACTGATGTCAATTGAATGTGACGCCACGGTAACGCACTGTTTTTTGCTATATTTTGGCGACAGTCTTTCTTTTCTTTTTTGTATAGTGGTCGACAGGACAATGGATAAATACCCAATTTTTTATAACATCATTATAAAATTTCCCAATGCAGCGACATTGTTTACTTAGCCATTTTACACAAGTTGAATTTCAAATGTTTAATTGATGTTATTTAATCAATCACGAAAACAGTTGTTAACTCTTTGGACAGCAGTTGTTTCGGCCTTAAAATACCTCAGTAAAAGGAAAATGAATGGAAATCGGGTTACAGCTGATCGCCACTGGTCGCTTAATTATAATTAAATCTTCCGTAATCATTTTAGAGTTAATCAAATTAGCGTGTTTTTAGAGTTTGCGGTGTCAGAACGGGGGCTGGCGACTGTAGGTCGTAGGGGAAGAGCCCCCTAGTAGAAAAAAGAAATAAAACGCCAATAGACAATGATGTAATTAATAATGCGAATACACTGCAAAAAATAACTGTTGATTTTACAGTATAAAACTGGCGCCCCAGCTGCCAGTATTATACCGTAAAATTAACAGTATTAAATAGTAAAATAAGCAGTAATACGCTGCCGCGCAAGCAGTAATACGCTACCGCGCATGCGCGGTCATCGTTGCGGTATTACTCTTATCATCGTTGCGGTATTACTCTTACATAACAAAGCTTAAAGTCAATCACGTAACACTTGGAAGGGAGGAGGTAACGAGATAGATCTGGATCAAGCCCAGGTCCTGATTACATTAAGCGAAACTTAAATCGATATTATATCAAATCAAGTTGACCATATTTTTTTCTTATTATTTTAGTTTCTTACTCTTTTCTTATTTTTTTTCTTGCATAAGGAAATTTTTTTATCTTTAAACTGTCCTTTTTCATTCATAAGTTTAATCAATATTACAATTTTTACTATCAAACGATCTTACATGTACATCAATGTGTAATTTTTTTTGCTGCAGTTTTATCAATGAAATCGCATGATAGAGCTTTGCAGAGTTGGTGCTTCCTGAAAAAAGTGTCAAAAACGTGAGCCCAAAGAAAAAGCTGCCTTTAAAGGATTTAGTATATACAAAAATGCATTTTTTATTGTGAATTTTATTTTAAGATGTTTAGTTGTAATAAAGGAAAGCGTAAAATAAAGTAAGAACTCAGTTTAAATTTTAGTCTGGATTGTAATAGGCCAATTATAAATATACGCCCGTACTGAAGCTGTCAGGTGTAAAAAATTAAATTAATATCAAAGATAGTATTTTTACTTTATTCTATGTACATAAGAAAAAGTTTTCGGAATCTCAAAAATTTCCGATTTCTGGTTTTTGATGGATTTACACGTTTTAGGATGTTCTGAACACGATTTGACTATTTTTGGACAATACCGATCTGTTTGTATGTGTCTAACACAAATTTTATGGCCGCTCTAACTCAAGAACTAATCTACAGAATTTAATCAAACATCATATTCTGTTAGACTTTAACATAAATAGAAGCTGATTAGGTAGGGGGTGTATACCACTCAACAGGTGTCGTTGCTGTGCTGTGTTTTTCGCGATTTACTGGATAGCTATATCACAAGAACTGATGAACCGTCTTCATGAATCTTCATATAATGTTAGAACTTGACATAAATCTTTGCTGATTAGGTATGGGTGTATATCGCCCAACAAATGGCACTGTTGTGTTGTATTTTTCACGATTTCCGCTAAGATATATCATCTAGCTAAATATTTAAAACTAACTGCATGGAGTTAAAACAATGAAAGAAATCATTTTAAAATATCATGTAATTTGGCATAAAAATATTTGTAGGGAGAATCCAATATTGTTACTCTTACATAACAAAGCTCAAAGAAGTCAATCAAGTACATTTGGAAGGGAGGAGGTTCCCCCAAAAAATGTTCGGTCTAACAAACGAGATGGATCTGGACCAAACACAGGTCTTGATCATATTAAACGAAACTTAAATCGATACTATGTCAAATGGAGTCGACCATATTTTTCTTATTATAACTACATCGGCAAACTTTGTTCTTTAAAGTATTCTGTTTCATTCATAACTTTAATCAATAGTAAAAAATATTTACTACTATTATCTTCTGCATCATCAAATGATTATTACATGTACGTCAACAAGTAAATTTCTTGCTGCAGTTTTATCAATGAAATCGCATCATAAAGCACGTGACTTTGCAGAGGGGATGCATCCTGAAAAACGGGCGCAGCGCTCAATAGTTGCAAACGTGGGTGGATGTTTCTGCGTGCTCAAAAACGTGAATAGAAAGAAAAAGCTGCCTTAACGGATTTAGTATATACACAAATGTATGTCTTATTGTGAATTTTATTTTCAAATGTTTAGTCGTAATTAAGTAATTAAGGAAAGTGTAAAATAAAATAGGAACTCAATTTAAAGGATACGTTCGATTGTAATAGGCCGATTATAAATATTACTTTAGCTGTCATATGTAGAAAATTAAATTAATATGAAAAGTTATTATTTTTACTTTATTCTTTATACATAAGAAGAAAGTTTCGTAATCTCGAAACTTTCCGATTTCAGGTTTTTGATGGATTTACACGTTTTGTGATAATTTTGTGCTCTGAACAAGATTTGACTATTTTTGGAAAATGTCTGTCTGTCTGTTAGTCTGTGTGTAACAAAAAATTTGTGGCCGCTCTAACTCAACAACTAATGTACGAAATTTAATCAAACTTCATATTCTGTTAGACTTTTACATAAATAGAGGATGTTTAGGTTGGGGGTGTATACCACTAAATAAATGACGTTGCTGTGCTGTGTTTTTCGCAATTTTTTCGATAGCTATATCTCAAGAACTGATGAACGGAACTTCATGAATCTTTGTGTAATGTTAGAACTTGACATAAATGTGGATTATGTATAGGTGTATATCGCCCAACAGGTAGCGCTGTTATGCTACATTTTCCATGATTTCCGCGATAGATATATATTTTAGCTAAATTTTTAAAACTAGCTGTATGAAATTAAAACATTGAGAAAGGAGTTATTTCAAAACATCACGTAACTGGCATAAAAAAAAATATATAAGGAGAATCCAATATTTTCACTGTTTCATACAAATCTCAAAGAAGTCAATCAAGTATATTTGGAAGGGAAGAGAGAAGAATGTTTGGCCCCAAAAGAATGTTTGGCCTAACAAACGAGATAGATCTGGATCAAATCCAGACCTTGATCACATTAAGCAAAACTTAAATCGATACTATATAAGATGGAGTCGACCAGATTTTTCTTATTATAAACACATGGGCGAACTTTGATCTTTAATGTATCATTTTTCATTCATAACTTTAATCAATAGTAAAATATTTACTATTCCTTCTGCATCATCAAACGGTATTACACGTACATCAACAAGTAAATTTCTCGCCGCGGTTTTATCAATGAAATCGCATGACAGAGCACGTGACTTTGCAGAGTGGGTGCATCCTGAGAAAGTTGCAAACGTGGGTGGATGTTTCTGCGTGCTCAAAAACGTGAGTAGAAAGAAAAAGCCGCCTTTAAAGGATTCATTATATACAAAAATGTATTTATTATTGTGAATTTTATTCCAAGATGTTTAGTCGTAATTAAGGAAAGTGTAAAATAAAATAGGAACTCAATTTAAATGTTTCTTTGTATTATAATATTCCGATTATAAATATATGTCCGGACTTCAGCTGTCAGGTGTAAAAAAATTAAATTTATATAAAAGATAATTATTATTTTTTATTATTTCTCATCTTGCGTTTTACTGTTCGTAAGCTGTATACTTTGTAGTAATCTAGGTTAAGAAACTGAATTCGTTTAACAGAAGCTTTATTTTATTTTCGCACTAAGATGTTATAAAAGTTAGCTTTTATTTAAGGAAAATAACATTGTCATCATTAGTTGACGCTCATATTTAGGATTTCATGCGAATCGAAATGAGATAAAAGCAATTTAGGAAAGTAACATTTGAAAAAGATATAATCTCGTTAATCTTGCGTTTTGGAAACAATGACAGTGATATACTTTTTGTGCTGTTCGTTACTTAAATGTCTTTAAAAATTCACGAATCGATTTTAATGTTAATTAGTAAATTGTTTTCTTTATTTTATTTTAAAAACTCTTCACGTGCGCGCTTTTATTTTTCAGACATTTAATTTTACTTTCTTCTCTCTCTATCACTCTCTCCCTCTATATATATAACCATTAATGAAACATTACCGAAACACCAACAAAAACTATGAAATTATGAATTAGAATGTAATAATTAATTGACAACAATAGTGTTCCCCCAACACTCTGAATATAGATTCCATATACATAGTAAAAAAAAAAAAAAAAAAAGAAAAAAAAAAGAAAAAAAAGAAAGAAATTGAAAAAATGAAATTTGTGGAATTTAGACAGAACCTTCAGGTCCCAAATACCTAAATTACCACAAATAAAATGTGTGGTGTCATCATCATATTAGCCATAACATTGCTAAAGAATATGATTTTGGGACTACCACACCAAAATAGAGAATTAAACTGTGAAAAAATCATAAAGTTCAAAAAATAAAAACAATATTAATAAGGAAAGAAACCTTACCCATAAAAAAGAGAAAAAAACTGTGAAATATAATCATAAAGTTCAAAATACATCAAGATTAAAAAGGATATAGGGAAAATAAAACAACAATTACCAGATAGAATACATGATCCAACAGGATTCAACACATAACACAGGCAATGAATTGGAGAAAATCATTACATGTTGCCAAAATAAGTCTTTAAAGATGATTGACCAAGGAATATTCAAGCAAAGTACAGCAAAGCCAAACACACACCAATATATTTAAGAAGAAAATATTATGTAAACTGCTAACATGTATTGGTCGCTGGTAACATACTAATTACTTACAAACACCTTTATATATGCCAATTTTCTATTTACATTTCGGTACATTGTTCGAAGTTAGGTGGGTCCAGTTAGGTCCTCCGAGATGGCGCTGTGTGTTATTTTTACCGGGCCTGACACTAAGAGCAATTCACATCCGTGATGTCACAAACGACATCCGTCGTACTTAAAATTTTCTACGTACTTTGATCGTCCGTACGGATTGTTTACGATGGTATTGTGATATTATTTATTGTTTTATTTAGTAACTAATTATATTTTTCAGTGTATTTAGATTAATAAATAACTATAGATTAGAACTGTATAAATAACTATACATTATAACTATTAAAGAAAGTGTAGATTATATCTATAAAATAATGGGGAGGAAATGTTGTGCTTCTGGTTGCAAGTGTAACTACGATACTGAAAAGCAGTACTACAGTCTTCCAATATCCAACTGATAATGAAAAGAAGAAATTGAAGCTAAGAAAAATTACATCGTGATAATTTTACTCCTAGTGAAACAACAGTGGTCTATATTAAACATTTCGATGCTCGTTTTATAATTCGTGAAGATTGAATTAAACGAGATGATGATATTCAACTTGTTGTACCGAGAAAAAATAACCCTTATGACGGATGCCTATTTTACTGTTAATGAAAATATTACGGCATATTTGAATGAACTTTTGCCTCCAAAACGGAAAGAGCTAAAGAATCGTTGGAAAAAAAAAAAAACAATAAAAGAAGCAGACGAAAAGCAATTTAAGAAATGGTACAACGATGACATAACATCTTTTGAAGATTTTATAGATAAATATGAAAATTTATTCTGTACTGTTCAAATTTTTATTTTAAATTTTATGCTGCATACATTCGAAAGGTTTTTGAGCCGGTTTTGACATAGTACTCTCCCATTTCGTTAAAACATATTTTTTGATTAAAATTGCAGTTAATTAAAAATTAACTCAGCATTGTTTTCATAAATAAATGAAAGATTTTTCACCAATCAATGTTGCTACAAACATAAAATACCGCATTATATCGTGCTCAACAATGATTATATATATATAAAAAAAAAAAATAAAAATAGTACAAAAAGATAAAGAAGGACGTCTATGCACGGGCTCATTTTATATTTATGATTAAAAAACAAAAATGAAATTCAAATGTTTAGAAGAAAAATGGTCCATCGATCGATCAAAGCAGTGACATTTCATGTGTGAACGTCATCTTCTATTACAGTTAAAATACAATTGTTACTTTTTTCTCGCGCTTGAATTTTGCTATCTTTGATCAGTTTTTACTATAACATTGATGGAATAAATGAGATGATATTCTGTCTTGATTAATGTTGTTTGCAGATATTTTTATCTTTCATTTTTCTTAAAAATACTAGATATTACTAAAAAAATATTAGACTGCAGTGCGAAATCTTCGCACGAGTCCACTGGTATATATATATATATATATATATATATATATATATATATATATATATATATATATATATATATATATATAAGCTCAAAAAAGATTAAAAATAAAAATAAAATAAAAATAAAAATAAAAATAAAATCCATGCAATAAGCGCTATAGCTGCAAATAATCACACAGATTAAATATAGCACATTATGTATCAAATGTATTCGGCAGACCCAGAATCTCGCACCATAATTAAACTAAGAATAAATAACAAACATCAAAAACATTTTAACAGATTTAACCTTAACAAGAAAAAAAAAAAAACTAAGAAAAAACAACCAAAAAGCTGTGACCTCATCAGCTGTGGGCATATTGTAAAAGCACAGCAATGTTTCAGACTAATTACCATACACAACAAACTATTATTCAGTAGTGGCAGCGGGTTTCGGTCAGAATGTTGTGAAGCATAAATCAAATACATAAAAACAATTAAAAGCATATCACGAACACTCCCCCACCGGACCCAACGCCCCAATAAACAGCACAGCTGAATTCAAAACGTATATGTAACATACACTGAACCAACAATAGAATTATCTTACCTCATCCTGAGCCACACAGTCACAGCCACAATAAACAGTAACCAAATCCAGTGATCCAAAATCTGTCCATGCACGTTCCATGTCTGTTGCCACATAACTGCAAACATCCTTGTAAAACCGTCCACAAAAGGCTTTAAGTGATACAAATCATTAATTGTCAATCACGTAGCAACTACTCAAAAATGAAGACTGTCTGTAAAACTAGTATATCTATCTATTAATGAAACTCAAAGGAATGATATTTTTATAATACAAGATACTGGTTAAATTAAAAAGTTCTTTAAGAAATAAATTTTTATTCGTACAGAGTTTATAGTAGCGAAAAATCTGACCTATGATAATATTGATGTAAACGCGTTTATGCACATTCGAACACCAATTAACTAATTGGTTAACTTCAAAACTGAAGTTATCCCGTTTATTGTAGATTGAAATGTGTATACCATTAGAAATGTGTATTTTCAAATCAAGATAATCAGCTTCACTATTATTTTTGTTTTTTTCAAAATTAACATATTAGGATAAATGTCACATGATATCCCCAAAAAATCGCGATCACAGTTCAAAATTATTAAATCGCCAATATATCTGAAAGCCAGAAAACGATGTTAATTTTCTACATAAGTACATTTACATTAAAAATTTTTTTACGAAAAATTATATTTTTTACGCAATTTTTAAACTAATATTTCTGTCGACGAAAATCCAGTCTAATTTATGTCTATGTTTTGTTTAACTTTTTTTATTATTTACCTTTTATATTTTAATAACCGTTCTGAAATAATAATTTTTTTAACTTTATGGAATTTTAAATGAAAATTTATAATAATTTTTTTTATAACTTATGCAAGATATTTTTCATCTCAAATCTTCTAAATTTATGTATAATTAGGTAATTCCAATAGCATATCTTGAAAGGAATAATAAAATATTAAAGCAGTAACGCTTATATGCAAGTTTAAACTAGTTGTATAAAATTTTAATGTCATCTAAATACATTTAACTGTAAAGTTCAAACTCAACATCATTTTATATTTGCACAGATAAAAAACAATATATTATATTTCAATTTTATTTTACATTCTAATAAGTAAAGACACTGTTGATGTCATACAGAAAAATACAACTAGTAATGAAAAATCGTCTGTACATTACAATTCATATAAAAAATATTTGAATAAAAAATTGTCTGCAATCACATTTACGGTAATATCAGAATAAATGAAATTTTATTTTTATTGATTTTGTTTAGCTTCTTTTGCAGACAATTTCCACGCTTGAAGTAATTTGTTTTTCAACTTTTATATATAATATTACAACTTTTATAACAACATTTTTAAATAGATTTATCACAATTAAAGCATTTAAAGAATATATAATATGTTAATTTATCCATTCTTCCAATATTGTTAAAACAATATTTTTAATTTATGTAAAGAAATATTTTTAATGGTGGTTTTTAATGCGATATTTTGTTTTAAATATTTTTACGATATGTATCAAGCAAATAATTCCATATTTAATAAACTAAAAATGTCGATGCGGGTGATGATACATATTGCAATATATTTAGAACGAATCAAATATTAAAAGGATATATTATTTTGTAAATTTTTTCCTAATCAATTAAAATTATTTTTAATAGAAAATGCAATTAAAAAAAACATGTATTATATCATAAATATGATAAATAAATAAATAAATAAATAAATAAGCATAAATGTAATAGTTTCAAAGGACGAGATATCAAGACATAAATTATATTAGATTTTCGTCGACAGAAATATTAGTTTAAAAATTGCGTAAAAATATAAATTTTCAATGAAAAATTTGAAAATGTAAATATAATTTAATAGGAAAATATCAAAAAGTTCAAAGATGTAGAATTCCTAATTCTGCATAAAACTTGTAACGCGTCAAAAATATAAAATCAATTAAAAAAAAAGTCACAGCTTAGGACACAACCCTCGTATTCGAGACTGGAATCGCAAACGCTAGCTCTGCACTACGGAGCCCTTACTCAAAACGTCAAACTAATGGATATTTGAAACGCATGCTGAACTTTAACCCCAAATTTCTCAAAAACTAAGGGCCATTTGAAGGAAACCTTTGACCTGAATAGTTAGGGGTGTGACCCCTACAACATACATTAACATCATCAAAATCTGTGCGCACCATGTTTGGCGGTCCCCTTGTGAGTGAAGCTTGAATAGATCCATGGCTGCGATTTCCCAAGGTCTTTGAGGAAATCTATTTGGTTTCAGTGGTTCAGAACAGTTTCTAGCTTTCTGTATACATGATGGATATTCTTGAACAAGTTTTTCTATCTGCTTGCTCATTCCAGGCCAATAAACAGTTGAATTTGCCAAAGCTCTACATTTAGTTATTCCCATGTGACCTTCGTGGATTTTCTCCAAGATTTCTCGTAGAAGTTTGTCTGGTACAACTATTCGAGTTCCTCTCATAATTAGCCCATCCTGAACTGAAATTTCGAATCTAAGCCCAAAAGACCTGGCAAGATGGTTCTACCTTCTTTTTCTCTAGCCATCCTTCTAAAGCATAGGTAGTTAACATTCTACACGTTGAGTCATTTTCTTGTTCCAATTTCAATTGGGAAAGTCTTTGCGGAGCTATAGGAACAGTTTCAGTGATTTGATTGACGAAGAGTTCGACAAATCAAAAGTTGGGATCTCTTGTTGGTGTAGTGCTCTGGATAATGCATCTGCTGCCAGTAAATGTTTTCCAGGAGTATGAAAAACATCAAAAGAATATTTCATTAATCTCATTTTTAATCTTTGAAGACGAGGAGTGAGATCATCTAAAGATTTTCTTGTTAATATAGGGACCAGAGGGTAGTGATCAGTCTCCAAAAGAAATTTTGTACCTATCAAATAATTACAAAACTTTTCGCATGCCCAAATGAGTGCCAGTGCCTCTTTCTCAATCTAGGCGTAACGTTTTTCCGTTACAGTTAAGGTGCTAGAAGCATACACAATTACCTTCATCTTAGAATCTTCCTGTTTCTGGCATAATGTAGCTCGTAAACCATAGGATGAAACATCAGCTGTTACTGCTGACTGTTTGTTAGGGTCAAACACAGTAAGCACTGGTTCGGACGAGAGCATTTCCTTTAGCTTTTTCAATGCATTTTCCTTGGACGTATCCCAAAATTGATTTTTGTTGATAGCAAGGAAGTCAAAGGTGCCATGATATCTGAGAATTTTGGAATGATAGTTAGCCATTCCCAGCAGTTGTTTAAGTTCCGTTTTGTTGGTTGGAGTTTCGAATATTTGTATGGCTTGTATTTTCTCTGGGTCTGGGCGTATTCTCGGACTCATTGATTACATGACCGAGGAATTGTATCGCCCTAACCGACAAGCAGCATTTTTGTGTATTTAAAGTGATTCCTGTTTCTTTCAGAAATTTCAAGGTTGATTTCAAATGCTCGTCTTGTTCCTTTTGATTGCATCCCCATACCAGAATATCCTCCATGTTGAATATTATGCCTGATAGACCTTCTAAAGTTTGGGATATTCTACGCTGAAAATGTTCAGGTGCTGAAGAAATTCCGAAAGGCAAATGTAAAAAACGGAATCTACCGAAAAGGGTGTGATGAAAGTTGTAAAATAAGATGACTCTTCATCTAGAGGTACCTGCCAGAAACCAGAATTGGCATCTAATTTTGGAAATATTTTGGCTCTGCCAACAGAGATATATTATATTCTGTAGTTGTAACGGGTGCCATTCTCTTCAAATACTTCTATTAAATACCTTTAAATCTACACAGATTCTTACATTTCCATCTTTTTTTTCGTACCACCACTGCTGATGAACACCAATCTGTGGGTGTTTCTACTGGTTTAACTACATTTAATTCTTGCATTCTATTAATCTCTGCCCTTGTTTTCTCCAACGATGGTATTTGTATTCTACGTAAAGAAGTGGGAGCATAAGGCTTAGCATAAAATATAAGTTCTATATGAAAATTTCCTTTCAGAAATCACAGTCCTCGAAACAACAGAGGAAATTCCCGAATAGGATCAAAGCTTCTAATACTTTGCACACAATGTGATTGTATATTAGTGCTCAATCCGAAAACAGTAAAATAAGCAGTAATACGCTACCGCGCTTACTGTTTATTACTTTTAATTTTACGTTATAATACTGGCAACTGGGGTGCTAGTATTATACTGTAAAATCAAAACTTTTTATTTTGCAGTGTAGAGGATGAAAAAAAAATCCCACATTTACTGAGCGTACACTCTAAAAACGACATTTTCAAAACTGAGCAAAAACTACTTAAATCCGAGTATGTTGCATAGTCAAAATGGCTCCAAATCGAAATTACTCAAGTTTGAAACATGTATATACTCATTTCTGAAAACACGCACATACTCAAGAATAAAACATCATGTGCTCATATTTGAGTATGTCCATGTTTCAAAAATGAGTATGAACGGACTTCTACGTGCTCATTTTTGAGTATTTCCGTGTTTCAAAAATGAGTTTGAACTGATTCTAATGATTTTTGAGTATGTCCATGTTTTAAAAATGAGTATGAACTGACTTCTATGTGCTCAGTTTTGAGTATGTCGATGTTTCAATATTCTGAGTATTTCTGGTATTTCAGAATTCACAGCATTGGGTCGTCATATTTGAAACAAAAAGTTTCTCAGTGTAATCTCCTCCCTTCTTTCTTCTCACTTTATTATTTCTGTGCTGCCATTAAATTTTTTAACATTATGGAATTGTCCTTGCATAAATTGTTAATCTGTATATTTAAACACGAGCAGTTTTTTCCGTCATCTGTCCTAAACTTTCTACTGAACCAATTTTAATAATATTTTTTTTAAACTAAAAGCCTTTTATTTGTAGGTGAGTCAGTACTAGCTATTTTTTAAAGTATTTCTATTTTTCTATTTTATTTTTAATTAAAATTTTTATTGACATTTTTTCAAAATGATGGCAATCAGTTTAAGATTTTTTCTCTATAACTTAAAATGAATTTAATTGAAATTGCCATAAAAGGAATTTCTGTCAATCAGTAGCATGATACCACCAGCGAAAATGACGTCATATTTAAAAGAAAAATAACAATGGCTTTCATAAAATCTAAAATTAAAAATGTTTGCATTATAATATACATTAATCTCAGAAGAACAGAACACACATGACTTATTATAAAAATAATATTAAGTAATTTGTGTAAATAAAATAACAGTCAGTAATCTATCATAGTAAGTAATATGTCGAGTGACATATTCCCGATGGGGAAAATGACATCATGTTTAAAATGTCATATTTAAAAAGATTTCCTTATAGCTCCGTTATAAAAGTCCAGAAGGCAGAAATATTTTTTACTTAACAATTTTATACAAGCTGATTTTCAAATGTATAATTGATATTACTGATCAATCACGAAAACAGCCGTCAGCTGTCGCGACAGCGGTGGATGCGACATTATGAGACGGAAAATTCCCAAGTCAAAGGTTAATGAATGACAACCCGATTCCAGAAGATCGCCAATGGCGCTAGTAGATAATATCATTCAATCTTCCGTAATCGGATAATAGTTTAAAAATAGTGCAAATTAGTGTGTTTTTAGAGCCTACGGAATTTGAACGAGGGTTCGCGAACGTAGCTCGTAGGAGGCAGAACACCCTAGTTTCCTGCATAGTTGTAGTCTAAGAACTAGCAACGTTTTCGTCACTTGATTTTAGAAAGGCTCATTTTTCTATATCACCCCCCTTTTTACGGTGTAGTACGCATGCAGACGGTCTGGCTGGCGGGAGACGTTGCGTTTACCTGTGAGAGTAGGGGCAATGCAGGTAAAAAATTACAAAATTGCATTATAGTAGCAAGTTTTTTGTTTATAACATGTGTTCCTGCTAACTATTCGTGATATTAATCCATCATTCTCAGACGGTTTCAACATTGTTAAGATAGTGCCAGACCCTGAATTATGGGTAAAAAAAAAAAAGATCATCTTCATGTTATTTTAGCAAAGGTGAAATTTTAATATATTATTCTTTGTCTACCTGGAAAAACATAATTAATTTTCCAGACAAAAATTCCGTTGCTACATTAATGCTAGACCGATTTAAACATGGCGCCTATTAGAAGTGCCTATTAGGAGAGTTGGTAGCCAGTCAGTGACAGCCAAGCCTTAATTTTCACCAAAGCAACGATCGTTGCTTTGTATATATATATATATATATATATGTGTGTGTGTGTGTATGTGTGTGTGTATGTGTAATAATAAAAATATTTCGCCATTTTACCTTAATATTTATTCCAAATTCTTACAATATCTACCATTATTCCTGTCTTTTAATAATATCTTAAATATAAATTATATTTTAATTCCATACCTTTAATTAACATATTCTTCTAATTCTTATTCTAAAAATCTTAATCTGTTAAAAGCGACACTTCTTTGTAAAAACCCCTAATTTATTCCTTCATATTTTGAGACATTGGCCTTTTATTTCTTTAGAACGTTTCTTAATACCTTTTTTATTTTCATTAAAATTATCATTCGATATCCCAGCATTCATTGCACGTAAATCCCGTGTCTAATTTTTCACCTTTTTATTTTTACGCTTTTGATAAAGAGTACCTACGTTTCGTCATAGTTTTGCCCGCCTCGCACATCCTTTTCAACCAATCAATAAGCAAGCCACTCCTCTCTCTTCCCCTACCTGCCTCCTAACTAACTTCCCGTTGTCGCTTTCTTCGGTACGTCAACATATTCTATAGAGAATTGCTAGTATATAACATGCCTATACAGCCTTGGAAATCAGAATATTTACGTTTTTCTACTTGCTAATAAAACCTATGTCACTTGGCGGAGACGTTCTTCAAATCGGTGTTTCTCTTATATTTTAAGATCTTCGTTATTTTTCTATGGCGTAACATAGTCCAGTTATAAGTTTTAAATGGATTACTAGTGGAATTGTCTTTGCTTTTGTGAAAGCAATAACTTCATTGTTGATGAAAATGCAGCTTCCTTTTATTTCAACGGGAATATTTCCAGTGATTTCATAAAAATCCATTTTGATCACTTCGACTGCAAAAAATATGTGATTCTACCTATAAATTGCTTGCAATAAGTAATTTGTCAGTGGTTCTCCAACACACTTTACTATGAAATGGAAAAGTATTTCACTCACACATATATAGGGTAGATGTGCCAGTAATGGATCGCCTTCCAGTAATGGATCGCCTTCCAGTAATGGGCCACCTTCAACATTTTTCGCTTATAAAAAAATGACCAATAAAAATTTAGCTTTTTTGTATTTCATTAATATGTTCAGGGATGAGAGCGCACCGACCCGAATGTCCGATTTTTACCACTAAATTTTAATAGTATTCTCCACCGTAAAGAAATTCAGAAATTCTGTCCTTGAATAAGGTGACAAATACTATTAAAATTTAGTGGTGACAATCGGGCATTTGAGTGGGAGCGCTCTCATCCCTGTATCTTTTCTTTAAATTCTATTTTTAAATACAATCATAATATAAATTATCTATTACTTTTTGTGGGGTGTCCATTACTGGAATTTAGGGTGTTTTGATTTATTTCTGTTATTTACAATTAAATTTCGATTCACATTGGGAAATGTGACTATGAGCATGGTTAAATATTGTTGGTAGATTAATATAATATTAAAAAATAGGGAATATAACAATTATAACTATTAATTAAAAAATAATTTTTAAAGAAATTCCTTAAGGGTGTCCATTACTGGCACATCTACCCTATATTCTTTCCATATACCTGTATCGAACTTGTAATATCAGAGGGTCCTTTTGTACCTGAAACAGGGGGATTTTCCTCCAGCTGCACTTTCTGTCTCTGCGCCACTGGTACTTTGGAGGAAAAAAAAACTTTTTTTCATAGCGATTATGTTTATTTGGTCTCAGCCATGTGTCAATTAGAATTAATGTTTCTAGTTAAAAATAACTATTGAGCATTTTTTAAGTTAAATTTTCATTTGTTTACCAAAAATTATCCTAATTGATCCTTTTGTACAAATGCATCTGGTATTTTAAAACCAAATTAGCATTCCTGACGTTTTCTCTCATCTTGGATTTGTCCTCCTTTCCTTTATTTTTTGTCCCACATCACATTTAAATATTATGGAAATGTTATTCAATTTGCATCCATAACGAAAAACAAAATGCATTTGAATAAATATTTGCTTTTTTTTAATGACTTTCCCCCAGAGGATATTTTTCGTATCACAAGCGTTAAATATTTTTGCATTCATATCATAAAAGAATAATCACTATGAATAGAAAAAGAAAACGCAAATTGAGGTTTTCAACTAAAATATGTTATTCATGAGCTCTTGAATTTTAAAATTTCTTTTGATGGCGTGAAGACAGACTTGTGTCTCATTCAATATTATTTCGATCAGAAGATTATTTTTAAATGTTAAGATAAAAGTTTTCTTTTTCAATTGAATGTCTCTCAGGATGAAAATTTACAGTACCTCATTCATTTTTTAAGTAATAAGAATTGTATATTTAAAAAATACGTAAATTGATGATATACAGTAGAAACTGCTGCACTGTAAAAAAAGTCCTTCCGGCCTGTACCGGGAGGAAAAGGTAGCTTTCCTATATCTTCGTTTTAAAATTTTAGCTAATGTTACACGAAAGCAGCAAGTTAAAATGCAAAGAAACGTTTACAAAAGATTCGTTAATACTGAATTTGAATAAGAAATTCGCCAAATTATTGAGCAATAGCCAAATTGGCTTCATTTATGAAGACTTATTTTGGTCGCCAAATTTGGCGATATTTCGCCAAATGTCGCCAAGTTTGGCGAGAATTTGGCGCTAACTGATATGAATATATAGTTTTATGCGTATGATTGGGAAAATTATTACAACAATGAAAGAAAATAATTTGCGAGAAATCGCGTTAATGTGCTGTTTTGTTTCAAAATGTCAGCCACCCTAGAATTTTAAACTGCTCTATCTCAGCCATTTTTTAAGATAGAGGTAAACCAAAAAATGCTCTGGAATCCTCGTATCAAGGCCTAACACTTAATTCAAAAATAAATTTGAATTTTTAACTTTTTTGTATATTTATTTTAGTTTTAAATTTTTAAAGGGCCGCCATCTTGAAACAAAATGGCGGACCAAGCTGGCCAACGAACTCGGTCGAGACATTGGTGAGCTTAATACACACAATTAGTTTCATCAAAATTGATTTATAAATACGAGCGTTATCGTACGACATAGGTCAGATATATATATATATAATTATAATATCTATGAATTTCAAAAACATATCAAGTTCTAATATCATTCTACTAAAATCTTCAAAGAGATAATTAATGATATTGTGTAATCAGAATACCACATAGCTAATAATTAACTTGTGCAATCATAAAATTACCTTAGCATGTGCTTCAATGGTAATTAGCCAAATTTATTCATACCTGAAGAACAATTAAAAAGAAAGAGAGAGAAAGGGGAAAAAAATTATAAATTGGAGTTGCTATTAAGTAAACACAAATAGATTAATAAATTAATTATGAACATTATTCAGTGGAAAAACTGGACCACAAGAGAACCAATCAAGAATTGGATATGAAAAAACATATGTGGATGTACTGGTCAGCTTGGCTGCACCCACATGTGTTTTAAAAATAATTCAGTATTTCATAATTCTACTGGCATGATACTAAGAACAGTAGAATCAGCCAAGTATACTGAATTATTACCAGACAACAATTCGAAAAATTTAAAATTGGAAATATGTAAAATGTAAATAAAAAACCATTAAGAAATATATAATATATCACTTACTACGATTTTCCTAAAATCTTTATAAATCACCACACTAAATTACCACCAGATATCATTTTTTAAATAATATTTGAAATTAGAACCCTTAAATTGTAGAAAAAATGTTTTACTCACAAGAATGATACAGAATCCTCAAAATATATCAACTTCTGCATAATGATCAATTCCACATGGCACGTATCAAACATGTTGACATTCGAGTCGAGTTGAGAGAAATGATTTGAAAGACAAGTTGAGAGCTCATTTTTTTTTTTAAACACAACTCGATCAATGACACCCCAACACAAAATAATTCAAAAACACACAAAACTATTCTGTTGATAATACTCTTATAACAAAATTATATCCGTGAATATATAATTACTACATCTAATTTTAATTCCTGAAAGTAAAATTAATATACAAGCAATAGCTCCCTCTATAGTTAAATTAAAAATAATATCTATAATATCATCAACTAACTAAAACGTAAAGTGTCGCCATCTGTTGGTATTATAATTATTCATAATTAATATTTAGTTACATAT
The DNA here is from genome assembly GCA_963931845.1 of Maratus michaelseni. NCBI lineage: Eukaryota > Metazoa > Arthropoda > Arachnida > Araneae > Salticidae > Maratus > Maratus michaelseni. Next base: position 92,913,195 of record OZ007591.1, read on the forward strand.
CCATATTATTATTAACATTATCACTTCATTAGATTTTCACTTCATTAGATTTAATCAATATATAAATTTTAATAAACAATACTTCCTTGTAGTTTTTACATTAAATTCGAATAAAATCCTACAATATGAATAAATATACACAGAATTTATTCATCCTGCACAGCATTTCAGATATTCTTAACAAGAGTATATTTTGTAAAAGAGATATTATTTTAAAACAAAGTGCTATGCTGCCAGCTGTTTTAAACCACTGATATATATTATAAACTTATAATTAAATTATTAATTTTTTATTGTTACTTCTACTTAAATATATTTTAGACTTGTTATTAAATAATTAATGTATTGTTTATACTTATACTTAATTATATTTTACATTTCAGAGATTAATTTAATATCAAATTAAATAATCATTATTATTACTACTGTGCTTCAATCAAATTTATGCTATGCAGTAATTAAAAATACTCATTAAATTTAATTTCATAGATAAAAATAAAAAACTATATATATATTTATACACTTTGCAAATAGATATGTTTGTGAGTTATAATAACCAATGTTATCCATGTATAATTTTATGTTTTATTGTATAAGTTAAATTATAAATGTATGAAAACTGCTCATCAAAGACACCCTAAACATATGTGATCGGCAACGCACAATCACATACTATAGAGTGTATATAATGTTCAATCAAATTTTTAATTTCCTAATATGTTATAATTGTATTAATGTATGTTATAATTGTAATATTATATCTATTGTTATATGTTATCGCACATTAAAACAAAAATTTATTACGTACAGTGTTAATAATTAAATGATATAATAAATGTTATTTAAAAGAGTTGATAATTGAATTTATCATAAAAATTGGATAACCATATATTTTTGCTTGATCTCGAATAAATCTAATATTTTTGTTTTTATTTACATCTGAGCATAAGTATTTTATACGATGTAGATAATTGATAATTATATTTTTATATACAGATTTATGTAAACATGAAGCATAATTGGTAAAAATATTTACTATAAATGGAAAATCAAATCTCTTATCATAAATATCAAAAATTAATTTATAATTATTATTAATATTGATTTTTAAGTCAAGAAAGTTAATATTATTATTAATTAAATCATTTTCGCTTAATTTAAGTTGAGTAGGATAAAAATTGAGTGGTGATGTGCAATTTTTTTCATTGAAATAAAATTTGATAATGTCATCAATATAGCGATAAAATACATAATCATTGTTCGTACTAATATTTCTTTCATAATAATATAAGTAAAGGTCAGAGAGAATACTAGATGCTGTTCCGCCCTGCGGAATTCCCTGGCATTGTTTATAAATAATATTGTCATATATGATGTAATTATTATGCAATGTAAAATCTAGTAAAGTTTTAAAAAAATTTACTGAAATATGTTCTTTTAATTTTAATTGAGATTTAAATTCTTTAAATAATATACACATTGTTTTATGTAAGTCTTTTATATCAATGTTATTAAATAAATCATTAAAATCCAATGTTTTTATGAATTTTACCGGATTGATATTATGTATTTTATTAATGAGTTGAAAACTGTTTTTTAGGCAATGTTGGTTATTATGTTTTAACGTTATATCATATATCTGCTTTAAAATATTAAGTAGTAAATTACTTGCATTATTATTATATGTGTTACACCCGATGGTAACAGTGCGAAATTTAATAGGATTTTTATGAAATTTTGGAATTATAACAAGATAAGGATAATTTAAATTATTACATTTGATTTTTAGTAATTTGTGATAATTTAATAATTTTCTATTATTTATTTCAATATTTAATTTAGTTTTATTAAAAATATTACTTGTGTTGATTGCATTGTGAATTAACACTTTATAGTATTCTTTACAAATGATAGCATAATTATTTGGAGATTTATCTACAAAAGTAATTATAAATTTGTTTTGTAATTCTGATATATGTTTATTTATATTATTAAAAGCTGCATGTGTAATATGATGATAATTTTTTATAATTTCATTTTTCATTTTATCTATAACAGAAAATCTCCATTCACTAAAATACTCGATTGGTTTATTGTAATCAATCGCAATTTTATATATAAATAAATCAATATCTTGAATAAACTGCAATATTATGGATTTGATATTACACTTATATGGAAGGCGAAATTTTGTTCCATTATGCATTAAGTTTTGTAAAATAGGTTGTTCTACAATATTAAGATCACCAGTAATGATATGACCATGTGTTGTATTTATGTACTTTTGATATTTTGGGTCATTACAATAACATGGATAATTATTTGAAGAGACCATTTGTTTTGCAAAAGAATTGTAATTAAAAATTTTACGTCCAAGTGTGCGATTATATTTGTATGTCTTGTGAATGGTAAAATTTTTTATTGGAAAATTGTTAGTAATGTTGTTTATTATATTGTGTAAATTGATATTATTAAATACGTGATTGGAAAAATTTATAATTAATTGTGTATTATTAGTTTTATATTTAGGTTTATTAGAAAGACATGTATTTAATAGGTTTGCTCTCTATATATAAATCAACATTTGAAAGGAGGGTGGTTTTGGGGTCTGGGGGTCATGATCGTTGAAAATATATCGAACTTTTCTGGAATTGCTTTCCACCGAACGGCTGCGATAGGTAGCTTTATACTTTTTTGTATTGAAAGTTACCTAAAAGACAAACGTTGTTTAATCTACGAAAATATTACATAACCACGTACGAAAATATACAATAACCTCTTACAAGTTACCCACGATTCCGAAACACATTCTTTATCTTTAGAAGAGTCAGAAACCAATGTATTTTCGAAATTTAAAGAAAAAATTATAAAATCAGAGTTTCTTTTAATGTCACTGATTTACGGAAACGTTTCTGAGTAGTTTTAGGTAGCTTTCAATACAAAAAAGTATAAAGCTACCTAATGCAGCCGTTCGGAGGAAAGCAGTTCCGGAGAATTTCGATATATTTTCACCGATCATGACCCCCAGACCCCAAAACCACCCTCCGTTCAAATGTTGATTTATATATATAGATATATCCATATATATAATGTGCAGTTTTCATACATTTATAATTTAACTTACACAATAACACATAAAATTATACATGGATAACATTGGTAATTATAACTCACAAACATATCTATTTGCAATATATACAAATATATATATAGTTTTTTATTTTTTATCTATGAAATATTAAATTTAACAAGTATTTTAATTACTGCATTGCATTAATTTGATTGTAACACAGTAGTAATACTTATAATTATCAATTTTATAAATTTTGAGCTAATTTGAATTGTTTATGAATTATTTAATTTGATATTAAAATTAATCTATGAAATATAAAATATAATTAAGTATTAGTATAAATAATACATTAATTATTTAATAACAAGTCTAAAATATATTTAAGTAGTAGTAACAATAACATTAATTATTTAATTATAAGTCTATAATATATATCAGTAGATTAATACAGCTGGCAGCAAAACACTTTTATTTTTAAAAATAATATCTATTTTACATAATATACTCTTATTAAGTATATCTGAAATGCTGTGCAGGATGAATAAATTCTGTGTAGATTTATTCATATTGTAAGATTTTATTCGAATTTAATGTAAAACTATTAGGTAGTATTGTTTTTTTTAAAATTTATTTATATAATTAAATCTAATGAAATGTATATGTAACTAATAAAGTGGATATGCAAATAGATATTAATTATGAATAATTATAATACCAACAGATGGCGACTCTTTACGTGTCAGGTAGATATGATAATATTATTAATATTATTTTTAATTTATTTATAGAGGGAGCTATTGCTTGTATATTAATTTTACTTTCAGGAATTAAAATTAGATGGAGTAATTATATATTCACGGATATAATTTTGTTATAAGTGTATTATCACCAGAATAATTTTGTGTGTTTTTGAATCATTTTGTGTTGGTGTGTCATCGATGGAGTTGTGTTTAAAAAAATGTGCTCTCAACTTGTCTTTCAAATCATTTCTCTCAACTCGGTTGTCAAAATTATGTGCGTGCCATGTGGACGTGGATATTATGCAGAAGTTTCTATATTTTGTGGATTCAGGATACTTAATGTGAGTAAAATATTTTATTTACAATTTAAAGGTTCTAATTTCCAATATTATTTCAAAAATGATATCTACTGGTAATTTAGTGAGGTGATTTATAATGTTTTTAGGATAATCGATGTAAGTGAATTATATTATATATTCTTAATGGTTTTTTATTTCCAATTTAAATATTTCCAATCTTATTTTTTCCAATTGTTATCTGGTAATAATTCAGTATACTTGGTTGATTCTACTATTCTTAGCATGATGCCAGTAGAATTATGAAATACTGAATTATTTTTTAAAACACATGTGGGTGCAACCAAGCTGACGAGTACATCTACATGTGTTTTTTCATATCCAATTCTTGTTTGTTCTCTTGTGGTCCAGTTTTCCATTGTATAATGTTCATATTTGATTTATTAATCCATTTGTATCTACTTAATTGCAACTCCAATTTATAATTTTTTCCCCTTTCTCTCTCTTTTAAAAAAAAATATCATTCAGGTATGAGTAAATTTGGCCAATTACCATTGAAGCACATGCTATGGTAAAATTATGATTGCACATGTTAATTATTAGATATGTGGTATTCTGTTTACACAATATCATTATTTATCTCTTTGTAGATTAAAGTAGAATGATATTAGAGCTTGATATGTATTTTGAAATTCATAGATATTATAATTATATATATATATATATATGTAGCATTTTGACGAGGTTGAGATATTACGATGAATACTATTCGATGAAAAGATGGCAGTCCTTCAATGATATAGCAAGTTGCAGTCGAATTTAGCGAGTATGGCGAAGTAGTAAGGCAATGAAATGAGATCACAGAATTTCTCCAGTAAATCCAGCCAATCTCCAGACAAATAATTTTATTAGAAGACGAACAACATATAAACGATTCCCAAAGGGTCTAAAACTTATATCCCTCGGGCTAACGTTGCTTCACTTCATTGAATTAAGATGTTATTGGGCCAGTTGAATATTCTACGGTCATACAAATACCAGACACATACTTGTTTAGCTTCCGAAAACGTCAAAAATCTGCCGCTCCGACCGGCGCAGGCGAGTTTTAATCTCTCCGCGGAAACATACACAGAATTACGTCACGAGCGCTCAACCCAATGAGTGAGAAGCTAGCTCCAGCCCAACGAATGAGGCTAGAGGGCGAGGCTAAAACATTAAAGAATCCCTTTACTTGGGTGCGGACCAATTTAGAAGTTAAAATCCCAAGCGCGCGAAAAATTCAGAGCAATAATAATAATAATAATAAAAAGAAAATGGCTTTTAAAAAACATTCGAAATGAGAACGCGTCTCAGAATTTTATAGATTGGGGAACTGATAAAAGTTACGAATGATCTTAAATTTTAGATTAAGATTTGGAATAAAATAATTATTAATATACGGATACTTACTTTTAAAAGGACTTTAAATAGGAATAGATATTATTAAGAATTAAGGAAATACTGACTATGACAGAAGTTAGATTAATTTTAAAATATTAATGCGAATAAAATGGAAGGATACGAAGGAAATAAATTTTTATATAACATTATCCCCCTCCCCCCTCTAAAAATCCGAATGACGGGTAGATCCGATGATCTACAAGTTCATTAAGGCAAGCAAGAATTTGGATTACAAAATATTTATCTGGTATTCTAGTTAATGCCAAAATTCTTTCATTTTATTAAAGTTAATTCAATAGTTATTTTTGTAAACGCGAACCTCTGGGAATTGTTTAAATACAGAAATACATACAATTACAATATAAATAAGTTAATAACAAATAATTTTTTTTTTTTTTTTTTTTTTTTTTTTTTTTTTTCACTCTTCAAACATAAATAGTGAAAAGGATGAAAATGAAGTAAACAAAGCATTTCTGTCTAAGCAGTGAAAAGTATAAATGTCTAATAGTCCTCTTAATCAGTAACAGTCTGAGTCATAGACCTCTCATTTCCAATAAAGTTTGAAGGCACAGATATGTCAAGTATTAGCCAGTAATACAGTTTATGGCAATACAGTGTATTGATTCTGTAGTAGGATAATTCCAGTTAATCATAAAGTCCAAAAACATAAGAAAGTTCCATCACTACTAAGTTCAATAAACAATAAAAGTGCTTGTTTGTGATGCTTGATAAGTTTTGTGCCTTGTTAGTGCACTTATTAAGTGAAGTCCAGTCAGTTAATAATGTTCCATCAATTAGATATGAGTATTAGATGTTTTGTTAGTAAGATGTGACTGTTTATCATCAACTAATATACTATCAGTGGTTCTCTTTTATCACAATTCTCAAGAATATTCTCTTTTATAATCTTATCACATAATAAATAACAACAAAAAATTTATAATAACAACATAATAATATCAACAATAACAAACAACTTCAAAATAATACTAAATCAGTAATTCATCTGTATATAATTTTAATTCCTCATTCTTTTTCAATACCAGTGAGGAATGAAAATATACTTAATAAAATGAAACAAAAATAATAAATAGTAAACTAAGAAATATCTGTGAAAAATTATCAACAATTCAGTAAGATAATGTGCTCTCTGTTTTCAGTCAAACAAGAAAAACATAAGCTGCTCAATGAAAATAAGACCTTGAAGTGTATGGTGGATAATAAGTTTAATTATTACTATTAGTAGAGAGTTTTATTCTATTATTATAATTTAATTTAATCCAGTGAATTTTTATTCAATTTATTTTAATTTAATGTATTATTCTAATCTAATTTGCTATTCCAATTTACTTTATTGTTCTAATTCAATTCAATCCAATATAAAAATTCTTAACTCAAATCAACTAATTTACGCCTGTTTAAAAAGTTAACTCAAGCAAAAATATTGGCAGTAATATTCTTGGGAATTCCTATATTCAAGAACGTACTGTTATACAGAAGAGAATTGATTAGTCAATTATAATTTGATTTCATTAAATTTAGTTAATTTTTGCTTTACTAAGTTTAATATTAAGCTATTGATTTAACATTAGTTTGTTGTTGCTCATGGGATAACTTTAATTTGTCAGGAGGGTAATAAGGGCGTAATTTTGATACATGGACTATTTCAGTAAATTTATTTTGAGTCTGTCTATTAATTTCAACATTTACATCAGATAATTTTTTAAGGATTTGATAGGGACCACTAAAAACTTGTGAGAGCTTTCTGGTATTGGGATAATGGAATTCTTCATAGATAACAAGATCTCCTATCTCAAATTTTGGCTCCACATAATTTCTATCATAATATTTTTTACTTTTCCAGTAAAATTCATCCGTGCGTTTTTTAGCAATGTTGAGGGCTTCCTGGACAGGAGGGTAATAATTTTGCTTAAGAGGGGAATCATAGGGTAATTTGCCAAAAAGTAAATAAGCAGGAGGGAATTTGGTTATGGAATGGGGTGTATTATTGTATTCATTAACTACTTCACTCAGAAGTTTGGTCCAAGGAATTTTGGATGTAGTAGAATTAACTTTACACTTTAATCTTGTAACTATTGATTGATTCACTCTCTCACATTTGCCATTCGTTTGAGGGTGATGTGATGTGGTTAAACGTTGCTTAATATTGTGATTCCTCAAAAATTTTTTAAATCTAGGTGAAGTAAAGGCTGCATTCCTATCACTTAATACCTTCTGAGGGTACTTCTTTACATTAACCTGTATATCGAAAATTTTGTTGAAACAGAATAATTGTTGAGGGAATTGAATATTGAAGACTTGTTTTAAGCAATTTGTGTATGTTTCTGTGGTAACACTTTTGGAAGGAAATGCCCAAACATATCTGGTTGCATGGTCTATGATGATGTGTAGATATTTTTTGGTGGAGTTATAATAATTGAATCCTCCCACAGTATCAATAGAAAGACATTCAAAAGATTCATCTGTGGTGGGCATAGCTTGTAATAAGCCAAATTTTTTCTGTCTGGGTTTTTTATTCTTTTGACAAATATCACAATGTTTTACAAAATTGGTTATATCTTGCGTCATGTCAGGCCAATAATAATTAGGGGAGATTAAATTTAACATTTTTTGTATACCAGGATGACCAAATTTTTCATGAGCAACATTTAGTATTTTTCTCCTTAAAGACATGGGGACTACTATTTTTCGAAATCCTTTCCTTTTAATAATCATAAGTCCATTTTCATTTAGATAATTTTTACCACATACATTATCTTTTTCCTGCCTCTCTATAATTTCTTTAACGTCCAGAAGAAAAGTAAGTGGTTGAATAAAATGTGAAACCGGGTTTCTCGACAACATGTCAGCTTCGACATTTGTGGATCCCTTTTCGTAAACAATATTATATTCAAACATGCTCAACTTCAAAGACCATCTAAATAACCTGCCTCTCAGATGTTTAGTATTTTTTAACCATACAAGAGATGCATGATCAGTATGAATGGTAAAATTTACACCATGAAAATAATGATAGAATTTGTCTAACGTGTCAATGATGGCAAGACACTCTAACTCGGTAATAAAATAATTCTTCTCATAACTTCTCAATCCTCTAGAGTAATAAGCAATTGGATGTAAAAAATTATTACTATCAGGTTGTTTTAAGACTGCACCTACTGCCACCTGTGAGGCATCAACAAACATATGGAGGGGTAACTTAGGGTCATAAATTTTTAAGATAGGTTTGGCTATTAAGGCATCTTTTAATTTTTGAAAAGAATTTTGACAATCTGTATTCCATTCCCATAATGTATTTTTCCTGAGTAATCTGTTAAGAGGGACTCGAATTTCGGCATATTTATCTATAAACTTGTGATAAACATTGATAGATCCTAAGAATCTCTGAAGTTCTTTTACATTTGAAGGGGGTTTTAGTTTTTTTATTACCTCAATATTAGCATTAGCAGGGGTTAATGTGCCATTCTGGATGGTATATCCTAAGAAGTTAATTTTACTTTGAACAAAATTACATTTAGATAGTTTAAGTTTAATGTTTTCACGTCTACATAATTCAAATATTTGGCTTAAATGTTGCATGTGTTCTTCTAATGAGGAAGAAAAAATAATGATATCATCAAAATAATGGCAAGCAAAGTCTATTTTGTATTTAGTAAGTATTCTTCTAAGGGTTCTATTAAATATCGGGGGGCCTAATTTAATCCCGAAGGGCAGAACTAACCATTCAAAGAGCCCAAAGTTGGTAGCAAAAGCCAATTTCTCAGTATCGGATGGATGTATGGGTATGTGCCAGTAGCCAGAGGCTAAATCTAAAGTTGAAAAATACTGTGCACTACTCAGTTTATCTAAAATTCCATCGATACGAGGTAGGGGTTCGGCGTCATTTTTCATTATTGCATTTAATTTTCTATAGTCAACACATAATCTAGTTTTTTTACCTTCTTCTCTTTTCATTACTAATGTAACAGGGGCAGAATAGGGACTATTGCTCTCTTTAATTAAACCAGCATCTAATAGTGAATGAATTTGATCCGAAATCTCTTTTTCTTCTAAAGGGGAAGTTCTGTATGGCCTCAGATATATTGGTAGGTCAGAATTAAGAAAAATACGTTGCGTTTCAATATTAATTCTCCCGACATCAAATTTATTTTTAGAAAAAATGTCTAAATAATCCCTTATACTTTCCCTTAAAGTTTCATTTTCTATAGAATTTATTTCCCCAATTAATTTAGAATTATCAACATTAGATGGGACAAAGGATTGAGGAGATATGATCTTTCCATAATCGGGTTGCACTCTCTGATAATCATAGTTAACATTAAAATGAAGTAATCTTAATTTATCACTGGATATGCTCTTAGATTCATTTAAAACAAGGTCTCCTTGTAATACTCGACATGTAGCACAATCAATAATTAAATCAAACTTACAGCATTCTTGTAAACCTAATATAGCATAATCTAAATTTGTATTACATATCAAAAATCTAATATTTTGTTGCACATTACCTAATTTAAACAATAAATTACAAGCTTTATCTATTACAACAGTTCCTTTGGCTTGGCCAATAATAACAGGTGGAATATTTATAACTTTAGCATTTAACAATTTAACAAATTTAAAAGGTAAAATAGCCAAAAAGGTTGATAAAGGTAAATAAAGGTTGAGCCAGAGTCAATCACACGAGGAAGTTCCCTGTTATTTACATATCCTGATATAATTAACTGTCATATATTATCAGTAGATGGTTGTGGTTGTCTAAGAGGGGGTGCAGAAGATTGCAAAGGGCTCACATTGAATACACAATCCCTCTCCCAGTGGTAAGCATTTTGGATACCTCTATTTAAACACATTCGACATGGTCTACTTGGATAATTTCTCTGAAATTGGGTAGTAGGCAACCTAGGATTGATAAATCTAGAATTTGGAGCATTAAAATTGCTCTGTGAATGAAAATTGGAATTTGGCATATGAAAATTTCGACTTGGGCGAACCCAATGTCTAGGTGCCTGATCATATTGTGGCAATGATCTACAATTCTGAAAATTACTCCTAGAATTACTATTGTTGACATGGGAAGTAGGATTTACTACTAGCTGTTTAGCCATTAGGTACCAGTCTATTGTATTTTTTGGAGGATTACTAATCATATAATTCTGGTATTCAGGTTTGAGACCGTCTGTTAATCCTTGTACTATTATAGTTTCACATAAACAAAGTTGTCTACCTATTTCAACCTTTTTTCGAAAGTACTTATCCAAATCATTGAGATCATTTAATTTCATAGAAGCAAATTCTGAAAATCGAGGAACATGAACAGTTATGAATTTTTCAGTAAGAATATCAGTTATTTTGTCAAAAGCTTTACATTCTAAACATTCATTGATAAATACCTTCAGAGCCTCTCCTTTCAAATATTTTGAAATATTTTTAATCTTCCAATTTTCATCTTTCTTTTCAGAAAGGCATGTTTTGTCAAAATGGTTTAACCAAGATTGAATGTTCATTCCAGATTCGAAATCAAAAGGAATGATGTTTATTTCGTTTTCACTCATTTTGTGATCACCAAGGACTTTTACAAGTCCAGATCGCAATAACATTAATATAAAAATTAAAGAGAATTAACACAACAGATGTAAAATAAAATTTAAATTAAATAACAAATGTAAATACCTCCATCTCTAATAAATAATGATAGCAGTAATAATAATACAACAAATAAGAAAATCTGAGCGAAACTTAAATAACATAAAAATAAATAAAATAATAAATAATACATACAATAATAACTTTTTTCAACTTACGTAATTCCGTTCACAAGTTGTCTGCCTTTTACTTTTTGAAATTTTAATACGACCAATAATTTTATTAATTAATTTGTAGAATGATAATTTTTTATCATTTTTTTCTGTAAAAGAAAATATTATTTTGATCATTCCGTCATGATTGAGAGGTGGTTTTGTAGAACATTCACACTGGTCTGCATCTGGTATTTCCAGGGATAAATTATTCCAACACTTTTTGAAATATTCGATGCATATTTTGATGAGTATCAGTTGCACACACCACAATAAAAATATACAGCATCCGCATTCAGCAACATATCACAGCTTCTCCGTTTATCAGACGATCAGAAGAACACTAATCAACATACTCTTTGCGAGAACTAGACGCATATTCTTCGCTATGAAGATGTACAACAGTCGCCGGCAATACATTCGCAGCTCATCCCTCCATCAGAACATTGGCATAGCTCAGCGCAAGTTCATGGAATCCTGACCGGCTTTTTTGTAGCATTTTGACGAGGTTGAGATATTACGATGAATACTATTCGATGAAAAGATGGCAGTCCTTCAATGATATAGCAAGTTGCAGTCGAATTTAGCGAGTATGGCGAAGTAATAAGGCAATGAAATGAAATCACAGAATTTCTCCAGTAAATCCAGCCAATCTCCAGACAAATAATTTTATTAGAAGACGAACAACATATAAACGATTCCCAAAGGGTCTAAAACTTATAGCCCTCGGGCTAACGTTGCTTCACTTCATTGAATTAAGATGTTATTGGGCCAGTTGAATATTCTACGGTCATACAAATACCAGACACATACTTGTTTAGCTTCCGAAAACGTCAAAAATCTGCCGCTCCGACCGGCGCAGGCGAGTTTTAATCTCTCCGCGGAAACATACACAGAATTACGTCACGAGCGCTCAACCCAATCAGTGAGAAGCTAGCTCCAGCCCAACGAATGAGGCTAGAGGGCGAGGCTAAAACATTAAAGAATCCCTTTACTTGGGTGCGGACCAATTTAGAAGTTAAAATCCCAAGCGCGCGAAAAATTCAGAGCAATAATAATAATAATAATAATAAGAAAATGCCTTTAAAAGACATTCGAAATGAGAACGCGTCTCAGAATTTTATAGATTGGGGAACTGATAAAAGTTACGAATGATCTTAAATTTTAGATTAAGATTTGGAATAAAATAATTATTAATATACGGATACTTACTTTTAAAAGGACTTTAAATAGGAATAGATATTATTAAGAATTAAGGAAATACTGACTATGACAGAAGTTAGATTAATTTTAAAATATTAATGCGAATAAAATGGAAGGATACGAAGGAAATAAATTTTTATATAACATATATATATATATATATATATATATATCTGACCTATGTCATACGATAACGTCCGTATTTATGAATCGATTTTGATGAAACTAATTGTGTGTATTAAGGTCACTAATGTCTCGACCGAGTTCATTGGCCAGCTTGGTCCGCCATTTTGTTTCAAGATGGCGGCCATTTAAAAATTTAAAACTAAAATAAATATACAAAAAAATAAAAATTCAAATTTATTTTTTAATTACGTGTTAGGCCTTGATACAAGGATTCCAGAGCATTTTTTGGTTTACCTCTATCTTAAAAAATGGCTGAGATAGAGCAGTTTGAAATTCTAGGGTGGCTGACATTTTGAAACAAAACAGCACGTTAACGCGATTACTCGCAAATTATTTTCTTTCATTGTTGTAATAATTTTCCCAATCATACGCATAAAAGTATATACAGTGGAACCCCGATTTTACGTTTTTCACGGGGACAGCAGAAAAAAACGTACGAAACGGGAAAACGTAAAATCGAGGTCAAATAGAGAAAAACACTTTAAGAAAACAAATTATACAAAAATAAACTTACCAATACCATATTAGTATTTTAAAAAGTCTGTTATTCTTTATTGCGTTTTCTTTTTAAGTGTAATTTCACATATACTCTATTTGCAATAGTTGCAAGTTTTTGCTATTTTTTTCGTAATTTTCCTGTCCAGTTAAAATTTCTTTAAAATTTTTAAACTCGCAATGGCCTCTGCCGATGAGGGCACGATGTCTCCTGGATCTTCATCAATATCATCCTCACTTCAATATTGCGAAATCAAATCGGAAATAGTCTGAATGTCTGTGGTAGCGATAACATCCTTATCGCAATCAATGTACTCATCAACATTGATATCTACAAGTATAAATCATACTCTTTTGCGTAGTCTTCCATAAAAAGCTCTTCCGGCGGCGTTTCACTGTTAATTTTGGATTTTGAAAATTCTCAATTCAGAAAAGCATTTGACATGCATTTTTCATCTACACCATTCCACGCCGATGAGATGAAATGAAATGCATCCGGTACATTTAGCTTCGTTTTCTAAGCATCTCGAAGCTACAATGAATCAAGTGAAAAAAGACCTTTTCTTACCAGTTTCTTTCTATAATGCATTTTGGAGGATTTGTGTATTCTCAAGTTACGTGGCTGAAGTAAACTGGTACAGTTGGGTGGGGAAAATTCTATACGCTTATTCTTCAAATTCCGATTAACAAGAGTGCACTGGTCTACGAATAAAGTTATTTTTCGCTTTTGTAAGCTCATTTTTATATTCAATTTTCTTACAAAATCTTCAAAAAGATTTAGGGTCAGCCAAGCATTGTGGTTGGCATTGTAATCTGTCGGCAAACTTTTAATGTTTTTGAAGCATCGGGGCTTCTTGGATTTACCAATCACAAAGAGTGTTAGCTTCTCAGTTCCGTAATAACAAAACTGTTAATCACACTTTTGATAGCTTCCGACTGTGCCACGTTTCTCCTTTTACGGTGTATGTTCTATCAGGGAAGAGATAAAAAAAAACAATCCGATCTCATCTGCGTTAAAGATGGCTGTTTTGAGTAATTACACACAAGAGAAGGCAAAGTTTTTGTCCATCCATTCCTCAGTGACCGCAGTATTTACTCCATCTGCCTCACTACAAATAAACTTGTAAAACAAATTATACCTCTTCTTGAATCTGTCGATCCAACCGTTGGATGCCATGAAATTCAGCATTTCAAGTCGAAAAGAAATTTCAACAGCCTTTTTTTACAAAATTGAGCCATTGATTGGAATCTTGGTAGCACGGGCTTGTTTAAACCACTCGTATAGAATCTTTTCCAGTTCCTTAAAAGGAGAGGTTTCCAATGTTTTTCTTTTCTTTGATAGTTATCCCAGTTTTTCTGATTTAAATTACACAGAGACCTCTTTAGGATGGTTTGTAACGTGGAATAAGCAATACCGAACAATTTTACGCGATCCACTGTAATTCCTTTGGAAACTTTGGATTTTTCGATAATTTTTGCCTTTTCGGCTAAGGAGAAACATTTTCTTTTAGACATCCTACTTTTTACTGGCAATCACTAAGAGATGGCAAAAGAAAGCCCCCCCCCCCACCTCCGATAACACATGAAGCAGGTTTGGTCAAGTTCCGATAAACGAATAATAGTTCTTCGTTACTTTGAACTGTTTTTGGTAACAAACAACCAGTTGACCAATTGAAAAGCATTTTTGTTCTTTTGAAAATTTTTCCATGAGTGAAAAAAAAAATTTCCTGAGGTACCTTGCCTAAAATGACGTACCAAGCGGGAAACGCTAAGAGTAAATAACGTAGAATCGAAGTACTTTTAACATTATCGGAATAGGAATTTTCTGGGACCGACGAAAAATAACGTAGGAAGCGGGATAACGTACAAAACGGGTTACGTAAAATCGGGGTTCCACTGTATTCATATCCGTTAGCGCGAAATTCTCGCCAAAATTGGCGACATTTGGCGACCAAAATAAGTCTTCATAAATGAAGCCAATTTGGCTATTGTTCAATAATTTGGCGAATTTCTTATTCAAATTCAGTATTAACGAATCTTTTGTAAACGTTTCTTTGCATTTTAGCTTGCTGTTTTCGTGTAAGATTAGCTAAAATTTTAAAACGAAGATATAGGAAAGCTACCTTTTCCTCCCGGTACAGGCCGGAAGGACTTTTTAAAGTGTATTAGTCAGTTTTCTCAAACCAGAATATCGGTTTTGAGGATTCTGTTGATTCTCAATTAAATATTTTCGGCTGCGTGTAATTCAATTTATACATGCAAGAGTAACAAAATAATATTAATTTTAATGTTAATGTTAATGCTGTTAATTTATGATGTTTGTCGTAAAATATGTCTGTTGAACATGAAAATGTTTACTTGAGAATTTATAGCATCTAAAAAACCTATATTCCAGGTTGAGAAAACTAATTAATACTCTATAAAATCTACTTGGAAACGTTTCAGAAAATCAGTCGCTACAAAAGAAATTTTGTTTTTGAAAATGCTCTTCTAAATGTAAGATATACACTATTTTCTGAGACAATTTAAAAAATGTATAGTATAGTATTTAATATTTTGTAATTCCTAAAATACCAAAACAATTGATGAAATTTCTAAACAAACGGTATTTACAAATAAAAGTTTTAAGTTTTTGCCGTTATCTTGAAGTGCTGATATTTTTCTTACAGCAGTACATTCTCAAAATAAATAAATAAATAAAAAATAAATAAATAATAAATAAATAAAAAATAAATAAATAATAAATAATAAATAAATAAATAAATAAATAAATAAATAAAATAATAATAATAGTAATAATTCTACTACTAAAACTATAATAATAATAATAGTAATAATTCTACTACTAAAACTATAATAATAATAAGCGGTTTAACTTTAATATGATTAATTTTTGAGGAATGAGAGATTTTTAATAAAAAAATTAAGAGATTTTTTTATATTTATAATTAGAGGAGAAGGTCCAAATTTTCAAAAAAATGGTTTTTATTTTATTTTCAATCTAGATCCTACAAATTTGAAAATTAGTAGAGGGAAAAGTCATGGTAAGGTACCTCGATATGTTTCACATCCGCCTAGAAAAATTAATTCAGTTTAAAAAGCGTTTTATGCTTATAAAAATAAAAAATCCGAAAGTCAGCAAAATTTCATTTTAGAAAATGGGGTCTATATGCCGGCTATGTCAGTTTTTAAAAAAATAATCCCACAAATAGGGCTAATTTCGCTATTTAAGAGAGAAGAAAGGCACATTTTATTGATTAATAACATTTAATATGTACAGAGAGAACATGAGAAGTTTAATAAACAAGCATTTTTATCAAATTTATAAAAAATATTAACGACTATCTCTGACAACCTACTTTTTATTCTGTTCCTAGTTTTGTTTTTAACGTGTTAAACAAATAAAACTTTTCTTTTTGAAATGTTGATTGTTTTACCTATAAAAATTACAAACATAGTAATCAATCTCTGCTTCGCTGCAGTCGCTATGGATCCACACATCGCATTCTAAACATCGAACCCAGAGTTCTCCCTTCTTGTTTTATTTACAGAGAAAGCACCCTCGCAGAAGACACAAATTGTATCATCTTCCTCTGTGAGATATCTTCGTTTTTAACTTTTTAAAAATCCAATTTCTGTCCCTTTCACTTGTATTTCCTTATTTTTTTCTCCGTTAATTTTCTTCTTTCTCTTCCCATTTATTACGGTCGATTTTGGAGTGTCCAACAAATGACGCAACAAAGCAATTCAGCGTCCATGATTCCATAAATTCATTTATTTTCCTCCTTTCCACGCGGAGGAAACCCAGAGTGGTCCAAATACCCGTTACCCGGTATTTAGACCGCTCTGGATGGCTAGTTTTTGGACCCTGACATATTTAAGTTAAAACCAATATCAATAATTCATAATAGTCAAATACCAATAACGTGCGTGCGGCATTTGGGAGTTAAATATGTCTAGAAAACAATTTAATCTTTAATTCAGGTCAATATACGATCAACATCCATATATTTAAACCGAAAAGCGCATTCTGTCAAATCCACATGAAAAGCGTCTCTTTGCGCATGTGTCAACGTTTTTTTGAAGGCCCCTCAGAAACGGGAAACCTGATTTATTAACCCAACCCTCACCTGTTTAGCCTAAGGGGATTGAAAAGTGTTGATTGAAAACGGATGAAGTCGTACCATTGCATTGAAAGCATAGACCTTCTAATTTATTTTTGCTCTGAGGTTGAAAGCTAAAGCTTTTTCTTTAAAGAAATCATGTTTTCACTACTAAATATGCATATTTTTTCGCAAAATTTTAAAGGAAGCTTGGATACAGTTATATTTGTAACCGATTGAGATGTCAGAGAGTTCGGAAGATGAGAACTTTTTTCATTGCTATGTTAAAGGAGCCGATGCGAAAACAAAACAAAAAAAAAGCAAGAAGAAAACATTTCGTTTACAATTAAATAACAACATTTTTTCACAAAATTTTTACACGGGCTGTAAAACCGTTTTATTTATAACCAATAAAGATTTCAAAGAATTCGGACAAAAAGTTTTTTATTTTAAAACTATGAAACGACCCTAAGTAAAAAAAAAACAAAACAAAACAAAAACAAAAAAAAAAAAACAAACAAGAAAATGAGCGTTTTTATAACTAAATATCAATATTTTTTCGCGAATTTTTCATTTAAAAATGTAATTTCATACAAAATCGGGTTAAAGATGTAAAATAAAAAATACTTGATGTTTTTTTAATTTATTTATTATCACGGGCCCGGGCAACGCCGGACGGGGGTCAGCTAGTTTTTTTTTTTTAAAAAATCATAAACACATACCTGAAAAACTTCTGATATCCCAGATTTTATCGTGTCGACACTTTTGCTCTTACTGTTTGTAAATGAGACAGACTTCACCGACGCATTGCTTATGCCTTTTTCTCTTAATTAAAGGTACAAACTCTGCCTGTCGCCCCTAGGCTACACTGCGCTCAGCTCGCAGAACACCTATTAGCCGGTATTTGGACCTTCTCACCTAGTAATTTATAATTTTTTCTAATTAATTTAAATGTTAACTGTTTCATTCTATTTCTCTTAACAATATTCTAAATTATTTTGAAAATTCGCATATTGATACAATAAATAGAAATTTAAAAATTCCTTCCGGCTTGTACTGGGAAGAAAAGGTAGTTTCCAAATTCCATGTTTTTAAAAATTATATTCATTTTACTCAAACACCCGAAGCTAAAATGCTTGGAACCCGATTATAGAAGATTAAATCCCGGTTTTCGTCAATACTGAATTGGAATGCGAATTTCAGCAGGAGAGTTACAGCATAACAGAACTCAGATTGTTTTAAAATGGTCAACCACTCTAGAATTACAAATTGCCATATCTCAGCCATTTTTTAAAAGATAAAACCAAACAAAAAGTGCTCCGGAAATCCCGTATCCCGATCTAACACTTAAAGGAAACAACATTTTCAATTTATAAATTTTTTGTACATCTTTTTGAATTTTTAAAAAATAAATTTTTTTTAACTGGCCGCTATTTTGAAACAAGATGGCGGATCAAGCTGGCCAACGAACTCGGTCGAGACCTTCGTATGTCTATGCACATACTCAGTCACATCCAAATCGGTTCATAAATAAGAGAGTTACAGCATGGCAAATGTCATATATATATATATCACCACTCAATTTTTATCCTACTACTCAACTTAAATTAAGCGAAAATGATTTAATTAATAATAATATAAACTTTCTTGACTTAAAAATCAATATTAATAATAATTATAAATTAATTTTTGATATTTATGATAAGAGATTTGATTTTCCATTTAAAGTAAATATTTTTACCAATTATGCTTCATGTTTACATAAATCTGTATATAAAAATATAATTATCAATTATCTACATCGTATAAAATACTTATGCTAAGATATAAATAAAAACAAAAATATTAGATTTATTCGAAATCAAGCAAAAATATATGGTTATCCAATTTTTATGATAAATTCAATTATCAACTCTTTTAAATAACATTTATTATATCATTTAATTATTAACACTGTATGTAATAAATTTTTGTTTTAATGTGCGATAACATATAACAATAGATATAATATTACAATTATAACATACATTAATACAATTATAACATATTAGGAAATTTAAAATTGGATTGATCATTATATACACTCTGTATAGTATGTGATTGTGCGTTGCCGATCACATATGTTTAGGGTGTCTTTGATGAGCAGTTTTCATACATTTATAATTAACTTATACAATAACACATAAAATTATACATGGATAACATTGGTTACTATAACTCACAAACATATCTATTTGCAATGTGTATAAATATATATATAGTTTTTTATTTTTATCTATGAAATTAAATTTAATAAGTATTTTTAATTACTGCATTGCATAAATTTGATTGAAGCACAGTAGTAATAATAATAATTATTTAATATGATATTTAATTAATCTCTGAAATCTAAAATATAATTAAGTATAAGTATAAACAATACATTAATTATTTAATAACAAGTCTAAAATATATTTAAGTAGAAGTAACAATAAAAAAATTAATAATTTATTTATAAGTTTATAATATATATCAGTGGTTTAACACAGCTGGCAGCGTAGCACTTTGTTTTAAAATAATATCTCTTTTACAAAATATACTCTTGTTAAGAATATATGAAATGCTGTGCAGGATGAATAAATTCTGTGTATATTTATTCATATTGTAGGATTTTATTCGAATTTAATGTAAAAACTACAAGGAAGTAATGTTTTTTAAAATTTATATATATGATTAAATCTAATGAAGTGATTATGTTAATAATAATATGGATATGTAACTAAATATTAATTATGAATAATTATAATACCAACAGATGGCGACACTTTATGTTTTAGTTAGTTGATGATATTATAGATATTATTTTTAATTTAACTATAGAGGGAGCTATTGCTTGTATATTAATTTTACTTTCAGGAATTAAAATTAGATGTAGTAATTATATATTCACGGATATAATTTTGTTATAAGAGTATTATCAACAGAATAGTTTTGTGTGTTTTTGAATTATTTTGTGTTCGGGTGTCATTGATGGAGTTGTGTTTAAAAAAAAAAAAAAAAAAAAAAAAAAATGAGCTCTCAACTTGTCTTTCAAATCATTTCTCTCAACTCGACTCGAATGTCAACATGTTTGATACGTGCCATGTGGAATTGATCATTATGCAGAAGTTGCTATATTTTGAGGTTTCTGGATCATTCTTGTGAGTAAAACATTTTTTCTACAATATAAGGGTTCTAATTTCGAATATTATTTCAAAAATGATATCTGGTGGTATTTTTGTGTGGTGATTTATAAAGATTTTAGGATAATCGTTGTAAGTGATATATTATATATTTCTTAATGGTTTTTTATTTACAGTTTACATATATCCAATTTTAAATTTTTCCAATTGATGTCTGGTAATAATTCAGTATACTTGGCTGATTCTACTGTTCTTAGCATCATGCCGGTAGAATTATGAAATACTGAATTATTTTTAAAACACATGTGGGTGCAGCCAGGCTGACGAGTACATCCACATATGTTTTTTCCTATCCAATTCTTGATTGGTTCTCTTGCGGCCCAGTTTTCCACTGAATAATGTTCATAATTAATTTATTAATCCATTTGTGTTTACTTAATAGCAACTCCAATTTATAATTTTTTTTTCCCTTTCTCTCTCTTTCTTTTTAAATGTTCTTCAGGTATGAGTAAATTTGGCTAATTACCATTGAAGCACATGCTATGGTAATTTTATGATTGCACAAGTTAATTATTAGCTATGTGGTATTCCGATTACACATTATCATTAATTATCTCTTTGTAGATTTTAGTAGAATTATATTAGAACTTGATATGTTTTTGAAATTCATAGATATTATAATTATATATATATATATATATATATATATATATATATTCAACATTTGAACGGAGGGTGGCTTTGTGGTCTAGGGGTCATGATCGGTGAAAATATACCAAAATTTTCTGGAACTGCTTTCCTCCGAATGGCTGCAATTAGTAGCTTTTTGTAATGAAAGCTACCTAAAAACGACTACCGAAATGATATAGTGTTTAAAAAATTCGATTATTTAAATCATTTTAAATATTTCATCACATAAAATATTCAAAAACGTGTTTGAGTGGATCCTAAAAAAAAAAAAAAAAAAAAAAAAAAAAGAACAACAACAAAAAACCCCCCCCAAAAAACTTAGTTATAAGACTATATTTAAGTAAGATAAAAGAAATTCCACGTGTCTTAAGGCAATCTGCCAACTGAAACGATTTTTGACCACCACGTGTTCTGTTTATAATCTTCACCTTACTTAATCGAACATTTCTATGATTAAATTAGAGGAGTCAAAACGTAGCACTGACAGCTAGGCTAAGCCTTTATGTCCGATTGAACTTTAAAGTATTATTAAAACAACAACAACAACAAAACTTGTTATAAAATTAACACATTTATGGGAAGTAATAGAATTCAGAATTGTTTATAGATGTCATTCGCTACTTGTCTGTTATAGGGGCTTTGACGAAATAGAGAAAATGATCTTGGCAAGAGAATGACAATTATCATTCATATTTTCTGGCAATCTATTCGCTGTTTCATACACACAAGCATTTTTTCCCCATATTTATATAATTTATTTAATACTAGCAAAACCCGCGGTTTTTCTTGCTTAATTGTTGGAATATGACATGTGGTATTTGTGTGCCTATTTATATGAGAGAAAATTATACTGCTACAGTTAATTCAAAAATAACCAATTAAGCCACATTTTGAGTAAACTTCATTCTTATACTGCATTAAGTGAACATGAGACTTAAATTAATGAAAAGAACTAAAATTAATTCTGCATGAATGGTAATTTACAATGTATTTTGAAGGTTATCGCTCGTTTCATGTTTTATTTGAAATTTAGAATTTTTTAGAAAACTTTTTTAGCGAGCATTTACATCTTAAAAGTAACCACCATACCAAATTCCAAGCCTCTAGTTATACAGGCTTCTAGTTATCCAAACTTCTATGTAACAGAAATCACAATTTTAGAAAGTTTTTTGTTTCTGCACATTTTAAAATTTCTGAATTTTAAAAAAACTGTTCCGGTGGTGCATTTATGTCCCTAAAGTAAACAGCCTTATCAAATTTCAAATTTCTATCCTTAACAATTTCCGATAAAGCCTAGTTTAGAAGGTTTTTAGAACCTTTCCCGTTCATTGCATTCTTTAAAATTTCGATTTCTTTTAGAAACCGTTCTTAAAAAGAACTTAAATCTAAAAAAATTAAAAAGGACAAATTTGAAGTTTCTAGACCAGCAGCACCAAAAAAATCGCAATTAAAAATTTTTTTTTTGCATCTGCACCTTTTTAAATTTCGAATTTTATTAAAACTGTTCTAGGGGAGCATTTACGTCTAAAAAATAACAGACATGTGAAATTTTAAGTTTCTACCCCTAACAATTGTATGAAAACCCCAATTTAGAACATTTTCCGCTCATTACACACCTTTAAATTTCGAATATTTAATTAACTGTTTGTACAGTGCATCTGCATCTTAAAAGTAACCACTATACTAAATTTCAAGTTTCTAACCCAAATAAATCCAACTAAATGGTAATTTAGAAAACCATTCTTTATAATTTCAAATTTTTAAAAGACTGTTCATAGCGAGCTTTCATATCTTAAAAGTAATTATTACTTTTATTAGTAATTAAAACTTTAAAGTAATCACCATGCCATAATTCCAAGCTTCTATACCAACTGTATTATATAAATCACAATTTTAGAACGTTTTTTGCTCTTGGCACACTTTTAAATTTCTAATTTTTAGAAAATTGTTCTGGACGAACAATTACGTGTCTAAAGTAACAGTCATGTTAATTTCAAATTTGTAGCCTTAACAGTTCAAAATAAATCGTAATTTAGAACGTTTTTAGAACGTTTTAGGCCCATTTCCCCCTTTTAAATTTCGAATTTTTGAGAAACCGTTGTTAGCAAGCTTTTACATCTTAAAATTAACCAGCATGCCGAATTCTAGGCTTCTATACCAAATGTATTAAATAAATCGCAATTTTAAAACGTTTCTTTTCCTGCAGCCTTTAAAATTTCAAATGTTCAGAAAACTGTTCTGAGAGAGCATTTACGTCTCTAAAGTAATAGCTATGCCAAATTTTAAGTTTCTAGTCCTAATAGTTGAAAATAAATCGTAATTTTCGCTCATTTCACCCTTTTAAGTTTGGAATTTTTTAGAAACCGTTCATAGCAAGTATTTACATATTAAATGTAACCACTACACTAAATTTCAAATTTCTAGCCTCAACAATCTCAATGAAAACGCAAATTAAAAAAGTTTCTTGCTCCTGCACCCCCTTGGGGGTTGTTGCACCGACATAAAATATAACCTACATTGGAGCAGAGATGGTCACCAGCATTTTGCCAGCATTATTATTGAAATCGGTTAGGTAGTTCCAGAGATTACCTCCTACACACAAACAAATTTTACTTCTTTAAAATATTAGTATAGATAAAGAAGTCATTTATCAATTTGTATATACAAAGAGGAGTATTTTGTATATAAAACACTAATAATATATACATATATATAAAAAGTTATATATATATATATAAATACATATATAAACACGCATAAAAGTTCATCATGTTTGTTTTCAAAGACTTTTATATCATTTGGAAACAAATCTCATTTTTTTAAAACATGAATTGCACCAAGCTTTTTTAAAATGCGCCAAGGCCCATATAACGAAAAGGTACTTGTTTTTCTTTATCATGTCTTAAAAGCATTACTCCTTGTATACAACAAAAACTTTTTAAGGGGATAATTTTTTTCCAGTTATTATAACTAATAAGATTTCTTGAAAAACATGGAGAACAGTTTCAATTCTGAAAACTTTCTAATATTTTTATTGTAATGCCATTATATTTGCACATATTCAAATTCTATAAAATACTAAAAACAAGAGTTTAAAGAAATGATTTCAGTAGAGTTGTAAATATTCCACTAAATTTTTATAAATATGATTTAGTTTATTAATTTTAATACACAAAATCTTTCTGAAATTTATTTAGTGGTTGCACAAATTATCTAAATATCGACCTTAATTTCAAAAATTCAGAAAAAAATGCTTTGGAAGGGAAAATTTTATTTTTTTCAGAATTTGGGATACGAAAGATTTAAATGAGCATTTGCATTTTTCGAGATATTCATTTAAGTATCAGGTGGTTCTCAAAAAAATATTTTTCCCCGCTCATCAACGCAAAACTTTCTGACGTATTTTCTGACTCATTTTTAAACATAAAAGCATGATACTTGCAGGCATGATTGATTATTGAAGGGATTTGTAATAGAACATTTTATTTTCATTTTTCTATAAATGAATTACATCGTGAGTCGTAACCGATTATTGTCTCATGACGGTATTTTTTCCCTTTCCTGCGCTGTCGCGTCCAAAAATTTGGTTCAAAACGTTCTCTTTGACAACATTTTCTGAAAAATCTTCTTGCTTTATCTCAAAACGCAAAACAAAACAAAACAGTCTAATTACATGGTTTCTGAATAAGAGCATCTGACAATTTGATACGTTTACACATAAAAATGAATTATAAAATTTGTCAGAAAGTAGCCAGTTTGGATTTGAGAAAATAAGCATTAAGATTTTCTAAATGCAGAATAGTGGGTATGATAGTTCTAATAGCTTAAATTGCAATAATTTTGCAGCCACAGGAATGATAGTGTCATTTTGAAATCAGAAAACGCTTAATTATTATCAGGTAAGAAATAGAAGAAATAAAATTCTTCACGAACTTTAATGCAGAAATACGCTTTTATGTTTTTATGTTGCATCTAATTTTGGATTCAGCTTAAATATTTGTTTGGTGCGTACAAATACCGGGGTAAAGCAATAAGTGTGACTATTTATTTTATTTTTTTTATTTATCTTGCAGAAATAAAAACTATTAATTTTCTAAGCGATACAAACAGGATTTAAGCTGTAGATAGTAGCAGAATTCGTTATTATATTAAGTGATAATAAGGAATTTAGGATATTTGGAGTTGGATCAGAAAAATAACAAATGTAAGAGATACCCGAAGAAAGGAAAATATTATACCCCTTTTATCGCAAGAGATCGCATTAAGCAATTAAATAGTGTAATTACTCATCTTTATAATTAATAAATGAATTAATATTTAAATTACAATAGGTTATAGATAAAGGTTAAATATGCATTTAAAGGAAATATACTTCTTCTGAGACACCTGCAGAAGGCTATTTATAAAATAAAAAATAATTTCTTTTATAACAAACGTAAGTTTAATTTTAGAATACCTTTTCAATGGTACAGTTAGTGAAACAAATATTATTTTTTTCTTTTAATAATTATTAACTTACTACATTTGCTCCCAAGACTTATGTTGTTATTGTCGTGTGCATGGATATGCAAAAAGTCAAGAAATAAAGTCTCAGATATGGTCAAAGGTCCGGAGGACCACTGCCGCCAGCCTTGGTGCTTCAGGACTGTAATAGATCTCCCGAAGTGGATCCATTAGTGGTAGCCAGCCGAGTTTTAAGATATCTGCGGTAATGGATGGGCACTCGAAGATGTGTCTCGGTGTGAGCTGACTTTCCTGGCAATTCCTGCAATTAACATAGGTTCTTGTCCCATCTGGAAGGATCTTCATTCCTTTATAGTGATTTGTTTTTAATCTAGCCAGTGTAATTGCTACATTTCTAGGGCAATCAAAGTCAGTGATTAAAGGCTTCCTAGAGGGATGATTAAAAAGTCTACATCTGGCCACAGCGTTCGCATCTGCAAGTGTCATGGTGGAACTAGGTTGGTCAAGATTTCGTGCCTCTTTGGCCAAAGCATCCGCACACTCATTACCCTCGATGTTTACATGTGCAGGTATCCACTGCAGCACACAAGACTTCCTCTTGCAATGCAGCTGATCGAGTAAATCATTTATAGTAGAGGTGATGTTTGTGTCTCCGTTTCCTATGGCTTCTAAGGCCGATTTAGAGTCTGAGAAAACAAGCAGTCCTTCAGCAAGATCCATAGCATGAGAATTAATCAGGTAATAGGTTAGGGCTTCTTTGATTGCCAAAAGTTCGCTAGTGAAGTTGGAGGCAATCAAACCTGTGTTAATTTTAAGATTGACTTTTTCACCACTTGGAAGAATGAAGAAGATGCCTGCTCCACCTCTGTTGAGGGATTTATCTGAGGAACCGTCGGTGAAAACAACTGCCAGGTTCTCCTGGGAGAGCTTTTCTATAGTTTCAAGACCCTTTTGTCTGAGTATTATGGGGTCCTCTTTTTTAGAGCAGGGTTGAAGCAAGTTCAGATTAATCTTAGTGTTGGCCGGTGGTGTTCTTGGAAAGAGAGGTTCCAGAAGGAAATCCAGGGATGAATGTTCCAGTTGGGTCAGTCTTCTAATATCTCTGTCCAGCTGGAGAGTTGAAGATCTTTTAAGTCTGGTTGAGCATTTCCAATCATTGAAAAGTCGGGTAGAGATATGATCATTGCTACTGCAGCGAAGTCTATTGGTGAACTTGATGGTGACTAGGTTGCGTCTACTCTCTAAAGGGTGCCTTTTCATTGTTAGTTCATGAGACGGCACCTATAATAATTTTAGTGGCTCTATGCTGCACGGAATCTAGTTGTTTTTTAATAGAAGTTGAAGACCAAGACTTATGAATATTTTAAATGAGTCTCTTAATGAAACATAAACTTCTAATAATATAAAAGTACAGAATAAAGAACACTTTTTGTAGAAATGGGCTCTTCATCAGGCTTCAAATAGGATATGGTTTGCTTCTGTTTTATTAGTAGTTATACGTGCTTTAGCTTGAAAGTAAAGGATACACCCTTTCGAAACGCATGTTTATTTGTATGGTGTACTTAAAAAAAAAATCTAATTTTTAAAAATATATTTTACACTACGTTTATATTATTTAATTTGTTTTATAAAATGATGTACTAATTAAAACTAGTATCTTAAAGGTTTGTCTGTTAATTTATGTAAAAAGTTAAAATTTTATTTTATGAAAATTTCCCCTCTAAAACATTTTTTTCTATAATCTTAATCTTTTCCAGTGTTTCTGTATCGCGTTAAACACAGCACGACTTAGACTTTCTAGGGTCCCGGGGCAAGCATCATTCTGCCCTCTCCCCTTCTATCTATCAATAGAAATTGTTCGTGAATTATGCTGAAGTGTCTAGTACTAAACTTCATACCTATTGCATGTATAGATAAATTTTGTACCAGGTACTATTCACATGTGAATACGGGGTATTACAAGAAAGCTGCCCAAGAGGTGTGGGAGAAAATTGAGATGATTTTGATTACACTAATCATGACCCGACTTTGACTATCTAGTGCTCCGGTGCAAACATCATTCTTGGGAAACCCTTCTATCTATCCATAGAAATTTTTTGTGAATCTTGCTGAAGTGACTAGTACTAAATTCATACCTATTGTATGTATACATAAATTTCGTACCAAGTATAATTCACAACTGTATGCAGGGTATCACCAGGTTGTAACAACTTTAAGAGATACAATACACTACTTTTATTGTGTAAGGTATATAAGGGTTCATGTAAGCTCTTTAAGTGTAAATAGAGGTTTTTCAGTCAGCCTTGGCTATTTGTCATAATATAATTTTTTTTACCACACTATAAAGTTTAATCTTTTGGTCAGAACTTTAAGAAAAAGAGTAGCTGGCTTCGCTCGCTAGCGAGCCCCTACTTTACATCAGGGCCTCGAATCTATGAAAATCCATTAGTCCCACCTTCCTCCGCCAGGGGGCGAAATCTGTCCTATACGAACCTCGGGGACGTGTCCCTGCTGCCTACGGCACCGTATAGCTTGTCATAATATATATATATATTTTTTACCACACTATAAAGTTTAATCTTTTGGCCAGAACTTTAAGAAAAAGATACTAGTAGAAAATAGTAGAAAAAATGAGGGATGGGTTGACGGGAGTATTTGTTTGCAAACCCTTTTCCTTTGTTAATCTAAGTACGACATAAGATGTCTCAAAGAAAAATGCCCTTAATTGGTCATCAATAATGGTTTTAACTTGCTTCGTTACGAGGAAGATGCCAATAATCTTCCAGAAAGAAATCCAGCTTAGAAAACAATGGAATACCAAGTTGTTATAATAAAATTTTAATCATTAGTTTTCTAATGATACTGTTTATTTCCAGGGCTTCCTTCCTCTCACATCTCGGTCCTTATGTCCATCACAGCATTCGTACTCGGTAACTGTATAAGTTAGAGATTTGAAATTTCGTGTGCTTACAGCTAAATATCTCCTGTCACACGATAAATAATAAAATTTTGGATACGACGTTGTATTAATTAAACACTCATTAAAAATTGTACAGAAACTTAAAATAGGTACATTCTCGCTTATACCCTCCGTCCAGACAATGATACCCCATCCAGACCACCTTAGATATCCTCTTTCACCGCGACCTTGAGTGAGGCTATCAATTTCACCCTCAAAGTGTTAAAAAACCGCAAACAAGTACGGTTGGGATATATAAAATTATTAAAAATATTGCATTTACCGATTTGAAAGTTATAAACATCTACTAGTTCACCCGCCCGGCGTTTCCCGGGCTTGTGATAAAACCTTAAATGGACCCAAAATAAAAAATACTGATAATTAGTGATAAAAGTGCTCGTAAGAAAACATTAAAAAAAGCTTTTGTTGTCCAAACCCTTTGAAATTTTTAATGGTTATAAATATAAAGGTTTTACAGCCCGTGTAAAAATTACGTCAGAAATATTGGTATCTGGTTGTAAAATAAATATGTTTTCTTCCCGGGAAAATACCATTTTTCAAATTCTATGGAAAAGGAGAACTCCCCCCTCTGATTTTCCTTTGCTTTCTTGCCTTAAAAAAATGAAAGCGCTTCCCCCCCCCCCGACCCTTCCACCTGCAATCCCCAACTCCCTTTTGTTCACCCCTAACTTAAACAAAGCAGGTAAAGGAATGGATGCTACCTCCAAGAAGGTGAAATAAGAATAGAATTAAGAAGAATTTAGAAGGAGTATTTCCTAGCGGTAGGGTTGCGAGTAGTGCAGGTCAATAGGCAAGCTATTCATTATCCAGCGCTCTTTATTCTTCTTAATTCTATTTCCTTCTTTATTCACCATTAAAAAAAGTTGAGGCATGCGCTGTAAGGTCGAATTTGCACTGAAAAATTAAGACTTTTGCATCACGCTTTAATATATCAGATGCAAAGATTTGAATGCTGAATACAAATATTTAATTTTTATAAAAATAGGACGGTAATTATCAAAGATATTAATTAAAAATTATTATTTTTTCAAGTGAAAATTGACTTTTTTTTATACACGTGTATAGGTTGCAGACAATGGATAGCAGACTGGACGGAACAAATATTTAATCACAGATAAAATTTCCGTTATTGAGAGATTTTAAGGTACATATAAAATTTTAAAATTATATAAGATACGAATTTGAAATTTGGTATTTATACGCAAAATCCCATGCCGATGAAAAATTTCCAAAAATAGAAAAAATCGACCTGTAACTTTCTATTTTATATATAAAAAAAAATATTTGTTTCTTTTACTTTCGGATGCGAAAGATAAAAAAAAAACAAAAAAAACAATGCTGATGGTAATTAAATACCTCACTCACAAATTTTAACACATGTTCAAATTTTTAAAACTGTATAAGACATGGGTTTGAAAATTGGTATATATACGCAAAATCATATTCTATTTAAGAAATTCGAAAAATCGAAAACAATCAACCGGTTAATTTTTATTAAAAAAGAAAAACTGTTTTTTTAATGGAAAATTAAATTCATTGGGATTTATTAATTAAAGTTTAAAGTTGAAAGGAATATTAAACGAAACCCTTTTGCGATCTTCGATCACACTTACCCACTTGTTTTTGCGTTTGGGTGGTACGGGAAGCTGAGAGGGACAGGGAAGGAGCACATTCCCATCCTAAAATCTCTGAAAATGTAAGAATTTTGGTCACTTTTGGCAAATTTTAACCATTTGGTACACTCTTAACGAAAATCCTGATTGCTCCCACAAGGGCCCGCTGAAATGGAGGACCCGGTGCAGCAGAAAGCATCCACCTGCATTAGTCAGGATCTGTGTTTTGGATGTTTTCCTAGAAGTGTAACTCGAACATATGTCTGATAACTGTACTCTATAATATCTGTACTCTATACCTATATCTGTCCTTTACCTATTATTAAATATTATTGGATCTAGAAATATTTTCTGAATTGTGGGCGGAGCTATATTCAGATTTTAGAAGTAGTATGACCAAAACACCCCAGTATTAAGTTGTTAAACGAATTGGTGGCCTTGACCAAGTGAATGTGGTCACACCCCAAGTATGCATAGCATAAAAGGGACCATATTCTCTGAGTGATTAGGTTAGGTAGGTATGGCTTCATCGGATGGTTCTAGATGCAGAATTTACTAGAAAGTGCTGGATATGGCACCATCGCTACTCCAAGGATATATTTGCCTTAGTCTGTAAATAATACAGGGTACAAGAAGTTGGAGAGAATTGAGTATATCTATACGAGTCAAATAAGAATTTGTTGCGAAACTGTTTAGTGATATAAGACAATGTTTTGGAATATTTTACATATCAGCTTTGGAATTCTTATTCCTGAAGTTTCTATTGTATTACACTGGGAATGTTTGAATGATAGTGTTTATCTGTTCCTGTAAGTTCTTATACTTTCTAGAATTTCCTTGAAATAAATGAATCTGAAATCTGAGTTTCTCTCGCAGTAAGAACTGATCTAATTGATTTACAACTACGTGAACCCCATATTGAAAACTATATAAAAATAATCTTTTAAATATATGCTGTGGCATAAAAAATATCAACAGAATCCGAGAAAACATGTTTTTTCTTTATCAATACAACTAAGTCGTTTTCATACTATTTAAAAAAAAAAGCTATATTTTTCAACTTGGAATCTAATGAGATAAGAAATGAAAGTCTAAGTGCTTCATGAAATTTAATGCAGAGATGAAAACGCTTGTGTATTTTATATTACTTCTAGTTTCGGGAAAGTCCAAATATTTGTTTGTTGTTTACAAATATTTCGGTAAAGTAATATATTTTTTTCGTATTACTAAATATGAAATATGAAATTCTCATCTTTGCAAACATTACAAACAAGATTTAAGCTGCAGATTTCGCTAAAGTCAATTACAGTAGAGACTAAAATTATGGAAACCTTTTGAGAAAACTCTATTTCTAAAGTTTGTTAGTTCATAACAACATTTAATCTTGAAGTAAAGCCATAAAATTGCATATCAATGGAAATATAATTTAATCTAGAATATGATGCAATAATCGTTAGAAGGAATTTTGTTTTTAAATAGCAGTTGTCAAGAAGAAAACTAAAACACATGGATAAAATTAGTAATACAAATAATTTCACCCAGCCAGTTAATTTTTATTTGAATAATACATACATTTATGGCATTGTTTTAAGAAAATGTTGTATTTCGAGCCATCAAAATTGAAAAAGCATTTTTCCCAAAGCGTTTTCTTAATTTTGTCCACTAGGTGCATGTGATAATAATGAATTATGGACATTAGAATTTATAAGGAAAATATCAAAGATAGCCGTAAAAATGTTCAAGCTTATTTCTGAATTAGAAATATTTTCATTTTGTTGCTGTTTCTGTTAAAATATAAACAAATAAAACCTGCGCATTATACATAGAAGAGTCAAAAAGCTTTGAAACATAAAAATAAAGGATGTATGATATTTGTTCAAAAGCTCAATTAAAAGCTAATTTGTTATAGAAATGTGCTCGTGCGTTGTTACTAAGCATCAGCTATATTTGGTCATACTGTCTGAAATGCAAAGCTGTTAGGGAGACTTTTGAAGAAAAAGCAACCCGAACTCTCGCTTTTTTGCATAAGAAGCAACATTTTGATGGGGTAAGGCATAAAATTTAACATTCTGTCAATCTCCCTTTCTCATCCACATACATATAAAGCTTGTCATATTTATGATAAAACTACAGAAAATTTTAATTTTAGACAAGATATATCGGACTAATAAAATATTCGTTTTGTAGCATATTAGGCATCTTCCATTGCAAAAAGTATGAAACAGTCGTTTCAAATAGTGCAGCCTTTAAAAGGAAAGCAATTCTGTAAAATTTTGGTATATTTTTACCGATCCTAACCCCCATACCCCAAAACCAATCTCCGTCCAAATGTTGATTTATACTTATATATAATTAAAATGTAATCACATGTGCAGATAAATATATCTGATTTTTGTCATGCGATAGCATTTGTATTTATCAACTGATATGGATGTGACTGAGCATGCGTACAGGACTTACCATGGTATCGACCAAATTCTTTGACCAGCTTCATCCGCCATCTTGTTTCAAATTGTTTTAAAGATTTCAAATTCAAAAAGACGTATATAAAAAAAAAATTAGAAATCCAAAAAGTTTTTACCTTTAAGTGTTCGGCCTTGATACAAGAAAATCGGAGCGAAATATCACCAAATTTGGCGACCAAAAACAAATTGCCTTAAATTGAGCTAACTTGGCTATAGCTGACTAATTCAGTGAAATTCTTATTAAAATTCAGTTTTAACAAAAACTGGGATTGAATCTTCTATAATCGGGTTCCACGCATTTTAGCTTCGTGCGTTTCAGTAAAATTAGCTGAATTATTTAAAACAAGGAATAGGGAAAGTATCTTTTCATGACGGTACGAGCCGATAGAACTGTTTTAAGTACTTATTGTTGCAGAACAGGTTCCAACCAGTATTCTCGAAGAGAGTGAGTGTGGTGTTTTCTTTTAATCATTGAGAAAAGCAGCCAGTTTGATGTCTGACACAGACTAGACAGCATTCTAAAGAAGGCAGACTTGTAAATTAGAATCGAGAACTTTCTCAGAAACTTTAATTTAAGAACTTTGTACTAGAAATACAGTATTATTTTTCAAATTGTAAATATGGTTACTTGTTATATTTATATGTCAAATTTGTGTATGTACTGTATCATCTATGTATGTTTTGGTTGATACGAACTTTTCATTAACCTTTAAAAACTATCGTCTTTTAGTATTCTTATTAAGTTAGAAAATAAAATCGACATAGAAAGAAGTCTACAATCATCAAAATCCTTTTTTATAACGATGCAAGTATGAGCTGTTAACTTTTAACTATTTTAAATGGTAAGAAATGAATAACTAAGAAGGCAGAGTGTAATTACTTAAAATTAGAAAACATTTAATTTTTTAAAAATATAATATTATTTTTTAAGAATACTAGAAAGAATATCAATAGTATATTGAAAATTGTGACATTCTATCCTTGTGACCCTGTATCTGTATAAACCATTAATAAGCCTAAAGTTAGAGAAGAAATAGTTGAATGGACGAACGCATTTAAGGTGGTTGGGTGACGTAAAAATGATGAAAAATCCAAATTACCCTCTAAAGTACTTTCCGTAACTGAAGCTGCTAAAACTCTATGTCTATCTTGAATTATACCAAATACCCGGATGCTCAATAATAATAAACATTTTCCCAAGCGTCATATCTATGCTGATTTTCAGCAACCTATTCTTAGAATTTCTCTACTTAATTCGTCTAAGCTTCTGTTGTCCTTCAACTCGGGGACATATTATGGCATGATCACAGGGAGGCACAGGCCCCGATCAGAAAATACCGTTATTGGTTTTTAATAGTAATCGTTGCCTTATTTAAAAACATATTTTTTGTCAAAAATAAGGCAAACATTATTATATTATACGAAAATAGCGATGAATATGCGCCCCTAATCTCAATAGTGCTTGGACGGAACCTGTTCTTACTTATTTTGTATATCCCTACACTGCAACAACAAAAAAAAAAGTGTTGATTTTACAGTATAATATTACACTGTAAAAAATTTCGTAAAATTTCAGTAGATGTACCGTAAATTAACGGTACTTGCACTGTTTTCACTCCTTCACGGTATGAGTACCGTACTTCTAAGGTATATTAAGCGTAAAAAAACCGTATATGTGCCATTTCGATTATAAACGGTGTTTATACAGTAAAATGATTGTTTTCAGTAAAAAATCGCTATTTATACCGTATATTAGTTATTTTTCAGTAAGGAAAAAGCTGATAGCCCCGCCTCGGAGTACGGCAACCCCTGAAGTGATGCTCTTGCTCTTGTTACGTAATGCGTGTAGGCCTGAGGAAAACGAGGAGTGCAGCCGGTACATATACTTTAAATATTATACGGTACATATACCTACAGTTAAATTAGGTATGTATACTGGTCACAAAGTTGCCAGTATATGTACCGTAATTTTTGATCAAAAATTTTTAGAGTGTAACTTCCCAGCTGCCAGTATTATACCGTAAAATTAACTGTAATAAACAGTGAAATAAGCAGTAATACGCTACCGCGCATGCGCGGCAGCGTATTACTGCTCATTTCACTGTTTATTACAGTTAATTTTACGGTATAATACTAGCAGCTGGAGTGCCAGTATTATACTGTAAAATCAAAACTTTTTTGCAGTGTAGTCATTCATACTACAATGTTAAAAAAATTGCGCTGGTTTGAACTTACTTTTGGTGCTGCAGCAGCTGCAACCGTAAGATGACGAAATCTCGCTTTAAAATTTAGAGCTATGGTTCAACAGAATCTCCAAATGTTGGAACGAGGTTCCAACCCTCTCATGGTTGCAGCTACCGCAGCACCAACATTTGGTTCAAACTAGTACAAAATTTTCAACCAGTGTACGCTGAAAATCTCTATAATTTTTACTGAGACACCTCATCGGATTACATAATAAAGATTAAATTGAACGAGGCTCCACCCCTCTTATGGTTGCAGCTACCGCAGCACCAACATTTGGTTTAAACTAGTAAAAAATTTTTAACAGTGTACGCTGAAAATTTCTATAATTTTTACTCAGACACCTCATCGGCTGACATAATAAAAATTAAAAGGAACGAGGTTCCAACCCTCTTATGGTTGCAGCTACCGCAGCACCAACATTTGGTTCAAACTACTACAAAATTTTTAACCAGTGTACGCTGAAAATCTCTATAATTTTTACTCAGAAACCACATCGGCTCACATAATAAATATTAAACAACTATTGACAAAGCAATTCCTTCTGCAATTTAATATTAGCAAAATAATTTGACATATTTTTGCATGATTTAATGATGCACCAAATGATGTTACATTTGCGCAAGTGTAAATATGATACTACTTCTAAAAAAAAGCCTTTTTTGTAGGGCTGATCATGAATACAGTTTTCATGTTCATAGAGAATTTCACAATTGTCTGATCTGGGATTTATTCACAGCACCAAATTACTAAAGCTTTGCACAATGTCGCACTGGATCGTAAGTTTAATTTTTACTCAGACACCTCATCGGCTCACATTGACAAAGCAATTCATTCCGCAATTTAATCTTAGTGCAATAATTGTACACATTCTTGCAGGATTTAATGATGCACCTAATGACGTTACATTTGCGCAAACGTAAATGTGATACTACTTCTACAAAAACCTTTTTTTTTTTGTAGGGAATGAATCATGAATACAGTTTTCATGTTCATAGAGAATTTCACAATTGTCTGATATTCGCAGCATCAAATTACTAAAGCTTTGCACAATGTCGCATTGGTCGGTAGGTTTTCGATTTCTTCGAAGGTAATATTACCGCCTTGAGAAATACCGAACAATTATTGTATTAATTGGGAAAAAATCAATGCCAGATATTTTCTTCATATCTTTCATCAGTTCTTCTAAGCATTTACATTCAAGATCTGGTTTTTAATTTTATATAAAAAATATTCTAAATTGTAATAACGGTTGTTTAATTGAAACTACAACTTACGACCATACTGATTCTTCTTACAGGAATTGATTAAAAGCAGTGCTTAATTTAATGTTATTTTTTCTTTTCCAACGTTTTTGAAAAGTGTTTATGAATTCAGTTTGTTTGTCTGCAGTCTCTCTGTCTTCCCGTGCTCTAACTTTTGCAAATATACTCGGATTACCATGAAACTTTTATACGTTATTGGGGTTTACTAAAGAATGTTTGGTAATTTAAAATGAAGTGTGTATCATTTGTAGTTCGTTTATTTGGAGTCACAAACGAATTCTGTTACATTATGGTCTACGGGGAAAAATCGTTTGCAGTGCATTTTATTCCTGTTACGTTGTTTCGAACATAGCGGAATTTATATGCATTACTGAGATGGGCTACAACATGCTTTCTGAGTAATATAGAATAAAAAACATTTATAGTTCTGTTACAGGGATGCACAAAATAATTCCATTGCATTATAATCTATGGGCAAAAATCGTTTGCGATGCATTTTAATGATGTTATGATACTTCAAACACAATGAAATCATTACGTGCACATAATAAAACCACGTTTTCTATCGATTATGGAGTGCATAGCATTTATTGTTCATTTGCAGAGACCCACAAAAAATTCCGTTACAGAATTAATTAAGATTGATAATAATTGCTGGAAGTACGTTTCCCATAGTAGCATGAATTTTTAAACTTATCTCATGTTGAGGGTATTAGGTGTGTGCATAAATTCTATATCTATACTTAATATTATAAAGTAATAAAGATTCTTTGTTTGTTTGTTTGTTTGTAGGGGTAATCTCTGGAACTACTGAAGTGATTTCAAAAGTGATGGTGGCAAATTGATGGTGGCAAATTGATGGTGGCAAATTGATGGTGACAATTCCTGCTAACAACATAGGTATATTTTATGTCGGTGCCACTACCCCCAGGTGGGTGCAGGAGCAAAAAACGTTCTAAAATTTCGATTTTTTTTTATACTGAAGGAGCTAGAAACATAAAATTTGGCATGGTAGTTACTTATAAGATGTAAATGCTCTCTAAGAACAAATTCTAAAAAAAAATTCAAAATTTAAAAGGGGGAGATGAGCGAAAAGCGTTCTAAAAACATTCTAAATTACAATTTCTATATAATCTCTGGAACTACAGAACAATTTTCAAAAGTGATGGTAACAGTCCCTGCTGTAACATAGGCTATGTTTTATATCGGTGGCACTACCACAGGGGGGAGGGGTGCAAGAGCGAAAAACGTTCTAAAATTTCGATTTTTTATACTGAAGGAGCTAGAAACATGAAATTTGGCACGGTAGTTATTTAGAAGATGTAAATGCTCTCTAAGGACAAATTCTAAAAAAAATTCGAAATTTAAAAGGGTGAGTTGAACGAAAAGTGGTCTAAAAACATTCTAAATTACAATTTCTATATAATCTCTGGAACTACAGAACAATTTTCAAAAGTGATGGTAACAGTCCCTGCTGTAACATAGGCTATGTTTTATATCGGTGGCACTACCACAGGGGGGAGGGGTGCAAGAGCGAAAAACGTTCTAAAATTTCGATTTTTTATACTGAAGGAGCTAGAAACATGAAATTTGGCACGGTAGTTACTTTTAAGATGTAAATGCTCTCTGAGAACAAATTCTAAAAAAAATTCGAAATTTAAAAGGGTGAGATGAGCGAAAAGCGTTCTAAAAACATTCTAAATTACAATTTCTATGGAATCTCTGGAACTACAGAACCGTTTTCAAAAGTGATGGTGGCAAATTGATGGTAACAGTCTCTGCTGTAACATAGGCAATATTTTATGTCTCTGCCACTACCACAGGGGGATTCAAGAGCAAAAAACGTTCTAAAATTTCGATTTTTTTTTATACTGAAGGAGCCAGAAACTTGAAATTTGGCATGGTAGTTATTTAGAAGATGTAAATGCTCTCTAAGGACAAATTCTAAAAAAATTCGAAATTTAAAAGGGTGAGTTGAACGAAAAGTGGTCTAAAAACATTCTAAATTACAATTTCTATATAATCTCTGGAACTACAGAACAATTTTCAAAAGTGATGGTAACAGTCCCTGCTGTAACATAGGCTATGTTTTATATCGGTGGCACTACCACAGGGGGGAGGGGTGCAAGAGCGAAAAACGTTCTAAAATTTCGATTTTTTATACTGAAGGAGCTAGAAACATGAAATTTGGCACGGTAGTTACTTTTAAGATGTAAATGCTCTCTGAGAACAAATTCTAAAAAAAATTCGAAATTTAAAAGGGTGAGATGAGCGAAAAGCGTTCTAAAAACATTCTAAATTACAATTTCTATGGAATCTTTGGAACTACAGAGCTGTTTTCAAAAGTAATGGTGACAAATTGATGGTGACAGTGCCTGCTGTAACATAGGCTATATTTCATATCGGTGCCACTACCCCAGTGGAGGGCAGGAGCGAAAAACGTTCTAAAATTTCGATTTTTTTTTATACTGAAGGTGTTAGAAACATGAAATTTGGCATGGTAGTTACTTATAAGATGTAAATGCTCTCTAAGAACAATTTCTAAAAAAAAATCGAAATTTAAAACTGTGAGATGATCGAAAAGCGTTCTAAAAACATTCTAATTTACAATTTCTATGGAATCTCTGGAACTACCTAACCCTTTTCAAAAGTTATGGTAGCAAATTGATGGTGACAGTCCCTGCTGTAACATAGGCTATATTTTATGTCGGCGCCACTACGACAAGGAGTAGTAAGAGCGAAAAACGTTCTAAAACTTCGATTTTTTTTATACTGAAGGAACTAGAAACTTGAAATTTGGCATGGTAGTTATTTATAAAATGTGAATTCTGTCTAAGAACAAATTCTAAAAAAATTCGAAATTTAAGAGGGTAAAATCTGCGAAAAGGGTTCTATAAACATTCTAACTTTCGATTTCTAAGGAATTTCTGGAACTACAGAACCGTTTTCAAAAGTGATGGTGGCAAATCGATGGTGATAGTTCCTACTATAAGACTGTATTTCATGTCAGTGCCACTTCCCCCAGGGGGTGCAGGAGCGAAAAACGTTCTAGATTTGCGATTTTTTTATACTGAAGGAGCTAGAACTTGAAATGTGGCATGGTAGTTACTTATAAGATGTAAATGCTCACTAAGAACAGTTTCTAAACAAGTCGAAATTTAAAATGGTGATTTGAGGGAAAGGTGTTCTAAAACCATTCTAATTTACGATTTCTATGGAATTGTTAAGGACAGAAACTTGAAATTTGACATGGCTGATACTTTTTAAGACGCAGGTTCAAACACAGAACAGTTTTATATATAGATATAAAAAAAAAAAAACAAGAAATTTAAAATGGTGAAAGAGGTAAAAACGTTCTAAATTACGATTTTTTTTTTATACTGACAGGATTAGAAACTTCAAATTTGACATGGCGGCTACTTTAAGATACAAATGCTCGCTAACAATGATTTATAAGGATATTCAAAATTTCAAAGGGTCAAGTGAGCGGAAAGCGTTTTAAAAGCTTTCTAAATTACGATTTCTATGTATTTGTTAGGAATAGAAACTAGAAATTTGACATGACTGTTGCTTTAAAGACATAAATGTTCGCACAGAACAATTTGAAAAAAAAATCGAAATTTAAAAGAGTGAAATGCAAGAAAAGCGTTCTAAAAATATTCTAAATTACAATTTCTATTGAATCTCTGAAACTACCGAACCGATTTCAAACGTAATGTTGGCAAATTGATGGTGACATTTTCTGCTCTAACATAAGATATATTTTATATCGGTATCACTATCCCAAAGGTGTATGGTAGTGAAAAATGCTCTAAAATTGAAATTTTTGTAATACTGAAAGGGCTAAAAATTTGAAATTTGGCATGTTAGTTATTTATAAAATATAAATGCTCTCCAAGTACAGTTTCTAAAAAAAATCTAAATTTTAAAAGTTGAAATGAGCTAAATGCGTTTTAAAAACATTTTAAGTTACAATTTCTAAGGAATCTGAAACTACAGAATCAATTCTAAACGTAATGTTGGCAAATTGATGGTGACAGTTTCTGCTCTAATATAGGCTATATTTTATGTCAGAGCCACTATCCTCAAGGAGTTGCAGCAGCAAAAAACGTTCTAAAATTGCAATTTGTGTGATACTGAAGGGATTAGAAACTTTAAATTGGGCAAGGTAATTTTTTATAAGATATATATGCTCTTTAAGAATAGTTTCTAAAAAATTCTAAATTTAAAAGGGTGATGTGAAAGAAAAGTGTTCTAAAAACGTTCTAAATTACGATTCACTAAAACATCAAAATTTAAAAAGGTTCAGAATCAAAACACTTTCTAAAATTGCGATTTTAGTGATGCTGCTGGTCTAGAAAGTCGAAATTTAGCATGGTGGCTATTTTTAAGATTTCAGTGCTCGCTAAGAACGGTTTCTAAAAAATTTCGAAATTTAAAAGAGTGAAATGAGATGGAAGATTTCTAAAAACCTTCTAAACTATGATTTATCTGAAATTGTTAGGGATAGAAATTTGAAATTTTACATGGCTATTACGTTAGAGACACAAATTCATCCACAGAACAGTTTTTAAAAATTTAGTAATGTTAATGTGTGCAGAAACAAAGAAGTTCTAGAATTGCAATTTCTGAGATACAGTTATTACAGACATTTGCTTAACTAATAGATTGGAATTTGGCGTGATGCTCACTTTTAAGATATAAATACTCGCTTAGAACCTTTTCTAAAAATTTCTAAATTTCTTAAGAAAAATGAAATGAGCAAAAATCCTTCAAAATATATTTTAAATTACCATTAATTGGTAAATCATTTTAGCTCTTCTTATTCATTTAAGTCTGATGTTCTCCTAATGCGGTATAATAATGAAGTTTACTCAGAATGTGTCTAAATTAATAATTTTTTAATTATCTGTGGCAATAAAATATCCTCTAATGAAGGCCCACGAATACCACTTGGTATTTTTCAACAATTACGCGAGCAAAGCCGCGAGTTTTGCTAGTATCGCATACAGGGCTAGACAAAAGAACCTGCGCACATTACCGGATATTAAGAGCAATTGCTGAAAATGGATTTTTACTGAGTTACTATGTGTTTTTTTAAAGTTGTTTATTTAGATATCTCATTCCATTGTAGGACAAAATGAAATTTCTAACTAATATTCTGTTAGTGTTGGAAAGTGTTCAATAATCTATACCTGATGCAGGATTTTTTGTTCGTTT
This sequence comes from Maratus michaelseni, assembly GCA_963931845.1. Taxonomy (NCBI): domain Eukaryota; kingdom Metazoa; phylum Arthropoda; class Arachnida; order Araneae; family Salticidae; genus Maratus; species Maratus michaelseni. Next base: position 92,954,652 of record OZ007591.1, read on the forward strand.
TAGGTGCGTTCGTAAAATATAAATACGTACCACCTATAGTCGTCGTCTGCTCCGTCCGTCTGTCTGTCTGTCCGCCCGTCCGTCTGTCCGCATATAACAGCGCAAAAACCGCCCAATCGAATGGTTTGAAATTTAATATATATAATCGTTGCAGAATTTTGTGGAGTTTTTTCAAATTTTTGAAAATCAAATCAAAATTTAAAAATATATTAATAAAAGTTTTCTTTATTCACTTAAATCCTATCATACGTAATCTATATAATAAAAGCGCAAGCCATGTGACTGAGGAAAACAAATACGGGCTAACCACATCTTTTTCCATATGCCAAGCGGCCATTTTTATTAAAAATTATTTTTTCGAATAAAATTGTATAAAAGTTACATTTTTAGAACGATCGTTCAAAAAAAAAATTGTTTGCTTGAGAGATGAGTTACATTAAAAAATGTATAGTTTCTGAGATAACTTCAGTAAAAATTAGATTAACAGCCAAATATCTCAATCCATTAAAGTAAATAAACAAAATATTTATTCATCGTGAGTCATAGAAATATTAACCATGGTGGTAATCATTCGCAAATCAAGATTTCCATGGTGAATTTACAGCACTGTCTGGTGTCGAACAAAAAATTCGCATCTGTAAACATGGCATACGTAATAAGGGACAAAAAAAGGCATCCTTATTTCGTTTATAGCAGACGATATAATTTATTTCCCTGAAATAATAACGATGATTTTTTACATTGTAAAACTAGTTATAGCACGAAACGAACGCACCTCATTTGTCACGTTTAACGTGTTTAACGTACAATTTTCAACTTGTTTATTCTTAATAAGTGTTCAACAGAGAAATTCTCTTGTGTAATTAAAAAAATGTAATAAAATATAATATTTAATAAATAAATAAAATTGTTTAATATACAATTACTCACTTCTGTATTTTAATTTTCTATTAAGATTCTTCTCATTACTTCTTATCTCAGGATCTTAGTTCTGTATTTTTTCTCTCCTTACATGTCTATTTCTAGTCTTATTTCTACTCATTTCTGTATTTTAATTTTCTATTAAGATTCTTCTCATTACTTCTTATCTCAGGATCTTAGTTCTGTATCCCCCCCCCCCCTTACACGCTTATTTCTTGTCTTACAAGGGGGCTAGTGCAATATATTGACAAAGTTTTAAATTATTTTTTACATGTTTAGCATGTGGGGGTGCTGTTGTTAGCAAAACTACTGACTTTGCGCAATTTGAACTAAAAGAAAAAAAAAATCCACGGAATTTAACAGAAGAAAAAAAGTGTTCCCAAATATTCATCGGCAACAGGATTTTGTGCAGCATTCACTAAACGATCTAGAGTTTTATTAAAAACAGAAGCAGACTTCAAGTAATTGGTCTTCAATTTATTACACTAACACATATTTTTATTCCATGCCAGTTAGTGTAATTTACGTAGATCAACAATGTGTTGGCTCAACAATGTGTTAATTGAGACAACCTTTTATTGTTGCTCACATTACTTTTTAATCCCATTTAGACATTTAATTTACAATCATATATTGAAATTTTTGACACACACATATACGATATGATGACTATCGTTAAAAATATAATAGGAATGTGTAACTTAGCAAGGAATTAAAATTTCATAGAGACAGATAATTTTTAGAAAATCGAAAAAAGACTAAAATCAGACAGAAAAACATACTACATATTTTTTATACCATTTTTGTATCCTGATGGTATTTATACGGGACCACTACCAACACGAGCACTTTTCAACTAAAAACGGGTGTTTTGCAGCTCCGTCAGTTTTCCATAAAACTATTGCAGCATCCCGTGAATAGCGAACAAATCAACAGATCAATTACTAATTTGCTTTACAAAAGGAAAAGGGAAGCTTTAGAGAGTTTTGGATGAATACAAGGAAAATAAAATTTCTAAGGTAGAGTTATTCAAATTAGCTTCACATCATTATTAGAAGAGAGCATGATACGAAGTACTCACAAATATCTATTAAAAAAATTATATCTCTGTGTCTATTACAGAGCTGCAGAGTTGATTGATTAAACTTTATAATACGAGAAACGCATTATGTAAAAAAATAACTTACTAAAGAAAAATTACTATTAACGAATTTTTAATAGAGACTAATAACATGGATAAATACAGCCATTATTAATATCCACATAAAAATAATGTAAAATTTTAATTCAGAGTATTGTAAGTGCAATAAAAAATATTGAAATTTATGTTATCTAATTGTATTTTAAATATTGTAATCCAGAATATTATTTTTCATGCAATGTAAATGTAAATGTAATTTGAAATATTGTAACCCAGAATATTATTTTTTATATAATGTAAATATAATTTGAAATATTGTAATTCGGAAATTATAATGTAACTAATAATATCATAGTTCATATAATCTATCTATATATATTTATCTTACGTAGCGCGAAAATAAGGTTCAATCTGTCTCTTGCCGCGTGGCAACAACCGTAGTAACATAAAATTAATTTGCTTTATTGCATTCCACTAACCAGAAGCGTGATTTCATCACTGAAACTTGTGCCATACTTAAAAAAAATTGCAATGGATTTCATAAAATGTAAACGTATTAAAATGATTCCGTTTAATTACGCACTAATCGCGGAAGAGCAGAACACCGATTATTCATTGAGAATTAATATTAGGTATTCCGTGTAAATAGAATAACAGTAAATAATATATCATAATAAGTAATATCCCATCAAAAACGTCACCTGTAAAAAATGCAGCCAAGTCTCGTGACTCTTTTACCGTTAAAAAGTTTTGAGATCATGTAAAGCCAAGTTTAGCTATCTTATTAACTCTGAAATTTTCATTCACAAATCACTCCTAGTCTCTACATCCTTAGTTAATTATTATTTTGTGACTTGGAAATTATGCAGCATAGAGAAGTTATTACACCATACTAATTATGGGATGGGATAATTTGATTAAGGCTAATTATATACGCACTGGGGACATCTTAATATGTTATGGGATGGAATGATATTATTTAATTAAGATTAATTATATACATCACATTCTCCTGCCACGTAATTTCCAAGTCACAATATAATAATTAACATTCTACAGTTATTGTGCAAATTACGATTTCTAACTATTTATCTTGATACATTTGAAAGGCTAAGTTTAGCGGAATGTAAGATTATGTATCCCCAAGAATTAAATCTCAGTTTGTATCATTTCACCAACTTGTAATTATTTAAACAATATCAACAAATCTGCATGTTTTATATATCACCGTACTACAATTTGAAGACACGATACCGGGCTAGGTAGATTGAATGCGAAATTGTCATTTTTTATCTGTCAAGAAGTGGATTGTGAGTTGTTAATTCAAGTGTGAAAAACGTGATCATATCTATCCAAGTACAAGTAAGATAATCATGGGAGCCCTAAATAAAGCTAGAAGAAGTGATCTCATAAATCTCTGTGAAGAATTCGGGATTCAGGTGCCAGAAAAAACAACGATTCCCGCGCTAATAAAACTGATTAAAAACTCAGACGATTACGAAGAAGATTTCATAAAGGACCGCTTAGAAACAATTATGGCTAGAAACGAGAAACGAGCTAGAAACGAGAAACTACAAGCATAAAAAGAGGAGAATAAACTACAAGCAGAGCTAGAAGAAAAGAAATTGCAGTTCTAAGAGGAGATTGAAGAAAAGAAATTGCAAGCTGCAATCGAAGAAAATAAACTGGAAATAGAAAGAGAAGATAGAAAATGGAGAGTGGAATTGGAAGAAAAACATAGTAAAAGGGAATTCGAGATTAAAGAAAATACAGAGACAAGAAACCTCAAGAGAACATATCATTGTGCACTCAAGAAAAAATCTAAGGTAAGCAATATGAGATACGTAGATTGTTAACAAAATACGATAATACTAGTGATATTAGTTTATAATTGGCAATGTACGAAAGGTAGATGGCGCAAACTGGTATTGACAAAAAATAATGGGTAACTTATTTAATTAATCTAATGCCACTAGACATGATTAATATTATAACTAGAGAAAATGAGCCCGAAATCCATGATTATGATTATATAAAAAGTATCCTTTTGGAACTATATAAACTATCGCCAGAAGAGTTCAGGCAAAGATTTTTCTCTCGTAAAAAGAAGTCATCGTCTAATTGGCGTGATTTTGCAAATGAAATCATGGTATATTTTCAACACTGGATTGAAAATCTCGAAGTGGATAACTTTGATAAATTATCGGAATTGATTATAGTTAATCAAATTAGACATAATTCTCCTGCGGAGACAAAGGGACATTTGGTTGAGGAACTATTAGTAATCAAGAAAATTGAGGATTTTGTAAATAAATTAGATATTTACGAAACGGCGCGAAGGATTTGTACGAAACCGGCAATAAGAAATATAAGTATTTTCGTCAATTCTAAAGGGCGCCAAGTTGATAACCAGCACGGTGTGAATCACGGAAAAAACGAGTCACATATATTGTGTACAGTGAGCGCGAAATATACCACTGGGAATAGAACACAGCATCAATATTCAAGTGTGAACCCGCAACGTAATCAGAATTGGCGAGAATCGAAATACCAGGATTAGAGCCATAAACACGCAAAGAAAAATAGTTAACATTGGTACATTAAATGGCAAGAAAGATAGAATCGTAGACATTTAGGGAATAAAACTAAGCATAATTATCGATACCGGGAGGGACATTTGAACTTTCAATCGTCAATTCAAGATACCATATTGCGATAAACTCATCAAAGTTAACCAGCGACGATATATCTATATCGGGCATATGTGGAAAAGTGATTCAGGCAATGGATTTCTTCTTGCATAAAGTATGCGTGGATAATGTGAAGTACAGGATAAAATGTATGTGGTCGAAGAGACTTATTATGATTTAATAATAGGGAGAAAAGCAGTTGAAGGCTTAGATCTAAGGGTAATAGGAAACGTTGTAAAATTATAAGTAACGACACACCAGAATTTAAAAAAAATTTATTTGAAAATAAAAAAGGGCAATTTTACACCTTTTTTTCCACCAAAAAAAGAAAATTAAAATTTTATTCAAAAATATGGTTACTTGGTTAAAACTCAGTAGGATGTAATGTATCCCACCGTCCTTCAAAAGGTTAATTATTTCTCAGCTACAAGTTTTCTGAGATCTTAATAATTGATTCTCAGGAATTGTCAGCTGGTTTTTACCATTTTTACATAATAAAAAAAAATTCAAAATTGATATTTATAAAAAATGTCTTTCCTAAGTGTTTTCTTTAAATACATTTATGACACAGTATTAAACAAAAATTTGTTCAATTATGTTGTGTATTTCACATATTATGTAATTCTAGCATTACCTCAGATATGTATTTTAAACTAAATAAAAGTAAACTAAAGGGTATCACTGTTGACGTCGCTGCAATAAAACAAAACAAGTAATTAAAAAAATTCTCACTTTCGTGTTTTTGTGACAACCCTTTATTGTTATCCACGTTACAGTCATGTACGGGTTGGGTTATACCCGATTAGAGCCCGTAAATTCTACATGAGTTCAAATCGAAAACCGATCCGCACCGAAAAAACATTGCGCTAAACCGATCTGTGTGGAGTAGGGTTTGTTTAAAATCGGGTTACACACGCAAGACTTTTATCCACATTCGTTTTAAATCCCACTGATGCCATTATTGCTCATTTAGTCCCTGAAAAAAAAAATATGCACGAAACGACGACTACTTTAACAAGTTGGAAATTGTACGTTAAACGTGACAAATGAGGTGCGTTCGTTTCGTGCTATAACTAGTTTTACAATGTAAAAAACCATCGTTATTATTTCAGTGAAATTACTTATATCGTCTGCTATGAACGAAATGAGGATGCCTTTTTTTAACACTTTCCAACCTAGTTGTTTTAACACTTTCCAACCTAGTTGAAAAGTGTTTATGACTTCGGTTTGTCTGGCCGTCTGGCCGTCTGGCCGTCTGGCCGTCTGGCCGTCTGCCGTCTGCCGTCTGCCGTCTGTCCGTGCTCTAACTCCCGTAAATATGCTCGGATTGCCCTGCAATTTTTATATGTTATAATCGTTATCTATAGCATGTTCCCTATTTCAATGGAAGTGTGTAGCACTTATAGTTTTTTTACAGGGACACTCAAAAGAATTCCGTTACATTGCGGTCTATGGGGAAAAATCATTTGCGGTTTATTTAAATAATGTTTCACTATTTTAAACGCACTGAAATTTATATATATCACTAAGGTGCATTAGAAGAAGCTTAATATGGAATAGGGTGTGCATAGCACTTATACTTACTTTACAGGGACAGTCAAAAGAATTCCGTTACATTACGTCTATGGAGAAAAATCGTCTGCGGTTTATTTAAATAATGTTTCCCTATTTTAAACGCATTTAAATTTATATAAGGTTCATTACAAGAGACTTACTACAGAATATTGTGTGTATAGCAGTCATCGTTCATTTACAGGGACACACAAAAGAATTCTCTACTGTATGTTAACAATAATTCCTGGAAGTGCGTTTTAAGTTACTGAACGCGATTTTAATTTTAAATCGCTTTTTGTATATTACGTGGTGTGTATAAATTCTGTAGATCCTATACAGGGAAGCACAAAAGTTCGGGAACACATTTCCGTATTTAACTCCAGACGGAGAATTTTAAACTGTGCTACGTGTTTCCTAACTGAACTAAAATTTAGCATCCTATGTAGTATATATACAAATCTATAGATCCTATACAGGGCTGAATAAAAGTATTCGGATTACTTAGATGTTATCTTTTAGCTTATTAAAGAGTATGATTCGTAAAATTATTTTGGAAGCGTTGGAAAGTGTTACATAATCTATGCTTGACGCATGATTTTTCGTTCTTGTTTCTTATTACGTACGTCATGTTTACAGATGCGAATTTTTTTTTCGACACCAGACAGAGCTGTAAATTCACCATAGAGATCTTGCTTTTCGAACGATTACCTCCATGGTTAATATTTCTATGACTCGCGATGAATGAATATTTTGTTTATTTACTTTAATGGAGTAAGATATTCTGCTGTTATTCTAATTTTCACTGAAGTAATCTCAAAATCTATAAATTTTTTAGTGCAACTCATCTCTCAAGCAAACAATTTTTTTTGAACGATCTTTCTAAAAATGTAACTTTTACGCAATTTTATTCGAAAAATTAATTTTTAATAAAAATGGAACCTTGGCATATGGAAAAAAATGTGGTTAACCCGTATTTCTTTTCCTCAGTCACATGACTTGTACTTTTATCATATAGATTACGTATGATAAGATTTAATAGAATAAAGAAAACTTTTATCAATATCTTTTTAAGTTTTGATTCGATTTTCATAAAATTTGAAATGACTCGACAAAATTTTGCAACGATTATATATATTAAATTTCAAACCATTCGATTGGGTAGTTTTTGCGCTGTTATAATGCGGATAGACGGACAGACATACAGACAGGCGGACGGACTAGACGACGACTATAGGTGCTACGTATTTATATAATTACGAACGAACCTAAAAACATAAATTACTACTGTGTACCTTAACATCATACTCATAATATGCGATCATTGGTCAATTTTTAGGAAAGTTAATCTTATAAACCCGGAAAAAAAAAGAAAAAAAAACCTGTTAAATAGTATATCATTTTCAGATCGCAATAAAATTGAAACTTAATCATTACCAGAACAAGATCTTTCTTGCAATTATTAAAAAAAAAGAAAAAAAATCATGCGACAAGCATAAATTATGAAACATTTTCCAACACATTCAGAATATTGTAGTTCAGCCTCACCGTTTAATAATGTGAAAGATTATGTGTAAGTAAACAAGTTCACTTAAAGCATTACCCAATGTCTAAAGCTGTACTAGATCCACTCAGTGTCTAAGTAAACAAGGTCCAGGTCAAACCGGGTGGGGTGGCCTAACTTTCGGCTTAAGCTCAATTAGCCCCGCCCAGCAGGTTTGTTTACCTAATTATACTGAGCATTACTAAATTATACTTTCTGATATTGAGCAATAATTATACTATGTAATTCTGAAATACAAATTCTGAAAACACAACATTCCAAATATACAAGATTCCAAAAATACAAGATTCCAAAAATACAAATTCTGAAAATACAATTTACCAATCCTACTTAGCAGTACTAATTACTACTATGTGATACTGAACAATAGTCTAAGTAAACAACACATTTGAAAACCCAATTTCAGCAATTGCCATCTATAGTCGGAAAAATATCCGAATTCTTTTTTGCAGCCCTGTATATGATATAGTATGAAAACAGTTAGTTCATTTTGGAAGAGTAAAACACAGTTGAAAATTCCCCATCAGTTATATCCACCAATAAGCGAAAATGTACTCGAATTCTTTTGTGCAGCAACTGTATATGATCTATAGAATTTATGCATACTAAATAAGATACAAATATTTGTTACATTTAAAGATGCATACCACAATTGATAAGGCATTTCCAGCAATTATTGCTCATAGGTAGTAATGTAAGAAAATTAATTTGTGCGTTACTTTAAATGAGCAATAAGTGTTATAGACATTATAGTCTATAGTAAGCATTTTGTAGTGCACCTCAGAGATATACATCAATTTCAGTATGTTTGAAATAGTATAAAATCATTAAAATACACAGTAAACGATTTTTCCCCTATAGACCATAATGTAATGGCTTTCTTTTGAGTGCCCTGTAAACGAACTATAAATGCTCTTCATTTTTAACATCGAACATACCATGGTAAACCTCAATAACATATATCAATTACAAGATAATCGACTCTATGTACGCGAATTAGAGGACGTCCAGACATCCAGACAAACCGAATTTATAAACACTTTTCAACTATGTTCGAAAGTGTTACAAAAGGAGGATTCTTTCAAGAGTTATGCATGGATATGTTTTAAAGATATATATATATATATACAGACGAATTGTGTAACCTCCCTCATTTGAAATCGGTTAAAAAGTTAACTACGTTTCCGTGACATTTAGAAAGTTTGTGTAGTGACATTTTGAATAAACACGATTCCCTTTCTTTATAATTAGCATATTCTGCACGATGTCTTATAGCGAGAGGATGACACATGCTTAGAGATGCAGTCAAAATGAGTTACTTAATTATGAAATTCGAGCGCTTTGACAATCAAACAATTTGGATTAATTATCTTCTATTCGGTTTCGATACAAAATCATTTCTGCCGTGTATTTGATGTTTATTTTACATAATGTAGTTAATTGCACTTCCGTATCAATTATACACCACTAAAAATAGATTATAATTGTAATAACTTCTGCTTGCATAGAGCAACCGAGTTTTGAAAAATAGGCAGAAGATTCGTCAATTAATTTTTCAGTCTCTTTAAAATAACGATGGTAGTTTTATATTTAAGTTAAAATATAAATTCAAATTAGAAATGGTAGCTATTTTTAAATTTTTAATATGAAAGAGAAAGATTTAGAAGAAGGATAAAATATATTTTAATAATGTTTAATAGTAGATATAAAATGTGGTAAATATATAATAGTGGATATTAAATTCATTAATCTCGTTCTTTCATCAATAGGAAATTTTGAGCAGTATAACTATTAGCTATTTTTAAATTTTTAATATTAAGGAGAAAGAATTAGATAAAAGAATAAACCGTATTTTAATTATATTTAATAATCGATGTATATACATAGTATTTTTCTATTAATATCATTAGAAAATTTTGAGTAAAATTGTATAATAAGAACAAGTAACAAGGCAACAATTAGTACATATCGCTGAATTACTTTGTTGAAATGCGTACTTTAAAGGAAAAACAAAATACACCATGTTAAAAGATTTATTTGGCTCAAACGTAGAAACATTGGTTAATGAATATTTATTTATTTTTAATTTAATGATGGAAAATAACAGTTTACATTTTTAAATATGGAAACTCATCCTTTTTAAATATGATCTGCACTTTTGTCATACTTAAAGTACACGATAGTAAGTAACACGATACGACTTCAATGCATGTTTTAGTTTATGTAAATTATTCACATTAAATATAAATTATTATTATTATTAACAATATATTAATAACATTTTTAAATTAATGTTTTTTACATGTGTTTTCCAAAGATTACGACATGACCGACGTGACATCTTGCTGATTAAAAATTGTCTTTTATAGCCACCAATGCTTTTAAAGTTGGCCAGTAATTGGAAAACTACAGATACACAACCGTTTTTAATAACAATAAAAAAAAAGCTGAATTCTAAGTTTTTTTTAAATGGATGTAGGACACAATTACATAATGATGTTTGGGACTGGGCCGTGTCCTACTGACAGGACCATGTGATCTACAACTTTAACTGAATTTAAACGATAAATTGAATAGTCTGCGACAAGATTTCATTTACAGCCTATTTAGTAAATCTATCCCGTTTTTAACTCTTTTCAACATAGATGAAAAGTATTTATGAATTCGGTTTGTCTGTTTGTCTGTCTGTCTGCCGTCTGTCTGTCTGTCCGTGCTCTAACTCGTGTAAATATATACGTATTGTCATGCAATTGATATATGTTATTGAGGATAACTATGGCATGTTCGGTATTGAATATGAAGTGTATAGCACTTATAGTTTTTTTACAGGGATACTCAAAAGAATTCCGTTACATTACGGTCTATGGGGGAAAATCATTTGAGGTTTATTTTAATGATGTTACACAATTTCAAGCATATTGAAATTGATATATATCACTGCAGTGCACTACAAGAGGCTTACCATAGAATATGGTGTGTATAGTACTTAAACTTTTTTTACAGGGACACTCAAAACAATTCCGTTGTATTATGGCATATGAAAAAAAAATCGCTAGCGGTTTATTTTAAGAAGGTTTAACTTATTTCAAACGTACTGAAATTTATATATGTCACTAAGGTGTATTACAAGAGGCTTACTATAGAATATTGTGCGTATAGCCTTTATCGTTGATTTACAGGGACACACAAAAGAATTTGGTACTGTATGGCAACAATAACTGCTGGAAGTGCGTGTTCAGTTGCTGAACGTGTTTTAAAATTTAACTCATTTTTTGTCTATTACTTGGTGTGTATAAATTACATACATCATATACAGGGCAGCACAAAATTTCTGAAGTACATTTACGTTTATTGACGGAAATTTCAAAAGGAGAATTTTAAACTGTGCTACGCGTTTCCTAGCTGAACTAAAATTTAGCATTCTATGTAATATACATACAAATCTATCGATCATATACAGAGCTGCACGAAAGAATTCGGATATTTTTCCGGATATTGTTGATAATTCCTAAAATTGGGTTTTTTAATATGTTATTCGTTTTCCAAATTCTTTGCTTTTACCGGTAGCTTTATTTCACCGTATTAAACGGTAAAGATTTGCAAAATTATTTTGGAAGTGTTGGAAAGTGTTACATAATTTATGCTTGACGCATAATTTTTCGTTCTTGTTTTAGGTTTGAGTTAAATTATATCACTGAAAATATTAGTATCAGGAGTCATAATAAGGAGTGGGAAATATCTTAGACGGCGTCGCGAGGAAATTAAAGACTAGGCTTATGAAAGAAAACAATATTCGAAATGGAATGATTTCTTAATACAGGAAAGCTAAGATACTAGGTGTAGAACAATGGAATTTTCAGATGGAAAATAGTAGAGAAGGGTATTTTAAGGTGGAAATAAGGAAATCAAATGTGAAAAAATATAAATATATAAAATATATTATATTATTCCCTATCCCCCCCCCCCCCCCCAAAAAAAAAGACTCAAGAAACTTGGACATTTTAAGAACTACAGGCGCTCAAAAATGCACTTTCTCAGATTACGAATATTAAAAGATATTATGGCATTAGCAAGTACTTATAATTTTACCCGTTGAACATACCCTAGAGCATCTTTTCAAACCTTTAATAGAAAACTATAATTGAACTCTGAAGGAACCGCTCAGTAAAAATATATAACAATAATAATAAATACTTAAAATATTAACAAGAATAGCAAATAGTAAGTAATAATAATAATGAGATAATACAGAATGATAATAAATAATGATGTAACTGATAAATAAGAATAGTAAATATTAATAAAATAACAACTCATAATTTCTTTTCTGAGTTCATTGTATTATCCATACAAGAGTTGTGATCTTAACCCTTTTGGGCTAATATTTTCTATTAAATATTCCTTACTGACAATACTGAATAGCTCTTTATCATCTTTATACGTTTATACTAGTTTCAATAAGTATACTTATGTAAATAGTTCATGTGTAATTAAGTGCCATGTTTGTATTTTTTTACTCTCTATTATTTTCCCTTTATACTCTATTTATGAATACTTACTTACAATCCATAAAAATGTTTTAATTTCAACAATTTCTCAATAATTATTTAAATTTTAATATAGTGACAATATCAATAATAACTTAAGTTTTTGGTCTCAATATTCTTCGTTGGACAACATTCCTTCATAGCATTTAAAATCTCTTGATATTATAAGGATTTATCTAATATTATTGTTATTATTATTATTTTTTTATAATTCCATCCAAATCATTGTAGCAAAATATTTTATCATTACTTCAATAAAATCTACAACATAATAATAATAAAAATATTAAGAAACTATATAAATAAAAATACCTTAACATAATAAATGTTACACATTAAATTTTTATCAGGCTTTTACTATATGCAAATGCATCATATAGGTGCTCTTCCTTTCAAATACTTAATATAAAATGTATAGGTATCTCCTTTATTATAACATCATATTCAATTCATCTCATAGTGACTTATATTATTCTATTTAATTTAATAAATTTCCCAAATAATATCTTGTTATATTCATCTTATATTTAATTATATTGTTATATTAATTCATAATATCTTATATAACTAAAATATCACAATAAATACAATCATATTATATACAATCTTAATTATATCATCATCAATTATTCATCAAATTAATTATATCATCATTATATCAATCATCAATTATATACAATCTTAATCCAAGAGGGCAAGCCTTTAAATATTGCAAAACTCATATCAACAGGAGTGTTGTGTAATTTAATTTTTAACTAAGTCTTAACTGGAACAAATGGTAAATTACTACCATGATAAAGACAGCCGTGGGGTGTTATTCTCCTCTTATATCAGTCCTGGCTTTAATTAAATTCATTGCTGGTTAAAAAATACAGTAAATATTAACTATATGTGGAACAAGAACATTTATTTATTCGTCATGATTCTAGCTCTTTTTTTAACACTTTCCAACATTATGAATTCCGTTTGTCTGCACTGCAAGAAAAAATGTTGATTTTACAGTATAATACTGCCACCTCAGCTGCCAATATTATACCGTAAAATTAACAGTAATAAACAGTAAAATAAACAGTAATACACTATCGCGCATGCGATGTATTATATATATTATATAATAATTATCTTAACAAACGCTTGGCAAAACTTTACGTTGTTCTAAGAACTCTTACAATATAGCGAAGTTGCATTTTCAGGTTTAATTTGTTTCAATCCGAAACAGAGTTAATATATTTACTACTTTTGCATTATATTTATCAAGGAAATGAACTGAATCTATTGCAGAGGATGTTCGCACATGTTTTAGACGAGTTTGCTGTGGTGAAAAAAAAATCGTCTGCATAGAAAAATTATTTTTCACAGCTAATATGTTTTTGAAAGTATAAATTCTTTTATGGCAACTGAAATTTTTGTTTACATGCAAAATACCGCTTTTAAAGGACCTATGGATGAAAGGCTACATTTCTGCACTTTCCAAAGAGAATAATTTGTATTCTGTTATTAAAAACCACTGTGAAAGGCATGGGTTTTATATATCTAAAGTCACAGTATGTAATATTATCAATAAGACAGGGGAAAAACGTGAATGTCGGGCTTCAAGTGGGAAAATTGTTCCAAATATGTACCCAAGAACAGAAAGGAATTCTTCGAATATTGCACAGGTAAGATCTGTTAAAAAAGAAAATCCCCCAAGTCAAAGGACTGTTGCTATATTGTTAAAATGATCGGTGTCAACTGTTAACAAAATTATTAACACTGATTTGAATTTTAAAAAAACCAAAAAGCACAATGTTCACCGTATTTCTGCACGACGCGAAGTATCATTGAACGTAGAACAGGATGCAGAATTCTTTATACGAAGCTTTTATCTGGAGAAAAATGGAAAAATGTTGCTAAAATAGATGAGAAGCTTGAGTTTATTTAAATGACTGTAATAAAAAAAGATCCATTTAATATGGATTTAGGATTTTTGCTGGCTTTACATATAGCGGCAAATTAAAATAAAGAGAGTGGAGAAGAATGTCAAGATCAACTCCACATTCTATCAGAAACATATTTTACTCACAATCTTCAAACATGGAATACCACCTCTTACGTCAATCTTTTGAACTGCACCAAGATAAATCAATCAGCCACACATTACAATCCACTGTTAATTTCCTGGAAAAAATGGAACGAGAGACGAGTATCAGGGCTATACCCATCCTGATATATCTGCTAAATCTCGTGATGTATCACCCTCACCCATGGATTTTTGGACTTTTAAAAAGCGCGTTATCCAAACGTCGTCCTACAACCCTTCATGGACTTTGGAAAGCTTTCAAGAGCAATTGGACAAAATACGTCTCAAAACTACAGAAGGCATTATTATCATGGAAATTACGATGTAGAAATGTAGTTCAAAATACGGCATACCAAACTGAAAATTTAAAACACAAATATTTTATTTTAAAAAGCTCTCTAAGTAATGAAAATTGTCTAAAAACTGTGAGAACACCGTCTGTAAAATGATATCTATTATCTATTAACATATTTAACTTCCAGACCCTCACTTAATATCATAAAAAGTTTTTAAAAATGCCAAAATAATGGCAAATAATAAATATTTTCAGACAACACAACAATAACTTCATTCAAAATGCACTGCAAAAAAGAAAATTGTTGATTTTACAGTATAATACTAACACCCCAACTTCCAGTATTATAACGTAAAATTAACAGTAATAAACAGTAAAATAAGCAGTAATATACTGCCGCGCATGCGCGGTAGCATATTACTGCTTATTTTACTGTTTATTACTGTTAATTTTACGGTATTATACTGGAAGCTGGGGTGCTAGTATTATACTGTAAAATCAACAATTTTTTTTTTTGCACTGTATATAACAATAAGTAAATATCAATCCTCATAACTCCAAAGTTCCAACTTTGATGTCCATATATTAATATTTGCACCAGTAAGTTTGTTTATTACCCTGCAGCATTTAGTAGAAATGTCTGGAGAATTAACTACTAATATAATTAAAATTTCTAATATAAATTTCCCTTTGAAACACTATATCCTACCATATTTTAACATTTTATGAAAGCATTCTTGGAATTGAGATATAGAAACTAAGTTCAGATTTGTAAAATCAGAAAAAAATCTTGATTTGCATGTCATTTTCAGGTTTAAATGACATACAATTTAAGTCACTATTAACTTTTTACTTCTCTATTAAAAAAAAAAAAAGAATTATTTCTAATTGAGCTTTAAAATTTGCAAAAGATCTTAAAAACGTGACCACCAGTAATAATTTTTTTGAAATATCATCAATAACTTTAAAACAAAATACAATGAAAATTTCAATAACAATATATAAATTCTTTAAATTATTACAAAATATAAATAATACTCTCAAATCACACATTTGTTCATACTTTTCAGCTTAGTTGAAAAGTGTTTATGAATTCTGTTTGTCTGTTTGCCTGTCTGTCCGAGCTCTAACTAATGTAAATATACTCGGATTGCCATGTATTTAATATACGCTATTGAGGTTTACTATGGCATGTGTGGTATTGAAAATGAAGTATGTAGAATTTATAGTTCGTTTACAGGGACACACAAAAAAACCCGTTACAATATGGTCTACGGCAAAAAAACTTTTGCAATGCACGTTAATGATGTCCCTTTATTTAAAACATATTGAAATTCATGTACATGACTTAGATGCGATATAAGAAGCTTACTGTAGAATAGGGTGTGCATACCATTTTATCGTTCTTTTACAGGAACATACAAAATAGTTCGGTACAGTACTGTCTATGAGTGATAATTGTTTTGATGGGCGTTTTGAGTTGTGGTATGTGTTTTAAAATTTAATTAATTTGTTCCATATAACTTGGTGTGTGCAAATTCTATAGATCATAGACAGGGCTGAAGAATTCGTGTACATTTCTGTTTATTGACGGAAATTCTTCAAAAGGAATTTTCAACTGAGTTATGCGTTTACTAAGCTGAACTAAATTTTAGCATACTATGTAGTATATATACAAATCTATAGACCATACACATAGACTCACAAAAAAAATTTAATATTTTTACGACTATGATCGGTAATTGCTGAAATCGAGTTTTCTAGTCTGTTATGTGTTTTCCAAAATGTTCTTTTTAGATATCATTTACCATCTTCACATTTTTTAAAAGGGATGTTTTGTTGCAGTACTCTGAATATGTTGGAAAGGGTTTCATAATCCATGCTTGAGACATGAATTTTTGTTGTATCTATACTAATATTATAAAGGAGTAAATCTTGTTTGTTTGTTTGTAGGGGGTAATCTCTGGAACTACCGAACCGATTTCAAAAGTGATGGTGGCAAATTGATGGTGACAACCCCTGCTCCAACATAGGCTATATTTTATGTCGGTGCCACTAACCCCAGGGGATGCAGGAGCAAAAAACGTTCTAAAATTGCGATTTTTCAGTTATCACACTGGCTGTCAAGCCCTGAGAGCTTGGCAGCCGGTTCTGTATGTATGTATGTACGTACGTAATGCGATAACTCTTCATAGAAATATCCGTTTTCCTTCAAATTTTGTTTATAGGTTCACTGTGTTAAGGCGCTTCCCTGAATAGTTTTCGGGATTGATTGGTTAAGTATAAAAGGGGGGGAACAAGGGGCTAATTCCCCCCCCCCTTAATTTATATAAATGGGTTTTTCATGCAGAATTATTCCATTTTCCTTCAAATTTTGTTTATAGGTTCACTGAGTTAAGGCGCTTCCCTGATTAGTTTTCGGGATTGATTGGTCAAGTATAGAGGGGGGGGGAACAAGGGTCTAATTCCCCCCCCTAATTTATATAAATGGGTTTTTCATGCAGAATTATTCCGTTTCCCTTCAAATTTTGTTTATAGGTTCACTGAGTTAAGGCGCTTCCCTGATTAGTTTACGGGTTTGATTAGTTAAGTATAAAGGGGGGGATCGGGGGGGGGGGGGCTAATCCCTCCCTTAATTTATATAAATGGGTTTTTCATGCAGAATTATTCCGTTTCCCTTCAAATTTTGTTTATAGGTTCACTGAGTTAAGGCGCTTCCATGATTAGTTTACGGGTTTGATTAGTTAAGTATAAAGGGGGGGGGATCGGGGGGGGGCTAATCCCCCCCTTAATTTATATAAATAGGTTTTTCATGCAGAATTATTCCGTTTTCCTTCAAATTTTGTTTATAGGTTCACTGAGTTAAGGCGCTTCCCTGATTAGTTTTCGGGATTGATTGGTCAAGTATAAAGGGGGGGGGGAACAAGGGTCTAATTCCACCCCCCCTTAATTTATATAAATGGGTTTTTCATGCAGAATTATTCCGTTTCCCTTCAAATTTTGTTTATAGGTTCACTGAGTTAAGGCGCTTCCCTGATTAGTTTACGGGTTTGATTAGTTAAGTATAAAGGGGGGGATCGGTGGGGGGCTAATCCCTCCCTTAATTTATATAAATGGGTTTTTCATGCAGAATTATTCCGTTTTCCTTCAAATTTTGTTTATAGGTTCACTGTGTTAAGGCGCTTGCATGATAATTTTCGGGATTGATTGGCTGAGTATAAAGGGGGGAACGAGGGGGGGCTAATCCCCCCCTTAATTTATATTAATGGGTTTTTCATGCAGAATTATTCCGTTTTCCTTCAAATTTTGTTTATAGGTTCACTGAGTTAAGGCGCTTCCCTGATTAGTTTTCGGGATTAATTAGTTAAGTATAAAGGGGGGATCGGGGGCTAATTCCCCCCCCCCTTAATTTATATAAATGGGTTTTTCATGCAGAATTATTCCGTTTTCCTTCAAATTTTGTTTATAGGTTCACTGTGTTAAGGCGCTTCCCTGATTAGTTTTCGGGATTGATTGGTTAAGTATAAAGGGGGGGAACGGGGGGATAATCCCCCCCTTAATTCATATAAATGGGTTTTTCATGCAGAATTATTCTATTTGCTTCAAAATTTGTTTATATATTCATTGGGTTAAGACGCTTCCCTGATTAGTTTTTGGGATTGATTGATTAAGTATAAAGGGGGGGAACGGGGGGCTAATACCCCCCTTAATTTATGTAAATGGGTTTTTCATGCAGAATTATCCCATTTCCTTCAAATTTTATTTATAGGTTCACTGTGTTAAGGCGCATCTCTGATTAGTTTTCGGGATTGATTGGTTAAGTATAAAGGGGGGGAACAAGGGGCTAATTCCCCCTTATCTATACTAATATATAAAGTAGTAAAGATTGTTTGTTTGTTTGTTTGTTTTTAGGGGGTAATCTCTGGAACCACTGAAGCGATTTTAAAAGTGATGGTGGCAAATTAATGGTGACAATCCCTGCTCCAACATAGGCTATATTTTATGTCGGTGCCACCACCTCCAGGGGGGTGCAGGAGCGAAAAACGTTCTAAAATTTCGATTTTTTGTGTACTGAAGGAGATAGAAGTATCAAATTTGGTATGGTAGTTACTTATAAGATGTAAATGCTCTCTAAGAACAAATTATAAAAACATTCGCAATTTAAAAGGGTGAGATGAGGAAGAAGCGTTCTAAAAACATTCTAAATTACAATTTCTATGGAATCTCTGAAACTACAGACCGATTTCAAAAGTGATGGTGGCAAATGGATGGTGACAGTCCCTGCTCCAACATATGCTAAATTTTTTGTCGGTGCCACTGCCCGCAGAGGGTGCAGGAGCGAAAAACGTTCCAAAATTATGATATTTTCAATAATGAAGGAGTTAGGAACTTGACATTTTGTATGGTCGTTACTTACAAGATTTAAATGCTCTATAAGAACAAAATCTAAAAAAATTCGAAATTTAAAAGGCTGAAATAAGCAAAAAATTTTCTAAAAACATTATAAATTACAATTTGTATGGA
The DNA here is from genome assembly GCA_963931845.1 of Maratus michaelseni. NCBI lineage: Eukaryota > Metazoa > Arthropoda > Arachnida > Araneae > Salticidae > Maratus > Maratus michaelseni. The sequence continues at coordinate 92,973,944 of OZ007591.1, forward strand.
ATGTCTGGAACTACTAAAGCGATTTCAAAAGTGATGGTGGCAAATGGATGGTGACAATCCCTGCTCCAACATAGGCTATATTTTATGTCGGTGCCACTACCCCGAGGGGGGTGCAGAAGCGAAAAACGTTCTAAAATTGCGATTTTTGCGATGCTGAAGGAGCTAGAAACTTCAAGTTCGGCATGATTGTTATTTATAAGATCTAAATGCGCTCTAAGAACAATTTCTAAAGAAAAATGATCTAATGATTCTGTGATTTTTCAACTATTGAATTTCTAAAATTACCAAATTTCACAATAGAGTACCATAGCGAAACCTTCACGCGTAAAAAGATAATGATAAGGGCGACGTGTCCTGACGTGTATATTGACTATAGCACGAGTCACAAATTATAGTATCCTTATTATTCTGTTAAAATATAAAAGTGAATTATGAAATGTCAATATTTTGTTTGATTAAAGGTTCGTTAAGAGAAATTGACCAGCGTAGCTTGCTATTATATGTATATAACTGGTTCACTATATTATTCCATATTGTTGCGTTTTGGAAGAAGAAATTATATTGAGGTGACATTTACGGCCTATAAACCATCTAAGCATGTTTTCTTTGGAAATCGCAGGTAGACAGCATCAATATTAATTCTGTTAAATGGTGGTTAGACATGAATAAAGTTGACACAGCTGATAAGAGTCTTCCTTATATTCGTATTGGCATTTTATAAACTAAATGTAATTTAAATGTCCGAACAAAAGAGCACATGTCTTACATATGTAAGCTAGAAAACAATACATCGCCCATTGCAAAATATTTGTGGGACATAAACCTTTGATTTTGATTCTGCTAAAATTATCTGTAAGCCCGATTCCACATTTGAACTAGACATTCTAGAAGCTTCACATATACATAAAAGTTATAAAAATATTGTTAATTGTGACTTTATTGCACCCTCTCCTCTTCCCCCTTCACCAGACTATCGGAAGTTTTTAATAAAATCCTTCTTCTCTTAATTTTCACCTGTTATTTTCGTACTGTCAGTTTCTTTTCTCTCTATATGCGTATATTCACTTTAGCTATTTCCTTTAATCTCCTGCGTTTCTGTTGGTCAATAAACTTACTTTTCTAGTCCACTTTTCCTGTATTGACTGTTTCCCTTCCTTTTATTGCATTTCTATTGATCAGTAAGACTTCGGCTTCAATCTCTTTCCCCCTATATCAGTAAATTCCGTTATTTTTTCTTACACTGATTATGGTAAGAAAACCGGCATGCAATTAAGGTTTTTTTTGTTACTCCAAAGTTTATTTTATATGTTGATATATATTTAGCGCCAAGTCTTAACCTCATTTTCATTTTGATGATAATAATGTTTTCGCGTGGTATTGTATCGTACACTTATTCAAATAACCCTCTGAAAAAAGAGAAAAAATATTAAGAAAATAGAAATTTAGATTTTATTTTTAAATTTCCTGATGCAGTAAAATATGTGAAAATGGAGTCTCTATGGACCGTAACAAAATTCTGCTTTAGACAGGTTACTGCCTTACCAGGTATAATTACTTGGTATTCTTTACGCGGGGGCAATAAAACATTTTCGTTTTCATGTTTTTCTGTATTTATTTTTAATATTTTTCTGTGATTAAATTAATGAAAATTTATTTGATGAAAATTCTACAAAATTTTAAAATTTTATATTGCGAGGTAGATTTGATAATACGAGGGACGTTCCGAAAGTAAGTTTCATCATTTTTTTTCACAGAAAAAAAAAAAACCCACAGAAAAAAGTAAAAACCCAATTTGGGTTGAAAGATTCTTAGGTATGAGCCCAAATTAGGCTTACCTGTTTTCGTTTCCATTGTGTATCCATTTTGGGCACTGTTAAATACCCATTTTCAAAATGTTTATTTAACAGTGCCTAAAATGGATACACAATGGTAACGCAAACAGGTATAGCCTAATTTGGGCTCATACCTAAGAATCTTTCTACCCAAATTGGGCTTTATTTTTTTCTGTGTACACCATGACATCATGAACTATACACCTTGCACTATTTTTCGACATAGTCTCCATCGACATTGAGACATTTGTCGTAGCGTGCAAACAGTTTGAAGAAATCACTGTTGTAAAACTCGGTGCGTCTGCCATCTTGATTTGTATTCGAATAACCACGGGCACTGCTGCTACTCTCTCTTCTTTGGTGCTCTGCGCATGCGTCATTCCTCCTCCGCTGACGCTCCTTCCGTCGTTGAACCAGCAACTGGTGTTTTCTTATGGTTATTGTTTGTTTCACCTGGTGAGCCATCTTCTCTTTAAAAAAATGACGAAACTTACGTCGGAGAGTGCCTCGTACTAGTAGAAAATTTAATGTATATTTAAATTAATTCGAATTTTTCAATTGTTATTTTAATTTTGGACTTTTATAAAGATTTATAATAGATTTAGTAAATGATTTTTTACATTAAAGATTAGATGTTCCAAAATACAAATTCAGAGTGGAACTTCATATCCATTTAGATAAATTCAAATTTCACAGTCATTGCAACCTGTATTGGTTTCTAGTATATTCTGTAAATAATCTTTGAAATTGAAAATTATTTACTCTGATATAAATTTAGGTAATTAGAATTTCTAAATTATGATAATTATTTTAGGAATTTTTTAATCATTTGGAATGCCACGATTTATAAATTTACGACAGGGTGAAAAAGTGTCCAGACCAGGATTCGAACCAGGCGCGAGCTTTTGGTTGAATCTGCCAATGCTCGGCCAACTGAGCTATCTTTTGCAAACACACAATTCACCCAGACACATTATTGATTATGTCTGCTCCACCAACTGAGCTATCTTGGACAAATCTGGCGGACACACAATTCACCCAGAAATCTTATAACCTTATTGACTATGACATCTGGTCTGATATCTGTATCAGCTCCAACTCAACAAAAGCTGAGCTGATTCAGAAATCAGATCATATGGCATAATCAATAAGGTTTGTGGGTGAATTGTGTGTCAGCCAGATTTGTCAAGGCTAGCTTAGTTGACAGAGCAGTCATAATCAATAAGGTGTGTGGGTGAATTGTGTGTCGGCCAGATTTGTTCAGGATACCTCAGGATACCTCAGGATTGGCGGAGTATTGGCAGCTTCAGCCAAAAGGTCCCTGGTTCGAATCCACCTGGACACTTTTTCACTAAGTTGGAAATTTATAACTCGTGTGATTTATTTGCCAAGTAGAATAATTGTATTAAAATTAATCAAGTGCATTTGGAATACATTCTATGAATTATCTTTGAATTTTATAATCAATTGCCAAGTAATAATTTTAACATACTTATTATCATATAAAATTTTCCAAACATAAATACTCTTCTGAATATAACAGAATAAATAAATAAGGTAGTTAAGCGACTCCTAGGGCATTTTTATCAATAACAATTTGTTAACAATTTCACTGAACACAAATCCTTCTATTGTGAAAGCTATTTATTTGACCCCTTTTTTGCTTTAAACTGCTCTACATTTCTAGAGTCGTTATAAAAATAGCGAAGGGGAGGCTAATCTTAACTTGATCTTTTAGTCTTTAAAAATACACTGCACAAATATGAATCTAGTTTTATTTAATTTCTAGAAAAGCTAAGAAAACATTGGATAACTTTCTAGTCTCTATAGAATTTGTATTATAGCAATAATTGCATTTTAATACTTGCAATATATGTATATATGATTATATATATATATATATATATATATATATATATATATATATATATATATATATATATATATATATATGACGAATTTTTTATTGCTTTTTATTTGTAGAGGGCACTTAAAAGCACTAGTTTGCAAGACGTCATTTCATCGATGAGTTGAAGGAAGTTATGGAAGATGGATGAGTTATGGCTGGAATAACATCTCTCCTGTCACATTTAAGGCAGACTGCAATGATATTTTTCAGAGGCTCTATTACTGTGAAGATGTGAAAGGCAATAAATTTGAGCATCTTTTGAGTTAAGTTGTGTTAGATTAAAAAAAATTAGCTTTTTCACGAAATTAAGAGTTAATATTTAATTGGTCATTACTTCCATAAAAAATATCTGAGGCATTTTCTTTTTTTAAATTGTTTGTTTCGAAGAGACTTTTTTAGCGATATTCCACAAGTTCTCCTCTCCCTTTTGTCATTTAAAATTTCAAAGCCGAACACTCCAGCTTCAAAACAATTTTAACTCCTTTATAATAAACGAACATTCAGCCTTTTCCAAAATTCCAATGTGTTTCCGAGATAACGGGGACTTTTCCAGAACCTAGTATATATATATATATTGCATACATACATATATTTATTTAAAATTTCTGTAATTTTTGTTATTTAATTTATTATTTTCACCTTAAAATACTTTTTTCTATTAGTTACCATCGCAAAATTCCCTTATTTTACGCCGAGTATCTTAGCTTTTATGTATTAAAAAACCATTCCATTTCGAATATTATTTCAAAAAACCAGTTTTTTATTTCCTCGGGACGCGTTCTAAAATATTTCTTGCCTTTTTCTGTGCTTAATTACAAATGATTTTTCCATACGTGGTTACGAAGTGCCATCAGATTAGCTAGTTGGCCGAGGAACTGACTCGCACTGTGTTTTTGGCTTTTTACTGTATTCATGGGTGACCACCAATATAACATACGCAATACGCACGCCCTCAAAGATCAGAATTTTTGTTAGCTTCCATATCTTGTAAATCCCGCCAGAACATCTATCGTTCTCTAGAAACGAAATGTTATTATTCTGTAAATTCGCAAACTTTTCACCTGCTTTACTACTGAATTTGAGAGACTTTTCACCGTCTTTATGCGCGACCACCAATATAATGCAATGCACGACCTGAAAGTTCAAAATGTTCGCTAGCTTCCTTGTCTTGTAAATCCCGCCAGAACACCAATCGTTTTCTGGTAACGAAATGTTGTTATTTTTTGGATTCGTAAAATTTTCACCTGCTCAACTGAATTTGAGAGACTGTACGATTAAAAATATTTTATTGCCTTCGTAAAATTCTTCATGATTTGCTATTTAAGTAGTCAGATGTATAATTTTGAAATATGTCTCGATTGATTTGGAGCCAGTCACGGACTGTATATGATTTAAAAGGTTAATGAAAATATATTGGTGTAAACACTAATTCTTGACCAAGGGAAATCACTTGTAAAATTCAATCTAGATGGTCTGAACTTTCGACCATAATGTGACTTCCAAAAAATGTGTTTTAGTATGACTTCTGATACTAATATTAGGTAGCTTTCCTTACAAAAAGCTACCTATTGCAGCAATTCGGAGGAAAACAGTTCCAAAAAAATTTGGTATATTTTCACCTATCATGACCCCCAGACCCCAAAATCACCCTCCGTTCGAATGTTGATTTATATATATGACGTTTGTCATGATATAACTCTCGTATTTATGAACCGAGTTGGATGTGACTGAGTATGTGTATACGACATACCAAGATCTCGATCGAGTTCGTTGGCCAGATTCAGCTGCCATCTAGTATCAAAATGGTGGCCAGTTAAAAATGTTTTAATTTTATAAAAAATCCGAAAGGTGTACAAAAAGTTACAAATTGAAAAATATGTTTCCGTTAAGTGTTGGAACTTGATACAAGGATTCTGGAACCTTTTTTGTTTTGGCTATATCTTAAAAGATGGCTGAGATATGACAGTTTGAAATTCTAGGGCGGCTGAGATTTTGAAACAATCTGATATTTGTTATGATGTAACTCTCGTATTTACGAACCGATATGAATGTGACTGATCATGTCTACAGAACATACCAAGGTCTTGACCGAGTTCGTTGGCCAGCTTCTTTCGCCATCTTGTTTCAAAATGGCGGCCAGTTAAATTTTTAATTTTTTTAAATTAAAAAAGATGTATAAAAATTTATAAATAGAAAAAGTTGTTTCCATTAAGTATTAGATCGTGATAAAAGTATTCCGGAACATTTTTTGTTTTGACGTTATCTTAAAAAATGTTTGAGGTATGTCAATTTGAAAATCTAGAGTGGCTGACATTTTGAAACATTCTGATTTTTGCTATGCTGAAATTCGTATTTCTATAATCTTCTATAATCGGGTTCCAATCATTTTGGCTTTATTTATTGCATTACAGATAGAGAGAAGCAAAATAAAACCCACATTTATCATTCCTATGCGTACTTTACATTTTAGCGAGACCATTGCTAAAGCATGTAACGTTCGAAATGATGTGAGAGCAACAAATGTACAAGTCAAGTTACTTTCTACCATTGACATCCCTACTGCAGAAGCACGGTACCACCAAACATGTAGTATTAAATTTAGGAAAGGAAAACGTATCCTGTGAAGTATTGAGACGAAAAACTGAAAACTTCCTTACATTCATCGGTCTTCCTATTGTCACAGTTAAGCATCAAGCTTTAAAAAAAAAACGTGAATAGTTATGAGAGGACAGCGAAATATCAATTCATGACCAACTTGAAAAGATGGTGGTTTTCTACCAATAGATATTTCTGATTCCTGGAGCATTTATGGTAGTAGATTCTCGTATTACTTGTCGATGCTGACACCTCTGGTAGGTTGATATCCTGATCGGCTTTTATAACTGTAGTGATGTGACACAACTACCTCAGATTTAGTAAATCTTTGTCGGGTTTTTTAGTTTTTAGTTAAATGATATCACTTTGAAAAAAGTCCTTCCGGCCTGTACGGGAAGAAAAGGTAGCTTTCACAGTCCATGTTTTTAAAAAATCAACTCATTTTATTCAAACACCCTCCAATAAGGAGCAAAAATTAATTACCCAGCAGAGATATTTTTAAGTATAGATTTAAATAATTTAAAATTATAAGGAATTATATAAGTGTCAGAGAAAGATAACTAATATTACCTGGATTTTTAATTGGCTTTTCTCTTGTGCTTTTCCATAATCATGGTACCTTTAAAAAATAGGAGGGAGTATTTACTTGTTTAATTAGTGGCATCTACTCTTTTTTGAATTGCATGCGAACTATGTCAAAGGCAAATCGTATTCTCCAATGAAAATTGCATATGCTAACAACTTTTATATCGACTTTAATATATTTATTAATTTTTATCAAAATTTAATATTCTGGAAGATTGTACGGTAAAAGGATATTAAAGTTATGTTCTGGTGACCAATACATTCTGTGGAAATTATGTTACTTTGTGTAATTGCCGTAAAGTACTCATTTTATCTGAATGAAAACCGGCATATAATTTATGTTATATTAAAGGCGTTCAATACATAAGGTGGCAAATGTAGCCATGATACACCTACGTATCAGACAATACTAGCGAAGTATGGAAGGATAGTTAACGACCTCAACGAAAATATGTATACAAGAATAATATGTCAGATGGTGCACACAGTCGACTGATGCAAGCAGAAGGAGTATGGTTTGTCCAGTTGCCATTTGTCCAGAATCACTTTTTTTCGACTTCTTGAAAAGCGGCGTCATGGTTAATGCACAAGTTATAAGGGGAAACTTTCCCTCATTACGACGAGTGAGAAAGTCGAAACAACATGGAAAATTTTTCGACGACATTGTTCACCTTCATGACAATGTGTGTCCCCACACAGCCGCCAATGTAACTGAAAATTTCAAGTGAAATGTCATCAATGTCCCATCTCTTCCTCTGTAATTCACATCTTTCACCGTTTGATTTAGCAGCTGTCATGAACTGAGGAAAACTTTGGGAGAACAATGCATCCATTCGTACGATGGCGTGAAGGAAACGATTCGGAAATGGATCTCCGAAAAAACCCAGCACTTTTACAAGAATGCCGCGGATAGTTTAAAAATAAATATAGCAATAATTTTAAAATAATTATACAATAATTTTAAAATAATTATACAATAATTTTAAAATAAATATACAATAAATTTAAAGTACATATATATTTAATGCTACAGGATCACTATTCGGTATTTATTGAACGGCCCTAATATTACAAAAAATATAGATTCTTAATAAAGAAATTTCTTCCAGATATAAACTAATAAATAATGAAATTTGCATACTTGTACTTAAGAAATTAAACTTACATGCAAGGTAAAAAAAAAAAGTGTATTTTTGAGATTTTATTTTCAGGAAAAGGACACAAGGCATTTGAAAAACTCTTTTGTATTTTGTTTATTATATTTTAAAGAAAAAAAAATGATTTTTGTAATGACGAAATAAAGTTGTGTTTCCCTAGCAGACCCGCGCCCCGAAGATGGAATCGTTCTGGAACCGGTGATCACCGTAACTCTGTCAAATGTTATCTGAAATTATAAAAAGCATAATTTACTCCGAACACTTAAAACTAGAGAGTTACGAACTAATCGTTCGATTAAAAAAAAACTGATTTTGAATAAAATAGCGGCCGTTCAAAGTTAAGGTACTGGTTTTCGCAAAAAAATTTGTACTTTGATTGTTTATAAAAAATAGAAAAAATCATCAGATCGTCAAAAGGAACGATTACACTCTAGATAATATTGCTGCTAAATATTGGTCAACATTTGAAGATGATTGGTTCAGATCCGTTCGAGAAATCGTGATCACCGACTTTTAAAACTAGTTTTGAGATAATCACGTTCAAAGATTCAAGTTATGATTTATGTATGACGGAAAAAAGTAAATTAAAGCGGCGTAACTTTCTTAATTTTTATTATATCGATTAGAAAATCTAACTGCATATTTTTTACAAATTGTACTTTCAGAAAATGAAATAAAAAAATGTATTTTTTGAAAGTTTGCAGGTAGGTATAACCCCTTAAATAACTTTCGCTTTTCTTTACACTTATTTGTTTAGAAATATATCTCTTCAAAGATTTGTTTAAGCTAATATATTCTACTACTAAAACTTAAGATTAGACTAGTATCTTCTACTAATCAAAGATATGTTTAAGCAAATATCTTCTTCTATTCAAACGTATGGTTAAGCTAATATCTTCTATTATTCAAACGTATGTTTAAGCTGTTTAAGCTGAGTAGTCTGCGTACGCGTATTTGATATTTGTTTATTATTAATTTTTTATTTCATCAAAATTTTCAGTATATTCTGGAAATCGTAGTATTTGCTTAATAATAAAAAATTATAAATTTAGAAATGAAAAATAATTAATTATTACTGCATGAAAAAAAAAATATGTAATTGAAAATAAATGTAAAGAAATAAATGTAAAGAAATAAATGTTACAGATAATTTGATTTTATAAATTATAAAAATGAAATAACTAAATTGTCGCCAGGATATTTTCTTTCATACTACTGTTTTATTTTATTTTATTTTTGTTGACTATATATTGTATGGCTAATATATATTAACATTAATGTATCTTTAAAAATTAAAAGAAAGTATTTCCTCCGTTGAACTAACAAAGTTTCAATAAATTTTATCATGATGCTAATAAAATTCAGTTGTAATAGTTTTAGAAAGTAACTGCTTCTATTAAAAATGCATACACAATTCTTTAAATCAAAGCATGCATTTTAGAAGTAAACATCTTTACATTTCTTTTGAGACTAGCTCTGACATCAAAAGGCGAAAAGCTCAATAAATAACTCTAACATGAATTACTTATTCGCTCCCGTCAATTTTTAATTACATTTTATTTAATAACTACTCGCTTCTGGGCATAATGTTTGTTTGAAGAAGTTCTATTTTAATAATAACGAATTGATTTTACTACAGAATTACACTAGCTATTCAAAATAGCTTTCCAACTTGGCAAGATGCAATGCGACATCAGTTCTGAATTAAACATAATTGGCCTAAATTACTTGATTGTATGCTTGCTCTGATTTCGTGATTAAGTGTAAAACCATACTGCTCCGTTCGAACACTAAGTCTAAATTATTACAATTTCAGAGAGGGAAGAAAGTGTTAGGAATTTAATTGCTAAAGACTGTGAGTTTTGTGAACATTTATATCAATTCGAAATTTCTCTGTTATTGTTTGTGACGAGGATTTAGTTTTAATCTGGAGTATATTTTAAAAATGAAATTTTTAAGCAGTTAAAGCTTCAGGTAATCTTTTAATTGTATAATAGTTTTAAATTAAATTAGCTAAATCTAAATTAAAATTAAAGGAAATGGGTTGTTTTCGGGTGATTTTCCTATTACATTTGTTCATATGAATGTAAAAGGAGCGTAAAATAAACTTATAGTAAAGTTATATAACTTCGAATTAACACATATTGAACCTGTGTTATCTTAATCTAATGTTGAAAAATTATCTTTCCCATTTTGGACTTACTTTTACACCTTGACATAAATAGATGCTGATTACGTTTTGGGGTGTACATCAGTGTTGAATTCAGGATGTGGCCCGGGGAAGGGGGTAATCCCCCGAGCGTTGAAATGCCCCCCCCCCCGGAGCCACAAAAATCCCTCCCGCAGAAAAGTGTCTGAATTCAACACTGGTGTACATAGACCAACAGGTAGCGCTGCTGTGCTATTTTTTTCATGATTCTCACGATAGCTATATCTCAAGAACTAATGCACAGAATTTCATCAAGCTTCAGATTCTGTTAGACCTTGACATAAATAGATGCTCATTACGTTTTGGTGCAAATAGACTAACAGGTGGCGCTGCTATGGTACTTTTTTCATGATTTTTATGATAGCTATATCTCAAGAACTAATGCACATATTCTCATCAATCTTCAGATTCAGTTAGACGTTAACATAAGTTGTTGTTGATTAGGTTTTCGTGTAAATATCCCAACAGGTGGCGCTGCTATGCTGCATTTTTCAGGATTTACACGATTTTGGCGATAGTCATATATCAAGAACTAATGTACGGGATTTAATAAAACATCAGATTGAGTTAGATCTTGATATAAATTGTTGTTGTTTGGTGTATGTGAAACCTGTATGAGATAGAAGAAAGTTTTCTGATTGGTACATCCGACTAGTTACTAATGTTGTCTAGTTTATCGGTTACATTTCAAACATTGTGTGCTGTATAAGGCGGTCTCAAACACAAAGAGAAATTTGAAAAGTAATAAAATCTTAAGGCGCATTATTTTTCAAAAAATTCCATTCAAGAAATTCAAGAAATTAAAAACGTTTTTTAACCAATTGTATCCTTTCTGTTAGAATATATATATATACATATATGATTTTAATGTTTACTTTCTAATTTGCAAGAAAAAAGAAAGTTTGTTAATCGAAAAATCTAAATAACTATTCAAGAATAAGAATTCACATTATAGAAAAATATTTAACATAAAATACATGATGAATATAAAAAGTATTGCATAATATATATTTTAAAAATTCCATATAATTAGGAATTTCAATTAGACTCATAACGTTCTTTATTTGTAAAGATAGAAGTTGTAGCTTATTGTAATTATATAAATTATTTTTATACTAAAATTATGACATCCTCCATCATAAAATATAAGAACTTTCATAACGCATTGAATATATTACAATAAATGTAAAAATTTTGAAATTCAGAATTTTATTTCTCTCATTAAAATATACAGACTGCATTCTATAATAAAAAAATATATATATTCCATAATAAATATTCTATAATTAAAAATTTCACACAAAAAGGAATTGTCATGAGTAAGTGGAATTTTATATTTATAAAGTAAAAAATTTTTGATAAAGTGTGATAAAAATACAAAAAATGATAATAACTTTTATGTAAGGCATTACGTAAATACATACATATGCACACAGAGAGAAGTATATCTATTGAAGTAAAATATATATGCTTATAGCAACAAGAAATGCAATTGGAATTATGTAATATTTGTCGGCAGCGCAGTACAAAATATTTGTTTACTTTTTTTCTCGCTTCATCAGTATGCATTAATAGAGATAAGGAAAACATGCGTTTTACCTTCTAAATATTTCGAGATGTTCAGATCATATATTCAGTTATGGCACGTCCAGAATTTGAGCTTTGGTGATAATCCATTTGTCTGCATTCGCGAGAAATATTTCACTGTTGCACATCTATTTTATTTATCATAGCTGAAAAGAAATATTTTGTTAAAAAGTGTATTTTATACACTAATTAATTATTCAGCAGAGCTGAAATTACGCTGTAAATTAATGAAATACAAAAGATGTGAATTATCACTTTACTAAACAGCGTACAACCATTAGAGTGAAAAAAATGTCCAGACCGGAGTTCGATCTCTGAAATTACGCTGTAAATTAATGAAATACAATTGTATTTCATTAATTTACAACGTAATTTCAGCTCTGCTGAATAATTAATTAGTGTATAAATATTCACCGATACTGGGTTTAATTTGACTCATGCATGCCAACGGTGTTGTGTTCATGATTGACTTTCCATCTTGTGCTGCGTGGTTGTAGCCTTGCCATATAAGAGTGAGAGAATGCTAGACTGGATGTCGTCTGGATAGCTTAATTGGTAAAGCACTTGGTGCGTTATACCAAGGGATCCGGGATCGCACCCCGGTCTGGACATTTTTTCACTCTAATGGTTGTACGCTGTTTAGTAAAGTGATAATTCAGATCCTTTGTATTTCATTAATTTACAGCGTAATTTCAGCTCTGCTGAATAATTAATTAGTGTATAAATATTCAGCGATACTGGGTTTAATTTGTCTCATGCATGCCAACGGTGTTGTGCTCATGATTGACCTTCCATCTTGTGTTGCGTGGTTGTAGCCTTGCCATATAAGAGGAGTGAGCGAATGCTAGACTGGATGTCGTCTGGATAGCTTAATTGGTAAAGCACTTGGTGTGCTATACCAAGGGATCCGGGATCAAACCCCGGTCCGGACATTTTTTCACTCTAATTTGTTGTACACTGTTTAGTAAAGTGATAATTCACATCCTTTGTATAGAGTATTTTATGTTAAATCATTGACCATCTTTAAATCCTGATTATAATTTAAAAGCTGGAGATGAAGTATAAGTGTTATTATTCATAGCGCCGTACATAGGCTCTGAGCTTTATGTCTTTACACTATGAGAAAACTGAGTGTGGAATGAAAAAAAAATGTTTATAAGCCCTTGTGATGAAAATACGTGATGATGTCATTTAATTTCTGCATGATACAGTCTGGTTATGATTCATCGTCATGTGGTGAGTATTTTCTAATGAAATGTTTATGATCGATTGCGCGCAATGTTCGCTTTCACTTTCACTAATTGGATGAATGTTTGTAATTTCTTTATCCAAAATAGGAGATTAGATTAATTGGATTTTCCATCAATATTTTGTTCATAAAAAATTAAAATATAATTTCATTAAAGCAATTTTTTTTCAGAGTTTATAGTTTTCTCTCCATTGATGGATTCTTTAAAGATACAGCGCTATCATTACTTTTCGTACAGTAATTATTTAAATATTTATTCGTTGGAGAAATAATCAAATGTTTATAAACTAGTGGACCCATACAAGAATTTCGCACTACAGTCTAATATTTTTTAGATGCAGGTTTAAACTTCTAAACAAAAATTAAATATTAAAAAGATCTGCAAATATTAGACAAGTCAGAATAGCATCTCACTTATTCCATCAAAGTTACAGTGAAAACTGATTGAAAATAGCAAAAGGCAGGCGCGAGAAAAAAACAAAAACAACAACAATCGTATTTTAACTGTATTAGAGGATGACGTCATTCGCTTCTGAAAAAACACGTGACAAAGAAAAATAAATTGAATACTTATAAAATACAATTTAATATAACAAGCAGACATTTTAGGCTACACGGTGCTGTATTTTCTTCTAAGCATTTGAATTTGAATTTTGCTTTTTACTCATAAATATAAAAAAACTCCGTGCAAAGATGTCCTACTTTATTTTTTTTGTACTATTTTTTTATATAATCATTGTTGAGCACGGTATAATGCGGTATTTTATTTTTGTGACAACACTGATTTGAGAAAAACCTTTCATTTCATTTATGAAAATAACGCCGATTTAATTTTTAATTAACTGTAATATCTAATCAAAGAACATGTTTTAACGAAATGTGAGTGTACTATGTCAGAAGCCAGTTTAAAACCCTTTCGAATGATACCCCATTTATTGTTGTGCGCTTTGTAAATGCATAGAAAAAGAGATGTTGATAACAGAAATAATATACAGGGTGGTTATAATTAAAGTTTCATTTTGAAATGTTCATATAAGGAAAACTGCTGGACCAAATGTTATCAAACTTGGTAATAGTTTAAAAGAGGTCTTGGGAATTTATTTCCCGCAAAAAAAAAAAAAAAAAAAAAAAAAAAAAAAAGAAGTTCAAATATTCATCACCAGGGGGAAATGGCGTTGTATGCAATATTTTTAAACGAAATAAGGGTCGGAATATAACTTAACCGTTTGTTACACGTGTTTAACATTTTTTGTATCCTTAAGAAACATTGACCTAAACAAAATTACCATTTAAAGGCGACAAAAGTTGAGTAAGCCATCCGTGTAATAAAATCCGTTCCTGTTTTTAACAGTTCAAACCACAAATTAGCGATCACAAAATTTGAGATCGCAAATCACTCGCATATGTGTGCGCATTCCGGAAAACGTTTTCTTACAGATCGCGAATTTGTGATTTTTGAAGCCTGAATTCGGCCTTAAGACACAAAGATATCGGTTTAAAACGTTTTTAATCGTTTCTAAAACGAAACTGTTTGTGGGGGTTATGCAAAACCGCCATGGCTTATAATTGGCTTACGGCAGGGAGAAGAAAATTAGATTTATGCAAATGCGCTTTACACGTCATTTGATTTGTCAGTTAAAAGTGAGCCTGTTTGTCAGAGTTCTCATTGTTATTCAAGAACTTGATTTTCTCGTTAAATGTTATTATGCAATGAACGGCGTTTTTTGCAAAGGTATCGTTCACTAAGAGGAATATGCCGAGGGCCAATGACACCGCAGGGTTTGAGGAAAATGATGGCAAAGTTTGAAGCCACTGGTTTGTTATCTGTTGCACCTGGGAGGGGAAGGAAACCTGCTTCTGCGGAAACCGAGGAGGTTGTTGGATTAGCAGTGGAGGAAGCAACAATGGAAAGCACACACGGTAAATGCTGTCGCACGTCGAATGGACGTACGATGGAGTACGATGTACAAAATTGTCCATAAAGTACTGCAGTTCTAACCATACAAAATCAAACATGTTCAAGAACTTCAACGTAACAATCCTGCTGCAAGAGAATCTTTCGCTTTGGAATTCCTTGCACGGATGGAAGTGGACGAACGTTACACATGAAACATTTTGTGGGCATATGAGGCCCATTTTTACCTAAATAGCGGTGTCAACACCCATAATTGCAGGATTTGGGTCAAACAAATCCCTCATGTTGTGTACCCAGTTCCATTGCATTCTCCTAAAGTCACCGTTTGGTGTGGTATGACAGCACGTTTGATAATAAGACCATTTTTCTTTGAAGAGCAGTCGACAGCTGGACCTGTTACATGCACTGTGACTGCAGCTCGCTTAGCGTCAATGTTAAGACGTTTCGTCATATCTGATCTCCAGCAACGTGGCATTTTAGACTACACGATTTTTATGCAGGACGAGACCCAACCGCACATTGGTGCAGGTGTCACACAGTGACTTAAACAACATTTCACGAATGAACGGATTACAGGTTGAAACTTCCTCACTTCATGGCCACCCCGGTCACCAGACCTCAACCCCTCAGACTTTTGGCTATGGGGTTATCTCAAAAGCACTGTTTATGGTGATAATCTAAACAATTTTTCGGAATTGAAAAATTGAATACACCGACATGTCCGTAACATTCCTCCTGATATGCTAAGAGCTACTGTTGAAAATGCAGTAATACGATTTCATTTGCTTTCGGAAAATGGTGGACGCCTTTTTAAACATGCTTTGTAACACGTTTCAGAAACGATTAAACACATTTTAAAACGATCTTTTCTATCTTATTTCGTTTAACAATATTGCATACAGCACCATTTCGCCCCTGGTGGTGAGTATTTGAACTTTTTTTTGGCGGGAAATAAATTCACATGACCTCCTTTAAACTATTACCATGTTTGATAACATTTGGTCCAGTAGTTTTCTATGACCATTTCAAAGTGGAACTTTAATTATAACAACTCTGTATACCAGAGAATCTATTCGAGGATTTCGCAATGCAGTTTATTATATTTTAGCAATATCTAATCTTTTTTAGATGCAGGTTTAAACTTCTAATAAAAAATGAAGGATAAAAATATCTGCAAACGATATTAGTCAAGTCAGAATATCATCTCATTTATTCCATCTAAGCTACAGTAAAAACTGATCGAAGATAGCAAAAGGCATGTGCGCGAAAAAAAAATAACTATTGCATTTTAACTGCATTAGAAAATGACGTCATCTACTTTGAGAAAAACCACGGGACAAAGAAAAATAAGTTGAATATATACAGAATACAATTTATTTTAATGTAAAAAAATCATACATTTTAGGCCACACTTGAAATACCACTGCTTCGATCGATCGATGGTGTCTTTTTCTTCAAAACATTTGAATTTTGCTTTTTAATCATAAATATAAAATAAACCCGTTCAAAGACGTCCCACTTTATCTTTTTTGTACTATTTATTTTTTTATAATCATTGTTGAACGCAATATAATGCGGTATTTAATTTTTGTGGCAACATTAGTTTGAGGAAAAACTTCCATTTAATTTATGAAAACAATGCGGATTTAATTTTGAATTAACTGCTATTTTGAATCGAAAAACCTGTTTTAACGAGGAGTGACTGTACTATGTCAGAAGCCTATTAAAAATCCTTTCGAATGATACCTCATTCCTTCGTGTGCATTTTGTAAATGCATAGAAAAAGGGATGTTGACAACAGAAATAATATATATGATGATTTTTAATACTTTCCAACCTAGTTGAAAAGTGTTTATGACTTCGGTTTGTCTGGCCGTCTGGCCGTCTGTCCGTGCTCTAACTTCCGTAAATATGCTCGGATTGCTTTGCAATTTTTATATGTTATTGTCGTTATCTATAGTATATTCCCTATTTAATCTGAAGTGTGTAGCACTTATAGTTTTTTTACAGAGACACTCAAAAGAATTCCGTTACATTACGGTCTATGGGAAAAAGTCATTTGCGGTTTATTTTAATGATGTTACACAATTTCAAACACATTGTAATTGATATATAGCACTAAGGTGCATTACAAGAAGCTTAATATGGAATAGGGTGTGCATAGCACTTATAGTTACTTTACAGGGACAGTCAAAAGAATTCCGTTACATTACGTCTATGGAGAAAAATCGTTTGCGGTTTAATTAAATAATGTTTCACTATTTTAAACGCATTGAAATTTATATATATCACTAAGGTGCATTACAAGAGGCTTACTACAGAATATTGTGTGTATAGCAGTCATCTTTCATTTACAGGGACACACAAAAGTAATCTCTACTGTCTGTTAACAATAATTCCTGGAAGTGCGTTTTAAGTTGCTGGACGCGATTTTAAATTTAACTCACTTTTTGTCTATTACTTGGCGTATATAAATTCTGTAGATCATATACAGGGCAGCACAAAAGTCCGCGAACACATTTCCGTTTATTGACAGAAACTCCAGAAGGAGAATTTTAAACTGTGCTACGCGTCTCCTAACTAACTAAAATTTAGCATCCTATGTAATATAAATACAAATCTATAGATCATATACAAGGCTGTATATTCAGATATTTTTCCGAATATTGTATATGTTTGAAATATATATCGGAGATACACCAAATTGTTTACTTAGATGTTATCTTTCAGCTTATTAAACGGTTATGATTTGTAAAATTATTTTGGAAGCGTTGGAAAGTGTTACATAATCTATGCTTGACGCATGATTTTTCGTTCTTGTTTTTTTTTAGTGTGACCTTTAGTACACTGCTTAGATTCTAAATAAATTTTATTCTGGTATGAAACACTAAGAATTGTTCCAAGCGCTGTAGCCCTTTGGTTATGAGATTTTAAAATTGAAAGTTCATTTTTCTCTGAAATGAGGTTTTGTATAATGATGTGTAGCTATAAACTATAATCGTTAATACACTTGGGTTTGGTTATGAAAGTCTTCTAACAAAATATCTTATTCATTCATACGAATCACCTTCAAATGTTACTTCTTTCTGTAAAGTTGTAGCATAAGTGCCTAGTTACTTTCTTATGGAGGTAGGCTAGGGTCAAATAGATTTTTGAGTTTTGTGTGCAATTGTGTTGTCCTGATTCTAACGTATGTGCATGGGCGAGCCACCAATTCTGTCATCTCTTTAACTTTTACAAGGTGTGCCCAAATCCCTGGGAATCTGGTTTTCACGATTATTCTGTTCAACTCTATGCTTATTAGGTTTCCGTGGTCATCTAGCTGGTATAAATACTGCAGTAGAAATTAGAACAGCTGATTTTGTCGGATCTCATCCATTGTAGAAATCAAAACTAGATTTAAGGATTTAAGCATCTTCGACAACTCCAGTTACAGTTTTCTGCAGCGAGCTGTGTTTTGAAGTAGAAACTACAGTTGAGCGTTAGCCAATGTGGTAAGTGGTTACAATTTGGAATTTTCAAAATGAAAGAACACTGCAATCGACGGGGTTCCTTTCATAGTGCTATTGCAGTGTTTTGAAAATGACATTTTGTAATGAAGTTTGCAGAGTCTCTAGTGACATTTTATATGGCACTAGTATGGAGTTTCTAATGACATTTATGTAGGGAGTGATCTTTTTCCGGCATACGATCAGCGTAGCCATTTTATTTTGGATCTAGTATTAGAATTTAGTGAATTTTTGGAGATAGCATCCTCCTTCTCATTCTTCCAGTGTTCAATCTTATAATTTGATGATGGATAGTTTAATTCTGCCCGCTCCAATGCCGTCTGAACTTATTATTGCTTTTAATAAGCTATTGTTATTGTTTAATCTTGTGTCATGCGCTAGTTTCTTAGCTAACGGGCCCGAGAAGGTCCCGCTACAAAGTAATATTGTTTTTAAAGTTGTCACATTTAAACATTTTGATAACACTTTCACAAAAATAACATGTAATGGAAGTTCACATTTGAATTTCTACTAGATCGTCTAAACCTGTATTTTCAACAAATTTTAAAATTTTCTAGGTTTTATGTCATTTTCACATTCAATTTCTGAAACTGAATTTTGTTTTTCCAGATGGTTGGGAATTTTTCCATAAAGATTGAACGAAACCATTTTTCGTAGAAAGCTCTGCAATTGAAGTTCTGTTTCGATTTCGTACATCTGGTGTATATTTATTCAGCAGGTGTATACATATAAACCATATATACATGATGCTGTCTCTATTTTCCGAATATTTTTATAAGATAAGTTTGTATTTACCCTGGTAATAAATAATGGAAATTCAGTTCCGTTATGTTACATCTTGTTAACTCTATAAGATCATGTGCTGTCATTTGCAATAAGTCGTGCGTTTCACGATTAAGAAGGAAGGTCTCCTTAAAGCACATACTCAGATTATTTTTAAAAAAGCAATGCTAATGAAATTACTCATGTACATAATAAAGGATCTGTCAAATTTAGCTGCGGAATTCCAGTATAAAATCTGTAAAAAAAAAAAAAGAAAAGAAATACTTTCGCGTGTTTAGTATTTGGCGCGATAAGACGTGATTTGGCGAGAAACACCTTTTCCACTTCAAATGTCAGCGATTTTAATGCATTTGAAAATACCTGGTTAAATGAGTGTTTAAATGCGCATTACTTTATGAAATTACACTTAAACGATTAAATAGTTTATTATTTTTATTATTTATACAAGATACGTGTTGCTGAAGTTATTTAATTTTACAAGGTTTTAACTGTATTTTAACAGTGACTGCCCGATTAAAAACGCTCTCATTATATATTTCCATATTAAATAAGTCGTTGTTTCCATGGCAACAATACTTTTATCTTCTTGTCTCCGACACTAACAATATCGAAGCCAAATTGACAGTACTCATAATCTGACTTTAATTTTTAGTTTGTAGCATTTTTATCAATTTAAATTTTCTTCTAAACCGTAGAATACGATCGTTAATTTTCTTTATATATACATATATAAATGCATATGGCAAAATTATATCGTAGTTATAAAATTGTATTTATTTATGTTAAACTTATTCAACCTAGCTCAGTATGAAGAAAAGAAAAAGTTTTTCTTAAAAGAGTATTTATCATAAATGCGCTCTTTTAAAATTTCATTGAGTCGCCAACCAGCGATAAATCGCCCAAAACACGAAATTTTATCATTTTTTTGCGAACGATATATCGAGGTTCCATAGCAACTTGTTTATAAACATATATATGTGCTCATGAAAAGAATATTGTAATTTTTTCGTGTTGAAAAATGTTTCTTAATCTAGGAAAATATAAAATAAACACGAATGAAAATATGCAATAACTTTTCTGAGTTACTCACGATTCAGAAAAGCGTCCTTTATCTTTTGGAATCTCAGAAAATAATACAGTTTTGAGAGTTAAAGAAGCATTTATAAAACCGCTTTCTTTTGGTGCCTCTGATTTTTGGAAACTTTTCCGAGTAGTTTTTGTAGTGTATCGATAATTTTTCTCAAACCGGAATATCGATTTTCAGGATGCTATCAAACATTTTCGGCTGCGTAATTGAATTTAAACATGCAACAGTAACAAAATAACATTAATTTTAATGTTAAGATTAATGCTGTTAATTTATCACGTTTGTCGAACACGAAAATGTTTACTTGAGAATTGATAGTATCCGAAAAATGCTTATTCTGGGTTGAGAAAACTGATTGACTATAAAAGCTACTCAGAAAAGTTTCCGAAAATCAGTGGCAGGAAAATAAATTTTGTTTTATTAAATCTTTCTTTAAATCTCGAAACTATATCGATTTTTGAACTTACTAAATATAAAGAACATTTTTCAGAATAGTTAGAATTTTGGAAGAGGTTATTGTGTATTTTCCTAGATTAAGGAACATCTGTCTTTTTTCCACACAGCAAATCTTTATACACTTTACAGAACACTTTTTAGAACACTTATTTTGTCACCTTTTTTTAGAACACTTTGAAGCGCACTTTTTAACATGTTTGGAACAGTTTTTCGAATACTTCTGAGAACACTTCTTTTGTTCAGCACACTTTCTAGCGTAATTTTTGAAAGCGATGATTTCTCAAGTGTGCCCAAATGTGCTCCCAATCCGTTTTAAAATGTGTTCCCAAGCTTAGATTTGACAGATATCCTGAGCAGAACACTTTCGGTACATTTTCAGAACACTTTCTTTATAGCGGAGCATATTCGGAACACATTAAGGGAACACATTCAGTACACATTAAGGTAGCTGGAACACTTTTTTTGAATCAGAGTGTTCCAAATATCTTCCCAATGTGGAAATGCTGGAAATTTGCAGTGCAAAGGGCAAAAAATAAGTTAAAAAGATAAATTTAAAGTCCTCCTGATTTATAGTTAGAGGCTCTTCGTATCCTTTGGATGGAGTTTTTGCATTTACTATTGACCACCAAGGTTTCTGTAACCAGATAAGGTTTATGTAAGCAGATGTAGATTCGGAATCTGAAATGTTCTTCGAAATTCAATTAATGCTTCTGGAACACGTCCATTGAATATTTACAAGGCCAACTTGACATTTTGGCTTTCAAAGCTTGTAGGATACAATGCTTTTATTGTAAGACCATAACCATATTTTAATGTTTCCTCATTTTGATTTTCATGAAACTTTTTCAGAGCAGCAAAATAAGCTAACTGAATGTCAGAGTACTTTTCAAATTCTGGGTAATAGATGCATTGGCCAGAGTTCTTTTGATTTACTCAATTGTTTATGGTGCATTTAATTAAATGTAATGAGTGATTGGTATAAAATTACGACCTTGATATATTGGCAGGGTGTCCGTATCCGAAATTGACCTCAGGAGGATCTTAAAACAATGAAACAGCTTTGTGTAGATTGAATTGTTATCTGTTACAATTGCAACCACCGTGTGACAATTTTCCGCCCAAATTTTCTATTACTTTTTTGATATAAAAAAATAATTTATTTGCATTTAAAGTTTTGGTGGCGAGAATGTGCACCACATGCAGGTACAATGATAGCAAACATTTTATCAAAAACACATGCATACTTGTTATTGGCAATATGTTAATACCAGAAGGACCCGTGCGAAGCTTTCGCACTGCAATCTTTAAGATTATTTTCTCGTACGTTTTAGCAAGAATTTTTAATTAACTATTTTTTTAATTCCAAAAACGCGTTTTAGCGAAATGTGAGTGTACTATGTCAGAAGATTTCGATTTCGTACCTTTCGAATGATACCTCTTACATCGTTGTATGTTTTGTATATGCATAGAAAGAGGGATGTTGAGAACAGAATTAAGATATGTGATCTGGATTGTTTTTTCATAAATGAAATGAAAGCTTTTTTCAAATCAATGTTGCCACAAAAATAAAATACCGCATTATATGATGCTAAACAGTGATTATAAAAAATAATAAATAGTACAAAACAGGTAAAATGTGACTTTTCGCACGGGTTATTTTATATTTATGATTAAAAATCAAAATTAAAATTGAAATGTTTAGAAGAAATTAAATATTATTGATTGATCGAAGCAGTGGTATTTTACACGTGTACCATAAAAGGTATGATTTGTTATATTAGATTGAATTGTAATTTAAGTATATTTCAATTTATTTTTCTTCGTCCCGTATTTTTTCCGAAGAAGAAGCCGTCATCCTCTAATGCAGTTAAAATACAATTGTTAATTTTTTTTTTCTCGCGCATGCCTTTTTCTATCTTTGATGGGATTTTACTGTTAGGAATAAATGACATGATATTATCACTTGACTAATGTTGTTTGAAGATAGTTTTACAGTTAATTGTTCTTTAGAAGTTTAAACCTACATCTAAAAAATATTAGATAGTTCTAAAAATTATTAGAATGCAGTGCGAAATCCTCGCACAGGTCCACTGGTTAAATACATAACATTATTAAAAATGGTAAATAATATAAAATAAATAAATAAATAAACAAGAGGGGAAAATTCTGCTATAAGGCCGAATACAGATTGCCACACACGGCTTTTATTTAAAAAATAAATAAACTAGCTGTAACTCAGAATAAAAACGCAATGACAACAAACAATTTTAAAATATCTAAATAACAAATAAAAATTCCCCTGTTAAAGTGTTGAGTTGTTCAATAACCATTCGATTTAGAAAAATATTTTTCTACCACTGAGCAATTTTTTTAAATGAAATTTAATTCATGTTGCTATGGCAGCAGACGATAAAACGATATCTTTGGAATAAGGGAATAAATAGAAGAAAAAATTTTGTTGATGTTTGTGATAAAATGTTTTTCCTTATTTTTTAAAAATGTATATACATAATTCACTTTTATATTTTAACAGAATAATAAGTTTACTATAATTCGTCACTCATGCTATGGCCAGTATACACGATACACGTCGAGCCACAATGCCTTTATCATTATCTTTTTACGCGTAAAAGTTTCGCTACGGTACTCCATTGTGAAGTTTTGTAATTTTTGAAATCTAATATTTGAAAAACGACATAATCATTAGATTTGAAATTTGTATCAAGAAATATACAATTTTTGACCATTCTAACGCAGTTTGTAAAACAATTTTGTGACAAATACTTTTTGAGCTATTAATTTTTTAAGTAACTTCAAATATTTCATTTTCCGAGATTAATCTGTGGCAACGATGGATTGCTGTGACTTTTCATAAACATGAAAAATGATAGAGATTGAAAGAATAAGCCACCCTGTGTGTGGCTAATAAATAAAATATATTAAAGTATTGAACAAACCGGTGTGATATTATAAAAGCATAAAAAGCTATATATATATATATATATATCACTGGCACCCGGCTAACCAAAAAGTACCATAAATAAACTACATACTTATCGAAAAATAGGGTTACTATAATTAGTTAATTGGTGCCATGGTTGGCGCAATTGTATTTGAGCTTCCCGTATAATACGTAAGTATCCATTTTTTATTATCATAAAACACACTGAATGATTATTTTACCATAAAGCACACACAATGATCAATTTATTATAAAACATACAATATTAATTTAATATAAAACACACACAATCTTCTTTACCGGGTTGACACATGAACAGGGCTTTACAAATTTGAAAAAATCTGGTAGCCAGGTATAAATTCTAGTCGCCAGTAAAAGAAAAAAAAATCCCCCCCCCCCCCCTGAATTTGATTTCCGAAAGCACAAATGTTTTTTTGTGAATTAAGTGAGAAAAAATAATAACAAACATAGTTTAGAATTATTAGTTTCATAGCTCAGAATAGCACTTAATTAAAACAGACAATAACACTAAGTTTTATAAGGAAACTCAAAAGGGAAAAATCAAGACGGAAATATTGTAAACTCTGAATAACCGACATGTTCGGGAAATGCTGATTGCCGAATGCTTCAAAAGTCGGAATAGTTGAGTGCTACAAAATCTATATCTGATGAGAAAGCATCGATAAAATAGTAAAATCGGAAAACGATTTTTTGCCTATTTAACCTATCGAATTCAGTCAAATAATTCTGATTTTATTATTTCGAAATTTGCATTTAATGAACTCTCTTAGTTTTGCCAAAATAAAAATAAAAGTTATTTTTTTTAATGTGTGTGTGTGAATATAATTTCAAGTTTATTTCTTAATATTTTGAAACTTTGCAGCATCTATAATGAGACATCTTAACAAGAAATTTAATTAAACATTGTGACGTTCGCAGTAATGTACATTGCTAAAACGAAAAAAAAAATACATTTTCCCGCGCTGGGATTACATAACGGAATGAGCAGCTAGATGAGGTTTTTTTTGAAAAAAAAAAAAAAAAAAAAAAAAAGAAAAAAGAAAAGAAAATAAATTTTTTTTCCAACAATAGGAATGTAAGAATAAATAAAAAAAAATACCTCACCAAGTGCAATCAATGATTTTTTATTTCCATTTACCGAAAATAATAATCCAAACAATGTAATTATAAAATATTCTTGAGTAACAACCCAGTACCAGACAACTGTCTCCAAGACAGAGTGACGCCGTACATGTGTGATGCAAACAGGTGCTAAGCGCCAAAAATTTTAAGTGGAGAAGAAATATTTAAAAGATTCATATTATTTTTATTAAAAAGAGTTATTCTTGAAAGTTT
This sequence comes from Maratus michaelseni, assembly GCA_963931845.1. Lineage (NCBI taxonomy): Eukaryota > Metazoa > Arthropoda > Arachnida > Araneae > Salticidae > Maratus > Maratus michaelseni. The sequence goes on from OZ007591.1 coordinate 92,999,135, forward strand.
AATTAAGTTTTATGGATTTACTTCGAATGAATTACTTATAATCACTTACATGTTATTGTTCTTTAAAATGAATGTGATAGATTAATAAATTTTAATTCTGAACACAAAAATCTGATTTGAAAGTTACAAAAAAGCTTTAAGCCTTTTTAATCATTGCATCCGACTTTTAGATGTCACAGATTGGATTGACAATATTTCTTATTGAAACTTCCCCCCCTCTCCCCACATTCTCATCACGTGACATGCTAAGCCGACTAGAACGGAAAAGAATGGCGCTTTGTGTGCATAAAATGGAAAATGCCTTTTAAACTTGGCTTTTTCCATTAAAAGTACGAGACAAGAGGGAGATTACTGCGCTTGCTGCCCGCACGAGTAGGGATGTTGGAGAGACAAAATATCGTTTGTGCTCATTTTTTAGTTCAATTTTGTAAAAAAAGAAAATAAATAAATAACAAAGTCAGATTAAAAAACTTAGTAGCTAGAAAAAGTTGGTCGCCAGTGGCGACATGGTGACCGCATTTGTTAAGCCCTGCACATGAAGCAAAATCTCACCAAAATCGTCGTGTTGCCTAGGTATAAAATCATCCTTTTAGCGCCAAAAATATATCCCGATGCGTCTGCGGAATTTGTACCAATATTATTTATATACAATTTACTTTTGCTTGTACATTTCAATAAGGTACAGATGTCGCAGATGCACCGGGGTATCTTTTTGGCGCCAAAAGGGCGATTTTATGCCTAGGCAATCCGACGATTTTGGTGAGATTTTGCTTCGTATGGCAACCCGGTAAAGCAGATTGCGTGCGTTTTATATTAAATTAAACATTGTATGTTTTATAATATATTGATCATTGTGTGTGTTTTATGATAAAATAATTTTTCTGAATAGGTTACCAAAAAACATGTTGGCAAATTTTCTTTTCTCACCAATGTCATTTTCTTTACTTTGCCAAGATAATCATTAAATAAGTTAATGTACTACTACTCCGTTACAGTACGCATATACACAAACATGATAAATATAACAATAGATGTCACACGTATAAAAATTATAAAAACCCGATTAAAGGCTCGATATTTTTTTTCAAAAAGCACGCGCGAGAAAAAAAAATAACAATCGTATTTTAAATGCATTAGAAGATGACGTCATCCACTTATTCTTGAAAAATATGAAACAAATTGAATGCATTTCTAATATAATAAAGCATATCTTTTATTTTATTTCAATTTTGCTTTTTAAAAATAAATATTAAATTAACCGGCTGGAGAAATCATACTTTATCTTTTTTATACTGTTTATTATTTCTTTTATTATTGTTGAACATGATATAATGCGGTATTTTATTTTTTTGGCAACACAAGTTTCAGGAAAACCTTTCATTTCATTTATAAAAACAATGCCGATTTAATTTTTAATTAACAGCAATTTTTAATCAAAAACATGTTTTAACGAAATGTTAAGTGTGCTATGTCAGAAGCCTGTTCAAAATCCTTTCATATGGTATCTCATTCGTCATTCTGCGTTTCGTATTTTCTGAGATAAAGGGATGTTGACAGGAGAAATAATATATATGATGATAAATCATTACACATTTGTTTTCTCTTTTATAATAAAATTCAGATTTTAAGTGGATTTAATGTAGCATTAATATGACAGCTTTTTTAATTTTATGTATGTATGAGAATTTTCTGGTTTTTATATCCCAGAAAATTGTTTCATACTGTTGTTCATTCATTAGATTTAAATCTACTTTCGAAAATAAACGATGTGTAGTTTCAACATGTGGTACAATAATATATTCGAAATTGCGCAAAAATTAATACGAATGCGGATATATGCTATAATAATAAGCTTGAAAAAACAATAAGATCATATGAATAACGGTATTGGACTTTGTTCAAAATAATTTTTTCTACTTGTATGGATAAGAACTGTATTTGGTGACACTTATCTGCCAATACAGCTTTTAATTTAGTCAAAATTTCTGTAAATTGATGGATATAATTTACACTATTGTCATTTACATTTGAATTAAAGTTTTGTAAGCATTCCAGAATATCTTGCAACGTGTTCATATCATCTTTTTTCAGTGGAAATTTAATTTTATCTACACTTTTAATAAGCAATTTTTGTGAAAAAAAGAAAAGGTAATTCAGGTCAGAATCAGTAATTAAAGCAACTTGTAATTCAGGAACTGAATCAATGTTCAAGTTTAAAAATACAACATTTTTCCGTAACAAGGACAGTTCAAAAATTTGATAAGCTGGAAAATTTTAAGCAATTTTGCAATTCTTCTAAGCTTTGAACAATCTTTTGTTATCATATGCCTGCTTACTTTTAAGGCTATTTTTAACAGCTTCGCTAATTAATTTTTTATCTTTTCTGGGATTTCTCGAGGAGTTGAATTCAAGGATAGGTGTTTTAGATCATTATAAAAAAATCCAAGATATGCACATTCTTTTTTTAATTTTGTCCTAAGAACAGTTATTTATTTAGATTTTTTTTCCATCATGTGCAGATGTTTATCTAATTATATAAATACGTTTGAAATTAAGTTCACAAACCTGTAAATAAAGAATAAAATTTTTTTGTTAACAAAATAAATATTTTGCCTTTTAAAATTGAGATTAATCAAATTTTTTTCAAAAATTAAATTTGTAAAAAACATTTAATGAGAGTTGTCCGTGATGTCTGACAACATCTTTAACATATATAACCACATACCCGAGATACTACAGTATTATGTATTTGAAAACGAGGAAATTTTTTTATTTTAACTTAACAAATGTTTTTGATCTTAAATGAGTAGTAAGAAATTTTTTAAAACATTATTTTTGCATTTGAAATGTTGATAAAATGTTTAAAATACTTAAAGGATGTTGTTTTGGAAATTTTATTGCTTATGTTTTAAAGATCTTATACCGATTTTAATGTACAATTATATAAAATTACTCCATATAATTTGACTTATATGGAGAAAAAAATATAGTGACTTAAATTTTTTAAACTGAAAGTGACATTAAAATAGATTATTGACTTATATGGAGAAAAAAATATATATATAGTGGCTAAAAATGTAGTTAACCCGAAAACTACATTTAAAATGAGAGAGTTTTTATGATTTACTAAAATATAACATATAAAATTTTAGAAATTGATAGAACATTGTATTTTAGTAAAAAATAAATGAGAAACCAATTTTATTCTGATGGAAAATAAAAATACGTTACTAGGGAGAAAACAGACTTTCTAGTGAGGTATGTTAATTGAAGTTGAAACATTTAATCAAAGGTATTAAAAGTAGATAGTTTATTTTATTGCTATGTATTTTTAATAAAATTATTGTTGTGTTGTTTGAAAATATTCATTACTGTTATTATTTTGGTATTACGGTGAATGTTATAGCATTATTTTATTAGAGTGGTTTTACTCAAGAAAAATACCAATGCAATCATGTTATAGTTTGCACATATTATTTTAAAATTATGAAAATTAAAAAATAAGATAAAAAAAATTTCAATAAGAAATAAGGCTTTTACATATTAACTTCCACTGGCTGCAAGTAAGGGTATTTTTGTCGGTTTAAAGGTGTAAAAATGTATATATATGTTATATAAAAATTTTATTTCGCAATATTCCTTTAAATTATTTTAAATTCTGACATATTCATTATTTCCCTTTTTCTTAATAATATTTATTCATATTTATTTTCCTTTTAAAATTAAAAACGCGTATATTAATAATTATCTTATTCAAAATCTTAATCTAAAACTAGTCAATTCGTAACTTTTATCATTTATCCGATCTATAATATTCTGAGAGAAGCTAGTTTTTCATTTCGAATGTTTTTAAAAGCCATTTTGTTATTTTTATTGCACGGGCTGGCTTAGCGCGCTAGATTTTTTTACTTCAAAAACAATGCGCCATTAGGTCTGGGATTCTTTCTTATTAAAACCTCTCCATCTCGCGACATTCTCTTAGCCGCTCAATTCTTAAATTTCGCTTCTCACGGATTGGTTCGTGTACGTATTACGTCGATTGTGTAGCTATCCGGTTAACAAACGGTTATCTGGTGTTTTTATGATTCAGAATTTCTAAACTAGCTATTTAAGATCAACCAAATGATGTAATAATTTATAGTTAAGCCCGAGAGTTTAGAAAAGATCTTCGTCCTGTGGGAATTGTTTCTTCTTATCTCCTGTGTCTGAATAAACGCTTTATTTGGATAACTGGCTTAGTCTTTATAAAGATATTCTCAAATGGGTACATTCATTGCCTACCCTCCTCGCCACGATTCTCGATCTATCGACTGCAATCATTCACCATCGTTAACAAGCTGCCAGTTTCTCGTGAATTTTTAATTCATACAGCTAAAACCTAACACATATATATATATATATATATATATATATATATATATATATATATATATATATATATATATATATATATACCAATAATACCACCAATATTTGAAACTTATAATTTCATCCTATAAACAATCTCTAATTCATTTTTCCATAAAGATTTAAAACACGAAAAGAAGAAAGGAAAAAATATATTTTGGCTTCCAATGTTTAAGACACATGAAATATTACATGAATTTTTAATATTATTATGTAAATAAAATCTAATTTTTTATAGAGGTTGAAAAAAGAAAAACACAGTAAATTATTATACCCTAAGAAACACTGAGAAATTCCCATTAAAATCTGCTGGCAATTAGGTTGCAAACATTTTTTACTGTAAAAATTTGCATGAATATATAATTCACGAATATGCATTTTTTACATTAAACTTGTAAAGAAAGAAAAAGAGTTTTAAAGTACGTCTTGGTGTTAATTGAGTGCAAAAAGTGTTGGCAACAAAATTGCCAGTAGTTTTTTTTTTTAATACAGCATAGTGTTAAAGGAATTACACGGTAATAAACATCAAATTACTTATAATGTTACTCAGATAAAATTTTGTTTGTATTTTTTGCAGAAATTCCATAAAAAAGGAAATCTCGAAGAAGGAATTATATAACAACGAAATTAGCAATTTTATTTTATTTTTTTGCACTTTTCTTAAATAATGGGAGAGGAAAACTTAAGTAGAAAGGAAAATAATGAATTCTGAGTTACATAAAAGTTAATATAGCAAAATAAAATATTTAAAATATTATGTTTGTTTCATTATCTTTTAACATTTTTAGTGAGAAAATATAGAAAAGGAAGATAATTATGAACCAGAAGTTTATTAACTGTCTCTATCAAAGTACGGAAAACATACAATCAGCAACTTTATTTTATAAGCTTCTTGTTAGTTTTTTGCAAAAAAAGACGAAGTGAAGAATGGTAAAGTAAATTATAAACACTAAGTAAAAATTTTATCAACAACACAGGACAAAGCAAAACGTTATGATAATTTATTAAATTTCATCCATTACTTGAACACAGATAGTATAATAATTCTTATCTATAGTATCAATTATGATAAAATGAATTTATGGAAATGAAAAAAATTGCAGCATAAAATAAAACAATAAAGATAAAATTTATATATATATATATATTAAACCCATTTTGTAACTACTTATGACTTCTATTCTCTACAATTTTGATCACTTAAAAATATTACTAGCTTCAGTAACAAAATAAACCAGCAGATGAAAAAAAATATAGAAGTTTTTGCACACATTTTGCAAAAACAGTATTATTAATTACTATGTAACCTTCTGCTTTCATTTTTTACTATTTATATCAAAGAATAGAAAACTTGCTTACAGAACTGTTTTTCTCCCTTTACTGGAGTAAGATTTCTCTCTGTTTCACCCGACGAAGGAAAAAACTAATTAATTGCCTAAATTTTACAATCTTTCTGGAGGAAAAAGAAGATCCCGTTCTTTATTTCTAGTCTTATGCTTAACCAATTAAAGAACTTGTAAAATAAACATATATTTACACATTCATATACACCTATATATTAAAAGTATACGCATAGGCTCCTTCCCCTATTTAACCCCATAACAAATTGTGACATTCCCTTCGGGACTGTCAATTTGAATGAGGGTCATAGTACACATCTAATAAAACACAACGATTTATTTAAAACTGTAAGTAGGGAATTATTAGTAGTAGAACGAATAGATTTAATTAAGACGATCAAAAATAATTTCAATTTAAGAAAGAGTGAGAGGAGGGGGGGGGGGATCCTTTCCCAAAACTTGCTGAATTATAACTCACTTAACTCAGCTCCCGATGTCCTCACCGTTTATCATACAGGAACCTAATAAATCCACTTAGAAGATAATAACTATAAATAGAAACTCGTGGATTTTGATGCTTATTACTTTGAATTAGAAAGCTCAACTTCTTACCAAATAGGCGAAAATTCACGTGCGCTGACTCTTTCGAAAACTATTTGTCGGGAACTTCAGTCGAAGTAAATCGCTTGAGAGAACTAGATGACCCGTTAGCGAGATCCGTTCAAAATACGATGAATCCATCTACTACCGCGCTATATATATATATAGCGATATATATATATATATAGCGATATACATATATATAGTGCTATGTATATATATCATCGAACTTCAGTCGAAGTAAATCGCTTGAGAGAACTAGATGACCCGTTAGCGAGATCCGTTCAAAATACGATGAATCCATCTACTACCGTGCTATATATATATAATATATATACTACACAACCACAGTTACCTAATTAACATATCATTGCAACAATAACCGTTACAACCAGATTACCGGAATACATACGCACTTTGCAAAACTTAAAGAATGACAGAGTAGGTAGCTCATCCATGCACAAATGTTAGTGATTCAGGGCACCACGATCGTACGCAAAATCTCAAAACTCACACGTTGACTAGAATATCCTTATAAAAGAGTAGCTAGAAACTTATTTAAAATAGTAAAATTCTTGAGCTTGTGGGAAAAGCAAGATTATATTTTAAGATAGAGTTTTTAATATGTATGCAGTATATATTTATATTTTTATCAAAGATATCTTAAAATTCTAATATATCAGTCATCAATGTAATATTTTAATTTCTAATATTTTCAAATTTCCAAGTTTTTTAATGTAAATAATTAGTTTTGTATTCACAAATCTATCAAATTTGTTTTTTAATATTTGGTATTTTAACACATTCGGACAAGTTGCAAAATTTATCTCGATATTTTATATAGACCTTCTTATTGACACAAAGTGGAATTTCTTGGAAATGTCCTTTTTTAGCATTATATTGAAAATTCAGTTCTATTACATTTCCATGGTTATTTTCTTGAGATAACCAATTTCATCTGCGTTCTGTGTAGCGATATCTATCTAGAAAGAAAAAAAAATAGCTAGAAAGAATATCCCGCTTTAAGAATTTCAATTTCACTCAATTTTTATGCATTTAACTATTCATAATATCCAGTATCCATCCTAAGCACAGTTTATAGTCAATTTTCTTTAATGAAATCGTGATATGAAATCATGAATGAAATCATATTTATGCGTCATATTAATGAAATAATGAATAATAGTTCACCTTTTTACATTTTTATTATAAGTAAAAATATGTACTGTGTGATTCTGGAATAATCATTGAATAATTTGAAGGGAGTTGAGGTGCACAAAAGTAAGCGATAATATATAGGAACAGGAGGTCGATTTTCACTTTATTCAGTCAAAAATGCAGGGTTTTCAAAGTCGGGATTCCGTTGGAAATTTTGAGAAAAATAAAGATATTGTAATGGAAAATTGTAGCTTTGTTTTAAATGTGATAATATCGCGAAAAACGCTGGAAAAGCACATTCAGTCAGTCATACCTTATGTATTGACAACCACATTGCAGAGTGTAGAGCGTCGTCTCTGCATTAGGGTGCGGATAATGGAAATTTTTGGAACTTGTCTTCATGTTATCACATATAAAACAAATCAAGGTAAATATCTTCAAATTTTCAATAGAATGTCTTCCTTTTTCTTAAAGTTAGTTGTAGAAACCCGACTTTAGTTAGAGTGGAACACCATGTATTTTTCACGGAATAAGTGGAATGCGACCCCATGCTCTTATGCAATCTTTGCTTAGTTTTACCTTCCCGCATTTACTGGCAAATTATTGAACAGTTATTCTCAATCACCTTGTATACAGGATTTTCGTTGCCGATCGCCATTGCGCCAAACTGCAACAAAATGTTTCATTTGGCGAGAAAACAAAAAATTGAAAATGCCAAATTACGCGAGATTTTTTTCATTCAGTGGCATTCTCGATGATCTTATTGAACGATTAGAAGTTTTCTGTGTTACTTATTATATGAGTTTTAATATTTTTCAGAACTCGTTCACATAATTTTTTATTTGTACACACACACACACACACACACACACACACAAAAAAAAAAAAAATACAAATTTATACAAAAAATTTAAATTGCCAAATTGCGCGAGATTTTTTCCTTTCAGCAACACTCTCGATGATCTTATTGAACGATTAGAAGTTTTCTGTGTGACTTATTATGTGTGTTTTAATATTTATCAGAACTCGTTCACAAATGTTTTTATTTGTACAAAAAAATTATACAAATTTATACAAAAAATTAAAATTGCCAAATTGCGAGAGATTTTTTTCTTTCAGCAACACTCTCAATGATGTTATTGAACGATTAGAAGTTTTATGTATGACTTATTATATGTGTTTTAATATTTTTCAAAAGTTGTTGACATAATTTTTTTTCTACAAAAAAATTATACAAATTTTTACAAAAAATTGAAATTGCCAAATTGCACAAGATCTTCTTCTTTCAGCAACACACTCAATGATCTTATTGAACAATTAGAAATTTTCCGTGCGACTTATTATATGCGTTTTAATATTTCTCAGAACTCGTTCACATAATTTTTCATTTGTACAAAAGAATTATGCAAATTTATACAAAAAATTGAAATTGCCAAATTGCGCGAGATTTTTTTCTTTCAGCAACACTTTCTGTGATCTTATTGAATGATTAGAAGTTTTCTGTGCGATTTATTATATGCGTTTTAATATTTTTCAGAACTCGTTCACATAATTTTTTTTTGTGCAAAAAAATTATACAAATTTATACAAAAAATTGAAATTGCCAAATTGCGCGAGATTTTTTTCTTTCAGCAACACACGCAATGATTTTATTGAACGATTAGAAGTCTTCTGTGTGACTTATTATATGTGTTTTAATATTTTTTCAGAACTCGTTCACAGATTTTTTTTTTGTTCTTATTTAACCCACTAATATGTTATCTCGAATCCAGAGTTAACTCGAGTTTTGTCTCCTAAAACTATTTAGAAATAAATCGGGTTAGCATTTTTTTCTTGACTTCGGAAAGCATTAATAATACACTTGTTTTATTACTAGTATCTATAACCGATAGTTCAATTTAGATCAATAACTATTCTAAAAATAATTACAAAAAATATATACACATATTGAATCGGTAAATTAGGGTAGATTAGGGAGTTTAAAAAACGATTTTATTATCAGTGTTTCACGACGAATCTTTGGGTTCTTATTTGAATTTTTGTATAATTTTCCTCTAATGATTAGTTAAATTACAAAAGTTAGTCAAAAGCCAGTGAGAACCTTGTTTGCATATACTATACGTGGGTAATTTTTTTTCTTTTTTGTTCTTGTCTAAATTTTCAATATTTTGTAAAAAGAAATTTTTCTTAATAAAATTTTTTTTCTGATTTTGTAAGTGAAAAAATTCTGTGTTTAAGAAGAGTTTTACTTTTTTTAGACACCCCCCCCCCCAAAAAAAAAAAAAAAGTAAAAGAGTGAAAAAATGTGTAATTTAACAAATTACAACAACCAATTGAAAAATGTTCCAAAAACTAAACAAAAAAAAAAAAAGAAACAAATTTTAAATTAATTAAAAATATTAATTATTCCAAAATATTCATCGGAACCATCTACAAATAAACGCATTTTCTATTACTGCAGTTGAAGAGATACTGGCATTTTCTGTTCTCGCAAAAATATTCATTTGAATACCATCGCAACAGTTATTGAAACGCATTTTCCATTCCTATACCTTATCCTTAATATATATCTTAATATTTTGTCGGGTCCTTCCTACAATAACTTTAACTCTTGTTTAGATTGATGTCTGAGCTAAAAGTATTTTGAGGAAATTAAAGTTGAAGACCACGTTTTTTTGCTTTATCAGACGATTTATCATTCGACGTCAATTTTTGAATTCGGCTTTTTTTCATATCTGATAGTTTGTATCTATCCTTTTTGTAACTTTAACATTTTTGAAGCGATTTTATGCATTTCTATTGCCTATTCAAAGAAAAATGCTTCTAAAGTTACAGAATTTCGTTAAAAAGCTTAAAAAAATAAAATGACGACGCCAAGAGTCCATTCAAGACCGAAAACAACAACCATTTTCCCAATGGTAAAAAAAAAAAAAAAAAAAAAAAAAAAAGTTGGGAAAAGTAGAAGTAAACCCAGGTACATCATTATTAGTTGCCTCTTGAAATCAGAATTTCCAGTTTCTCAACCCGGAATACAGGTTTTTCGGATGCTATCAATTATAAAGTAAACATTTTCATGTACATCAAACATGTTTTACAGACAAACATCATAAATTAACAGCATTAACATTAAAATTAAAATTAATATTATTTTGTTACTCTTGCATGTATAAATTCATTTGAACAGCTGAAAATGTTTCATTAAGAATTGAAAGTATCTTAAAAACCAATATTTCAGTTTGAGAAAATTGATTAATACAGTATAAAAACTACTGGGAAATGTTTCCGAAAATCAGTGACAGCAAAAAAAAAAAAAAAAAAAAAAAAAAAAAAAAAAAAAAAAAACTTTGTTTTTATAAATGTTTCTTGAAATATCGAAAATAGATTGTTTTCTGAGGTTTCTAAAGATAAGGAAAGCTTTTCGGAATTATGGATAACTCGGAAGTGGTTAATGTATATTATCATTCGTAGTTATATTTTAATATATATAAAAAAAACTTTTTTTCTTTTTTCTTTTCTTTTTGTTTCTCTTTTCTTCTTCTTTTTTAAATTTTTTATAGTGCAAACTTTTCTAGAAAAAGCCAAATCATGCGTTTTTATCTTCACCGCGAGGAAAAACGACATGGCTATGTTAATCTTTGATTATATTTTGAAAAGCATAATTTTTTTTTACAACTTTAATTAAGGAACTAAAAATTAAGGAACTAAACTAACAATATTTTGATAATAAGTTTAATGTTTTAATATTTAAAGGCAAAAGAATAATTAATTTTTACAACAATTTGAAAAATTACAGAAAAGAAATTCAACTGCTTGTCAACTTTACAAAAATCATAATCATTCTTGTCCATTAGTTTTTACTACCTTATAATTCCTCATTAAATAGACTACACATAATAATACAAAAAGTTTGAGTAATTTTAAATGTGCCCATTTTTAAGAATTATATATATATATATATAATCATATATATATATATGTAATAATAATTTTCCACACAGAAACTACACGAATCCCAGTATTGAGATATTATAATGAATTAATCTCCTCCTTGTGCTTATAGATCAAAATATTTCAACAAATACTCGGAAAATTTTAAAAACATAAATAAGTATATTTTAAGAAATAGTAACTGAAAGATTAAAATAATAGGTCATTCTAGGTATAGTCAGTATACAGAAAAAAAGAAAGAGTTGGTATTATATTAAGAGATATAGTATATTAAGAGTTGGTAAGAGATATTGTACGTCAAACGTGACAAATGAGGTGCGTTCGTACTATAATTAGTTTAGTTTATATCGTCTGTTATTATGATATGATTAATTTCCGTAATAAAATAAGTATATTTTAAGTTGGCAGCATTTTATCTTTTGTTCACATTTACTGAAAATTCCAATGGGAAACTTAAGCTTAGTTTGGAAAATTTCAGAAGTTGGAATCCATATTTAGGCTCTTGTCGGTAGATTATAGGATTGCTATAATTAAACAATTTTAGTGTACAAATTCGGTTTTTAAATTCAGTAATACAGAAATAATACAACTCCATGTTAAATAGGACGTAATCAGAATGTCAACCTAGAATCATTATCTATCATGAGATATCACTGAATTAATTACGTGTGATAGGATTTAATAGAATGAAGAATGTGACTATAACTTGGTCATAGAGAATATAAAATGTCTTATATATCATATATGACTAGAACGTCATACATGTCAGATAACTTGCCGATACATCTCGCTCGTTTGACGAATAATCCTCGGCAGCTGCTACAAGAAAGTACCGATTTAAAAAAAAATTCAAATTACTTAATAAATATTTTTATTAATATATTTTAAATTTTTGATTTGATTTTCATAAAATTTGAAATGACTCTACAAAATTCTGAAACAATTATACATATTAAATTTCAAACCATTCGGTTGGGTAGTTTTTGCGCTGTTGTATGCGGACAGACGGACGGACGGACCAGACGACGACTATAGGTGCTACGTATTTATATAATTGCGAACGCACCTGAAAAATCTATTAACTCTGTAGCAGATCACCGTATAAAAATGTGACTGCCAATCCATTAATTATAACATATACTAACGAATGCTATATTTACAATTTGATTAGGGAGGATATAATACGGATAGAAAATATAACAAACTTTAGAATTTTCAATACTAGCCTCTAATTTTGACATAAAATTTGGATTTTTTGGAAAATTACACTTTCGGATACTGAATGGGAAATCATTCAAACAAATAGTTATGCATGTTATTTTTAACTTTGGAACTTCTAATGTTAAATTTCTTTTTAATCGTTACAAAATAGATTGCAATGCGAGTGTTCTAAAACTACTTAGCGGAATGAGCTATAATTTTGAATTCGCATATTTGAAGCTTCTAAAAACAAATTTCTGATAAAAAAATTGTAGGTTACTGTTAGAGAACCGTCGGTAGCATAATAAATTTTCTATATTTATAAATTGTTAAATCAGTCTTCATATTTTAGTTTACATTTTCATCTTTTGATAATGGAAAAAAGTTTAGTTCAGCTTACCTGAAATTTTCCTTTTTCCGCTTAGAGTATTCTACAATTACACTGATGTTTATCCTATCGATTCATTGATGTATCACTGTTATGGAGTAATAAACAGTACTAGGGGGCTCAGCCCCCTACTCGCTAACGCTCGCCAACCCTGAGTCATTTGATTCATGGCGGATTAGTTTTTGGCTAAAATTAAGAAAAGTTACCGTCTGATTTTCAAAAAATTTATATTTTTGAAATCAGAAAAATAAACTACTGATATTCTGTGAGTTTCGAATTAATACCCCCAACATTTTTTTAAATTTTCGAATATGAGTGAAAATGACAATATCTCAATGTCTGGGATTATCAAATCGGAGATTTTCTTTTGCGGTTTCGATAAAAATAGCTATTTTCGGCGCACGCGTCGGAAAATCTTCTAGTTCCACCTTCCACTATCAGGGGCGCATTTGTTCTAATCGAATCTCCGACACGTGTTCCCGCTGCCTACAGTACCGTATAGCAGGCGTGCTGCGCACGCTCTGCAAAATCTTTTAGTTCCACTTTCCACCCTCAGGGACGCCAAATCTATATCTTAATTAGTTCATGGTAAGTTGAATGAACTAATTCCCGTTGAAATCATGCCCCTAGAACCCGAGAAAATAAATTCAGCCCCTTGAAAATTAATAATCTGAAATGGCGTTAGCCATTTTGCAAGAATCCAGATTAACTTAGCTCTGAACTGATATTTGCTGTGAATAAACCTAAAATGAAACCAAAATCAGTGATTATTAAAACGATATTTAATAAAAAAAAAACCGTTAAACCCAGCTAATTATGTTTGATTAAGTCGATAAAAAAGATACCGGTCGATTTTTTCGAAAATTAGATTTTCTGAAATATAAAAATTTTCTGCGTACGTATGCACATTTTGAAATCGCTACGTGAAATAGTTTTCATATTTTTAATATACCATGTAAGTTCTGACTTGTGATTTTTATCAATTCCATCCATTGTCGATTTGCTTTTTTTTTCTTTCGTTTGGGAAAGTAAATGAAGATTTGTTGCACGAAATAGAACTAAATTCAATACGATCCCCTTTTATTAAGCAGGTGTTTTTATGACATAAAAATAAAACATTTCAAAACCCTAAAAACGCAAAAAAAAATTAAAAAGAAATCTAATCAAAAATTTCAAAATTGGGCTTCGAGGTACAAACTATATACATAGAGGTACCTCACTACCAAATTTTGTAGCTCTGCGTTCAGTGATCTCTTCAGAACACAGTCAACATGCACACATATAGATAGGCAAACAGATACACAGCCAGACAAACTTCTTTCATTATTATTGTAGATACTAGGTTATTTTTTAAGCTGATATTTTTGTACATTTTGTTAATATAATGATGTTTTACATATTATTTTTCAAAAAAGGAACTATTCATCAAGTTTAAATTTTCTACAACACTCTCTCGTAAATTAATTTTTTTGTTGATTATATTTCGTTAAAACACGCAAATTTTCGCTTTGTTTTGTCCTTTTTCCTTTAAAATACCGGAAGTTCCCCAATCTAGCGTAAAAATTACCTGAAATCCTACAATCTGAAGCTGCCTTTTCGTCGAATCACAGGGTTGTTCTGGAAATTGCGCTGCCTAGTGTTTTTTCGTATTAGAAACGGTATTTTTACGTATGTCCCTTTTCAACCAACACCCGAAAAAATCGCTATTCTAAACTCAAAACTCCCTGAAGTTTTTCAGTCGAAAGATGGAAATTTCTTCAAATAAGAAAAAAAAGATTTCTTCCAATCACAGTGGTGTTAATAAGTAAAAGAAAAAAAAATTAATCAAAATAAAAGAGCTTCAGTTCTAACAACTTAAATTGAAAAAGGCAGCTTTTTGTTTCCGAAAATCACCGAGTAAATTTCTTTCTGAACGGAAAACGTGATTTCCCTTCACACATCCCATTCTTAGCGTCAACTCGGAAATTCTCAGTTTCAACAAAGAGAATCTCCTTCTCCTGTTGCTTTTTTCCTCGCAACTAAAATTCTTATATTACAAACGCGCAACAGACGTCCAAAAGATCTCAAACAAAAGAAAGCTTGTCACTGCGCATGTCTGGCAGAAATCCTTCACCAATAAAGATTCAAGAAACTGAGTCGATCGAACAACTCTTTGAATCTGAAAATTTTGTACTTCACTAACAGTTTGAACATTGGCATGGCCGAGAACGGCATGGGAAAGAGTGAACTCCTGTCTTATATAGTTCTGTGAAGAACATTTCCTAAAAGAGGAAAAAATCAGTCGAAGATATTAAAGTGAGTAAAAAAATATTTTAAAATTTCTATTTCCAATTTTACTGGCATATCACTAGGCGATTTTACTTTAGATTTTAGAAATGTAAGAACATTAAGAATTTTTGGAAAAAAACTTGGCGTATTAAAATAAATAAATAATATAATAATAATAAAAATATTCTTTTAAAAAAGAGAAAATGATCCATGTGAGTAAAAATTCATTTTAAATTAATCGAAGCGGGCTAAAATTAAAAAATGAAACATAATTATTTCAACATTTTTTCAAAAAAGACAAATTTATTCGAAGATATTAAACTTTGAATGCATGTGAGTAAAAAAAAAAAAATATCTGTTTCCAATGTATCCAATGTCCATTAGGTGGTTTTACTTTAGATTTTAGAAACGTAAGATCAATGAGGATTTTTGGAACAATTTTGATGGACTAAAATAAATAAATAAATAAAAAAATAAATAAATAAATAATAATAATAATAATAATAATAATTCTTTGAAAAAGGAAAAATTCATTTATATGAGTGAAAGTAATTTTGGATTAATAGCAGTAGGCTAAAATTCTAAAAATTAATTATTTCAATGATTATTCTAAAAAGGAAAAAAATTATTAGAAGACATTAAACTAGCATGTGAGTAAAAAAAAAATATTTTTAAATTTCTATTTCCAATGTTACTGGAATTTCATTAGGTAGTTTTACTTTAGTTTTTAGGAAAGTTAGATCAATGAGGATTTTGGGAAAGATTGTGACGGACTAAATTAATTAAATAAATAATATTAGTAATGTTTTTTTTTGAAAAAAGGAAAAATTCATCCATGTAAGTAAAAAGTAATTTTGCATTGATCGAGTGAACTAAAATAATAATAAAAAAATATAATTATTTTAATATTTTTTGAAAAAGGAAAAATTTACTCGAATATATTAAACTAGTATGTGAGTACAATAAATTATAACTTTCTACATAATCATATAATAAGATGATTAATTTATATTAAAAGGTTTTTATAATCCTTTTGTGATCTGTTTCTATCACTTAAGCATTTTTATTTATATTTTAATTATAAATTTATATTTCCAATGTTACTGGTATTTCATTAGGTTGGTTTTACTTTAGGTTTTTGTAACGTAAGAACTTTGAGACATTTTGAAAAGATATTTCCGGACTATATGATAAATAATATATAAATAATTTATACATGGATAATAAATGTATAAGGGAGTTTAAATAAAGAAAAAAAAAGGATTGTAAAATTTTACTTGACTGTTTTATTTTTATACACTGTTTTATTATACAGTGATATTTATTATATATCAGTGTTTTATTTAAATACATTTGTAGTACGGATTTTTTTTTTATGATTTATTTGGAAACTATTTATTTCTAAATCTATTATTTAAAAATATCATTTGATTTAAAAAAATGTTTTAATTATTAAATTAGGTGTATATTTTGAAGATAACTCGAAAATCATTATGTAACTTTAAGTTTTCAAGTATATGAAGGTGATAATTGCTTTTAAGTGTTCATCGATGATTATTATTATTTTTTTCTTTTACCGGAAAGAATTGAAATGGAATGTGAGATTGGATTTTTTTGTTTTGTTTTAACGATGTCTGAAAAGTTTGAAATATATAAATAATAATGATTTTTGACTGGATTTTGATTGATGACAAATTTATCGGGAGGTTTTAAACTAGCTTGTGAATAATAATAATGACAAAATTCGACTTCGACGGACTAAAATCTTTATCAGGGATATTAAATGCATACGTAAGATTAAAAAAAAAGAATTTCAAAACAAATGTTGTTGTTGTTGTTGTCGTGTCAGAGAAAGTGCCATGGCACTTCTCTGACAGAAGGGGTGCTAGAGCCTCAAGAGAGGTTGGATTTCTAGAGCTGGTCTCCTAATTTTGAACCAATTCCAGATGAAAGACCTTCACCACTTGGAACGACACCCAGCAGGCTGGGTGTCGTTCCAAGTGGTTCAGTTGGTAGAACGTCAGTGCGCTATACTGATGACCCGGGTTCGAGTCCCGGCTTGGATACTTTTTCACTCTGTTGGCTGTACGGCTTTGAAGCAATTAAAATTTGAAATATTGTGAATGCAAGGCGTGAGAAATTTTCTATGGAAAATTTTTCAAGTATTATAGATATTAGATTAGATATTCAGGTTGTTCGGATATCACCACACAAATCGTTTGAACAAGAGTCCTCGCTTTCGGTATATAAACGTTGTCCAAAGTACCATAGTTCGACGGCGCACTGTTTTCAAGAGAAATGTAAAAGAAACAGTATGACACCACATACTGCCTAGCAGTTTGCAATGCAATGACACTTGACTGGCCGAAAGTAAAGTGCATATCATAATAACCACGATGGAAATGCATTATCACTATGCGAAGATTGACCATAGTTTCAAGCTGCCGTCTTTTAAAGCAAATCGAACGTCGGAGGTTCATTTGCATATTATAGGCAGGCACTTTCCATCCATCTCGTTTTACAATTTTTTTTAAATTTAACTCAACTTGCTCTTTGAATGTAAAGATAAAATTTTGTAACCGATTTCTCACTCACTTCCTGATATGCTACAATTATAAAAATTATGTTCACAGGTGTGTTTCCGATGACAGTAGAACTGAACACTCTTAATAGTTTTAGAACTTAGTTATAAATTAATATATTGATTTTAAAGAATTTTTCCGGTCACCCGCCACAAGTGATAAATCGCCGAATATTTTTTATAGTTACAATTGTATACGAGTTACAACATTAAAGGATTTAATTATGCGCCTCACCACGTCCCCCAAAATAAGCAACTGGCTACGAAACTGTAAGAACGAAATATTTTGAACATTAAAAAGTAGAATATATGTATATATAAATAAAGAGTGTAATATATTTTCTTAAAACATACGCTTTAATCAATTAATAGTTTAATAATAATTAAATTATGATTATATGTTTAGAAATTAATTTAGAAATCCTATAAAGGTAGTTTAAATAATGCTTTTGTTGCTCTCCAGCTGAGAGGAAAAATTATATACTTTTTAAATAAATTAAAAAGAATTATAATTTTCTCTACCATGCGTAAAAAAAGTGCTGAATTTTGCATAATGGGGTTCGGTACCCTCGCCAAATTAACGTATTGTAACTGAATTAAAAAAAAAAATATGAATTGCGGTCAAGAAATTAGACGTGATTTTCAAGATAAACATTGAATGCTTATAAAAGAGTGGTTTTTTTTCTTAAATCTACTTTTGCTTTTATACTTATTGCATTGTTAACTCTTTCACAAGCATAATGAGCACAGTTTTTATTTTTTAAAGTCTCTTTTTCTAATCTCTTTTCTCACGTCCTTTCATGAGGTTCTTCGGTGCTCCAGATGTGATGTCATACTTTTTTCTCGAAAACTATGCGTTTTAGAGGTAAGATTCTTTGGACGCTTTTCATCTACTTTGAGCAAGGATTCCCCTTCGGCAAAGTTTGTGCGGTGGTATCCGAACACCCTGTATATTTTAGAAGAAAAATTATTTTTAAGATAACTCGAAAATCATTATATAAGTTTAATAAATAATGTGAAATATATGTATCATATAAAATGAATAAAACTGTTAAATTGATCATCAATGATGATTCTTTTATCGGAAGGAATTAAATGAGAATACGAGATTAGATGTTTTTTTTTTTTTTTCATTTGTTTCACAGGATATATGAGTTGTAATTTTCCAACTGGACAAAAAATGTCCGGGCCAGGATTCGAACCTGGGATATTTAGGCTGAAGCTGCCATGTAATGAAGCTGCCAACTGAGCTGCCAACTGGCAGAGCATGGCAGCTTCAGCCAAAATATCCCAGGTTGGAATCCTAGTCCGGACATTTTTCGTCCAGTTGGAAAATTACAACTTACCTCTTTACCAATTTGAATAATTGTGTAAAAGTTAATCTAATGTTTCAAAGGTGCCTGAAAAATTAGAAGCTTTTTGACGAACATATAAATAATACAGATTTTTCACTTGATTTTAATCAATGAAAAAGTATTAAACTACATAAAAGATGTTTAACTATCGTATAAATGACAATTTTTTTTTAAATTTTTTATTTCGAATGGGATTGGAATATCATTATGTAGTTTTATGTAAGATTTTAGGAATATAAATTGTTCTTAAATTGATCCCGACTGAATACAAGTTTCATCCATAGATGTTAAATGGATATGTAAGTTTAAAAAAAAATAATGTTGACTTTTTTTTAAAATTTTATTTTAATATTTCAAGAACATACTTGTAATAGAACTTTTTTTAAATATTATGATTGATAATAAACTTATTTTATGATATGAGATTAGATGAATATTTAAAAGAAATCTTTAAAAGATAACGGGAAAGTCATTACACAATTTTAAGTATTGAAAAATATAAAAATATTACGAACTTGATTTATATTGATCATGAATAATTAATTGTTTTTCTTGTAGGAAAGATTTAAATGGGAATGTATGCTTAGAAAATGTTGTTTTGCTTCAAAGATGTCTGAAAAATATAAAACTTTCTGAAATATATAATTAGTAAGGATTTTAGAACTGATTGGGATTGAAGAAAAAACTATATCCGAAGAAATTAAATTTGCATATGCATTTTAGAAAATTATTTATTTTAGGAATGACTGCAAATTTATGAGATAGCTTTATTGACACTTACAGGAATATGAAAGTATAGATACTTTTCTGGGTTGATCATAAAGAATTTTTTTTTCATCTGAAGATAAAATGAAAATATAAATTTAAAAAGTGAATATTTATTTAAAAAATAAATCGCGTAGTTTTGTTTTAAAGTTTTAGGAAAAAAATAGGTAGTAAAAACAGAAAAAAGGTAAATTCGTAAAAAAAAAAATGATGATAATTTTAGATAAGTTATTAAATTAATATATATTAGTCGTATAAATAAATTTTAAAGAATTTAAGCATGCATCTTAACAGTGTGTATATAACTGAATGAAAATTTTTGCTGCAGAATTTATTTGAAAAAAAAAACAAGAAATAAATAATAAAAAAAAAATAATCTAAAAAATAAAATAAAATAAAATAAAAATAAAAAAGATGTTAATAATAAATTTCAAATAAACTCTTTTTGGGGCAGCATATTCAAATTCTCTTTTAATTAAATCATTTATGTGCGCGATTTTGAGATGCGTACTTAAAACGCTTTAAAACATATTTGCACACCTAATATTATATATATATATATATATATATATATTAATTCCAAAAGTATCCAAAAAGTTATTGGAAAATTTAGTAATATAGTGCTTTAAATATTAGTTCTTTTGTTTTTTTAAATAGAATATGATTAGTTAAAATTCTTATCTGAGGCTATTAAAGCAGAAAATAAAATTTTCGAAAAATGTCTAAAACATTGCGTTTTTTTCTTCTTCTTTTTTTTTCTTTTAGGAATTTTCAATAGATGAAAATGTTTTTTCATTGATTAGGAATGCGGTGCTAAGTTAATATTCACTGTAAAAAAGTACAAATTTTTCTCAATCTACGAAAATATAGTATAACCCACACTGCAAAAAAGAATTGTTGATTTTACAGTATAAAACTGGCACCCCAGCTGCCAGTATTATACCGTAAAATTAACAGTATTAAACAGTAAAATAAGCAGTAATACGCTGCCGTGCAAGCAGTAATACGCTACCGCGCATGTGCGTGTTTGTCTGTAGGGATAACCTCTGCGAACTACGAACTAGTTAAAAAAGTAATGGTGACAAAAGAATGGTGACTATCTCCGCTCTAATATAGGCTACATTTTAAGTCGGTTCTGTTTCCCCAATGGAGAAGCAGGAGCAAAGAACGTTGTAAAATTCAGATTTTTGTGATATTGCCGCGGCTAGAAACTTGAAACTTGGTATACAGGTTACTTTTAAGATATAAATACTCGCTAAGAACGGTTTATAAAAAATTCAAAATTTAAATGAGAAAACTTTCTAAAAACATTTTAAATTAAGATTTATTTTTAATACTTAGGGATAGAAACTTGAAATTTGGCATGGCTGTTACTTTAGAGACGTAAATGCGCACATAGAAGAGTTTTTTTTTAAATATTCGAAATTTAAAAGGGTGCAGGAGCAAAAAGCTTTAAAATTGTGATTTCTGTGATATTGTTGGGGATAAAAGCTTGGAATATGGCATGGTGGTGACTTTTACGATGTAAATGCTCGCAAAGAAGGATTTATAAAAAAAATCGAAAATTAAAAGGGTGAAATGAGCGGAAAAACGATCTATTAATGATTTTTAAAACGATCTATAATATGATTTATTTAGAATTGTTATGGAGTGAAAATTTAACCTTAAAATTTGATATGTTACTTTTAAGAAGTAAATATTCGCATAGAACAGTTTTTACAATTTTATTCGAAATTTCAGGAGCAAAAAACCTTCTAAAATTGAAATTTCTATAATACTGTTGTGGCTAAAAGATTGAAATCTGGCATGGTGGTTACTTTAAAGATAGAAATATTCGCGAAGAATGGTTTTAAGAAATTCGAAATTTCAAAGGGGGAAACGCGTTCTAAAACGTGTAAACATGTAAACAAAACGCTCTAAAAACATTCTAAAATACGATTTATCTGAAATTGTTAGGGACATTAAGATACCTAACAAAACTTCAAATTTGACATGGCTGTTAAATATTACTTTAGATACGTAAATGCTGGCACAAAACAACTTTTTAAAAAATCAAAATTTTAGAAAATACAGAGGCAAAAAATGTTCTATAACTGCGATTTTTGTGATAGTGTTAGAACCAGAACCTTGAAAATTTTCATTTTGGTTACGTTTATGATGTAAATGCTCGCTAGGAACGTTTTCTAAAAAATTCGACATTTCAAGAGGGGAAACGAGCGAAAAACATTTAAAAAAAAATCTAAATTATGATTTATTTGGAATTAATTTTAAGGTAGAAACTTGAAAATTAAAATGGGTGATACTTTTAAGACGTAAATGCCCGTACAGAACAGTTTCTAAAAAAATCTAAATGTAAAAGGGTGTAAGGAGCGGAAAATGCGGAGCGGATTACTATTACTTGCGAAGAGCGGATTACTATTACTTTAGAATCACTGAACCGATTTATAAATTTCTTTCAGAATAATACTGGGAACAAACAGTCTTTGATTAAAACTGGGCTACTTTTATCTCTGTTCTGTTGCCCTCGAAGGAAGAGCAAGAAAAACAAACGTTCTAAAATTAAGATTAACTCGATAAAAATAACTCGAAAAATCTAATTTCCAAAAATCAATTGCAGCAAAAGAAACTTTGTTTTTATAAATGCCTCTTTAAATCTCGAAAATATATTGGTGTCTGATTTTTTTTAAAGAGAAAGAACCCTTTTCCAAATCGTGGCAAACTCCGAAGAGGTTATTGTATATTTTCTTTCGCGGTTATATTATATATACAGGGTGATTATAAAAAAACTACCCCGATATATGAGCCCCTAACTATCATACCGTTCACAGAAACTGAATGAAACTTTAGTTTAAAGTATTTTGAGGTATGCGCTCAAGAATCATATGAAATACAACAGTTAAATTCTAACAGTTACGGTTACAGTGACAAAATTTCGAAAATTTCAAATGGCAACACCTACTTTTTTTAATGGAAATGTGATCTTCATAGTGAAAAACCGTAAAAAGCGTTGGAACGGTACCTGTAGCACGAAAATCGCCGGCGCTAGACAGACTAAGAAGAATAGTGAAAACAACCAATAAGGACAGAGAAGCAACATAAAACAAAACATTTTATTGTGTTTCATACATTTTCCATTTTACACACGACGACACTTTACATGCGGCAGATGGTGGATAGCACTGAACAATAAAATGTTTTACTTCTGACAGTTATAGTTTTTTTATAACACCCTGTATATATATATATATATATACAGTTGTTCAAAAATTAAAGGGCAGTGACGGACTCTTTCGCTTTTCACACGATTTGTCGAATATCTACTGAAATTCTTGACAAATTGTTCTTGAAATTCGAGGATGTAAAGAACATGTTTGACTTCAAGAACAGTAGAAACAGTATACCGCAATTAAAAAATTAATATATTGAATATTATATGAGATATCGGCATTTCTATGAAATAATATAACTGCGCATGAACGAACTATACGAAAGATTTTTTCTTTCATGATTTGGTAGTCAATTCTGTAGAGTAACTCATATTAAAAGACCAGTCAAATATCGTGAAAACTCAGAAAGATACCAGCAATATAATGAGCTAATTGACAAAATCGGGGAGGGAAATCCCACGCCTCTTAATTTTTGGACAGCAGTGTATATCGTGGTTATATTTCCTAGATTAAAAAATCATTTGAATGAGTGTCTGGAAGAAGTGCATATGTTACTAATTTTGGAAAGTTGGGCTTTTAGTTGGAAAAGGACCTATGTGGAATGATTGATGATTGATTACCCAGTGTTAAAAATTGCAATTTCATAATATACAAGTTTGTTTACTGTAAATAAAAGAAATTAAAACAATAAACTAAAAATAATATTATTACTTTCCTTACCCACCTAACTCGTTTTTTATTACTCGTTAATGCTCAGCATGAAGACAAAAGTTTAGGGTAATTAAGATCGGAAGAAGGGCCTATGTTGTGCTTAGGACATCGCTAATCAATCACATTAATAGATTTATCTTCATTTCTGAAAATTTTTAAAGTTGTAACATAGGCACTTCTTCCAGTCACCCATTAATTTTTCTTTCTACAATCTTTTATTTAAATTGCTTTGTCTGTCTGTTTGGCTCACATCTTGCAAGCCAAATTTAACACACTTCCTGTGCTATAGTAGACTTAATTTTTAATAGTGTGACGTATTTCCGGTACCAATAGAATATTCTGTAAAAAAAAAAAAAAAGAGTGAAATTTACCTCCGCCATTCTTTAGGTGGGGAAAACATTTGTCCAAAAAGGGTACGTAAATAGCATCGCGTATGTGTTGACGGAAATGTCATTGATTGCTTCTGAAATAAGTCGGATGATCTTGGATTGAAACATAGCATGGTTGGTAAATGTGGCATCTTTCAGTTACGCGCAGTGTATGAATGGACGTGGGTTCGATTCTAAGGAGAGGACGTTGATCAATTTTTTTCTTACCAGGAAGCCTGGATTTAAAGTTGTATATCCAATTTTTTTTAAACAAACTGATTCACTAGCAATTTAATTTATTTCTTAAAAAAAAAAAAGATATTATTTTTTTCTATCAGTTGCGTTTCAAAATTTTTTTCCTTTTAGTACATTGTAATAAAAGCTTGTCTTTTTACTTATAATTTATTTTTACAGTGTACACTGCAAAAATAAAAAGTGTTGATTTTACAGTATGACACTGGCATCCCAGCTGTCAGTATTATACCGTAAAACAGTAAAATAAGCAGTAATACGCTACCGCGCATACAGCCATATTATACCAGCTGATTTTCAAGTGCGTAATTAATATTACTTAATCAATCATTGAAACAGCCATCAACTGTCGCGACAGCCGTGGATGCGGCGTTGGGTACCAAAAAATTCCCCAATCAAACGGAAATGAATGACAACCTGATTACAGAAGATCGTCCTGATCGTGATAATTTCATTCGATCTTCCATCTTGGGTGATATTTATAAAACAGACCAAATTACCCTGTTTTCGGAGCATGTGATATCAGGATTTGTGTCGGCGAGCATAGCTC
The DNA here is from genome assembly GCA_963931845.1 of Maratus michaelseni. Taxonomy (NCBI): domain Eukaryota; kingdom Metazoa; phylum Arthropoda; class Arachnida; order Araneae; family Salticidae; genus Maratus; species Maratus michaelseni. Next base: position 93,024,193 of record OZ007591.1, read on the forward strand.
GTAGGTGCCCGAGCCCCCTAATTAAAAAAGAAAGAAAAAAGAGAAGAACATCGAGTCTTTTTAAAGATACAAAAGAGTATTACTGTAGTTTAAATAAATTACTTAAAAATAAAAGAAGGGTACCTTGTCCCCTAAAATGTACAAAAAAAGTCATTAAGTAGTATAAATAAAAATACTTAATGATGCTTCAGTCACCTTAAAAATTGTATAGTATTAAAATATTTTACAGTAATAAATATTAAATATTTATAAAGGTTACTTTGTATATATATTTTTTTATTTAAATGAAAATTATAAAATACTTAACTTTCAAAGAATATACAAATTAGTACGGATTTAAAAATATCTTGAGGGTTGGAAAAATTTTCGACAGGGAAACAATTAAATGAGAAAGAACATATATAAAAATGAAAATGATTTTTTCAAAAGTAAAAGATAAATAATTGAGTAAATAAAATGGTAAGAATTGCGCGAATAAATTTAGAGCACGGATTTTTAAATGGGAAATGATGGAACATTTATTTGAAGATGTTTATTTGCATATGTAATGTAGATTTTTCTTTTTTTAGGGATTGCAAAGGAATTAAATTGGTAAATTTAAGATTTCACGAATATGAAAGTAGACAAAAAACATTTCATATTGATTTTAAATTACGGAAATTTTTCATCTGAATGTAAAACGGGAATGAGGGTTTTAAAGATAATGTTTATTTGAAAGACGAATTAAATGTTGCTATACAGTTTTATTTTAATTTTTCATAATAAATGTATAGTCCTGCTTATTGAATTGATCGTATATCACTGATAAATTTGTTGATAATAAATTTATATGAAGATACTAATTTACTATGCATCTTATTAGAAGTTTTATTTGAAAAGTCACTAAAAAAATTATTCACTAAATAGTTTTATTTAAGATGTCAGAAATATAAAAGTATTAGCAGAACCATACGGCGACGTCCATGCGAATCTAAGAAAAAAGGGGGGAGGATTCCGGATAAAAGAAACAAAAATGGGACAACCTAAAAAATATGGCGATCATTGTAAATGGGTCCTGAAAATTGTTAATATGGCGATCAACATAACGAGGCCCTGCGTGCTTCGCAGCCACAAATCCTTACTACTTCGATCACTATAACACGGCCGTGTGTGATTCGCGCCTTTTAAATCCTTAAAGCGACAATCACAATAACGGTCCTGTGAACTTTGCATACATAAACCATTAAAAAGGCAATTATTTTAATAGAGCTTTGTGCGTTTCACACCTTTAAACCTTTAATACGGCAATCACTATAACGGGGTCTGTGCGCCTCGAGCCCATACATCGTCAATATGGCGATGAGTATTTAAATAGTAAATCTTTACTTCCAAAAACGTTTTCGGGGGAAGAGAAGGAAAAGTGCAATATTTTGTATAAAGATTGAAATTTGATCGCAAAAACTCAAAAAGCGTACAAAAAATTTATAAAACATAAAATTAAAAAGACTAAACGAAAGTTCATCTCAGAAAGGTCTCGCACAAAATATCTAATTAAAATTCATTAACATCTGTCATATTTATCTAATCTTCCATAATGTGGTCTATAGAGGTAACCTATAGTACTTTATTCAATTTACTGTAAACAAATTTACTAGAAAATGCAAAATAATTGTAATTATATCAAGTTTTCATTGAAATGTTCACAAATGTTCAATATGGTCTCTTCCGGTTGCATCATGCTTAAAGTAGAATATTTAATGAACAGTGGTAATTTTATTTATAAAACAATCAATCTCGATGAAAGCGGATGGAAACTGTAGAAACACACGGTATAATAATCTACTATAAGAGTAAATTTTCTCAAACTTACATATATGTATGAATTACAGAACAAAATTAAATTCTATGAGCAACATTTAATATATTTAAGTGCCAGTGAAATGACAGTAACATCTATCCAGATAAAAGAAAATATCGCAGCCACCCATTAGAGTCCTGCACGGGTTGGGTGCAATCCTACTCGAACCCGAAAATTCCATTTGAAGTCAACCTGATACCCAACCCGAACCCGACAAAAAAAAATATCATGGACCAGCATCCCGTTCAAGTAATTTTCGTCGGCCCACAACCCAACTTGAACGTGACACATTTTAACCCGAATCCGAAATACTTCAGCTAGAACCCGAAATACTTCCATTTGAACAAGAAATGAAAAAAAATATATATATCAATGTTTTAATGTGATGAGAAAAAGTAGTCAACAATTACATCTCTAATACCATTTTTCTCTTTTACATATAGAACAAGGTGGAAATTGTACGTTAAAAGTGACAAATGAGGTGCGTTCGTATGGTACTACGAGAGGGAGTACTTAAGTTTTTACAAAGTAATACAAGAAATAATTTCTTACGAAGAATATATGTTTTATTTCTTCTCAAAATACTCTCCTGCAGCATCGATAGATTGTTGCATTCGAATAAACCAATTATCAAAACATTTATGCCACTCTGAAAGTGGCATAACAGAAACATGGCATTTGTAAGCGTCAACGGCTTCTTCCAAGTTGTTAAAACATTTATGACAGCAATCTGTCATATATATAAATGCTTTCTTACATTTTATTTATTTAAATCAAACCCCTCTTAATTTTAAAATCTTTCCATATTCTTCCGTTCCCCTGTATATTAATAATCCTTTTTCTCTCTGTTTTATTTTCATAAAATCTCAGCAGTAATCTAAATGTTAAGTTATACGAATTCATTTCTAGTTCAATAAATAATTCTTTTCATTTAAGCATTCTTTTTTCCGTTACAATAATTGAATAAATAAAAGGTAAATAGTAGTTTTCTACATCACAGTTATATATCAAGATTTATTGCAAAAAGGAAATTAAGAACTTTATTTATTACTTTTAAATCTATTTTTATAATTATCCTTATTGTTCATAAAACAATCCACATGTAATTCATTTTCACTCTTTATTCATTTAACCTTGAATTGCATCTATGAATGTAATCAAATTATAGCAATATGCATATAAAATAAATATGCCTATTTATAGCTTCTAAAATAAACATAATAATAATTATTCTTTTGATCTCTTATAAATAATCCAAAATAATTTAACTTCTATTTCAGAGTCATTAATCTTGCAAATGTTGACAGTTCAAATTATAGCAATAAATTATACCCAATAAATATACCTTCATCTCATTTAAAACAACGTTTTCCTTTTCTAACTGTCAAATAGATTATCCTTAATATATGCTTTTTTTTATGTTTGCTTACTCAGAAAAATAACAGTTGTTCTTGCTTTATTCTCAGTAGCATCTTCCAATCAAAATAATGGGTGATGATATCAATTGCTAAATTTAGATCAACATGTCCAAATATGGTAACGTTTCTGGCTCTGAAGCAAATAATTATTTTAATTTACTGGAAATTCCACACCCAGCCAAAAGTATCTTGTCTTTTCGAATTCTAACGCCAAAATAATGTATTGAGTAATGTGTTTTGGCACCAATTTTGTTCGCCAAGTAATGTAAATCTCTGGCAATAATGTTATGTGACCACTCACTCTCTCTTTGAATACTCACTGTGTAAGTTGCTTCTTCTGCTGGCTCCTCCTAAGAGACACCTCTCCTATATTATACTATATGATCATAGAAAAATTAATAAAAGCATTGAATGTCTATTTATGGAGTTTTTTTATTGAAATTACGGAACCTGGAGAATATTTATATAATTTAAAAGACTCTCTTCGCCCTCAACAAATCACCAATGTCACAACATTGATCACGCATTTTATTTTTTATGAATGGAAATAAAAAGTAACCATTCGGTGCTAAGTCTGGAGAATACGGGCAATGAATCATCAATTTGATTTTTTTCACGATTCAAATAATCCACAGTTAGCAAAGCAGCGTGTGAGCTGGTGTTGTCCTGGTGGAGAATGATGTGAGATTTTGAATTTTTTTTTACTTAGTTCTGCAACTACTTTCGGCAAACAAATTGTGGCATACCAAGAAGCAATGACTGTTTTACGATCATCCAAAGGAATGGTTGCAATATAGCCAGATTTACCAAAAACTCAGCAATAATTTTTTTGGAAGCACTCCTTGCACGAACAACTTTTGTCGGTCTTGGGACACCTGGAAACACCCAAAACAGTTGATTGTTGTTTAGTTTCGGGTCATTGGAATAAATTTAGCTTTCGTCACACATTACGATGTCGTACACATGTTTTGAGGCACCAGAGTGGAATTTTTTTAGATTTTCCTGGCACCATTTCATACGGGCGTCCTTTTCAGCTTGATATAAATTGTGGTGGATCCATCGGGAACACATCTTTTTCACTTTTAAATGATCGTGTAAAATTTAATGCACTTGGGTCCTTGAAATGTTCAAAGATGCTTCTATTTCATCATATGTCACATGACGATCAGGAGCGATTAGTTTTCTCACAGCATCAATGTTTTCGGGAGTCACACCACTTCTTGGTCGACTTCTTCTCTCGAACATTGTCACTGAGATTCTTACGACCGCGGGAGAATTCCTTAAACGAGTTGTAAATAGTTACCTTAAATGGCGCTTCGTAACCAAACGACGGTTTCATTCTATTGCTACACTGTTACTGTGTCAAACCTTGTCGAAAGTAATAAAAAAATCACGGTTCTGAAGTCCCTACGACATAACGTCATAATTATTTAGCACATTTGATTTTCGAAAACTCCCACTAAAAAGAATTTTACACCTTTGATGTTCTGTAAACGCAGACATTCACGTAACTGTTTGAATTTTGATAAAAATCGTCTGTGCTGAATCAGCTATTTTTTCGTTGCCAGATTCTAAAAACTTAAGTACTGGCCCTCGTACAACTAGTTTTACAAAAAATCATCGTTATTATTTTATTGAAATGAATTATATCATCTGTTATGAGAGAAATGAACATGCCTTTTTTTTTATTATTACGTATGCCACGTTTACAGATGCGAATTTTTTTTCCACACCAGAGAGCGCTACAAAATTCCCCATGGAGATATTGCTTTGCGAATGATTACCTCCATGGTTTAATATTTCTATGACTCCCGATGAACGAATCTCTTGTGTTTATTTACTTTGATGGATTGAGATATTCGGCTGTTAACAGAATTTCCACTGAAGTTATCTCAAAATCTATACATTTTTTAATGTAACTCATCTCTCAAGTAAACAATTTTTTTTTGAACGATATTTCTAAAAATGTAACTTTTATGCAATTTTATTCGAAACAATAATTTTGAATAAAAATAGCCGCTTGGCATATGAAAAAAGAAGTGGTTAGTCCGTATTTGTTTTCCTCAGTCACATGACTTGCGCTTTTATTATATAGATTATGTATGATAGATTTAATAGAATAAAGAAAACTTAATTAATATATTTTTAAGTTTTGATTCAATTTTCATAAAATTTGATATGACTCGACAAAATTCTACAACGATTATATATATTAAATTTCAAACCATTCGGTTGGGTAGTTTTTGCGCTATTATATGTGAACGGACGGACCAGACGACTATAGGTGCTACGTATTTATATAATTACGAACGCACCTAAAAAGGGATCAATGCGTATTCTTTAACATTCAAAAGTAGTAAATCCGCTGAATAGCGGACACATCGGGACGTTGAATCTGTTCTCTCGCTATTCAGAGATGTCCACTATTCAGAGGTAAAAGCGTGCAAATATATAGGTGTCAGCGATTGAAAATAAATTAGCTAAATACAGGTGTCCAGTACTCAGGAGTGTTCGTAATGAAGCTGTACATAGATTTTTTACCTGAAAAAGTATTTTGGAATTTTTTTTGAAAAATCATGTGAACCCGAACACAAAACGATAGAAGTTCAGCCGACCCAAATCAGACTCGTAGTAAAAAAGTAACCTATCTCTAAATGAAAAAAACTTAGCGCCGGCCCGAGTTTCGGGTAATATTGGGTTACCCGACCCAATTGAGGATTCTACCTCCAATTAAGGAAATATTCTCATATTGAATTATTGCTGTCCCCTTTACCATCAGTTTTCCTCAATTGCTCCAACTGTATCTTTATTCCTGCATTTACTTCACGAGTTTATTTTATTATTTCATATCTGAGGCATAGAAGAGAGGACTCAAGACCTACCCATTCAAATGAAGGCAAATATTTAAAGTCTTATAAGCTGTCCCAAAGGCTACTATATTCTTTGTTTTCAGTGTTTAATAATACATTTCTGAAAGAAAAAAAAAGAATTCTGTACATAAAGAAAAACTATAAACATTCATCAAATTTTAATGTTTAAATCTGCAGATCACAGACCACAGTGCCAGTTCTGTGAAGCACATTTGTATTTTTAACTCATTTTATTTAATACTTTCAACTTTGAATCGGCAGTTTCATTTCTTCATATTAGTATTACACCAAGTAAGATTTGAAGTAGTTTAACGAAATTTAACTCTTACGAATTGTAAGGAGAAATATGATTACATGTGATGGTACTCTAACACTGTTTATTTTCTGTGAAAACTTTTCATTATATGAGAGAGCACCCTTAAATTCCCGATTGTCTCATAATTTGCTAATCGCAACTCGCTTGAAGTTTCAGTATATTAAATATTCTGTTTTAAATAATTAAAATGTTGATTCTAAAATAATGCCTAAAATAATGAGTGTGAACAAATAACTGCTTTGACAAACATTTTAATAGTTATTGATAATCCTAATTTTCAATTTATTTAAAAATTACTACCGGATAACCTCCCATACTTTCTGAATTGCTACGCCACTGTTTCATGGATCTGAGTTTTTTCATATTTGTGTTTGTCTTGGAGATCTTTTAATGAGAATTATTGTTCTTCAAAAGAATCTATATATATATAAAACGCGAAGGTACGTAGCGGCGAAAAAGCAGTTATTTATACTAAGGGAGAGCAATTGCCCTTTCCCGGACTTTAATTTAAAGTTTCTTTTCCTCTGGTAATTTTGAAAAATATAATAAAAGTGTTTTCGTCTCAAGAACTTAAAATAATCAAACACTAAGAAAAAATAAACAAATGAATTTTGTCAAAAGTTTTCTGCCCTTCCCCCCGCCTGATCCCACCGTCAAAGACATTTTTTAGTAGTGTTTTCTTTTTACGATTAAAACGGAGGCTTAAGCCCCGCCCCCTCAACAGGAGTAGGCATAGAGGGGGGAGTGACTTAAGCGGAATCCCCATGCAATAAACTGTTTCAATTCTTCATTAAAAAAAAGCCACTTTAAGCTTGTTTTTGAAGTTCTACTATTGCTTACTTGTTACAGTTACATATTACTTTTTATGTTGATATGTTTAACAAGTTGGAAATTGTACGTCAAACGTGACAAACGAGGTGCGTTCGTACTGTAGCTAGTTATATAAATATTCAGACATAGATGATTTTTAATTCTGTGAAATGAATTATATCGTCTGCAGACTAATTTCTGTCATAAAATAAGTGTCTCGGTCGCTTGACGATTTAACATCCATCGGAAGCTCCTCTAACAAGAAAGCACCGATTTAAAAAAAAAAAAAAATTCAAATTTCTTAATAACTATTTTTATTAATATCTCCTAAAGTTTTGATTCGATTTTAATAAAATTTGAAATGTCTCGACAAAATTCTGCAAAGATAATATATCTTAAATCTCAAACCATTCGGTTGGGTAGTTTTTGCGTTGTTATATGCGAACGGACGGACGGACGGACATACGGACGGACCAAGCGACGACAATAGGTGCTACGTATTTATATAATTACGAACGCACCTAAAAATGATCTGGTACGGGTGTTGTAACAAAAAATCGTATATTAGTTTATTTCACGTTTGTACTCTCCATTTTCAAAAATGCAACCTTGGCAGCGAACTACTGACTCATCTGTTCCAAAATCTTGTCCTTTTCTTGATTTTTGCGTCCACGTTAGTAGCTTTACTTCTAGTAGCAATGTTATTTCTTTTCATTTCCTATTTTGACAATGAAACTACCAATAATTGCAGAGTATCAGATTATCTAAGGTACTTTCACTTTCGAAACCAATTCCGAAATAGAAAGTCACCTGACAAACAAAATCGAAGAAGTAGAAAAGGGTTAGGTTAGAGATCTATCTCAGGTATCCTATTAAAAAAAAATCAAAATATTGATGAATTTCAATATTTTGATTTTTTTTATAACGATAAATTTGAAAAGAATGCTCTCATATGTTTAACATTAGCTTAAGAGCCTACACTAGTCACGCGAAGAAACGCTCAAGCTAGTGTTAAGTCTATGGGAAGGTTCTTTCGCGATTTCTCGCTCGAATTTTAATATTTTTAAATGATTTTTTTTTGCATAGGATAGCTGAGGTCGATCTCTAACGTTGTTAGTTTTTCCTTTTTCGATTTAGGTTCCAGTTTTTTTATATAAGGGTACTTTCATTTTCAGAACCGGTTAAAACCGGTTCCAAAACTGAAAATGTCCGCTTATAAAAAAGCTGGAACCAAAGTCCAAAAAGGAAAAACAAACAACTTTAGAGATCGACCTCAGCTATCCTATGCAAAAAAAAAAAAAAATCATTTAAAAATATTAAAATGCGAGCGAGAAATCGCGCAAGAACCTTCCCATAGAATTAACATTAGCGTGAGCGTTTCTTCGCGTGACTAGTGTAGGCTCTTAATCCTAATAGCCCAATCAATCGATGTGACATCCCTGTGTCGTAACAAATTGTCGCAGGTGTCGAAAATGTGTTATCTCTAATTCGTCCCATTATGATTCTCATATGACCGCCGCACTTCTTCACTCCAATGTGACATCACAGTGAAGGTACCGACTCGAATCTAAAGTCACTATGACTGATTTTTGAGTCATGTGCATCTCGTTACTAAATGAGATATACAGACTTCATAGTGACGTCACAGTGACTCATTCTCTAAGTCACATGATGGGAATGCGGACAGCAAGGGTTTCATTTGGGTCACGATGCTTTCACATTTCGGTCACATCTGGGTGGCATCAGTAACATTGGGAAAAAGGGTTTATAACTATGAAATATCGTACTCTTTTCACTGGAACCAAGAGAAATTTGCGTTTAATGCAGGATTTTGTTATATACATATTTGTTTTAAGAGGGAGTGCAATATCTGATAGATTTAATACGAAATAAAATATGCTTTTCATTTTTTACCTTCATTATAAAAAAATTTTGTACTTGCCAATCTTCCGGTTTTCTAAAGTGAAATAAACATACTTTGAACTAGATTTTTGATTAATAAATGAAATCAAATAAGTGTACCACATAGAAACAAGACTCATACATAAATAATTTCATTAAATAAATTTTCCGGTTCCACATATGTGTTTTCTCCTGTTAAAAACAGTAGACTTGGGAGATGTCATTTTTTATATTCATCTTGAATAAATATTTTAATTTATTATATTTCATTCCAGCTCGTTTTTTATTATTTATTTTTAATAAATTATTTTTTATTTTATTTTATGCGGTAAACGATGCTGTTGATTTTAATTCTTATCAAAACTTTTCAGTTAAAAATAAAAATACAGATTTTCTATTAGATATCGTATTTACTTTAACTATTGTCTTCTGTTTTAAATATAATCAATAAATTAGAATTTAAATATTAATGAATTTGAATATGCATTTCACTTTTATTTTGTAATTTTAAGAAAGACTATACAATAAGAAATATAAGAAAGTTTTATTAAATATTTTAAAAATGGATTTTTAGGAACAGGTATTTTATTAATTGTAAACGAAAAAAGAACTTTATATTTATAAAAAGAAACGAATGTCAAAAAAGTATAACGCGTCTTTGAATTTTTAATTATCCAAATTTAAATAATTAATTAAAAAGTAAAATTTAGTTTTAGCATGATTTTTTTTAACAAAAAGTATGGTACATTGGATATTTCAGTAAGAATTTATTTGAATTAATAGGGGATAAATGTTCATACAATGTATCATCTTATCGATATAATTTTTCATTTAAAGAAAAAAAAAAATTCTCACGAATAATTATAATGGTAAAGAAGGTTCCTTACAGTATTCCATTATTTGCAACTATTTTAAGTTTTTGAATACATGTTTTACTTGTTTCAAATTTCAACATTTTTAAAGAAAATATTTATGTAAAACAATTTCTTACTGAAGAGGTTTAAATTGTAACTTTAAGTTTTTTCAAAATCTTTTTATATCTTTCCATTTGCTGAATTTTCAACTAAAACATATATGCAAAAATCTGCCAAAACATATTTTTAAATTCCATTATTTAGTATTTTAATGAAACACTACATTTATTTAATTAATATTATGTAGAATACTAAAATTAGAAAACTGAAAAACAAGCTACTATGACATTTATGAAGAATTATTAATTGTTTATATGAAATTATTGAACAAAATATTTACTTTGAAACATTTTATTCATATATTTATAGAAACTGTAGAGTTACAGCTAACTTTGAATGTATTTATTTTATTAAAAAATATACATTTTATTTTAATAGTGTCGAAAGATAAAAAAGGATAATTTTGAAGAACCGTAAGATTTTAAATTAACAAAAATAAACGTACAATAATTTTGAATTATGATTAACTGAAAATATGGACTGGCAAAAATATTTCGTATTTCTGCTACAAATTATTTTTCTTTTTTAAATTTTTTTAAAACAAATATAATGCTTTAAATTTAACTGTGCTTGATTTGTTCAGCTGATCAAGCGAAGCTTTTATGCGTCAACTCGAATATTTTCTTTCTACTGCCACTCTTCTTAAACTGGTATACCGATTACAATTAAATTCAGCACAGTGATAGTTGCGATGAATGGTATGGTTCGTGTAATAATAATAATAATAATAATAATAATAATAATAATAAGTCAATAACTCAATCACGCAGGCACCGACCACTGAGTGGTTTATTGCTTAGACCAATTTTTATTATTGTGAGTATAAACAATAAAAGTTAAAATTTCAGTGCAAATTCACCTTGTTTAATAGCTAAAATTCATTAAGATACAACTAAATGTAAATATATTGCTTGAAGGTGCGTAAAAACATACATAAAAACATTTAAAAGCACATTAAAGTCCTTTTAAAAATTCCAAAACGTTTTCAACCGAAACTCGGTCATCATCAGTGGAAAAACTAAATTGTTGAGTTGAGTTGTTATCTCTTTGCGTTTTCTTGCTTGCCCAGAATAAACTATTTTACTTCAAGGGTTTGGAAATAAGGTGGGATGGGCAAGGTAATCAATGATGCATTAATTCATTCCAGACTGCGTGGATTTCATATGATAATACATCGTTACAGACTATTTCTTTTTTAGACATTATTTCTAGAGACTCTCTTATGATTGCTTCCAGGTGATTATTTGTGCGGAATATAATTTTGGATCTATTGAAATCAACTTTTATAGGTTCAGTTTGCAGGTTCCGGGCAAGTAAGAAAACGCAAAGAGATAACAACTCAACTGAACAATTTAGTTTTTCCACTGATGATGACCGAGTTTCGGTTGAAAACGTTTTGGAATTTTTAAAAGGACTTTAATGTGCTTTTAAATGTTTTTATGTATGTTTTTACGCACCTTCAAGCAATATATTTACATTTAGTTGTATCTTAATGAATTTTAGTATAAACAATTCCAAAGCAGCCAATCCGAGGATATATATATATCTAGTTAAAAGGAAATAACATGTGTGAAAAACTAAGAAAGAGACAGTATAAAATTCAAATGAAATGATATTACAAAATTAAACCCAAAAAGATGAAAATCAACTATGAAATATTATGAATAACTTATGGATTCACCAGAGCAGCATCATAAGTATAATTCATAGTAGAGATATGTTATTTCCTCAAATAATGTCAGCATTAAGCCTTTAAATGACAACATATATAGGAAACAGCACTTCTGATCATACGGCTGGACAGTACGGCTGATCAGTCTCCGGAACCTAGGCGGCGATCTGTGGACAAGAGCTAAATCTAGGCTGCGATTCATGGACAAACACTGGACAAAAGCTAGTTTTGCAACTTACGAGACAGGATAGGCTGCGGGGTTCTTCGGTTGTTACAATTCCTTTATAAATTCATAATGCATATTTTATAACATCTACTTTCAAGTTCAGTTAATATCATATCTATAGAGTTATGTACTATTATTATATTTTATGTTAGACTTAGGGCAAATATAGTAACAATGATAGTGTTACGTTTAGATAATGAAGTTGGTGGATTTTATGTTAAGGACATGTATATTTATTAATTACATGCCATCTTTAGATTAAAGATTTGGTCAGACATAGTAAAAGAAATTGTTCATTGTCTTTTGATTTCAAAGGTATTTTATATATAATATTTCCAGATCTTGTTAAAGTAGACACACACACACACACACACACACACATATCTATATATATTTACCAAATCTTCTGAAAGTAGACTTTATAGATCTCAGCTCTGAAACAATAAAATGTCTCTCTATTCTAAAAAAAAAGTAACTATTGCTGCTATCAACGCTTTTGTCGCCGCTGCTGCCGTTATTGAATTTATTATAACCTTTTGACTTTCTTGGATCATAATATAAAATCCATGGCATATAAAAAAATGGAAACTGATAGTTTTACAAAAAAAAAAATGTATGATAAATACGCTGAAGCAGACAGTTTTTAAATCGAAGAATTATTTTAAGCGCTACTTAATGTTAAATTGGTCAAAGTAGTTAAGTTAAATAAGTTTTATAGCATTAAAAAATAGGCATAGCAATATAAAAGCATACACGAGACTAGATCGCGGTGTGCAATGTTAATAATTTTAATGTCTTTTTTTTTGTTCAAAATTTCAGTATTTCAATAGCGATTTATTTCATATTTTGAAAAACTCATTTTTTTACCTGATGTTGCCAAATTAAAAAAAAGGACAAATAATAATATTTCCAAACATTTTACAATAAAAAAATATAATTACACGTGAATATTGAAAGAGAAATAAAACTTTAAAATAATTAAATTATTCCGTGTGAAAAGAATTAAATGAGGGAAAATTACGCCATAAAAGCCGAAATAATAATATTTCCAAACGCTTTTGCATCGAAAAATGTATTTACACGTGAATATTAAAAAGAAAGAAAACATTAAAACAAATAAATTATTATGTGCGAAACGCATTCAATTGGGAACAATTACGTCATATTTAAACAATATCTTTAAAACGTCATATTTAAAACGATTTTCTTCAAGCGTGTAAGAGATAATTTATTATAAAAGTCTGGGAGGCAGCGACATTTTCTGCGTAACCATTTTATACAAGCTTATTTTCAAATGCATGATAGATGTTACTCAAACAATAACGAAAACAGTGGTCAGCGGGTCGCGGCAGCAGCGGATGCGGCATTGGGAACCAAAAAATCGCCCAGTCAAACAGAAATGAATGGCAACTCGATTACAAAAGCTCGCCAATGGTCGTGATAATGACATTAAATCTTCCGTAATCGGATATTCTTTTTAAAACAGAGCAAATTAGTATATTTTTAGAGCTTGGTCTGAATGGGGGTTGGCGAGCGTAGCTCGTCGGGAGCAGAACCCCCTAGTAAGTAAAACTGTTTTTACTGCAAGTTCTCTGTTTTACCATATTACCTTAATAATCACGAAATTCCCGAGTTTTTCCTAATGAGATAAATAGGTAATTGATAAAATGTCAAAATCGCGTTCGGCGTCCTAATATTAATACCTGGCTTTACCGTATGTTTCCCTGGGTAAAGGGAAACTTTTAGTTCAATAAACCTTCAACGAGTGGATTTAGTAATTGTGCATGCAAGCGCAAGGATGCAAAGAAAACTTATTTACGGACTCTGGTTACTGTCAAAGAATATTTTGTTTTCGCCAAGTACCGATATTTAATCGAAAAGCTTGTTTTTTTAGTCAAAATGTTTTATCTTTGTGACCAGAGACCTGCCGAAACCCTCAGGAAGTGGTCTAGTGCCTTTAAAAATAGGCCAAAGCCCCTTTTAAGAATGTTATGAGCATTAATTGTCAAGTTTGAACAAACAGGATCCGTGAGTGATGAATAAGTGGACAATAAGACCAAACAGAAGACAGCAAGGACGCCCGAAAACATCACCGCTGCCAAAACAATAATGGAGGAAGAGCCACCAACATCAACTTGACACTTGGTTCAACAACTTGACGTCAGCGCAGCCACATCATGGATAATAGTCCACAAAGATCTTGACATTTTCCCTTATAAAATTCAGTTAGGACAACCTCTCGGCCCAGATGCTATTGAAAAAAGACTGGAGTTCACCAACATCATGTGCGAAATGAACGACACTGGTTTCAACTGTGGCGATATAGTTTTTTTCTGATGAGGCACACTTTTGGTTGGATGACAATGTTAGTCGTCAAAAATATCGGATTTGGGGCAGAGAGATCCGAAAATTTGTCGTTGTCAGTTGTCAAGCCTCTTCATACACAAAAGGTCACTGTCTAATGTGGTTTGTGTGCCGATGGCATTTTGCGTCCGAATTTTTTTTTTGTCCAGGCAGTGAATTCTGAACGTTATCTCCTCGATTTCTTGACAATAGATTCATTCCTGTTGTCTGCCAGGAACACTGGATCCACGACACATGGTTTCAGAAGGATAGAGTTCCTCCACATTCAACAGGAGACGTCCTGACTTGCTCAGAAGTCTCTTGTCATCGCAAGAGTCTACCCGAATTGCTATGGCTGTGGACTCCCCCCTATAGCCCTGACTTATATATAGCCACTATATTTTTTTTATGGGGCTATGTTAACGATCAAGTCTACAGAGATCAATCAAAAACCATAGAAGTGCTGAAAACAGCGATAACAAGTGTGATAAGGTCGATTCCAACAGACCAACTCAAGCAGCTTATCGCGAATTTCGAACAGAGACCCTGTTTCGTTGTCTCTTCAGATGGCCAACATTTTGAGAACCTCATCTTTTAATTTCCTTTATTATCATGTGTAAATCCTGAAATTTTGAAATAAAAATATTTTCCCTTTCAAAAGTTATTCAATGTTTTCTTTTTCTATACCCTGTGAAGCATCCTGTACATTTACTATTATTTTAGCTTTAGTATGACATTTGTTTTTATCACATGTAGTAATAAAAGTATATGTCTTTACAGTTACTATTATCATTTCATTTATGTTTCAGCATTTAAGAATAAAACAGAAAAAAAGTTCATTTAAAGCTCTATACACCATTTCCAAAACTTTTATTTCAAACGTGTATTTCCTTTGTTGAATCTGGCAACAGGGACTGTTCGAACCAATAATTTTATCATAAAAAAGGAAATACTAAAAACTTGTTATGTCTGTTTACTTCTGTTGTAATACAAAAGTTTTCAAGCGTCTTCAAAAATTTTTCCATAATTTATTTCATATTAATAATACGCAAAATAACATTTAACAGATTTCATTAAATCTTAAATTTTGCCATTTGGATAATCGAACGTGGAAGGGTGATTATAAATTTAAACTAGTTTGCTGGCCACTAGCAAAGAACTGAGCTCAGCCCGAATCCGAAACGAGTTCGTGCTAAATTTTTATATTAGTTTCGGACTCGGTAGCAGACTCGGCAGTCTTAGTAGCAGACTCGGGCTCAAAGTGAAAATTTATTTATTCACAAATTGAAAAAAGGAAAGGAAAAAAAATATGTAGTCAAAATTTATTAAAGTGTTTTACAATTCATTAAAC
The DNA here is from genome assembly GCA_963931845.1 of Maratus michaelseni. Taxonomy (NCBI): domain Eukaryota; kingdom Metazoa; phylum Arthropoda; class Arachnida; order Araneae; family Salticidae; genus Maratus; species Maratus michaelseni. Next base: position 93,039,912 of record OZ007591.1, read on the forward strand.
ATCAGTTGGAAAGGAAATTAAAGTGTTATTGATGGGATATAAGGAGAAATATTCTATCTGATTCTGAAGTCTTTGGCCAGTCAGTGTTAGTAACATAAAGAAGATAATCATTATCTTTCCTTTCTGTTTGAAGTCCTTTTCCAGAATTAATGGAAAACAAAACTCATGTCTTTCTGCTATAGTTGAACAATAATAATTTAAATGAATCATAATTGTGACTATTGCATATTTTTACAAATGGTTGGGATTAAATTTTGCTATTTCAAAAAGCTTTTCAGGGACGCGAAAATCACGAGAAAATGTCACAAGGGGGTAATAAAAGAACCTGAACTCATCTCTAATGGCCATCACAAAACAGTCTTCAATGTCTTTGAACTTTACACGGAATTACATTTATAACTTTTCTAATAACAGTAATACAGTCGAGTTTCTATATAACGAAATCCATCGTTCCATTCAAAAAATTCGTTATATAGAAAAATTAGTTATGCAGAGAACAACGAAAAAATTACTATTTAATGTGTAAATTTTGAAAAAAATAGTGTTTTGGGGGGGGATTTAATTATGATTTTGAAATGTTTAACTACAAATATTAACTATATATTTTACTTCTTAATTATTTAAACAGTTTCAAAACGAAAATTAACATTTATTTAAAAGCACAAAAAAAAAAAAAAAAAAAAAAAAACGCATAAGGAAAACTTACATTTGTTTTAGGCGAAGAAAGCTGTAATTTTTGGTTGTTTTGATTACAAAACTGTTAGACCCTAGTAAAAATTTTCACATTTTAACAAGGAATGTAGAATTACCTAAGAAAATCCTTTATTATCATTAAACTGAAAATGCATATGCTTAAAGCAGCGGCTCCCAATCTTTTTCCTCTCACGTACCCCTTGCTTAGACTCTTAATTTATGCGTACCCCTTCTCACATAAACCCATTCCAAATATTTTTGCTTTCGTTCATTAATAATATTCTTATGCTATTTACCGATGTTAGATGCAGTTCTCTTTCAGAAATACTATTTTCGACCACTTATCCATTTTGAGCCACAACATAATATCAACATAAAGTCACTCAAAGCACTAAATATTAGCTAAAGATTTCAAATTAAGCACTCACAAAGAAAGGATGATCGCTGCACCCATTAATACAAGTTAATGAGTTTATGCTAATGCTGACCAGTCGCACACTAAAATGATGGCCCACTTTCAAATTGATTTAAAATAAATTCGTAGAAACCTTGATACGATTCATGTTTTTTTTATGGATATTCCTAGAATTACTAGGGAAAAAAAAAAAGGAGGGACACATGCGAAATCGCAAAATATTATTTGGAGTGTGCAGAGATAATGGCGACATACGATCAACCAATTACAAAGTTTAAGCATTTTCCTTTATTTTATGCGAATAACCTATTTTAATTTTACACAAGTCTCTGTAAACGAAAAGTTTTTCTGTTTTTATTTTAAGTTTATTTTTTGCGTTATTCGCCATTACCAATATAATTTTCACGTACCCCCGATTATTTTATCACGTACCGCCAGGCGTACGCGTACCCCAGGTTGGGAACCACTGGCTTAAAGTGATAACACTACACATAAAGGTCTATAAATACAATTTAATAAACAGATCAACAAGTTTCGTACGCTCAATCGCGGACATTTTCATGATCAACAATGATAAATAAACTAAATTCGCAAAATTTTTGTGAAAATGAATTTTATAAACAAAATAAAGAATAAGATAGAGGTATTCGGCTTAGAGACATAAATCAGTAATCAGTGACAGAAAATTGATTCCACGTGGTTTTGAATCTTTTCTTAACAAATGAAGAAAAATTTCCGAAAAAAAATGTTATTTTTTTCATGGAGCTTTCATCTTTCGTTATATGGAGATTATTTTTAATGTAATTATGGGAAAAACTAACCGTTCCTGATAAAAATTCGTTCTATCGAGAAATTTGTTATACGAAAGTTCGTTATAGAGAGACTCGACTGCAATAATAAACACATAACTCAACAGTTGGGAATTCAAAGAGAAAATAGGACCAGCATATATATTTATATTAATAACCTTGAATATAAAATTTGGCTGTATTTCTTTCCAACAGAAACTGAGATACAGTTTATAATGTCTATAAAAAAATATAGCATAGCAGCGACCTCTGTTGAGTCATCCAAACTACATCTGATTCAGCATACTTTTTCGTAATAAGTATCTTACATTTTAAATTTGGTGCAATTACATCCTTCAGAAGTCGAGATAAAGCTATCATGCACATCATGAAACCTATGGTTCATTAGCGCCACTTTTTGGGAAATATGCACCAAAATATAATAATTACCAGATTATACACACTGTTAAAAATTTGTAGCAAACTGTCCAGTCATTAGACCGTTTTTATAGAAAACGGTTACATAACCACAATTTAACTCTATTCTGACCATAATATGGGCAATATTCTGACCATAATATGGCGTTATATAGAATATTCAGACTTAAATTACGGTTATGTAACAGTTTTCTATAAAAACGGTCGAATGACTGGACAGTTTGCTGTAAATTTTTAACAGTGTAAGTACAGTTCAGTCCGAAGATTAATAGAATTTCATGTATTAATTCTTGAGTTACAATGCCAGCAAAATTTGTGTAACGAACTACCAGACAAATGTTCAAAAATAGTCAAATCGTATTCAAGACATCCAAAAACGTGCAAATCCATCAGAAACATGAAACTAGAAATTTTCACGAATCCAATACTTTCTTCTTGTAAATATTAAAGTGCAAAAATGCGTAGTAGAAATTAAAAATGTTACCGAGAAATTTTTAGATTTGAAAATATCGAGGATATTTTTCAGTATCTATGTTTCCCTTTTACGAAAGATTTTAATGTAAAATCTATTCCTAAAAAAAAATTCTAATATTTTTCACTTGAAAAAAAAAAACCCGTATATATTAGGGGATGAAATTGTAACTATATATTCAGTTTAATTTTAGAATTTAAGGAGTTTGAAAAAAGTACTTAGGATATACTTTTCTGGTGAGGAAAAGAAAATTTACTCAATACATCTGACTTTGTTTTGGATCAATGCATTTTCATGATTCAGCTTTTTTATATTCGAAATTAACAAAGACATAGAATCATTCTTTACTTAAAGATTTCCATAATGAAGGTTCATTAAAATTAACTTTATCGACATATACACAATTATGAAAGCTTGATTGAAGATATTACAAAACAAACTTCGCATTGATGAATCTTTCATCTATCTGTATATTTTATGTTTTTATTTTTCCGCTTGACTAGTGAAATAATTTCGTTTACACTCGATTTTATATAGATTTTTAAGGAACTTGCTGCCATTTTTTAAAATCTTAATAATTTTATAGCACAATTATTATTATTTTTAAATTTTAATACCAGTATTTCAGAATGGTAATCGTCACCTTATTTAAAACCCGAAATTCTGAATTAAATAAGGTAAATATTACAATTAAAAATAGTGGTGCCCCGTTTTCAGGGCGTTGTGACCTGTATAGGTAGTTCTTGTGACTTTTTAGTAAAAAGGTTGATCTCATGATTAAACAATTTGGTCGCCTGTGTCTTTTACTAAAACATCTACTGAATAAACTAATAATAATAATAATAATAAACATTTACACATAGAAGTTCAAATATATGTCAATAAAGAAAGAATAAATTTAAGCTACATGTATATTTATTTATTTATTTATTTATTTATTTTTATTTTTTAAATTGTGAGTGTAATTTAGTTTATTCGAAGAAATTAAAATATTATTATTTCTAGATTATGTCTCTAAACTGGTTATTTCTCCCTGTAGATTATAAAATCTCAATTAAATTTTTATATCATTTTAAAGATTAAAGGTTGTTGTTAAAATGTAAAAAAAAATTGTAGAAATGATCAGTACTAGAGTCGGTTAACTAGAGCAAATACTAGAGCAGTCAGTACTAGAGCAAATAAATGACCCCAAGTTACCGCATTCACTCGTCTAATTTGCAGTGTATTTTTAAAAAGTTGCACTATTACAGACATAATTAAATTAATGTGTACTGCTGAGGTACAGCACAAGATGCTTACTGTAGAATATAGAGTGCATAGCATTTATTTGATAATTTACAGGCACCCGAAAAAGAATTTAGTTACAGTACAGTCTATAATCTATAATCGCTGTAACTGCGTTTTCAGATACGGTTAATTGTGTTATGCATTTCCTAACTGAATTAAATTTTAGATTAATATGTGGTGCGTGTACAAAAATCTGTAGATCATATACAGGGCTGAACAAAATGTTTTCAAGTCACCGTACATGGTGGTAAAGAAGGTATGCTGAAAAAAAAAATTCAAATGTGTTTTGAATTTTATAGATGAGCAAAATATTAGCAAATCTATAAATCATATGCACGGCTGCTCAAAAGAATTCAATTTTGTTATCGACTGTGTTCGTTAATTGCTTAAATTGGGTATTGAACTGTGGTATGCGCTTTCTAAATTGTTTGTTTATTTAGCTATGGGCGGGAATAGTTGAGCTTAAGCCGAAAGATAGGCCTCCCCGCCTGGTTTGACTTTGACTTTGTTTATTTAGCTATGCTTTTTCCCCTTATTATATAGTGAATTTTTCTACAGGAACGTTATTGGCATTTGTGTTTTTCTTAAATAGTCCTTTTTTTGTTCTTATATATCACAGGGCCTTCGATAACTTTCATCACTGAATTTGAATTGTAATATCGTAATATATGTAAATTTACTATGCTTGGATATAATATTATTCTAGTTACACTCAAAAGTATCAGGGATATTTTAATTATCATACGCCGGATAAATATTTAATTATATGTTTAATTTCGTATTAGATTATTTCAATTAAAACTTTATGGTCTCCAAAAACAACATAAGGAGAAATTGTGTTCTACATAAATTAATATATATATATATATAGTAGGTATTTTATGTTGAAAAGCTAGCAAATATAATTCGACCATGAAAATTATCGAAGTATTTACCGTTTTATGTTATCTGTAGAAATAGCCAAAAACGAAAGTATTGAATTCCTATTCGTGTGTCGTTAAGATGGAAAAAATATTTACTTAGTTACTTTCAGTTAGGTATTTTATATTGAAATGCTGGCAAATAATATTCGACGATGAAAATTAGCTAAGTACTGGATGGTGTTATTTGTAGAAAAAGCGAAAAACGAAACTGATGAATTCCGATTCGTGTGTTGGGATTGGACAAAACAGTTACTTGCTCTTAACAGGTTCCATTGTTATACCACCAGCTTGTTAATAGGCTACAACAACCTATGAATTTTGTAATTTAAAACCAGCGCTTAGAAAGTTGCATTTTTTTTATATAAAGTTTTTTTTTTCTTTGAATGTAAGCAGTTTTATAAATTTCTATACTTGTGAATAATTTTTTATACTTGAAGAACATTTTTTGAGCTTTTTGTATAATTCTGCTTATTTTGTCTTTTTTTTTTAAATTTTCAAACTTTAAAAGGATTTTGAGCTCAGATTGAAAACGTAGCGATAAAATATACGAATGATTAAAATAAACAGTTTTTTATATGCAATCTTCCATAATGTCATTTATTAATCACAATAATTACTTGCACTACTTATTTCAAAGAGACATTACATTATTTTTAAAAAGACTATATTATTAAGAATAGTGAAAAATAGGGAATACTTCAAAGGAGATGACTAGCGAAGAAGAAACTGAAAAACAGTAACTGATGATGCCTCGGATCCAGAGGTGAAAATATTTAAAAAACTTTTGTACATCGTGACTAATTTTTAGTGTGGTTTGAAGATACTTTGTAGAACTTTTAGAAGGTTGCACATGTTTTTTAGTGTGTTTTTTAAAAATAATGTAATGCCTGTTTGAAATAGGTAGTACAAGTACTGTGATTAAAATGAATTTTCGAAAATAATAATTTTTTGCTATATTTATTGATTCTTAAATTTTTTTTTAATGAGCAGTTGTAATAAAGCAACATTAAATTGCATTATCTCTTTACTAAAGTAAATAAAAATTCCACATTCCAGATTCAGCATTCTCCTACTTTTATATACCTAACCTCTTACCCTTTGCTTTCGCACTAGCAAAATGAAGGAAACATATTCACCACTAACATCTGAAAAAAATGCTAAATAAGGGAAGGGGACAAAAAAAATCTCGTTTTTCGTTATTTACATTTGAAACTTTGATTCAAAATATCACCAGTTCAAATGTTAAAATTGCCTATAAAATTAGTCTTAACCTTTTTTAGGGTGAAAATTCATACATTCGAGTAAATTTGACACTAACATAAATTTGCATGCCTAATAATATCATCCCTGACTAGACAGAGGTTCAACTGTGAATTTTAATCGAATAACAGAACATTTCATTAACATTCTGAAATGTAAAAATATAATTTATTAAAAATTTAGCATTCAATAATAAAATCTTATCGAGTTTTTTAGTTGTGAAGCAACAATTTATCAATTAAAATATTCTCCTTTGGATATTGGATCAATGAATAGTTATAAAAAATTGCCGCTTTCGTTTTTATCATTTGTATTTACAAAATTACCATTGCATGATGTTTCCGAATTTGTTTTCAAATTAGTTACAATTATTTAATAATTGTGAGCACAAATCATGCGATGCTTTTTTTTAATACTCTTTTTGCATAAAGTATGATCACAGAAAAAAAAAGTTTTGTAGCTCTCATTTTTCAAAAAAGAAAACTCATTAGTGACAATAACAAAGAATAAAAAATCAAATATAACCAAAAAAAAAAAAAATCGTTGCAGAAATAATTCTTGTTTCAGAAAAAAACTCCTTAAGCAACATGTGTTATAGAAAATAGTCCCTTTTACACATTCGAAGCGGCCGCGCGACGAATTTACAACCATATCATACATCAACAAGAAAGAAAAATCATGCATTAAGTCTATACACTTACTTTTCAAACACTTCCAGAATACGGCAACAAAACTGCATAGTTTAGAAAGGGGAAATCAGTTTTCGGCAATTACCGCCTATAACCGGAAAGGTACTCGAATTCTTTTGTGCATCCCTGTATGACCTATAGATCTGTTTATACACTATATAGTGTACTAAAATTTAGTTTGATTACAAAACGCATAACACAGTCGAAAATTCACTTTTAACAATTTCTACCAATAGACGGAAGTGCACTCGAATAATTTTGTACAGCTCTGTGTTGTATCTACAGTTTTTTATACGCTCCTCATATTAAACTAAAATTAAATTCAGGGAAAAAAACCGCAAACCACAACTGAAAACTCACTTTCAGAAATTATCATCCATAGACGGTAATGTATATGAATTTATTTAAATTCTACAAAAATCTCTTAATATACTAAATATACTTCAACTGTAAAATGCATAACTCAATTAAAAAATATCTATAAGAAATTCTCGCCGATACACAGTCATACTTACGAATTGTTTTGTGTAGCCTGTATATGTTCTGTAGAATTTATACGCACCACAGAGTATGCAAAAATTTAGTTAAACATAAAAACGCATACCATATCTGAAAACGCATCTCCAGCTTTTATCGCTCACAGACAGTACTGTAACCGAAACCCTTTTGTGTCCCTGTAAATAAACGATAACTGTTATGCACGTCATACGCTACAGTCAGCATTTTGCAGTGCACCTCAATATAAATTTCATTATGTTTGAAATAGTGTAAAATTATTAAAATACGCTACAAACAATTTTACCCTGTAGAATATTTTATAGCCGAATTCTTTTGAGTGAATGAATAATAAAGATTTGCACACCATATTTTACAGAAAGCATGGTTTAGTGCACTTCATAAATGTATATAAATTTCATTGTGTTTAAAATAGTGTGACATCATTAAAATAGACCTCAAACGATTTTTCCTCATTGAGCATAATGTAACGAAATTATTTTGAGTGTCTCTGTAAACGAACTATAAATCCTACATACTTCGTTTTGAGTACCAAACATGCCATGTTAAGAGGCTACTTCACTCAGGCGAAAACACCCTCTCGCTAATATTAATCCTATGAGGGAAATAATTTACGATATCTCGTTCACATTTCAATATTTTTAAATGATTTTTTGTGCATTGGATATCTGAGGTCAATCTCTATTCTTGCTTCTTTGTACTTTTTCGATTTTGATTACATTTTTTTATTAAGATACTTTCAATTTCGGAACCAGTTTCGAAAGTGAAAGTATCCTCAATAAACAAAACTGCAACAAAAACTGAAAAAGTGCAAAGGAGCGTGTATAGAGATTGACTTCAGCTATCCAATGCAAAAAAAAAAAAAATCATTTAAAAATATCGAAATGCGAACGAGATATCGTAAATTATTTCCCCCATAGGATTAACATTAGCGAGCGGGTGTTTTCGCCTGAGTGAAGTAGCCTCTTAATCCTTAGTAACATATATCAATTGCATGGCAATTCGAGTATATTTACGCGAGTTAGAGCACACGCAGACGGCCATACAAATCTAATCTCTATACACTTTAACGCTTTGTTAGAAAGTGTTATCCGGTGGCCGAAGATGTCTGACATTCCCTCCTCGCTGTTGTAATAACCTGTAAACGCGGCCGTCATTAATAAGTTAATTCTTTTCCCTCGCATGTTTTACATCAATAAAATATTTTCTTCATTTCCAATTCTCATTCATTGATATTAACAAACACAGTTTTGATGAACTTCAAAACCAAATGAAATTAATAAGTCATTTCTTCTCCCTTCCATGCTTTTACATTAATAAAACATCTCCTCCGAATTCCAATTCCCATCCATTGATATAATTAAATGCGGTTTTGATCAACTGCGAAACCAAATCTAACGTTTTAAGGTTCTATAGGTGTGAGCGTTACAAGATGTTGGGCAGACGAAATAACTTCTGACAAGCATTGGAACGCGATTGAACTGCAATATTCATGCCGATGGATGCCGATGATTATTTCTACTAATATGAATCTAAGTGAATGCAGTGGATATGCTGTTTCATCAAGCGATTGCTGATTCGCCCGGATACTATTATGTGATCTCTAGAGATATCAGTACTTCGGGTTTTGAAATTGAAAATGATGGATAACAGAAAGACAATGAGGCAGATCCGTTCGCCTCTATGAGTAAGTTGAATATTAAAGCGATGGGTGATTGATAAAAAGAAAATTCCCGTGTTACTTTCATGACAATTAGCAGTGCGTTCGCGAACTTCTTTTTAGGTGCGTTCGTAATTATTTAAATACGTAGCACCTATAGTCGTCGTCTGGTCCGTCCGTCTGTCCGTTCCTCTGTCTGTCTGTCTGTCCGTCTGTCCACATATAACAGCGTAAAACTACATAACCAAATGTTTTGAAATTTAATATATATATCTTCGCATAATTTTGTTGAGTCATTTCAAATTTTATGAAAATCGAATGAAAACTTAAAAAGATATTAATAAAAATATTTATTAAGTAATTTGAATTTTTTTTAATTAGTACTTCTTTGTTATAGCAGCTTCCGAGGATTAATCGTCAAACGACCGAGATGCATCATTCTATTCATTCCTATCATATTTAATTAATTCAATGATATCACATGATAGATAATGATACTAGGTTGCCATGGTGATTACGTTCTATTTAAAATGGACTCATATTATTTCCGTATTACTGAACTTAAAAACCGAATTTGTATACTAAAATTGTTTAATTTTAGCAATCCTATAATCTACCGACAGTTTTTGGATAGATGTTTCAGGAGAAATAGATATTAATTGGAAAAACAAGTCTAAATATGGATTTTATGTTCTGAAATTTTCAATGCTGGACTTGAGTTTCTCATTGGAATTTTCAGTAAATGTCAACAAATGATAAAATGTTGGCAATTTAAAATGTACTTATTTTATAACGGAAATTAATCATATCATAATAACAGACGATATAATTCATTTCACTGAAATAAGTTATAGTACGAACGCACATCATTTGTCACGTTTGATATACAATTTCCAACTTGTTTAAAATTAATATTTCAAGAGCATTTAAAATGGATTTTTTTTCTGTGGTGGTATAATTTTTTTTTGTCTTAAATTTAAATGAGATTTATAATTTAGAAAACAATTTTCTATAATTTTATTTTCATTCCTGTGTTGAACATGCATTCCTAACTTTTTCTTTTCCCTTTATAACACTTTCCAATATAGTTGAAAAGTGTTTATCTATTCGATTCGTCTGTTTATATGTCCATCCGTTTGCCAGCGTTCTAACTCTTGTAAATTATGCACAGATTTCTACGTTATTGATATATGTAATTGTGATTTGCCCTGCCATGTTTCCCACTGAAAGTGACGTATGTAGCATTTTCGTTTACAGAATCATTCAAAGAAATTCCATTAGATGATGTCTATGGGGAAAAATCGTTTTGCTGTGTTTTTTAGGGTTTCGTTCATCTCACAAAACCTTATTACTCCCGCTTCGTTGTCTGTCCGTCACAGAGCTGGTTCTCAGAAACTATGTAACTTACAGTCATGGGATTTTGTGTACTTATAGCTAAATACCTATTATGAAGCTCAAAATCATAAAATTTGAAAAAATCGTATTATTTTAATATAGAGAGATAAAAAAACAAAAATCTAACAGTCTTTTCCTATTAGATTTAAACATTTTTCGTTATAGCAGTTGTCAAAAATTAAAAATCCACAATAAAATTCTTTCTACAATAATTAATTTTCTATTGAAAGATTTCCACGTGAAAAATGAAAATGAAGTAGAAAATTTCACCAATTGTAAAAAGGATTAATATGACGTCATATTGGTAATAAAGCGGAAAATTTTAAACATTTCTCAACAATACAAGGAGTATGAGTATGTGTAAATACAGAAAACAGCGTAATATGACGTCATTAGAGAATTAAAAAGCAAATTAATCCGGTCTAATATTTTGAAGGTTACAACATGAAGCAATTAATACAACTTGTTTAATTTTGAAATTGATTTTTTTTAATATCGCATTTAGTCCACATGACAGATATTATTATGACAGATTATAATAGCGGGACCGGTTCAGATTTTTGACAAAACGAGAAAAATAGACCGGTAAATTTTTACTTTATAAAATAACACTTTTTTTTTCTCGAAAATGAGATTTATTTGTATGTATTAAAGGAAGGATAAAGTGTTTTGAAAGGAATATTAAACGAAACCCTTTGTGCGATCTTCGATCACACTTACCCACTTGTTAATGATATTACACTTTTTCAAACAAAATAAAATTTATGAGATGCAGTAAAACATGCTTTATGTAGAATATGGAGTGCAAAGCATTTGTTATTCATATGCTTTTAAGTCACACAAAATAATTGAATTAAACAATGGTCTACAGGAAAAATTGTTTACAGTACAAGATTCTTATTGTAGAATGTAGTTTGCGTAGCATTTATCATTCTTTTACAGGGACACATAAAACAATTCTTTTTCAGTACAGTCTTAAGAGCGTTAATTACTGGAAATGCGTTTTCAACTTTGGTTTGCTTTTTAAAATTTAATTAAATCTTTGAATGCTACAGGTGTATATAAATTCTATAGATCATATGCAGGGCTACACAAAAGGATTCGGAAGCATTACTGTCTATGGGCGTGAATTGCTTAATGGTGGTTTTTAATTGTGTAATGTATTTTCCAATTGAATTATATTTAGTACATTAAAATATGTTTGTAGACTATAAATAAATTCATGTACAGAGCTAGTCTAACAACTGGATACAGAGCCGTCTGTAGATAGTAATTGCGGGAAGTTCGTATTTAGTTGTGTTATCCACTTTTTTAACTGAATTAAAATTTTAGCTTAATATGTGATGCGTATAAAAATCTGTAGATAACACACAGGGTTGTATAAAATATTTGAGTACATTTCCGTCTAGTGGCGGAAATGACTGAAGGTGACTTTTCAACAGTATTCTATGAGTACTAGTTCTAGTATCTAGATAGAAATTGCGGGAAGTTCGTTTTTAGTTGTGTTATCCACTTTTTTAACTGAATAAAAATTTTAGCTTAATATGTGATGCTGAAAATCTTTAGATAACACACAGGGTTGTATAAAATATTTGAGTACATTTCCGTCTAGTGGCGGAAATGGTTGAATGTGACTTTTTAACAGTATTATATGCTTTCTTACAGAACAGAATTATGTAATATATATACAAATCTAATGATCGTATACAGGGCTGCACAAAAAAATTCGAGTACCTTTCCATCTGTTAACGGTAATTGCTGAAATTGGGTTTGCAAATATGTTATGCGATTTCTAAATTGTTTACTTAAGCTATCTTCTCTCCCCTTATTAAAGGATGAAGTTTCGTTACAGTTTCATTGAAATGTTGGAAAGTGTTTCATAGTCTACGTTTGTCGCATGATTTTTCTTTCTTGTTTTTTATTGCTTTGCACATGATGCGTTCCAAAGTTAACAGGTACTTTTTGCTAATCTAATGCGAAATACTAAGCTTTAAGTCAATATTGTTAATATTTATTCTGTTACGCTAAATAATGCAAATTTAGCATTCAGACAAGATTCAGCCTGACATATTTAAACACGCTAAAAAGTTCCAAAAAGATCTGTTTCCTCAATAATAATACAAATTAATAATAATAAAATGACACCTTAACAATGGTCAATTAACAGAACCGTCTGCCTCGGAATAGATTCAAAGAATACATATTAAAAGCATAGAGCATAAACAAATTTCATATACATAGGTACATTTCGGAAGCTTGTTCGTTTTTCTTTTAGCCCCAAGTGACGCTAATATCGGACATGACTTTACAGATTTTGCAGTAACATCTTGTTGGTTAATCTATAGTAAATCTATGACAAACACTAATTAGCTTAGCAATAATAGCAAACACTCCAAGTTTTGGTTAAAAATCCTATCGACGAATAAAATTTTATTGCCGGTATGTTGCCATTTTTTTTTACAAAGGCACTCTACTATAATTTCATCAAAATCACAAATTTACCAAAATGTACTTTTCGTAATTTTCAGTTAATTTACATTGTAAATATGATTTCTAATTTATAATAAGAAATTTAATAAAATTGATACCATAAATCTTTTTTAAATGTAGAATAAAAAATACGATTTTCCTTCCCTTTCCCCAAAGAATCGAAAAACCTCATACTGAGTATCAATAAGTTTTTGCCCTCACATAGAAATAATTGAATGAAATTTATGAAATTGCTACATTTTATTAGTCTTTTTCTATATAGTCACCGTGAACAGTAACACATTTCTGGAAACGATATTTCAGCTTCCACAGCCCATCTTTATAGAAGGTGTTACACTGGCTTGAAAACCACTGCTCCACTGTAGCAATGACGTCAGCATTTGAGTCAAAACGTCTTCACTTCAATAACCTTTCCATTTTTGGAAAGCGGAAGAAGTCTGAAGGCGACAAGTCAGGTGAATAAGGTGGATGTGGCAATAATTGGTAACACAGGCTTTGGACAACATTCAATGATTCATTGGCTTTGTGAGCCGGAGCACTGTCAGCCAAAATGCGGACACCTTTAGTCACTTTTCCACGTCGCTTCTCTCTCAGTTCTTCACGAAGTTTTCCCAGCAAGCTCCTGTAATATTCACCAGTTATGCTGTGTCCATATGTGAGGTAATTTGTGAGAGTATTATGGCCTTGCAATCCCAAAACTCTGACAACATGACTTTCTTTGAAAATGGATGCACACGAGCCTTTTTTGGGGGCGGTGAGTCAGAGTGCTTCCATTGTTTACTCACCATTTTGGTCTGTGTGTCAAAAGGGTACACTCAGCATTCGTCCATTGTCACCAAACCATCAAAAAATCCTTCTCATTGCCATCCCACAGGGCTAAAATTGAGGACGCACAATTCACACGCTGCTGATTCTGAAAGGGGGTCAGCAACCTGGGAACTCACCGTGCCGCGACCTTGGACAAGTGCAGGTGGTCATGCAGGATGGTGGATATGGAACCATAGGATGTAAAAGTAAGCTGCGCCGCCAGGCGCCATGATGGGTGCCCGGCGCGTAGGCGACCACCGAACCCAAGTCCTGAGGCACATTTATCGCGCTAGCAGGAGATGCCTCCCACGGCGCTTCGGCCGGCCAGAGGACCGCCACCTGCGGACCCTCCGACCTTAAACCCACGTGTCGACGACGAAAGCCGTTGCGATACGCGGTGAAACCCAGTAGGGGAGTCACCACGAGACACTTGGGGACAGGCCGGCGTCCCCCAACAGTTTCGGAGCTGGACACCCAGGAGGGAACCAGGCCCTAGGCCTTAAGTCGGGTTTTTCCGACCCGTACTTGCTTTACCAGAACTCGAGGGATGAGAAAACCTACAGAGGTAGTCACAGTTCCCTCTCGTAGTGGACCGAAGGATATACCCACTTCAGCCATAATAGCATGGATTGTCCTTCATCTGTCCTCCATCACCAGCCTTTCCACTTTACTAACCATGTCCTGGTCAACAGCCGAACATGGTCTGCCTTCCTTAGCCTCGTTCTCCAAGCTCGTGCATCCCTATTTCAGATGTATCTTCCATGTTTTGTTAGTACTTAAGGATGGATATTTTCCTCCATAAACACTTTTCATATTACGTAAATATCCGAGGCTTTCAACCCTTTTAAATGGAGGAACCTGATTACTGAGCGATATTCAAATTTCAAAAGTTCTCCACTTTCATTCATTCCGGCAGGACTATTTCAAAAATGCTTCCACCTAAACACAAAAAATTACACATTAGTTCTATAAAAGATATGGATACATATAATATATAATTTTCATAAATTTCACTCAAGTATTTCTATGTGAGGGCAAAAACTTATTGATAACCCCTCGTACAATGCAAATGTCATCGTGTTGCTACATCAGCTAGTAGAGATTATTATGTGTCAGTCTATTTTTACACAGTTATTACACCGTTACTAATGCACTAAATCGTTTCTCCGTATAAAAGAATTACATCTATTAATTCTAAAACATTTTTGCTTTTAAACTGTTTATAAAATGTTGAACCACTAGAAATATTTGAATTCACTTCCAAACATATTAGTAATTTCCGAAATTTAATCAAATTTGTGTTTTTTAAATTTACATTTGTAATTTTTTTTAAAATTTTAGCTAATTAAAATTTAAAAGATGATGCATATATTGAATATGCTGGTACAGTATTACTAATAAATTGCATATTGATCTCTTCGGGATTCGTTCATTTCTCCATTTATTTTCCCAAGAAAGGCATTTAATTGATATAGTTTTTTGCTATCATTATATGTAGCTCAAAAACATTTATTTTTAACTTGAATTATTGACTTGATTATTATTGAACCGGAAATACATTTACTCACCATTAAAAGAAATTTTTCATTTATAATTCATAAAAAATATACTTCACTAGAGAATTTAAATTATTTTCTATTCATAGAGACTTCTTTATCACATGCATGTGCAAATATTTACAGAAATCAATGTAATAATGATACATTTAATATCATAGAATATACTGAAAAAAGTGAAAGAAAGATAAAATGTTTGTTTAAACTGCTCTTATATAGCTTTTTTTTTTTTTTTTTTTTTCAAAAACGCAAAATGAATAATAATTCTTAGAAAAAATATTTTTTTTTTAGATTATATTGTTGTTTATTGACATTAAATTATTTTCTGGAATTTTTAACAATTTAGAAAAAAAGATCACTGAATTCGCCAACATAGTTCATTATTTTTTTTTAATATATGCCCATTTATAAATTTATATAAAAACTGTAATTTTGATATTCTTTTTGGTTGAAAGGTTTTTTATCCCTCGAAGCTCTCCTCATTTCATTAGCATCTAAAACTGGAATGTTTGTCTCTCTGTCAGCTTGTTCGTTCCTTTTGCTTTAACTTTCATAAAAATATCCTAATCCGTACGAAATTTAAATGTACCAGTAATGTAAACACGATTATTATCATATTATAAATGAAATCAGAGCGTATATAACTTCTATGTAGGAACACTTGAAACATTATATTATATATATATATAGTGATCCCTCTATTTAGCGAACTGCCATTTAGCGACTTTTTCTAAATTACGAATATTTTTACAGACTATTAAACATGGGGTTTTATGCACAATATTGCCAGATGGGCAAAAGTAAATTTCCTTAAACAACCCTGAAAAATTTCTCAAAACTGTGATCCCCCCCCCCCCCCCCCCCCCCGAAAATTACCCAACTTGGTTTGTAATCAAAAAGTAAATTTTAAACGTTAAATTTAGCAATATAAAAAATATGCAACTGTGTTACTCTAAAAAATGTCCCCCTAAAAAAAAATAATATATATATATGTCGCATTTTTAATAAAAGGACAGCATTCTGATGATTTTAAATATAGCATCTTTTATTGAAAATAAGATTACTACGGCAGTAGCATTTCATATCTGCATCCAGGATGGATTCCACGCAGCAAGTGAAGTAGAAGTATATTAGAAAAATCTCATCTCCGAAGGGTTGTCAGTTCAAAAGGCCATGTGTTTTTATTAATTAGGCCGATAAACTGATAATATTGGCTACCCTGCTAAACTCGTGATTATGTGTCATCGGGCCCGTATACAAAGTGAGGGGCGATTCATTAAAAAAGTAATTAATAGGTTTGATTTCTATACTTTTCCCACAATTTCCCCCCCTTCCAGACAAGTCTCCGGGGATGGGCCGGCTTCCATACACTAGACTCGCCTGAAAAGGACAAAACACTTTTTACATTAAAGTAACGTTAGAATTTGGAAATGGGTTTCCTTTTAAGTAAGCTGCAGGAGATGAGTTATTTCTTTCATATAGTTAATATATATCATAACAATAATAAGAATAATATTATAATATACGATGCTATAATCAATTGGACAAGACAAAAACAATTGTATTAATAAAGGCAAGATACAGTGAAAATATCATACGTAAAAATAAAAATAATCAAAATAGGAAGTATATTCCAGAATGTTGCAGTTAGTCCAATGCAATTAGTGTAGCAATGTCCAATATTATATACAAAAATTCAAGATTATATGAAAACATCCTGGCATCATCCAGGAGACTGTACTCTTTCAAAAACACAATTATAATATATTCATAAAAATGTAAAACTCAAAGATCAATTATCATCCAATATGAGTTCCTGTGATACACTATCTTTTAATTTGTTGGTTGTATGTAATTTAAATTGATCATTGGGCAAAAAGTATCTTAGCTTGGAGGCGTGGATCACTTCATTGTCTTGTTTTGTCAACCAGTTAGGTTTATTTATTCGAAAACTTACATTAGACAATTTTTCAATAATTTGATAGGGACCTGAAAAGGGCGGGCTTAATTTTCGGGTGTTAGGATAGTGAAATTCCTCGGCAATTACCAGATCACCAGGTTTGAAAGGAGCTTCCACAAATTTTAAGTCATATCGGATCTTGTTTTTCAGGTGGTGTTCACCTGTTCTTTTAAAAGCCTCTTTCCTGGCTTCCTCAATCGTAGGATAGTAATTTTCATTACCTAATGCTGATGGGTAAGGCAATTGGCCAAACATTAAGTATGCAGGGGGATATTTGGTGACGGAGTGTGGTGTGTTATTGTATTCAATAATCACGTCTTTCAGAAGTTTGGGCCACGGGATATTTGAAGGGGACGAATTAACTTTAAGTCTCAACCGGGTGCAAATAGATTGATTGACACGTTCATTCTTTCCATTACATTGTGGCCTATGAGATGAAGTAAGTAATTTTTTTACATTATGATTCGATACCCATTTCCGAAGTTTGGACGCTGTAAAAGCAGGATTCCTGTCCGTTAACAATTTCTTCGGAATCTGGATATCAAAAATCTGTTTGAGAATGTTAATGTAAACTTCTGTCGTAACATTTTTAGAGGTAAAACCCCAAACATAACGAGTAGCGTGATCAATTACTAAATGCATGTACTTTTTTGAGGAATTGTAATAATTGAAACCACCTACTGTGTCTAAAGATATTATATCGAAGGGTTGTTCTGCGGGTGGTAAGGACTCAAGAAGACCAAATTTAGGTTGATGGGATTTTTTGTTGAGTTGGCAGACCTCACAATGCTTGACAAATTGAGTAATGTCCTGAATCATGCTGCTCCAATAGTATTGCGGTGAAATTAAATTTAGCATTTTTTGTATTCCTGGGTGGCCAAATTGCTTATGGGTAGTTATTAATAGTTTCTCTCGTAATGAGAAAGGCACGACAATTTTTTGAAAACCCTTTTTGTGAATTACCAGAATGTCATTAACTTTTTGGAATTTAGAGCCTGTTACATTATCTAACTCTTGGTGTTCTTTAACTTCATCTAATGTTAATAAGTGAATGTGGGCATTTACAGGAAATGAAATGGGATTTCTGGAGAGCATATCGGCTTCAAAATTTGTTGATCCTTTATTGTATTTTACAGTATAGTCATACATGCTTAATTTTAGCGACCATCTGAATAATCTACCGGTTAAATGTTTTACATTTTTAAGCCATACTAAAGCAGCATGATCGGTATGGATTGTGAAAGATTTTCCATGAATGTAATAATGAAATTTGTCAAGAGCATCGATTATGGCGAGGCATTCCAATTCTGTAATAGCATAATTTTGCTCATAGGGCCTTAGTTGTCTTGAGTGGAACGCAATGGGATGTAGGACTCCCTTTTCATCCATTTGTTTTAGTACAGCACCTACGGCTTCTTTCGAGGCATCAGTATAGAGGTGGCATGGGAGATTAGGATTAAATAATTTCAAAATAGGTCTAGAAATTAACGCGTTTTTAAGCAATTCAAAAGATTGTTGACATTTTTCTGACCATTCCCAAGGTGCATCTTTTTTTAATAATTTATTTAAAGGGGTTCTAATTTTAGCATACTTGTCAATGAATTTGTGATATACATTTATAGATCCAAGGAACCTTTGTAATTCTTTAACATTTTTTGGAGGAATTAATTTTTTAATAGTTTCGGTGTTAGCATTGTCTGGTTTTATTTGGCCGTTACTAATTTCATAACCAAGGAAGTCAATTTGGGTTTTGGCAAAGTTACATTTTGAAAATTTTAATTTTAGATTTTCCTGTCGGCAAATGTTAAAAAGAGTTTTTAGGTGAGCCAGATGCTCGGCATAGGAATCAGAATAAACTATAAAATCATCGAAATAGTTGGTAGCGAAGTTGATTTTATGTTTATCTAGGATCCTTCTAAGAGCTCTTGCGAATTGAGCCGGAGCATTTTTGTAGCCAAATGGAAGGACCAACCACTCGTAAAGGCCCTGATTGGTCGCAAAGGCTAATTTTTCTGTGTCTGAAGGGTGGAGGGGTACATGCCAGTAGCCAGAGGCTAAATTTAGAGTAGAAAAATATTTGGCATTGACAAGTCGGTCTAAAAGCCAGTCTATTCGGGGCAAAGGTTCCGAATCTGTCTTGGTAATGGCGTTGATTTTTCTGTAGTCAATACAGAGGCGCGTTTTACCTTCTCCTTTTTTATAGGCTAGTGTAACGGGAGAGGAATAGGAACTACATGATTCTTTAATAAGTTTAGCTTCCAATAACTCTTGTACCTGCTTTTGAATTTCTGCGTTGTCCCCCGGAGATGCACGGTAAGGTCTAAGTGAGATAGGAAGTTCTGAGGTGAGAATTACTCGTTGGGGTTCCCATCTGACTCTACCCACATCATATCGATTACGTGCAAAAATATCTTTGAAGTCGCTTAGAAGCCCTTCCAATTGTAGGTTCTCTTCAGTAGTATAATGATTAAAATTTTTATCATCATAATCCGAGAGAGTTTTAGTATCAAGGTAACACTGCCCCTGTTGAGACAAAATTCCTTGATTTGATTTGGAAGGAGAACGAAGCGGCTTCTTGTAATTCATATCACCCGCTAAAGTTAAAGTGTGGTTAAATGAATTTTTATGTGATATTTGACCGGAAACGTTTTGGTCATACTTAAGGATGACTCCATCTTGAGTCAGAGAATTTGAGAAAAAGTCCATCGCGATATGAAATTTTTGTAATTCCGGGGTTCCCAGTATTGCATACGGCAAATATGACCTAACGAGATATAAGGTGCTATTTTGCCTGATATTCCCTATTTGGAGGGGTACTTGAATTTTTTCAAAAATCTGGACCTGTCCCTGGGTTTGACTAACATTAAAAGGCTTGCAACTTTGAATAGACGTCATATCCAAAGCTGCTATTAGATTTTCCGGAATTATGGAAAGGGTACTTCCGCTATCCAATAAAAATGGTACTTGAACCCCATTATAACAAGTTTTTGTATATTTTCGGTTTTCGTAATTCTCACATTTGAGGTGCCCGGGCACGATAAACCGTCATTTAGCATTCATGGGCATTCCTTGATCAGGGGAATACCCATAGGCATTTAGGGGTTGAGTTTCATTATTATGGATTGCAAAGTTGTGGGCCATTGTTGTCCCTGCATTACCTTGTACATCATACTTATGGAGTAAAGTATGATGCCTTCGATGGCAATTTTTACAACTCATCTTAGATGGACATTTACTTGCAAAATGGCCACTACGCATACAATTTGCACATAACTTGTTTAATTGGATGGTTCTCCACCTGCTGTCTACAGGCATAGTCAATAACTTTTTGCAGGTATGGGTGGGGTGCGAATCAAAACAAACACCGCATTTGTTACCTTCTTGAATTTTGTGGAATTTCGATCTATCGTAAGAATCTCTTGAATAAGCTACATTTCTTACATCTGTTTTGTTTGGGTTCTCTAATGCTAGCAAACTTTTGGCTTGTGTCTCTAAAAACTTTAGAAATTCCGTGAGACTAGGCATATCATTGTGGGTAAGGGTAAGTTCCCATCGCTCTTTGAGATTATCATTTAGTTTTTGAACGATGGTAAAAATTATCATATTTTCCACCAAAGCATTTTGCGTTAATTTTAACGAATCTAAAATTCGAAGTGACTCATTGCAAGTATCTATTATGTCGAAAATAGCTTTAGAGGATGAGGAACAATTCTTCATATTTTTTATATTGTATAACTTGCTTATTTGGGCCATGGCCAAATCTCTAGTTTTATCGTAGCGAGCACAAAGCGTCTCCCATGCATTTTTATAACTGGCCTCTGAAAGAGGAAATCCAGAAATCAATTTATGGCTAGGACCCTTTACGCTAGCTAGGAGGTATTGTAATTTAGAAACGGGTCCCAAATCTGAATTTTGATCTATAGTTGTGATAAAAATCTCCTTAAAAGAGAGCCACTGATCAGATTCCCCATAAAAAGGTTTTAAGTCAAATCTGGGAAGGTTAATGGTTTTCTCTAAATTATAATTTTTAGATTGATTATTATTCCCTGACTCTCCTTTGTGAATGTTTAAGCTCTTATTTATTTTATTAAGTGACGTGTTTATCGTTATTGTTAACGTGTCTAGTTTAAGAGCAATTTCATCGAATTCGTTAATAATATTTTCAGTTTCCGATTCCTTGCTTTCGAGAACCGCGTTTTCACGAATTTTGTTTAACTCACTATCAATATCCTTTGCTTGTTTCTGATACACCTCTAATTCGTCAAGAGTTATCGTATTATCATCTATTTTGGGATTTATGATATTATTTATACGGGTAATTTTTCCCTTAAGAACTGCTTTCTGCTTTTTAATATTTTCCATTTTTTAATTAATTTTAAAATATAGTTTTCTGAAAAATCTATATATTATCAAAATTTAAATATCTTTCAAAAAAATTTTAAAGTTTTTACATAATATAAACAGGTTTATAAAATTGTAATAATAACATACATAAAAATAATGATTTATATAATAGAATTACTTATTTTCAAATAAATCATGGATATCCATTAACTCTATTAAACCAAAAATTTCGTTATACTTCAAAACCATGGTTTTCATAAATAATTAAAATAAAAGCAGTATAACTGGAGTAATGTACTTATTTAAAAACTTACCTTAAATTATTCATAATAATTTTTATTCTTAAAAATATATTAAATACTAATATGATATTAAAAAATAAATAAATACTAGGGTACCCTTTGAGCTCAAACACTTAAAAAAAAAGAAAAATCCTTTAAAAAAAAGTAAAGAAAAATATCTTCAGAATTGACATTGTCTTTTCGCGCAGTAAAATAGTAAAACAAATAACGATGACTCCTCTTCCCTTATCGGTATAGATTTCGGAATATCCTTTAGAAAGAAATCACATTTATATTTCATCACTTATTAACAGCAGAACGTTGCACTAAAACAAACTATTAGAGAAGCTCTTTGAAGACGCGCACATTTCACATAAATCACGCCCGAAAGGTAGCAGTTGAAAGCGAAGAAAAATACACATTTTCCGCATGAAGAATAATGACGGTTTCTTTCACTTATTTAGAATACGAACCACCACAACGATAAGAAGAAGCTAAATTCTAGGCAAAACACAAAATGCATCAAATCGTAGAACTCCAGAATTCTTATCGATGCTATCTTGAAGTACGTTGCATAGGAACACATAATGCCGTTTTTAAAGTAAAAACATTTCGAAAGCGGGCACAATTTTCTTTTCGTCGAACACTAGCTGAAGAGAAGACTTTTTAGGATAGTTCCTTTTGGGGCCTCTCCGCACGTTAAATAGATGTTAGATGTCGATAGATGTGGCATCTGGAACCTTAAGACACTCTCCAATCTCGAATAATTTTTTGATGACCATTTCTCTTTCGCTATTCTTTTTCCTATTAAGGAATTCATTAGAATTTCCCGCTGAGATCCTGCCGACTAAGAACTACTTTTTTTTTTTTTTTTTTTTTTTTTTTAAATATAGCATCTTTTATTGAAAATAAGATTACTACGGCAGTAGCATTTCATATCTGCATCCAGGATGGATTCCACGCAGCAAGTGAAGTAGAAGTATATTAGAAAAATCTCATCTCCGAAGGGTTGTCAGTTCAAAAGGCCATGTGTTTTTATTAATTAGGCCGATAAACTGATAATATTGGCTACCCTGCTAAACTCGTGATTATGTGTCATCGGGCCCGTATACAAAGTGAGGGGCGATTCATTAAAAAAGTAATTAATAGGTTTGATTTCTATACTTTTCCCACATATATATATATATATATGTATATAAAGTTTTGAACTGAGGGTGCTTTTTGGATCTGGGAGTCATGATCGGTGTAGATCTGCAAAAATTTTCCAGAAATTCCAACATAGGGGAGAACGTAATAGGTAGTATTTCTTACGAAATCTACCTAAATGTGTTAGACAGTAGCCACTTTGGATATAAGAACAGCTTTAACAGTTCTTAATGCACCTGCAGAGTGTCCCTCTATTTTGCTCCATACTTCTTGAAAAAATCACCACAAGCAAGTTCACACCTATTGGCTTCTTCAGGAATTAATGTAGGTGTTGATATACAATCATAACTGGTTGTTATAACCAGATACTGCAACTTTCTATATTTCGTCGTGCTCTTTTGACTCGCGACACATCTCCGTTGCCTAAAAGTACTATTACACGAACCATCAAAGTTGCGGCTATTTTCAGGCGACACCAAGTTAACCTATGGATTCAAAAAGACTTGCTTGTAAAACAAGCAACTTTTATTTTCGGAGCAATTTTGTCATCTGCAATGTTCCTCGAAACTAATCAGGACCAATGATGCGTGGAACAGCCAATGAAATGCTTGGAAAACAGATAAGGGAAAAGCCTGCCCAGAACAATCAATGCTTGCAAACTGATAAGTGGCGGCAATTTTTGTCGCTTTAATTTATCGCGTGAAATACCACTTTAAGTTTTGTACAGGTAGAACTCCTAAAATCCGGAATCGCTCTCGAAATTTCCGGATTTTAGAGACTGAGAAATAACAATTTAATTTCTAAATTAAAGCCACACTTAAAAATAAGAAACATATACTGCAGAGTTTCTAATACTCCACACCCAAGCGATTCCGGATTTAAGAAGTTCTACCTGCATTTACCATAATTAGGGGATCCAACTCGGATTTCCCGGGTTACAGAACATATGTGAAACCATTTTTTTCTTTAAATCGAAAATGCTAATATATTCTTTTACATTTAATATAATTTTAAAATATTCATATTTGAAAATTATTTTAAAAACCACAAAAAAGATCAGTCACTTGAGGTACAGTTTAAAAAAAATTGCATTTGAAAGAACATTTTTTGCCCTATTCGACGGTGTAAAAAAGTGAAATTGTGTGATGTTTAGAAGTTAAAACAATTGTAGTAAAAGCGAAATTTATTAATCAGGTGTTGCCACTGTCAATATGAGATCAGCGTTACTCACAGGCATAATTTTGCTTCATAATATAAATTTGTAAAACGTGAGTCCTGAGATTTCTTTCACGATTTAAAAGTATACTTTCATATATTCATGACACATTTCATAGTTTGTATGATGCGATAGCAGAACAGTTTTAGAATTTATGTGTATGAAAATTGTCTAGGAATTGTTGCTTCAGTGCTTAATACATACTGAAGTGTGCAGTATTATAACAATCAAATAAGAACAAACAAACAAGTAAAGCCCCTATTAAAACTGCATACATTTGTCTTACAAGGAGAGGACCAAGCTTGGTAATCACAGATTTTGATTATTTTTATATATGTTGTAGGGTAGAAGTCCCTTAGTCTCAGGTTCAACGGATTTTATACAACGCTCCTTAGTTCTCGAGAAATAGGGGGTCTAATATTTTAACACAACTTAAATACTTACTTTGTAACGAGAGCACTGCATTGGTCGTAACTCAGTTGTTATGGCGTCTGCTCGTTGATCCGAGGGCCCGAGTTCGAAACCGGGGCGATATACGTTTGTTTTTCTCATTTTTTGTTTTATAAATATATTTGTAATTATTATTTAATAATCCTTATTAAAAATTATAATATTGTGCATTAATTATAATGTTAACATATTTATTTTTTATTTGTAACTAAATCGTTGTATAAAACATCATTAAACAGTTAATTTCTTTAATCACTTTTAAATTGTATTTCATTAAATTGCTTTATCCATGCAATGATATTGAACACTTGTGTCAATTCGTGATTTTAAGGAAACATCATTTATATATTGCCTTAACAAGGGAAGTCAATGCGATGATAATACTACTCTGTTTTTAAAGTAAGAAGCATAATTATATTAAAATTTAGCATAAGAATTAAATTACAACATATTTTTTTGCATATTAAAGATTTTTAAATTTGTAATACGTATGTTTGAGCTTTGAATTAATTTATAATTAATAAAAAAGGGTATGATTTTGTAACGATTTTGTAATTTTTGCTAGTCATTAATGGATCCATTAAAAAAAAACCTCTTTAAATGATGAGAAATATTTAATATCTCAAAATCAGGCTTAAAAATCAAATAAATTAAATTAAAATTTAAATATGTTAACATTATAATTAATGTGCGATATTAAAATTTTTAATTGAGATTATTAAATTATAATTAAAAGTATATTTATAAAACAAAAAATGAGAAAAACAAACGTAGCTCGTCCCAGTTTCGAACCCGAGCCCTCGGATCAACGAGCAGATGCCATAACAACTGAGCTACGACCAATGCAGTAACGTCGTTACAAAGTAAGTATTTAAGTTGTGTTAAAATATTAGACCCCCCCCATTTCTCGAGAACTAAAGAGCGTTGTATAAAATCCGTTGAACCTGAGACTAAGGGGCTTCTACCCTACAACATATATAAAAATAATCAAAATATGTGATTACCAAGCTTGGTCTTCTCTTTCTTAGTTACAGGTTAAATAACTAAATATTATTGAAAAATTGAAAATTGCCTTGGTAGATCCTCTGTGGAAACTGAAGAATTACGTAAAAGTTCCATTTACCGAACCCGTTTTTTATTTAGCGAGTTTTTTCTGGGCAAGAATTCTTTTACCTGGAATTCTAGAAAACTTCCTTTCTTCTTTAAAACGCAAATTGTCCATGATCACGTTTTATTAAAGTTTTAAAAAGCCTTCCTCTCGTCCTTAATTCGCAATCAATCAGAAAGAAGAAAATGATGGATGTCTTCGATGTCATTCTATCGCGACGCACAGTGTGCCGAAACGACGAATTTTTACGGCTTAGTTCAAAACAGTGGGTATTTTCACAAGGTTTGTCAACTATGTAGAGTTGTTTTATAGGACTCACAGCATGAGAAACCATATATGTTATTTTCCCTTATATAACCGTCTAGCCCCGCTTTTAGAAGGAAATGTATAAGAAAAGTAGGAAAAACAGCTGAAAACCAAAAACGAGTAACTGATGAAAAATAAAAATGTTATTTATGTCGAATATATTTTTGTAAATTATTTTTCTCGTCCTATGAGCAATGTTTTAAGCCTTAATTTTTTTTAATTAAGTGGGTATGTATGATATCTATGTATGGTTATTGAATTGTTTATAATTTTCAACATTTTCCTTTTGAAAAGTCAAGATTTGAAAAAATCATTGGTACATTCCTCTTCTGTGGTAATTTAAGGCATGAGAAATGTTGGGATTACTCGCGCCCATGTTCGACTTTGGCAATTAACGTTGATTGATTGAATGAAAGTCCACGTTAAAAAAAAAAAATCAATGGCATCAATAGGTTTTTTTGAAAACATACATAAGAATGCAGGGATGACAGGAATGGCCACCTCGGTAACTCAGCGTACGCCCGTACACTTTAGAGTGATAGTACAATCTTGAGACAGAAGTTTGAGCTTTTGCATATCCCATTCAGTGATTGTCTGCTAAAAACCACTTCGACAAAGTTTGCGAACTTTTCCGTTCTCTTTACCGATGTGATATATTTCATAAACATTCATTTGTGTTAAATTCGTTTAAAAATTCACAATACATTATTTTATTTTATGCTAATATGATTAAAAAAGGTAAATATACAAAAATATATGGTATGCACTGTAATTTGCATTTAATCAAATTTGTAGTAATATTTTCTGTTAATTTAATGAATAAATTGAATATGTAAAAACTGTCTTATTTTTATGCGTTTTTAAATCTTATGAAATAAGTAGTAGTTTTATTTAGTGAAAGTAAATTATATGCTATTTCGAGAAATAAACATTTTCAACAACCTACTTCAATATTTCATTGCTCATAGTTCATAATTCAACAGCTAAGTTTGAAAACAATGTAAGTTTTATAAAAGAAATATCTTTAACGAATAATCTATATTGTGAATTTTGTATAGTATTTTTCATTTTAAGCTGAAATTTCATGAAAGCTGAATTTTATTATGAACATGACATCCATAAAAATACTCAAAAGGGAACTAAAAGGAAATTAACTATGTTATTACAGCTAATTCGCTGTATTTTCTTTTTTAAAAGTCTATCTTACACTATAAAAAATCCGTGAATAATCCCGGGACAAAATGGGCAGTTCATTCCCAAAAACAATTTCCTAGAAAAATTCTGAATTTCTGTGCTGAAACATTAATGATAAAAGTTGTCGACAACAATATGCGAATTGAACTTCCTAGAAATTTCTGATATTTTCAATAAACGTTCCTTAAAGCTGCCCATTATTTACCAGGAATACAGCAGGATTTTTTTTTCGGCGTATTCAGCATATTTTGTTTACAAACATACATAGAAAATCTGAATATATCTTTATCCATAGCGGTTATTATATAAATAAGTGACATAGTATTTTATATCGCAATCTATCTATGAGAATAGCTTAAGCCTAAAAGATACTAATACTATAATGGCATATAATAAGCAATGCCAAAGATCTGAAATAAATTTCGGAAAACACGTGACTGAAGAAACATGTATTTGAAAAACAATTCTATATATTTAAAATATATATTCATCTGTTTATATCATAATACCCGGTTGACCGAGCTTCATTCAGGACAAACAAGAATAACTCCTTCTGCAGTTGTTTTCCTAGGGGCAATTTCCGTAATCAGGTCTAAAGCCAATTGGCACATTTAATATCATTATTATAACTCTTATACAGTTGAAACAATATTGCTAGCATCGTTTTTATTTGACGCAAACCTTGTCTGTGGATCCGATTACAGAATCATGGCTATTTTCTCTGATCACGTACAACATAATAAATCATGTCATTCCGCATACCACATACAGGGTGAGTTTTTTAAAATGCAAGCCGGAACAAAGAAAACACACAACTTATGACAAAGTTTAATTTACATAATTCTAACAGTCACAAAATATTTTGAAAATGTCTTCCAGCACTAAGATCAATGACTTTTTCCGGGGTAAATTTCCATTTACTTCGCTATCTCAGCAGTTTCCATATGTCGTCATGGACACAAAAATGGTCAACAATACGTTTAATATCATTCATATTTGGTACCTGTACATCTCGAAAACTTGTTTTTAACGAGATACAAGATAATGCTCAACAACAACAACAAAACGATTTATGCTTTTAAAAACCATCGCCTCTAACAACAGTTGCAACGCGTTATTTCACACTTAGAATTACAGCCGGGAATAACGGTACTCATCAGATATGCGTATCTTTGTCCAGTGTTACTCGCGCAGCAGTTGAAATTCTCTCTTTTACATTTTGCGGGAGTGATGCATGTGTTATGTATGAGTGATGCATGATTACTTCTTAAAAAAGTCACTCTGTACTATAGCGTCTGGAAGATATAGTGAGGCAACCGGCACAACCAAAAAGTGCTAAAAAATTAAATCCGATAAATGTCGAGGGATGCTGAGCGATAAATGTTGATCGCAGCGACGTATGGTAGCTCATACGTAAACAATGTATAAGGAATATATTGAGAAAACCTTTCGGTCGGTAAAGAGCTAGCAAGTATCGTTGCGATCGACATTTATCGGATTCAATTTTGTAGCACTTTTTAAGGCATTACTGGAATAGCCGGTTAGCACACTATATATTTTAGACCATATATATTTTTACTATATATTTTTACCACACTATATATTTTCGTTTATTTTTTTATTTTGCCCAATTCCAGAGAGAATGGATTAATGGGGTTAACTGGCGTAGGATTTGTATAGGAACATGCTCTACAAACAAGAAGTAATAAATCAATGTTAGCGAAAACAAAAATATATTTACAGACTGAACACTGTGACATAAAAATATACGTTATACTATAAACTGAAGGATGAAGATAAAAGAATAGATTTAAAATATCTGAGTGAGGTTTCCCACACAGATAAACTCATACAAGTGTAAAAGAAAAATATATATATCAAAAGTAAAGTTATTAAGAGCTATAAAATTGACTATGTTTAACAAAATGATTCATTACATTTAAATTTCGTAATAAAAACCAGAATGCTTTTAAAATGTTAAAAAGTGTTCAGTGAGGTTCTTCCTTAATGAAATTCGTCAATCTCGTTGATGATGAACAGAAGAGAGAGAGAGAGACAGAGAGAGAGACTGGGATGGATAAAGCCATAAAAAAATTTCTGTTGACGAAAATCATTTCACATAGTTCATGTATTTTTTAAATATAAAATGAGAAAATTTTCAAAATTCTGGGAGGAGTCATTACTTTTTTTACCATTTCAGTCGACAGTGTCACTAATGTCCGTATAATCGCCGGTAGTATAACCCAATTTATTATGTAATTTCCAGTTTAAGTTCAAGTTTAAGGAGATATTGAGGTAAAGCTCTATTGATCGAACCTCATAAGGGGCAAAATAAATAAAACTGAAAATCATAAGAAAGAAAGCTTATCAAACACATGTTCCATTCTATCCACGTGTCTAAATAACAATTTTCATCACGGAAAACCTGTAGCTTGCATCACACTTTCGTGTAAAAAAGAAAAGATGAGCGTTGTTCCTCAAACCAACAATTAGAGATCTGCACTTGCCCGGGCAGGCAAAATGAAGATAAACTTTCAAACGGGCTAGGCCGGCAAACTACTAACAATTTGTTTAACAGGACGGGCCAATAAAAAAATTATAAAAAAATTAAAGGGGCCGAACGGATCGATATCACAAGCCTTCTCATGAATTCCTGATTCGATTCTCGCCGTCGCTACAACGGCATTAATAATTTTCTATAGCCCTGATTCCTTTTAGCTTAAATTATTAATTACCATTTAAAATTCATCTAATTATAATGGTAACACAATTCCAAAATTACGCTATGTCCCCTACATCAAAATTATCCATTTTCTGCCCGTTTCTTCAGATTACACCCCTTTTTTCTCTGGAAAAATACCTTTATCCCCAATATTATCAAAACTATGTATTATTATCTTTTTTCTTTTCTTTCCCCAGCCGTCCGAACCCTAACTCATTCCTAAGCAGACGCTTATTCTACGTGTCCAGATCTCTCCTTACAGGCTGCCTCTTCTAATTATACCATATCCCCTCAATTCAGTGGCGTAGCCAGGGTAGGGGTCCAGAGACTCTGGATACCACAAATTTAAAGAAATATTCTTCGCTTTATCTAACTACACAATTTTCAGCGATTAAACAAGGCGAAAAAACCTTATGAAATTTGTGCTATCCAGAGCATCTGGACCCCAACCCTGGCTACGTCGTTGTTTGTCTGGACTCCTGTGCCCTTGGCCATCGGTGGTTACTGCATGCATTAATGGGATCTCATACTCACATGGTTCCTGTATTCATTAACGTTATAATTATCATTCTAAGGCCACCATTTTCCCATTGTATTTGAACTGATAATTTCTCCACAACAAGATTCCTCTTTTTCTCCATCATGTTATTACAAAAGCTCATATATAAATTCACAAACATCATTTTTACAATTTCCTTTTTTGAACTTATCGCCCTATTTTCTATAGCACATGCAACGGCAGGTATTCAACGAAGGCAACGATATTTTTCTTCCTATTCTAAACTCAAAATTACATGCAGCTGGGTATCCCATGTACGTGAAGCGGGAATCCTGGTGTCCAATGGTCTGCTCATCTATATTAGCCCTCTACTCCTGAACTGCCATCGCTCTAGCATCAGATCCATGTCTTCAGACAGCGAATCTTCATGCTTTAAGAGCCCAAACTTGAAACTACCAGCTAGACATAAACTTGCGAATGTTCGAGATAAAATGCTTTCCAGCACAGAGAGCCTGGACTCGTTGCGCTCCACCCAGGAATCATCGGCTACAACACCCGACAACATTAAAAAATTAATTCAACAATGCAAACGCATCACAACTTCGATATCCAACGATTCAAAGTCCACCCTTAGCGCTCAGGCAGCCAGTAGCGTTGTAGAACTGGAGAAAATCTACACGAACATTTTCAATCTCAATAGTAAAAACAAGAGACTTATCCAGTCACTAGTGACCTCCAACAAAGGTAATGAAGCTAAAATTGAAGAACATTACGACCAAAGATATTGTTTTACGAGCAATATCCCCAAGCCAGACACTATTCACAATTCCATTCAAGATGCCCTCGCTCAGCATATGGAAGCACTTGATGACAAGCTGAACGAAATAGTCACGCTTAAGCATTCCATCCAAGCGATGGTGCCAACCCCTTCTATTCCTTCTGCGGACAACAGCATTCAACCCATTCCATCAACATCAGTCTCCAACACACCATTAACACACCCGGATACGCCACAGAATCCATCAACCTACAATACAGACGCACAGAATCCAACCAACAGAACTATCTCCATACTTCCTAAACAACGTGATCGCTTCCTATCGGGCCAATCGATTAAACAGGATCTACTACAAAAAAGGTTAAGCTACTCCTCAGCAGTGGTTCAACATATAACAGCCAAAAGGTCCCACCTAGAAATAGTTTGCAGAACTGCAGAGGAGAGCATGGCACTTGCAAAAGACCTACAGAAAGACCCTTCTGTCAATATCCATTTCAATGTAATTAGCAAGAGAATCCCTCAACAAAAGATAATTCTATTAAATGTCCCTATAAATACATCACAAGAATTCATAAAAGACTGCATCTCCACACTCCTGAGAGTGCACACCAAAGATGTCCAAATTTTAAAATCTTCACCAGCTAAAACAGACAATGCAATCAATTGGATCATCCTTCTTCCCATCCCTCAAGCCAAAAACTTAGTCTACCAGGGCGATATTTACATCGGTCTGGCCAGATGCTTGGCACGACCTTTTACTTCAGTGCTTCGCTGCAGGCGCTGTCAAGCCTTCGGCCACACAACTAAAGCATGCAAATTTGAAGAAAATTGTGACAACTGTGGCAACTCGCACGGAGACAGTGACTGTAGCGATGCTCCGCACTGCATAAATTGTAATTCCCACAACAATCAACATGGCACCGTCTTTGCAACAAATCACAAAGCTTCTGAAAACATCTGTCCCACTTTCAAGCTCTACTACTGCAATGAACGCCAAAGACTAGATACTGCTTTCCCTTCATCAAAGAAGTCCTCCCTTAACAAGTCAGCTCAACAGGCACAAAGTGCCTGGAATCTCCCACCACCATACCCACCACCATACCCACCACTACACCCACCACTAGACCCATCACCATACCCATCACCACACCCATCACCACACCCACCACCACCACCATCACCCTTGTTTTGGGACTTTCCCCTGCCACACCAAGGACTTCTGCCACTGCATCCGTGGCCACCTGTGTGGTCGCCGCCACTTTATAGCGGCCTTAGCTCATTCTATCACTAATGAGTTTCTCCTCACACAGCTAAAGACTCTCCATCTTGAAATTACTCTACTAATACCCCACTGCCCTGTGTCGCGCAGGAAAAACTGTTTCTGGCAGTGAGGACCTAAGTCTGTATCTTCTGCCTGGCTCAGGCATCAGCTTCTTACGCCATACTTTCATCTAGACCCTGCCCATTGTCGGGCTTGGGACTTCCAGGCAGGGATGGGCATTTGACTAGTTTGTATATTGTTCTAAATTCAAAAATAAACATCATGTGCCCTCTTGCGGACAATGAGGGCTCAGCGTATGCCGCTCTTATCCGAGGGTTGGAAGTCGTCACCAAACGAGTCCCTGAATGTGAGGGATGGGCCGGGCGCAGACTTACATTTTTTTTCTACATACTCGGACCGGGTCGGACCTGGAATTATTGTTCCCAGGACATGTCGTACAGGCAACCTTTTCTGTAAAAATATTAGTGAGAATGAACATTTGATAACGGAATCTTTGGAAATATACTTTAATAAATTATAGAGAAATTTTTTCAAAAATCTACCATATTTTTTCTTTTATTCTAAACTACATAAATATTTTAATGAGCCTTTATTTTAATTTAATAATCTAAGTGATAATTAAATTTGCTATTTTGTATTCTATGGCTTGCGGACATATAATCTGAAACATACTGTAAAATTGTTGCATAAATAAATATATATATATGCAGTATTCTTAAAAAAAATCATAATTGTATGTTAAGAAAAATCGGAATATATGTAGAAATTCAATCCGGCCGGGTTGGGCTTGATTTCATTGATTTTTCATGGATCGGACCGTGAAATACGAAAATATATACGGATCGGGACGTTCCCGGCTTGACCTTTTAGTTACTACACCGGACCAGGCCCAGGACAGGAAATTTAGGTTCGTGCAGACATCTGAAAACCAACAATGATAACCATACCAACAATACCAACAATGAGAGGCCGTAGTTTATTCGTAAATTCAAACAGCAACAGACGAGAAAGTGCTTCAACGAAATATGATTTGTAAATCTCTGTATGTATAATAATTTACAGGAACAATAAATGCTATGATGTGAAAAATTATATGAATAAATGTTGGTGTTTATTTTTTCTGCTTATATATTTTTCGCTTCTCTATATATTTTGAAATGCAGTATTTGAAGACAAATAAACAGCGATGAATATTCAGATAGGATTTTTCGGAAGAACTTTTCGCTTTTTCTTTGAACGTAGTAAATACACTTTCAAGTTATGTTATAGTGTAATATAGCCGCCAATAAAAGTTTTCCATAGTTTTCAAAGCATCATTATTTATCACCACACAAAATGAAAAACAAATTCTAGAAAATATTCCCCAAGTTTTTATTGTGATTAAATTTGCATTGGTACACTAAACTCTGAAGGATCACATCTGAATTCAAACGAAACATTTTGCATATATATTTTTTTAATCTATCAATCGTGTTTTGTAAAAGAAAATAGTATTTGCTTTTACAAGAATAAGAAAATATTGTACAATGTTTTGGTATGATGGAGATTGTTTTCGAATTGTTCCACTGTATTTTGTTGACTTTTATTTTATTTTTAATATTACTATTTTCTGCGTATATGGATATTTACTCAAATTTAGAACAATATAAATAAAGGGGAATCTAAAATAAATGTGATATAAAAACATTTAATAAAAATAAGTTAATTTTTTAGCGGAAATTTTAAGAGTAACATGCAATAATTCACAAATTGTACGCTCTCACATCTATACATTCTATTAATTATCCAAATATGTATATATAAAAACAGAGTTGTAAATCGTATAATTTAAATCTGGCACTCCTAAAATAATCATTTAAATGAGTATAATGTATTTTATTTAAAACAAAAATGCATAAGTTAACGGAACAAGGTACTTAAATGTATTTAAAAAAATAAAATAAATCCTCGTGTTAAAATAAAATGAATATCTCTCATAGATTTTTATTAAAATATATAAAAGAGTTAAGGAATATTGTGCTTTGCAGAATTATGGGCCATGAAGCTTTTAATAAGGATATCGATTTCATTCTTGGTTAATAACTGTGAAATAAAATATGAATTTTATTTATTTTTTTAAAGCAAGAATTCCACGAATGATACTTATAGAATTGCTTCTCCATTACAGATTTTAAATATCACATATTACACTTAATGGTATAGTGGCGCAACTTAAAAATATTTTTTTTATAAGCCAGAAAACATTTTCAAACATAAAAGGGATTTATTTTTTATGTGAAATGCAGATTCAAATATAGTTTATTTCCAACTGAATTAATTTCAACAGATTCACATTGCGAAATTTTAACGGTCTACTGAAACTTCATTCAATTTACAAAAGTTATAGTTAACACAACATATTACATTAGATTATACAGCTTGTCCAATTTTACGAGTACTTTGATTAGTTAAGGCGCATAACATTAATAGAGGGAGCTCAATGCGGCCGAATGGTTTAATACATAGCAAAAGATTTAGGCCATGATATTTGTCGGTATCTGTATTTTCCCCCAATATTTGTATAGATAATAAAGTTAGGCATTATTGCTATTGTTAGAACGTAATTATAATAGCGTAAGTCGTTTATTTATTTATTTTTTAATGAAGATTGTTACAACCTCAAAAAGTAATCAAAAGTATCTTGTGTCATAACGACGTTATGTATACCTGCCAACCTTGCACTAAACTTCCGTAAAATGTGGATTAAATTGGCTCAGGTTAGACACGTTTCAAACGAGAAATTATTTTAAGAAATGAAATCAAATAGGTTCCGCATAAAAATATGAAATTAAGCATATATTGTTACATCAAATAAATTTTCTGGTTAGAAACGCCTTTAATCTATATCAAATTAACTCACATTTTACGGAAGTTTAGTACAAGGTTGGCAAGTATGTAACGTGATTTAAGGTTATAATATGTCATATCATGTTATATCAAACAAATCATGCCCCAACTTTAAAGCTAGAGTGGTCTTTCTTAGAAAAATAATTTATTTTAAAATAATTCACGGGTATTATTAATATTTTTAATAAACTTTGAGTAGTATACACGCATAGAACCTTAAGTGAAATCGAAATTAAACTTTATTGGTATTATTAGAAAACTCCTTGGGAGGTTCTAACTTTTTCTTTTGAGCTTCTTTAATAAATTTTCTGATAGTCTTTGTTTACTAGATACAATGTTTGCATAAATTTAACTTTTTGTATATTGTGTAGAAAATAAAAAGGTTTTCACAAAATAAAGTACATTATTCCGTAAAAAATCTTATATACAGTCAGGTTATATCGAAATACATACTATACGTATTATAACAAAGTTGGAATAGAGCAAAATGCAATTCCAAAAAGCAATTTCCCACCTTATTTTAATCTGGTTCGAAATTGAGTGAGAATTCAATAAAAATAATTTCTAGAAATCGAGTTTAATAAAGAACATCAATTAACCAATACTACTTATTTTTTCTTTAAAAAATAACAAAAGAAAATCTTGAAACAAATAAATTAAATTAATATTATCCTCTTAATATAGTTATATTTTCCAGCGGAATATTTGAAAAATAAAATCAAAAAGTAGAAATGTCAGCTTTTAACTATTATATTGAACGTAAAGGAGAAGCAATTATTCAGTAAAATAAATAAAATAAATGTTCGCAGTTTAAATACAAATCATAACAATACAGATTAAACCTTAAACCAAATAAATCATACAGATAAACATTAAAACAAAATAAAACTCTGAATGAAGTAATCTTCAAATTAGATCGCAATTTCTGTAGAATTTTAATTAACATGCACACAGCGCGAAAAAAACTTTTCGATTAAAATTTTTTTAAGGATCTACTCGCCTGTTCAAAACCCTAAAAAATGAGCTTTTCATTTCCATAACACATACACAGATATCCCAAGAAAGAGAACATATTTTAGATTTTAGGACGAAAAAAAAAAAAAACGGTTTTTGATGCAAAAAATGTTGTGATATTTTTTTCATGCTCTTTTATTGCAATTATTTTCCATAAGAATATTGAAGAAAAATTATAAGGATGTTGTGCTTTTAAAATTCAGCGATTATTTTTGTTCGAGTGAATTAAGTACTATGTATTGAATAAGACCCCTCTAAAATAGGTTATTCATAGAGATATAACCTAATATCTTGCATTATTATAAAAACTAAGTGATTCAACCCGGGTTACCCAGGTTTTCCGATATGCTGCCCGGTGTACCGAACGTAGGTGAAAATCTGTTTTCATTCAAAACTCTGAATTAAAACAGATAACTTTAATTGTTATGAATTTTATTGAATATATTTTTTACGTTTAGTATATTTTTAGATTGTCCGCCAACTTAAAACTAAAATTGTTAAATGATTTTTTTTTATATATTCTCTCAAATAGCAACCATTCTTCAAGTTAAAATTAGATAGGGTAATTTAAGCAGAATAACCAAATTTAAATAAAAATGTTTTTTTATATGATTCTCTGTATGGTGGCAGCATTAAAGATAAAACTATCAAGATAAAACCGATTCAACACAATTTTATTTTGCGTTAACATCGCCCTATGGCGGGGGTGGGGAGAGATTAACCAAATTTAAGTAAAATGCATTTTTTTTATGTTTCAGTGTATGACATCTCTATTGAAGTTAAAAATAGGTAGCAAAGACTCAACACAACTTTTGCATTTATGGTGTCCCCTGGTGGTAAATATGGTAACTAAATTAAAATAAAATTTATTTTTATTTTTTAAAACAAATCTTTAGAATAAGCTTCTGATATGGTCAAATTTATGTTTTGATAAAAAAATCATATGATTTTTTTTATATATACGGTGATAGCGTCCCCATTGGGAAATTGCATAACTAAAATTTTAAAATATATTTTTTATGTTTTCTTATATGATAACCCCACTCCAAGTTAAAATTAGGATAGATCAACTCAACTTTCTTTTATATTGATAACGGCCCCTAGCGATGAAAAGATTAACCAAATTGAAAAATATTTTAAAAATGTATCACTGTATCACAACCGTACTTAAACTCAATTTTCTTTTGCATTTATAGCTAACCATGGCGGACAATAAATTAGCTACATTTAAATAAAAATGATTTTTTTATGTTTTACTCTATGAAGACATTTACGGTGATTACTTTTAATTTAAACTACATTTCTCATAGAAAAACTCATAGATAAACTTCATTTCTCATAGAATCAAAATTTTAAATTATGAATATGAAAATAACTACACTACTATATATATATATGTGTGTGTGTGTGTCTTCTTTCTCTGTAACTTCTTCAACTTGTTTTAATGTGAAAAATAGAGTGTTAAAGAGCTTGTTATTCTAATTCATAAACAAGTTATAGCAAAATGTTAAAATAGCATCTCAAAAGATATCCGAAAAAATATGGTAAAAAATCTTATACAGTAAATGAAATATTCTTTCAAACAAGGGATATTGCATAAAAAAAGATTTCATAGTAACATTTATTTTCATATTTAAAAAAAAAAAAATTGAAACATGAAAACGAATTTCATTATTAATAAAAGCAAGTAATTTTATATAAAAAAACAAACAAAAAAACCTAAAAACAAAAAAACATAAAACCTACTTCAAGTGATTCTTCCATAACTTATTATACTTAATGCATGCCAATAGGAATATTTTAGCAAAGAACTTTGACGCAACAGTGTATTTGTGGTAACCCTTTTTTGTAATGTACATTCCTTTAAAACCCATTATTGGCAATATCGCTCATTTTGACACGTAATTACCAATTATATATATTAAAGCTTTTAAAGTGCCTGTTAAACAAGTATGCACGATACGACGCATTCTATTTTAACAGAAACGAAAATTCACGCATCACGGCCTAAATTATGAAACGCTTTCCAACACTATCGGAATATTTTAAAGAAATTTCATTTTTGTTTAAACAATGAAATGAGATATCTAAATAAACATTAAAGCACACACACACACACACACACACACACACACACGCACACACAACTCAGTAAAAATTTATTTTCCGCATTTGTTGCCCATGGCTGGTATAATATGCAGGAAGTATTTCGTGAAACCTTGTTTACGACCTGCACACTTCGTAATACACTAAAAAATAGTTAAGTTTTAAAATGCACATAACAGCTGAAAACGCACATCCTGCAGTCATGGCTCATAGCCAGTCTTGTAACCGAATTCTTTTGTGTGTCTCTATAAATAAACAATACATCCTACGTACTGAGTAATCTGTAGAAAGCATGTTGTAATGTACCTCAATAATGTTTATCAATTTTATTCAAATAGTGAAGCATCATTAAAACACACTGCAAACGATTTTCTTCCATAGTTTCATAATGTAATGGGATATTTATGCGTGCCTGTAAGAGAACTACGAGGGAAAGTCATTAAGTAAGTCACAAAATATAATTAAATAATAATTTACAATGATATTCACTTCAAAACTGTTTTTATTACTCAACATATTCTCCACTAACATTTATGCACTTATGTCACAGTTTTATCAATGCCCCAACGCCAGCTGGATAGCATTGTTTGGTTTGCTGTCTCAGCCACATTAGGACTTCAAGTTGAACACAAGAGACAATTCAAAAGTTTGGTTGGCCAGTTCTTCAACATTCACCATACAGCTTCGACTTAGCCCAAGTGATTTTCATCTGTTTAGTCCACTAAAAATCATCTTGGAAGCAAAATGATGTTCACAGATGATTAAAAGGTTAAACTTGAAGTTCTAATGGGGATGAGACAGCAACCCAAAGAATCTTATGCAGCTGGTGTTGGGGCACTGATAAAACGGTGATATAAGTGCATAAATATTGGTGGAGAATATGTTGAGAAATAAAAATAATTTTGATGTGAATATCATTGTACGTTATTATTCAATTATCTTTTGTGACTTATTTAATGACTTTCACTCGTATAATTGCTACTTACTCTATATTCGATTGAAAGCATGTTGCCATCCACATCACGCTCAATTTCATTATGTTTGAAATAGTTTAACATCATTAAAATGCTCTGAAAACGATTTTTCCCGTTTGACCGATATGTAACAGAATTATTTTGAGTGTCCCTGTATAAGAACTATAAATTCTACGTATACTGTAGAAAACATGGTATCATCCACATCAGTGATGCATGTCAATTTCATTATGTTTGAAACAGTGTAATATCATTAAATTCACTGAAAACGAATTTTCCCCATTGACTGTAATGTAATGGAACACTTTTTCATGTCTTTGGAGGGATATAATAATTTTTATTTTTCTGACACTGAGGATGTGAGTCCAAGTTACTCACGAAACGCACGTCTGTTTATTGTGCTACAGTTCGATATTGTGTGTTAAACGTTGAATTTTATTGTATATTTATCCACACAAGATTTTCTTCATAATAGTCATTATTGGTCAATACAGATTATTATCATTTGCCGTATGCGACTGTCGAATGACAATCTTCCTGATCGCACGTTTTACTCTATTTTGTTATGTACCACTCGTACACACCGTTCTGTCTATGCTGCTATTAATTCACCCTGGACCAAGCTGACCAATGCACGTTCCCTCTGAAATTCTACACACTCCTCTGCCCTCTTGGCTCTGCACGTCTACCCTCAACTCTCTCCCAGTACACTGCCTGTACCTCCTCACTACGCTGCGCACCAACGACTCTGGTGTGCTACACTCTTCGTTGCACATCAACCAGTGACTCGTCTCACACCGTTCACGCCACTCTCCAAATCAACGGGGGTGTGGTCCTTATTTCACGGAGTTTCCATACCTGTAGAAATATTTCTTCTCCAACATTCCACCCCTCTATTATCGTCTGAACCGAGCTCGCTAGGAATCCAGTGCTCATTGTATTATCTTTCCTCAGTCAGATTATTTACTTTCACAATGATCTCGTGAACCTCCCACAAATATATAATCGGATCAGGGAAATTCCATTCTCAATCACATACGGAAGTTTTACAGAAAAAGAAAAATATATATCAGAATACAGTAATATATAATAATGATTAAATATAATTAGTTAAATTAATTAGAAATATACAATATAGGTTCTGTTAAAGTCAAAAACCTGACAGCAACATTAGCCAATTGAAAGTAAATGAAAGTAAAATTTTATTTTCTTAACAAGACTACAGCTATTATTTAAAAAATCGCTATATTAATGTATTTTTTAAAAATTTTCAGCAAAAAGTATTATATATATTCGTTATATAATATCACACAAGTATCATTTTAACTCATAAAGATTTTGAAAACGACAACCAGCATTTAAAAATTGTAATGCGAATGAAAAATGCTAGAAACTAAATTTATAAAACAGGCTTTTAGGTTGACATTAGCATCAGGGCGTTTCTAAAACACGATTAAATTTTGTTTTATTAACTGCATTACAACTTACTTTTAAATTCGAATATATATATAACACAAAATACTGAGACAACTAAATGAGTACAGAAATCTAAAAAGCTCTATACGCGTGCAAATTATTAGTCTAAATTACGGCTTTCATCTCTTCTTTTTTAAAAATATTCCTATTTAGAAGAGGAGAGAGTAAAGTAAAATTTATTTAGCCCCAGACGAGTATCTAGTTTGTCATTTTTGTTATACGAATTTGTAAGTTATTTTTTTATTTAAAATATATATTATCCATTTGACATTCTATAATAGTCTTCTGACTTGACGAATTAGTATGGAATGTATCTTTTAATTTATGAGTATTTTCATTGCATTTTGCATTTGATACTTATTTTTATAGCTCAATTTTGGCTCTTATATATTTATTGATTAGCTTTTGCTACAAATACTTGATGAAAATAATTTCTTTGAGCATTTTATTATTTATTTATTTATTTATATTTTTTCGACAATTCATATAATTGTTTTCAGTATCAATGCAGCATTTTTCATTCCTTTGTAAATTCCAAATGTATACCTTGCATAATCTACTTTCAAGTTCGCTTAATAGCTTATCCGTAGAATTCTGCACCATTATTATTATTTTTTGTTTTTAGACATATATTAGCATATGGTAGACATAATAACTGTTATAGTATTCTTAATATATTGCAATTTCTTGGTAGGTTTCATTTCTGTCTCACTCTATATATTTTTTACTACAACAATTATATAACATATTATTACATACCATCTTTAACCCTTTATCTACCGATGACGGTACTTCTAAATACCTGTTGCTTTGCAGTACCATAGAGCACAGTCTATTCGTGCAATACTGACAAGACCTTCAAGGATCAATGCTTATGAATTACCTCTGACCTCACTAAATAGCAGCAGAAGCTATAATTATCGAAATATTTCTTTTTTAAATATTTATTTCAGCGCCAGTTCATGCATTTGAGTCAGCCATATTGTGATCTCTTGCTTGCTTGAAATTATTTCAAATCCACAGAAAAATGCTGAAGGAAGGTGAATGATATTTTTTTTTCACATTTGTTATAATCTTAGAATATGATTTAGCATAATCTTTTAGTTAAATAATCCATAATTTATATACCAAACCAATTTTTGGTTGGTACTTATAAGTACCGTCAGTTCCGATTACCCTGAATGGCCCTTGTGAATTCACACATAGCATATATTTAAACACGGGAATATATATATCTTCTAGAGTACAAATGTTGCGTCACACAAGGTTTTCTCGTCAAGGTCCAAGTCAGAACATAAACGAAGAGGAAGGCCAAGATCGGTTGAAGAACCTAAAGCCTCTTCAAGTTCAGTGTCTTCAAAAAGAAAATAGACTTTTCTGTTTCCAAAGACATACGCCTGCAAATTAGAGGATGTTATTTCGCCAACATCAAATGGAGGCCGCTGTGTACTTTGCGCACTTAGTAAAATACAATCAAAGCGTCATTCAAAATGCAGCACATGTAATATTTTTCTGTGAGTAAACGAAAAGAAAAAATGTTTTTTTAAATGTCATTAAAGATAGATCTGTTAAAAACGTTCTTCTTGTTACAATGCATCATATATAAAAATCATATATAAAAATAAAAATAATAATTTTCTAAATGCTTTAATTCATCTTCAAAGTCTCAATATACTTTTTAATGTTTAATACTGACGGTACTTAAACGTACCATTTTATTAAATTAAGTGTATTTTATGTAGTTTTTGGAAAGTGAGTATTTTTTTGGTATTTATCTTTTAGTTAACACTATATTAACAAGAAATAAAAATTACCTGAAATTCCTTTTATAAATTCGTAATGTGGTAGATAAATAAGATGTTCAGTCATTTTTGTTATATGAACTTGTAAGTTTTGTTTCCAAAGGTACTTGATATATACTGTCGAACTCAGTTAATAGGGGAAACTGTCCTAAAGTGACGTACTCTAAAGCAAAAATGCTTCAATTAATACAGTTTTTTTTCTCGTGACCTTTATTGTTTACAAACTAACTTTGCGAAGTATACAAAATGCAATAGTACCTTTCAAAAAGTAACAAATACAGTCATAACGTCATCATAACGATTTATATAATATGCTGTACTATGTCATTTTATATACAGTGCTGTTCTAAAACGACATACCCATAAGTTGCTATTATTTTACTTGCGTCACAAACAAATGTTTTGGCACACCAAGTAACACCGGCGTATTCACTATGTGCCCACTTTGAAGAATTAACACATTTTATCCACTTTCTCTTCAGTTTTGAGTGACTGAATAAATCATTGCTACAAAGACAGGCGTCATCATCATCGGCAGAAAGATTCATGTCTTTTTCGCCATCATGGACTGTAACAAAGCGAATTTTCTTCTTAGCCTGTAGAGCCGCACGTCTTGAGTATGAATTATCTTTCTCAGCAGCTTTTGCCTTCGCTTCGGCAATATTAGGTTTGCTAGTCGTAATTTCTGCACCTTCTTGCTCCCTCTTTTTAGAGGATGATCTAACATGAGGAGCAAAAGGCAGTGGAGATACATCAAGTTGTTTGATAAATGAAGATGATGAGCTTGAAGATGCTGCCGGTTGAAAAGATACACAAGTCTTTGGAGCATTGTAAACAGATATTTTCGGCACTGGAAATTGGAAGAGGTTACATTGAAACTGTAAAAATTGACGGATTAGGCCCAGATAGGCTGCTATCTCTAGAACTTGTGTTGCTGTCGTTGCTTTCCTTACTTTTTCAGTGAACTTTCTGCCACAACTGAAGCAAAAAAAACATCATCGGTACTGATGTATCGCGGCATGTCATTTTACCTTCAATCACC
The DNA here is from genome assembly GCA_963931845.1 of Maratus michaelseni. NCBI lineage: Eukaryota > Metazoa > Arthropoda > Arachnida > Araneae > Salticidae > Maratus > Maratus michaelseni. Next base: position 93,083,887 of record OZ007591.1, read on the forward strand.
AATGTATATGCAGAGGTATTATTCGAGAACAGATGCATTTATAAATATTCGCATATACTGAAAATAATCTAAAAAGAAATAAGTACTCACCTTATACTTCAGATATGTAATCACTGAAATAAAATAAATGTGAATTAGCACAAAAAAGTAGTCCCAAGAAGGTGTAAATAGTTTCTTTGTAAACAGTGAAAAATACAAACTTGAAACCTTTGCCATTAAATGCTTATTGTTGCCGATCAAATCGTTGCCAAAACATAATTGCGATCGTGAAGTGCTGGCCTCTAGCGACAATTTTATAAAACATAAGGTATGTCATTTTACCTAAGTATGTCATTTTGGGACAGTTTCGTCTACGAGAAAAAAGGTAAATGCAAACGTTCTCGTATAAACCGTTACTCGTAATGTCTATGAAGATAATAAAAATCTTAAAAATACACACATAATTAAACTAATTACTACTATTAATTGCTCTAACATTAAGTTAACCTAAAAAATCAGTTTACCTTTGTGAGTGTTATTTTCTTTAGACGCAATCACAGTACCGAAGCCTTTAAGGAACTTGTGATTCCAAAGAACGTGAACGATGTAGAGTAATGAAACTGATCACTTCCCTTTTTCGCGAAAATCCTCAGCTAACATTGTAATAGTTACTGCAAATTTCGAGCTATTGATTTCACATATCCTATTTATTTCAACAGTCGAATATGAGACATGAAAAGACGGATTAATATGGTCCAGAGTCGTCCGGATTTAAAGAAAAAAACAAACAAAGATTTTCCTCAATGCTCCTTATTTTCCATAGCCCAGTTGTAAATCTTACAAAGAAACGGTATTTAAAATGGCCTTATTTCTCCCTTCTTTCTTTGATTCTTTCAAGACGTCTGGAAATTCTTTTGTATTTTTTGGTAGGGAGAGGTCTCTTTGAAGGGGGAAATTCTATCTACATTTTGACAGACAGTTGTAATGTAGAAATATTATAGCTCAACGAGAATAAAATTTGATAAGAAAGGGATTTTTTTCCTAATTCTACCCTTGTTTTAAATTAACAATATGATTGTCTGCATTTTTTAAAGTCAGAATATTGCCGTAAGAATTGGACAGTATCGAAAATACATGAATTTCAAATACATTTTCAGAATACATTATTTGTATTTTGCATTTTATATTTTAAACCGATAAAGTCAAAATATCTTGGTAATATATATTTTGTAGGTCGTTTTCCAAGTATTTTGTATGTTCAAAGCACTCAAAATACATTTTTAACACTTTCCAACCTAGTTGAAAAGTGCTTATGACTTCGGTTTGTCTGGCCGTCTGCCGTCTGGCCGTCTGCCGTCTGGCCGTCTGCCGTCTGCCGTCTGGCCGTCTGTCCGTGCTCTAACTCCCGTAAATATGCTCGGATTGCTCTGCAATTTTTATATGTTATAGTCGTTATCTATAGCATGTTCCCTATTTCAACGGAAGTGTGTAGCACTTATAGTTTTTTTACAGGGGCACTCAAAAGAATTCCATTACATTGCGGTCTATGGGGGAAAATCATTTGCGGTTTATTTAAATAATGTTTCACTATTTTAAACGCATTGAAATTTATATATATCACTAAGGTGCATTAGAAGAAGCTTAACATGGAATAGGGTGTGCATAGCACTTATACTTACTGTACAGGGACAGTCAAAAGAATTCCGTTACATTACGTCTATGGAGAAAAATCGTCTGCGGTTTATTTAAATAATGTTTCCCTATTTAAAACGCATTGAAATTTATATGAGGTGCATTACAAGAGGCTTACTACAGAATATCGTGTGTATAGCAGTTATCGTTCATTTACAGGGACACACAAAAGAATTCTCTACTGTCTGTTAACAATAATTCCTCGAAGTGCGTTTTAAGTTACTGAAAGCGATTTTAATTTTAACTCGCTTTTTGTCTATTACGTGGTGTGTATAAATTCTGTAGATCCTATACAGGGAAGCACAAAATTTCGCGAACACATTTCCGTATTATTTAACTCCAGACGGAGAATTTTAAACTGTGCTACGCGTTTTCTAACTGAACTAAAATTTATTATCCTATGCAGTATATATACAAATCTATAGATCCTATACAGGGCTGAATAAAAGTATTCGGATTACTTAGATGTTATCTTTTAGCTTATTAAACGGTATGATTTGTAAAATTATTTTGGAAGCGTTGGAAAGTGTTACATAATCTATGCTTGAAGCATGATTTTTCGTTCTTGTTTTAGATTTCGAACTGTTATGTTTAAACCGCAGATAAGCGATTCCCAACAGGGAAATTCATGCCTGTCTGTTTTGTCTAGTTTTCGAAATGTTTTCTGGAAGTTAATATAAATACACTTTTTCAACTGTAAGTACGATAAAAATGTTAATGAATAAGTTATTTACTTTTTACAGAAGCATCTTTGCTGATTGGTTACAAAAATAAGTTTTGGTTTTTAACACTTTCCAACCTAGTTGAAAAGTGTTTATGACTTCAGTTTGTCTGGCCGTATGGCCGTCTGCCGTCTGCCGTCTGGAGTCTGCCGTCTGTCCGTGCTCTAACTCCCGTAAATATGCTCGGATTGCCTTGCAATTTTTATATGTTATTGTCGTTATCTATAGCACGTTCCCTATTTCAACTGAAGTGTGTAGCACTTATAGTTTTTTTACAGGGACACTCAAAAGAATTCCGTTACATGACGCTCTATGGGGAAAAATCATTTGCGGTTTAATTTAATGATGTTACACAATTGCAAACACATTGTAATTGATATATATCACTAAGGTGTATTACAAGAAGCTTAATATGGAATAGGGTGTGCATAGCACTTATAGTTAATTTACAGGGACAGTCAAAAGAATTCTGTTACATTACGTCTATGGAGAAAAATCGTCTGCGGTTTATTTAAATAATGTTTCACTATTTTAAACGCATTGAAATTTATATATATCACTAAGGTGCATGACAAGAGTCTTACTACAGAATATTGTGTGCATAGCAGTCATCGTTCATTTACAGGGACACACAAAAGAATTCTCTACTGTCTGTTAACAATAATTCATAGAAGTGCGTTTTAAGTTACTGAACGCGATTTTAAATTTAACGCACTTTTTGTTTATTACGTGGTGTGTATAAATTCTGTAGATCCTATACAGGGAAGCACAAAAGTTTGCGAACACATTTCCGTTTATTGACAGAAACTCCAGAAGGAGAATTTTAAATTGTGCTACGCGTTTCTTAACAGAACTAAAATTTAGCATCCTATGTAGTATATATACAAATCTATAGATCCTATACAGGGCTGAATAAAAGTATTCGGATATTTTTCCGAATATTGTATACGTTGGAAATTCCTGAAATTATGTTTTTAAATATGTTATGCGTTTTCCAAATTGTTTACTTAGATGTTATCTTTCAGCTTATTAAACGGTATGATTTGTAAAATTATTTTGGAAGCGTTGGAAAGTGTTACATAATCTATGCTTGACGCATGATTTTTCGTTCTTGTTTGACTAGTGATGGGCGCTAACGATATGTTTTATCGATTTTCTCTAGTATGGACAACTCGATTTTATCGATAGTATCAATTTTTGTATCTATGTCTGCAGTCAATTAATTGTAATTTTTATCCGATATCCAATCCGATTTTATCAAGAATCGCCTGCGATATGAACATCATGACGAGTTTCGGAACTTGGGAGAAGGGTTTTCGAAAAGAGGTGAGGAAGAGGAAACAAACTAGATGGACATAGATAGATGTTGTGTATTCAGATGAGCTGAAGAATATAAGGTAAAAAGCATAAAAGATGGTTTTACCAATAATGGGCACTACACTGTAAGAATAGACGGCAGAAATTACAGTAAAATTTGCTGCAAATTTATGCACCCAAATTTCCAGCATATTTTAATGTAAATTGACAGCAAAATATGCCTTAAATTACATTAAGTTTGGAATTTTACAGCAAAACGTGCTTCAAACATGCTAATTTTACTACAAATACGACTATAATCATATTAACTTTTACAGCAAAAAATGCTGGCAATTGGGTGCATAAATTTAAAGCAAATTATGCTGAAATTTTTGCCGTTTTTTCTTACAGTGTAGCTGGAGGTAGAGCACTGAAAGTTTGTACCAAGGAGGCTGGGCATAAATGTCAGATATATACTGTGTTTTATGAAAAATAATTGAAAATAATCTAATTTGGAAAATCAATTAAAATTCAAAGTGCTCTCTGGCGGCGAAATTTTAAACCATGATTAACTTAAACGGCATGGGGGCAACAGGAAGAATTAAATAAATCAGACAAATAGGGGTTAAGTCACTGCCATAAGTTCACTGAAAGTGAAGCAGCATCGATCGTGGTCAGTTTTTGGGAGAATGACAACCTCTCTCCCCTGCGACTGCTGTGGGACCGTGTACGCTAATGGGAACTGGTGAACGTAAACTCTGTTCGTGGCTCCAATCTCCTCCAACTTTAGAATAAGCGTTACCTCTTGGGGTGCCAATCCAGGTGCAGGTCTCTCATCTGGAATTGGTACAAAATTAAGAGACCAACTCTTCTGGACGGGGCTTGTGAGTGATTAAGGCATTTGGGAGGCCTTCCCATTCAGCTGACTCTTGACCCTTGCCATAAGTTAAAGTTGAAATGTCCTCCAGATGTCTCCCTTTTCAAGAAAACTCAGATGGATCAACATACTGATGAAGGTCCCGATTTATGAGGGTGGTCAAAAGAAGGGCGGGGGTGACAAAAAATACGAGAATACTAAAGTATAGTCTAATGCAGAATTCAGCTATATCTCCGAATGGAGGCCATCAAGGCAGGAAGGGGATTAAAGGGGGTGGAAGGAGATCTATCAGAAGAACTCAAGGAAGTAAACCAGTGGAAGGAGGAAAAGGAGAGCTGTAAAAAAGGCCCTGTAGAAACCGCCACAGGGAAAGACACCCCTTAGATAAAACAGAAACACACAGTCCAACGCGGTACAAACCACACAAAGTCTAATTTTATTATTTTTATTATATATTTTCGTTCTTTATTTGCTTTGCTTCTTGAAGTGAGAAACAATAGAATTTGCAATTGCGGCGGCCCCACGCCCACCGTACACCCCATCGTAATTTATTTTTGCCTTCAGTCTATGATCTCAATCTACCGTTCACCCTTATTTTCTCTCTCCCGTCAAATGGTCAGAAATAAATCATTGCGATCGATAGCGGAATTATCCATTTATCCCCGTCCCCACGATCAAGTTTCCTGCCAGTCTGATTGCTAAGTTTTTCAATTACTGATTTTAGCTTATAGGTGTCACAATCGATTGTAGAACGTCTCGATAGTAGAATTAGGGAACCGCTTGCTATTTTATACGATAGCGATTTATATCGATTGTTGAATTTTCGAGAATCGCCCATCACTACCTTTGACTTTTTTACCATTCTTTTTAAAAACTTCCACATGCTAGATTTTTATTGTTTATAGATTTATTTAACTCTAATATGTAAATTGTATTCAAGCTTAGTCTTTACTATAATATTATTGTTCTGAAAATTGCGATGAAATCATTAGTTCTTCTGAACAACACTATTTTAAATCAGCTAAAATATTGTGCTAAAATGTTAAACGGCTTTGAAATTGGTTTTTTTAAAGTATATATTTTAATAAGAATGTTCAAATAATAATTAAAAAAATAGATATAATATTTCATCTTGATTTTCAATAAGGGAACCTATCTAGCATGGACTAAATGAAAAAAAAAACTTATTTACATAAGTTTGAAGATTAAAAAAAAAAAATATATATCTATATATATAACTCAACAGGGATTTTCGCGGAAAAATATATATTCAAATATTCAGTGAATATTTAAATTTTTTTCTATACAGATTCGAAAAGAAATTTTGAAATACGATGATCTTATGTACTGTGATATTGACATAGTTTGAAAACAAAATTTTCAAAAAATATAAAGTCAGACATTAGCTTAAGAAGGTTATGTTGATACTTATATTTTTCACTCGCGTTGACTTAGAAACAACTGTATTCATTCCAAAGAATTTATTTAAATAGGATATTTAAAGTGAGAGAAACTTAAAAAGTTGCCATAAAAGTACATCAAAAATGATATTTTTACTATCAAAATAATCTTTATGTATTTGGATGCGTAAAACCAGCAGTATTTTAAATATATTTACGTGAAAATGTGAAAACGATTTATAGATATAGTAAAAGTGACAGCTTATTTACAGAGTAGAGAAAAGATACTTATTCGCTATTTCCAAACCAAATAATTCCATACTATAAGAGGTCGAATGAAGGTCATCTAAAATTAAGAAAGAAAAATCATGTGTCAAGCATAGAATATGTAACACTTTCAAAATACTTTTAGAAATCTTTGCCGTTTAATAAGGTGAAAGTTGATTTCTAAATAAACAATTTGGAAAACGCATAACGCATTTAAAAACCCAATTTCAGGAATACAAACAATTTTCGGGAAAAGATTCAAATTCCTTTGTGCATCTCTGTATTAGACTTTTTATGTATACTGTGTAGAATTCTAAAATTTGGTTAGGAAACGCACAGCACAGTTGAAAATTTCCCTTCAGCAATTTCCGTCAATAAACAGGAATGTACTCTAGATGTTTTATGCTGCCCTGTATATTATCTATAGGATTTGTTCACACCAAGTAATAGGCAAAATGTTGGTTAAATTTAAAAACGCATACCGCAACTGAAAAGGCATTTCCAGCAATTATTACTAACAGATAGTACTTTAACCGAATTATTTTGTTCGTCCCTTAAGTGAACGATGAATGCTATGCACATCAAATTTTATAGTAAGCCTCTTGTAGTGCACTTCAGAAATATATATAAATTTCAATATGTTTGAAATAGTGAAACATTCTTAAATAAATTGCACACAATTGTTTCCTATAGAACGTCATGTAATGGAATTTTTTGAGTGTCCCTGTACAGGAACTATAAGTGCTATGCACACCATATTCAGCAGTAAGCTTTTTGTAGTGTACTTCAGTGATATATATCAATTTCAATATGTTTGAACTAGTGTAACGTCATTAAAATAAGCCGTAAATGATTTTCCCCCCATAGATCGTAATGTAATGGAATTCTTTTGAGTTTCCCCTGTTTTGAAATTCCCCTTTAAAGGAACTATAAGTGACAATTAAACACTTAATTTTCAATACTGAACATGCCATAGGAAACCTGAATAACATATATAAATTGCATGATAATCCGTGTATATTTACGCGAGTTAGAGCACGGATAGGCAGACAAACAGATAAACAGAATTCATAAACACTTTTCAACTACGTTGTAAAATGTTAAAAGATTGAGAAACGTAAACTGAGATAAAGAAAGATCTACAAGTCAGTGAGATATATGCAGTTTGTCGATTATTATTCACCATGGCAAGAGATCTTGTATGGTATGGGAATAATAATGGTAATAATAATAATAAAAAAAATAAAACGAAAATCTTTACAATAAAGAGAGCTGCTGCAAATAATGCCATGCTGTTGAGTAAGCATGTCGCTCATACGTCATGCAACATAAAATTCGGATAAGATAAAAACATTATTGAATACGTCATATGCATTATACTTTGAAAATAATAATAATAATAATTCGTCTTGTTATTGTTCTTTGTAAAATACACACGACACCTATTCATGTTGAATGCAAATTTTTGATCAGGCATCCACCATATGAAGATAATAATACATGTATTGACAAGAACAGAGTCACGTATAGGCTACGCATGACTGCTACTCGCCGTCGTCATGATATCGTCTGAAAACGGTCAAGTAACAAATAATTTGACAATAAAAATAAAACTTTAAGAATAATCAGCAAAAACTTACACGATGGTAAATGACACACCCTGTGACGAACCCTTCGGGCCCGTCAGCTTGAACAGAATCCATGGCACAAGATTAACAAAACAACAGTTTATTTAAAATCAATATTAAGGTGTTTGGCAGTGGAGCGGGCCGACTTTAACTAAAGATGATCAGAAAAAAAATCTTGAAACACTAAAACTGAGAGAAGGAATGCTTTCCCGGATGTATTTACTATATTCCAATCTATCTCAGAAACAAAATGTCTATGCGAATCATTTGCTGGAACCTAAGAGCAGATCACTTTAGTTCGCTACAAAATGTCACTATAAACTTCCTCTAATTACATTATAAATGTCACTTTAAGACACTTCAATATCACTAGCAAAGGAACTCAGTGGATTCCAATGTTCCTTTATTTAAAATATCAAACTTTAACTCCTTAGCACGCTGACGGAACTCTCAGCTGTAGATTCTACTCCAAAAACAGCTTAATGGAAACCTCGCTTGCTCTTTAGGACGTGGAAAGCTTTACCTGTGAAAGCGGGAAGCGGAGAAACTCTGTTCTCAATTACCAATGCGGGGGAGATGCGACTAAACCACTGAATATAACTCCTGCCGCCGTATATAGAGCAACTAAACAACCACAGATGCCTAACTATGATATCATTGCACAAAATAACCATGGAAATCAGATTTCCGGAGATTCAAACACACTTTGCGAAATTTAAAGAGACGATAGAATAGGTAGCTCATTTACAAATATATGTTGGAATTTAGGAAAACACGATCACACGCAAAAACTCAAAACCATAGCAGACTCACTTAACCATATAATAATAGCTAGACACTTATACTAGAATCCTAGTACGTAGGAGTACGAATAGAGTTCTGTAAGCGAACACAGGATAATCTTTGGTATCACATGGTATATAATTCGCATTTGAATACTACATAGGCTGTGCATTTTTGTTAAACCTTTCTAGAAGCTGCCAACTGATCAGACTTTTTTTTACCATTATTTCTGAATAAAAATTTTTGCTCTTTTTAGTCGTAGAATTCAGCGATTTCAAAAAAGGAGCAATGTATTATCCTGAAGTTATATTGTATACATTGGAGTAGTAGTATTTTACATCTTGGAGCAGTATTATGAGGTGGTGATGTCATCAAAAAAACGTACTGCTCCCGAAGACAAATTTGATGGCATTGCTTCAGGTAGTGATACTATAATCTGAGTTAACTGCTTAGCCGTGTCTGACAATTATTCAGTAATATTGACATTTTTTTCGTCTTCATTTCCTGCGACAATCTATATTTTATTGTCACCTTCAATATTTTCCCTTTCTATGACACAGGTGACCAGTAAATCGTCTTTACGGAAAGTTCCGGGTTTCAAAAGATCATATACATACAATACCTTCATTAGCATACTATTTTATGATGGCATAACATAATATTTTATGATAACATAACATAACATTTTATGATAGAATTTAATTTATTGCTAAAAAATACATATTTGTCATTCCGAGAATATGTCTACATTTATACCTATATCTGTAGCCATGAAAACTGTTTTTTTAAAGATGTTTTGAAATTTTTATGAGAAAGCGCATTTTGTTTGACTTTGTAAACATTTGTTCCCTCACTGAATCTAAAATCTTGTATTGATCCCAGATGCCTTGTATTAAAACAGTTATAAATTTCTTTCTCATAGGTAACCAATCCATCGGTCATTGTCACCTTCATTATTTTCCCTTTCTGTGACTTTGGTGACCAACAAATCGTCTTTAGTGGAACTTTCGGGTTTTAAAGATCATATACCAGCTACTTTCCATAGCATAAAATTTTATGATAGTATAACATATAACACTTAAGATAGATTTTAATTTATAGCTAAAAAATGCATATTTGTAATTCCGACAATATATCTACTTTTATATCTATATCTGTAGCCATGATAACTGTTTTTTAAAGATGTTTTGACATTTTTATGAGAAATCGCATTTTGTTTGACTTTGTAAACATTGTATCCTTACTGAATCTAAAACCTTCTATTGATCCCAGGTGCCTTGTATTGAATCAGTAATAAATTTCTTTCGCACATATTTGCTTAACAGTGGCAAGACAAACTTTCAATGCCAAAAGAAAATAAATGTCAAGTTCTAGAAGTTAGATGATAAAAGTAAAAGTAAAAAAGACTACGTTATATCTATAATAGAAAAATCTTTTACAGAATCTTTTACAGAATATATATATATATATATATATATATATGTGTGTGTGTGTGTGTGTGTGACTTTCAACTTTGATATTTATTATTAATTAAAAATATTCAAACACTCATAAAACTAATCGTAAAATTGAGAATTTAACAGGGGAACTTTTATCTGTATAAAATATGACTTTTGGTTCTTTAAAATCAAATTTATGACATATATTTTTTTAAAGTATAATTTGATTTTACGGATTTTTATACTTTTGAATGTTTGAAACATTACTATGACATAAAATAATTTAATTTAAAAGGAAAATTTCTTTCAAATGATATGCTGAACCAGAAAATTTATAACATTCACTATCCTTAATTAAGAAAACTTAAAACTAAAAACAAAACTGCATTTTAAAAAATTTTAAATCGCAAAATTTCTGTAGGTAATTGCGCAATTTCGAATTAGTATTTCATTTTAGAAGCTCCAACAGGTCTTTAGTTAAAAGATTTTCTTTTCAAAAGAACTTTTAACCTTTTAGAATAACTGAAATTCGTTGATTAGGATGATTTAGTGTTTACTTTATTAAATAATAAATTTTATCGAAATCGGTTGTTTTTTTATATGCATAAGCATTTTAGGAAAAAAACTAATTATATTAAGACTGAATTTTCTGCGCTTCTAACATTAATCAAGGCAATATTAGAAGTGTATTTTAATTATGATTTGAGTGAGAAGCATTACACACAGTGTTACCAAATTCCATTGACAACACTCAATAAATATAAGGTTACCATAATCTAAAATTACAAAATGGGGTAGTCCTATCAGTTGCTCAAATTGTTCGTTGGCAGAAGCTTAACATCATGTACAAAATCTGTACCTTTGTTTTAATACACTGGTGTGCAAAACTTAACAACAAACACAAAATGCTAATTTCTGAACACGTGAGTACTCAAAAGGAAATTCTATAAAGAGCAAGTGTAGAAAAGAGGTACTAACCTAACAGCACGGCCAGTCGATGTGAAGTCCCATTGACGTCACACATGGTTAGAAGTGTCACAATCGCTACGGTGAATCAAAATATGGGATATTCCTCTGTTACATTATTACTTTCAAATGATAGTTAACACTGAAAAGTCACTGTGACTGTTGCTTTGTGATGGGTCACCAGGTGACATTACAATGAAGTCACCTTGTGATTCGCAAGTCATTGTCAGTTGAAGACTGAACTTTGAAGTCATTGTGAGCATTGCATTGTGATAAGTCACCAAATAATGTCACAATGAAGTCGCATGGTGACTTTCCGGTGATCGACACTCTATTCTGAAGTCATCATTGCACTCCTTTGTGAAAAGTCACCAGATGATTTCATTTTCTGTCACTTGGGAACTCGTCACAGAACAGCTATCATGATGACTTTACAATTGAGTGTCAAAATGACAGTCACATGAGAGTCACGAGATGACTTCATTGTAAAGTCACCTGGTGACTCGTCAAAAGGCAGAAGTCATGATGACTGTTCAGTGGAGTGACCAAATGAGAGTAAAAATGAGACGAATGAAAGATATCACATTTCTGTTCATTGTAGTAACTGTGACAATTGTGACCATTTGTGATGTCAAGAAGACTTCACATCGACTGTCTGTGCTGTTAGGATAGTACCTATTTTCTACACTTGCTGTTTATAGAATTTTCTTTTGAGTGCTCACGTGTTCAGAAATTAGCATTTTGTGTTTGTTGCTTAAGTTTTGCACACTAGTGTAATTATACTAATTGATCCGTCCGGCACTGTTCGGACTTGTGATAAAATCTTAAATGAAGCCCAAATGAAAAATACTGATAATTAGTGATAAAAGTGCTCGTAAGTAAACATAAAAAAAAGCTTTTGTTGTCCAAACCCTTTGAAAATTTTAATGACTATAAATATAAAGATTTTACAGCCCGTGTAAAAATTACGTCAGAAATATTGTTAACTGGTTGTAAAAGAAATGTTTTCTTCTTGGGAAAATACCCTTTTTAAAAATATATAGAAGGGGAGAACTTCTTCCTCCCATTTCCCTTTCCATTCCTGCCTTCAAAATAATGAAATCGCTTCCCTCATTTTTCAATCCATCCGTTCACCTTGCCAATAGGCGAGCTATTCTTTCCCCAGCGCTCTTGATTCTTCTTAATTCAATTTCTTCTTTATTCACCGTTCCAAAAAAAGTTGAGGCGTGCGCTGTAAGGTCAAATTTGCACTGAAAAATTAAGACTTTTGCTGCTCGCTTTAATATATAATATGTAAATAACGTACTTGATACTAAAAAATATGAGATTGCAAACGCATCGTAAGTGTTATATGGCAACCATAGATCGAAATGTAAAAGGATTAGATTTGACCCACTATAGGCGTTAATTTATAGCTTCATGCACAACTTTCTCTAGACGTAAGGAAAGCACATTATCGTGGGCCATGTACTAGTATTGAGGCACTAATTTTTCAACTTGAAATTCAAGACCCCATCATATTTTTGAAAAACAACTAAAGGGAATCTGATTGCATAAAACCCTCAACTGTTAACTGCCATTTTAGTTGTTTTGAATGATTGATTTATTCTGTTGATGGAGATTTTTTTTTTACAGTGTCTTCGAAAGAGGATTTTCAAATTCTAGCAATTTCTTATAGGTTGCTTTATGAAGCAAACATTCATTCAAAATATTGTTTCTTTAATAATATGTTTCTTTTTGCATTAAAATAGCGTTAATATATTTTATTAAATTGTAAATAACATGCTAAATAAGCATAAAACTTTAAAACTGAATAGTTTATTATTTTTGAGGAGTGGTTCACTTCTGGATGATCATTTGTTAAATTGTATCAATAGTGGGCCCAGTACTGGAGCATATGCTAAATTTTAGTTTTAATATATTTTCAATAATCATTCATACATCATTTGGAGTTCACTAATTTTTTAAGGATAATTAGTTAAATGTTCTTAAGTGACCCGCTATTGGTATATTTATTTAATTGTCTTTAGTATCCTTTTATCTGCACATTTTTTATGTAATGTGTACTGAATTGTATTTAACTATAGCAAGTCTTTTAGTCGATTCCAATTCAAAATTTCCCTTGCTCTGTTGAGATTGTATTAATAAAACAGAAGTTTTAAATTTTGATATTTTGATCTATAATTCACAATAGAATCTGAGACTTCTTTTCACAATTGATGGGGTCGGGGCAAGAGTATATAACATAAAGTTGTTTCGCCAATGTCTTAGTAACATTTTACATATTCTGAGTAACAATATGGCATTACTTTAATGATATTACTATTACGTTTTTTTGTAAATTAGCTATCTTCATTGGAGGCATAAACATCTGGGGCAAAAACGAAACCTGGGACATATGCTGCCACCAAGTGACATTAGAAACAAATTTTATGTAGGATATTATAATTTACAATATTAAGTAACATATTACAGTGTTAGATTTACTTCACCAAAAATGTGGCTTGGCACTTTCTTGCCCCGACAACCTCAATTCCCTTGTAATATTCTTCTATTTTACAGAATTTAACTAATGTCGTATCCTTCTTCCAAACGCGACAATTTTTTTTTTTCGTCATTATAAAGGAAAAAAAAAAAAGAAATAACTTTAATTTGAAAAATAGGTCAATATTTTTGCAGTTATCAATTTTTACATTTGTTTTCGTCAAGACGTATACACATTCGACTTTCAGAAGAGCATTTTCTAAGGTTTATTTATTTAAAAAGAATTATTAAACTTTTTTTTATATATATGTGTTCAAATAGACTTAATACTCTATGTAGAAAATTTTCTGTTTACACAAAATCTTTTGTAACTCTAATTCAACTCCTTTAAAAAAATTTTTTAACTTTAAAAATATTGCCCTTGCATTTATAGGCGCTTTTATCTCTTTTCTATTGTTTTACTAAGCTTTAAAACATTTTAATTGTTTTAAATACATCAAATGAAATATTTTATAATTTGTCTACTTCTTTTGAAAAGATACAAAATGTGTTTAAATAAAATATTTTTTTAATTGTCTAGAATTTTTACTAATTATTTTATTAGGTCTAATTTTAAATCTTTAAGAAATCCATAATCCATGTCTAAATAAAAGAGAACATGTTGACTTACCAAGTTAGTTTTTATTTACTGAATCATATGAAAATTTAAACTCAACAATAAATATTTTTTTTTCATTGAATAAATAATAAGTAACGTCTGTAATCTGTTCTATTGTTTACCTTTAAAAAATAATCTTTTGTATTTAAAGATTTGAAGTTAAACCCAATTCATGTGATTTTTCTTACAGAGAATTTCATTGTTGAAGTTATAATTAGAGCATTTAATTAATAAATATATTTAATAGTTATTTTTTAATTAATATACATCAGGTAAAAATATTAAAGCAAATATTGAATATTCTTTTGGTAATTTGAATCTTGATTATTTACGAACTGAATATATTTACAAACATTTTTTGTAAAAAATATATATTTGAGATTTACTAGAAAGGTTAATTTAAACAAATAATGAAGTATTAATATTGTATCTATTCAATATTTTAATGAAAGTTTTGGCTAATAAGTACCAGAGTTCACAACTCATCAAGGTAGAAGAGGGCTGAAGGTTTTTCAAAAAAGTCTAAAAAGGGCTAAATGTTTATGAAATGAACATATGAATGAATAAAGGATGTACCGGGTGCGGCATAAGTTCATTAAAACTTTACAAAATCATTAAAAAGAAACAAATGATACCATAAAATGGCGGTTTGCAGGATTGTGAATAGAGGGAGATCTTTTTTTAATAACAAGAAAAATATGGATAAAAAATTACCGATAGATGGCTCTGCATGCATAATATGAAGCAGATTTATGTAAATCAGGCTATCAGGCTGGCAAACACCTCAATGCACACAGATTCTTCATTCGATGCAACAGTATGATATCCTTACCTGATCAAGTGTTGCTGGTTAAACTCCTCTTACAAGAACAGGGAATCAGCAACTGGCGCATTGCAAAAATTCCGCACCGCAAAATGTATGCAGACAAGAAAAGAGCCTGTTTCATGTGCTGGGATACTGAACCTTGTCAGACATTTCACAGAAATGGTTCTTTTACTATAAGCCTGATCTGCATATATCTGCTGCATATTATGCATGCTAGCGCCATCTATCGGTAATTTTTATAAACACAACTTTTTATGTTATTAAAAAAAAAACCGATCTCCCTCTAATCCCATTCCTGCAAACCGCAATTTTTTAGCATCATTTTCTTATTTTTAATCATTTTTTAAAGTTTTAACGAACTTATGGCGTTGTATTACCCTTTACTGGATTTATAAAGAAATTTAAGTTATTAAGTGAGATCTCAATAACATTATATTCCTGTAACTGAAACAACTTTCAGAAAACTTTCATCATGTTTTTATTTCGAGAAATAGTTAACAATTAAGCAAATAACAAGAACGAAAAAACATAGATTATGTAACACTTTCCAACAATTTCAAAATAATTTTACAAATCTTTACCGTTTAATAAGGTGAAAGATGATAGCCAAGTGGACAATTTGGTAAACACATAAATGTTTTTAAAACCCAATTTCAGGAATTACCAGCGTTATTAGGATAAATAACCGAATTCTTTTGTTCAGCCCTGTAACTGATTTATAGATTTGTATATATACAACGTAGAAAGCTAAATTGTAGTTCAGTTAAGAAACGCGTAGCACAGTTTAAAATTCCCTTTCTGAAATTTCCGTCAATAAACGGAAATGTACTTGAAAACTTTTGTGCTGCCCTGTATATGATCTATAGGATTTATACACACCAATTAATAGACAAAAAATGAATTAAATTTAAAAACGATTGAAATTGTGGAACATCATTAAAATAAACCACAAATGATTTCCCCCCCTCCTAGATCGTAATGTAACGGAATTATTTTGAATGTCCCACATGAAGTGCTCCACACTTCATTTTTAATACCGAACAGGCTATAGTAAACCTAATAGCATATATCAGTTGCATGACAATCGGAATATATTTACGCGAGTTGGAGTACGGACAGACAGACAGACAGACAAACCGAATTCATAAACACTTTTCAACTATTTTGGAAAGTGTTAAAAAATTTAAGGATTGCGCTTTTAATGTAACCAACACTTCAGTTTAATTTAAATTAAAGAACTATCATTAGCATGAATTAAATACGGCGGAAACAATGCAATGCGGTGTTTTCTACACACATTTTGACACCTTACTATAAGTTAAACATTAGAGAAGTTAAATCCTATGTTTGTACTTTTGGTGTAAATTACAACTAAAAAAGTGTCTAAAAACTAAAAAATTAACTGTAAATATCCAAATAAATACTAAAAACGAAAAAAAAAAGAAAGAAAAAACCCTTGTTTTTAGTGCCAGAAAACGTTGAAAATTCAAATCATTATAACTAGGTAAGTCTTGGTCGTAAAAGAAAGGAATTTTTATTGTTTTACTTGTTAGGTAAAATATCTCTAAATATAACTTATAAGTATTAGGTATCGTATAAAAATTAGAATTTTGTAACTTTAAACTATAAAACCGTCTTGACGTAAATGGATTTGCAGATGATGAAGAACAACATTTGAAATATTTTTGTAATTTGAACTATAACTCTAAGACTGAGGATTTAAGAAGTACAGTACCGCTTAAATTAATTGGAACACTCAATGAAAAATGGCAAATTTCTCTTCAAACACAATTTATTATAAAGAGTACAGACTTAGTTTATTTTAATTATTGCTATGTCCTCCCTTGTTCATTATTACCTCTTCACAACGTTTAAGCATTGATTCAAGCAGTTTTTCACAGTTTATCGTCGTAAAACCATACTTTGATGAGTAAAGAAATCATAGACGTTTTTGTTGTACAGTCAGTCATCTTTGACAAGTTTTTCTTTATAAATTGATCAGAGATTTTCGATCGCGTTTAAATCTGATGAGTTACCAGAACATTTAAGAACATTATGCCACTTTGAGCGAAGAAGTTTTCACATTTTTTAGATGTATAGCAAAGTGAGCTGGAAGATCTTGCTGGAAAATTCCGTCGCCAGCTGGAAACAATTTTTCATCCAAAACATCCTACAAAGAAAATGTTTTGAGACTGTATGATCTTTCATGGACCAGGACCATTGGTTCCAGTAGTAGGAATGATGAATTCTGAAAGTACATATTTTTACTCCTCCAGAGAAGATAGGTTTCACTCTTACAAAATTTGTTTCCAGCTGGCGAGGGCATTTTCCAGCAAGATCTTTCAGATCGCATACATCTAAAAAATGTTAAAACTTCTTCGCTCAAAGCGGTACAAATGTTCTTCATTGGTCTGGTAACTTACTATACTTAAACCCGATCGAAAATCTCTGGTCAATTTGTCAGCAAACAGTTGTCAAAGAAGACTGTACCACAAAAACGTCTATGATTTCTTCAATAATCAAGGTATGGTTTCAGGACAATGAAGTGTGAAAAAGTAGTTGAATCAATGTCTAAACGTCGTCAGGAGATAATAATTAATAAGGGAGGACACAAGAACTATTAAAATAAAGTAAGTATGTACAAATTTTTAATAAATTGTGTATTAAGAGAAATTTGCTATTTTTCATTGAGAGCTCCAATAAATTTGCGCGGTACTGTTGCTATTAGTCAACGATAAGAAGGGACATCCTGGTATTACATTACATAACCACATTCATGCAATATGAAATTTTGACCTATTGATTTAATTTTTCATGGAATTGCACAATACTAGAAAAAGTCATGATCACATTTTAATTTTCGAACTACAGTGCTAAGAATTTGCATCAAATTGTTCAGTCATACAACCGTTTTCATAGATAACGGTTACTTGACCATAATTTGAAGCATTCTCATTGGTAAGAATAGAGATACATTGCCGTAATGTAACCGTTTTCGATAAAAACGTTTGAATGACTGAACAGTTTTTTACAGATTATTAACAGTGTAATAATATTGTATTTTATCAGAACGAAAACTTACAAGGGAAGGCTGCGAGGTCAGAAACAGAAATGCGATAACCATTTGTGTATTGATAGAACATATTCAAAGGATAAACACATTAACGTGCAATTACAAGGGGGTGGGTTGGCGTCAAGGAAAAACAAGCTCCAAAGTTTGCGTATCATTTACCCTTAGGTATATATAACCTGATAAATTGGCAATTTTCCTGATCAGCTACGTTGCTGCTCGGTTGGTCACGCGCCAGACTTTAGAACGTACGGTATTTTTACGATTAAGAGTTCGATTTCCGACCAAACTATTGCTTTCAGACAAAATATTGATCAATTATTTTTGAACCACAAAAATATACGCACAAATATTTAATTTTGAGACAAATAATAATAATAATAAACACACACGTGCTTGCACATATTTATTTATTTATTTGTTTATTTACACAGTGAAAGAGGTAATTATGAAAATTTGCCCTTTTTATGGATTTAATGAAAGTAATAATAATGATAAAAATGTATGCAGTTTATATTTGTTCAGTCGATAAAAATTTCTTTTTATTTAAAATTGTTTATCGTTTTTATATGAATAAACTCCCATTTGGATTAACATACGATACATATAATTAAGGTATGCTATTGAAATTTAATTTTTTCCGTTATCTTAATTATTTAAAAACAATTACTGGAATTGTAAATGCAAGATTGCGAGATTTAAGAAAGTAATACATTCAAAATTCAAAAAGCAAATTTTTAAAAATCATAAAATTTTTATTATTAGGGTTAAAAAATATTTTAATATAGTATACGTTAATATTATGCACCGTCTTTTAATTCATTTCACTGAGAAAAATAAGAGTTTGTTCGTGTAAAAAACTGTAAACAAATGTAAATAAAAAGAAAATTCTGCCGACTGAACAAATACAAACATCTGCTTCTTTTTTATTTATTTATTAAATGCATAAAAATGCAAAATTTCAGAATTAAAACTATCACTCTATAAATAAGAAATATACGAGGGTCGTTTTTTTTCAACTTCCGATCGAGCCGCTAAACAGCCAGACATGTGATAAGAAAAGCGCGGTTGTGCGATTGCCCATCTCTCTGATTTAACTTCTGCTGCTACAGATGCGACGCCAGTTAGTCATTTTGAGCGTAAAAATGGCTGGTACGACTGATGCTTCCGCCAAGTGCGAGTTACGTAGTGTTATCAGCTTTCTTCAATGAGAAGGGAATAGTGCAGCAGAAATTCACCGACGAATGACACATGTGAATGGGGAAAACTGTCTGAGTGATGCACAGTGCTGCTGTAACCAAACAGATGCTGGAGCAGTTTAAATGGGACGTGTTTGATCACCCGCCGTACAGCTCCGACTTAGCGCCGAGTGATTTCCATCTCTTATTTGAATTAAACAACTGGCTAGGAGGCAAAAGCCTCCAGAGAAATGATGAGCTTGAAGCCACAGTTCAGGCTCATCTCACATCACTGGCGGCAATGTTCTTCGAAGAAGGGATCGAAAAGTTCGTCCACCGATATGATAAATGCTTCAATCTTTACGGCGATTTTGCAGAAAAATAACCATGTTTGTACATAACGTTTGGTAATACATTCATTTTGTGCATTACTTTTGTCTTTTCTTTATGGTCCATCGGATGTTGAAAAAAAAAATAAAAAACAAAAAAAAACCTACGTGTGTAGGGGAATTGAACACTTAATCGCGTAAATACCTTAAGTTATAAAGTCTGGAGCGCTACCAAGTGAGCAACGTAGCCAGTCACAAAACATGGCAATTTATTCGATTAAATACATAAAGGCGCAAAGAATGCGCAAACTTTGGGGCTTATTTTTTAAGATCCTCTGGAGTACTTTGTGGCTTTCATATACTATGTTTATCTATCTTCTCTATCGATGCACAAATGGTCACTGAATCCGACCTCAAACTCTCCTCTTATTAGACACACATGATCTTCTCTAAAATTATTGTTGTATCGAAAAGCATAGGGAAATAATATTATATATATGGAAAATTTAGCTATTTCTCCTGAAATTTGACTAAATATATATATTTTTTGACTTTATATATTTCTTAAAATATAGATATAAGTGCTTAAGTGATAAAAGAGAATACAAGAAGGATTATAAAAAAATTCCAATATAATGATAGACATGTTTCGAAGTCACAAACGACGCCATTGTCAAGATCTACAAGAAAAACAAATTATTCTCGCCAAACTTTTGAAAATAAACCACAAGATCATTTTTGTAATAAAAGCAGGTGCTAAAAATAGTGAACTGTAAACGTGAAAATTGATATTTCCTTATTGCTTTTTTTAAAATTGAAAAACACCCTGTGCCAAATTTCAAGTAATTCACGTAATAATTTTCACGTTTTCAGTTGACTATTTTTAAGCACCTGCTTTTATTACAAATATGAGCTCGTGGTTTATATTTTTCACGTTTATTTTCAAAACTTTTACAAGAATAGTAATCATAATTATATTAAAAATATTTATAATTATATAATAATTATATTAAAAGGTTTTTATAAGCCTTCTTGTATTCTGTTTTATCACTTAAGCACTTATATCTGTATTTTAATAATTATTAGTGATTTTATTATATGATTATATATTTCCTTTAAAATTAACCATAAATTTTATTTAAGTAAAAGAAAGTATTATTTTAAAATAATAATAATAAAAAAAGGCTATAAACCTTGAAATATGATTTTTTTAATATATGATTTTCTCCGAGATTTAGTTTTTCTAGAAAAATGTGCTCAAATTAAAAATGTTTTCCATTGACTTCTCTAGTTCTAAAGAAACAAACTTTTCTCACTTTCAAATGAGAAATCGATATTGACACATAAAGTACTAAAGTAGGGAGAATCTTTAATGCTATTATTTACAAAGCCTTGAGAAAAATCCTTAGATCGAACTGTTAGGTGGTGATGAATATTCTTTATTTTTTTTCGTAAGATGCAGAACATAATATTTTTTAAAGAATACTGCACATTTTTAGTTGTTAAATTCACTGAAATTTTATTTTAAAATTTTATTTAGAATTAATATATATATGGAATATTTTTTTCATTTTTTCCTAAAATTTCACTAAAGATATATTTTTATGATATAGTATATCTCCTGTGAAAATAGGCATACATTTTTATTTAAATAAAGGAAAGTATTATTTTAAAAATTAAAGATAAGGCTTTAAAACAGGAATTTGTTTTAGAATATATAATTGTCTCCGAGACTTACTTTTTCTTAGAAGAATCTGCTCAAATTAAAAATATTTTCCTTTGTCTTCTCTAGTTGTAAAGAAACAAACTTTTCTAATTTTCAAATGAGAAATTGATACTGACACTTAAAGTACAAAGCAAGTCAATCTTTAATTCTGTTATTTACAAAACCTTGAGACAAATTCTTAGATCAAACTATTAGGTGGTGACGAATGTATATATTTTTCATATTTTTCATAGACTTCTCTAGTTTTAAAGAAACGAACTGTTATCATTTTCAAGTGCGAAATCGATACTGACACTTAAAGTACTAAAGCAAACCAAGGCGAAACTTTACTGCTGTTATTTACAAAACCATGAGACAAATTCTTAGATCAAACTATTAGGTGGTGACGAATATATATATTTTTCATATTTTTCATAGACTTCTCTAGTTTTAAAGAAACGAACTGTTCTCATTTTCAAGTGCGAAATCGATACTGACACTTAAAGTACTAAAGCAAATCAAGGCGAAACTTTACTGCTGTTGTTTACAAAACCGTGAGACAAATTCTTAGTTTAAACTATTAGGTGGTGATGTATATTCTTTTTATCATATTTTCCGTTGACTTCTCTAGTTTTAAAGAAACGAACTTTTCTCATTTTCAAGTGCGAAATCGATACAGATACTTAAAGTACTAAAGCAAAGCAAGGCGAGATTTTAATGCTGTTGTTTACAAAACCTTGAGACAAATTCTTAGGTCAAACTGTTAGGTGGTGATGAATATTCTTTTTTTCATATTTTCCATTGACTTCTCTAGTTTTAAAGAAACGAACTTTTCTCATTTTCAAGTGCGAAATCGATACTGACACTTAAAGTACTATAGCAAAGCAAGGCGAAACTTTAATGCTGTTGTTTACAAAACCTTGAGACAATTTCTTAGATCAAATTATTAGGTGGTGATGAATATATATATATATATATATATATATATATATATATATATATTAATATTTTCCATAGACTTCTCTAGTTTTAAAGAAACGAACTTTTCTTATTTTCAAGTGCGAAATCGATACTGACACTTAAAGTACTAAGGCAAAGCAAGGCGAAACTGCAATGCTGTTGGTTACAAAACCTTGAGACAAATTCTTACATCAAACTATTAGATGGTGACGAATATTCTTTAATTCGTTTTTCGTAACCTGCAGAACATAATATTTTTTAAAGAATATTATAAATTTTTAGTCGTTAAATTCACTGAAATTTTATTTAAAAATCTTATTTATAAACAGTTACATAAATTATTAAATAAAATAAATGAATTTATAATTCACTTGCTAGTCTTGCTAGTCTTCACTTGCTCACTTGTATGAATAAAGTATCAATCTAAAAGAAATCTATTTGGCTTGATGAATTTAGATTTGTTGTATTTTGATAAACATTTTCAATAAAAAAGTGGAAAGAAATCTTATAAGCAGACCTAATTTCGAAAGAGAGCAGAATATCTCTGTTGGAAAAAAATACATAAAAAAATAAACGTGGATTTTTATTCATAAAATGAAAAATAAATAATAATAATAAACATGAACAAAAAATATGCATCAAATATAGATTATGAAACTCTTTCCAACATATCCAGAAAACTAACCAAACTTCACCGTTAAATAATGTGAAAGAAAAAATGTAGTAATCATTATAGGAAACATATAACACATTTAAAAATCCAGTTTTAGCAATTACCTGCCACAGTAAAAAAAATAGTCAAATTATTTTGTATATGATCTAAAGTTTTGCACATATGCTATACGTAGTATACTAAAATTTAGCTCAGTTAAAAAATTCACTTTTAGCAATTTTTCCCAGTAGATGGAAATGTACTCAAACTCTTTTGAACAGCCTTGTATATTATCTAAAGACTTTTGTACACACCACATATTAAGATAAAATTAAATTCAGGTAAAAAACACAACATAACTTAAAACGCACTTCCAGCGGTTACCAACCATAAACGGTAATGTATCTTGTTCTTTATGTATTTACCAGAAGGACACGTGCGAAGCTTTTGCACTACAATCTTTGAGATTATTTTCTGGTACGTTTTAGCACTACCTTTTTAATTAACTGATTTAAAAAAAAGTGTTTTAACGAAATGTGAGTTTACTTTGTCAGAAACTTGTTCAGAAACTTTTCGAATGATACCTCATTCATCATTGCATGTTTTGAATGTGAATAAAAAAAGGGATGTTGACAACAGAAATCATACATATGATGATTGCTTGTGTATAAGAAAATGGGAATAGATTGCCAGAAAATATGTTGCCAAATGTTCTTCTCTTTCCCAGGTCGTTTCTCTAGGTTGCCAAGACCTCTACACTGAAAAAAAAAAAAAAAAATTGAAACACTGAATCAGACGTTTAGTGAATTCATATGAAAGAATTTCCTCAGATTTTGCAAAACTGTTCCAGAAATGTCTTAAACACATAAATCAATATTTGGTACATCACTTTTTTGCAAGCCTATAGGAACTTAAACATGGGATGTCCAAGCTTTATGTTCCGGCAGCCATTTAAGTGACGTCAGACTTCGGTGGCGTATTAACTAGAGCTCCTATAATACAGGCTGAATCATACCGCCATTTAATGACCCAGCGGACCAAAAACCAAGCTAAAACCGGTTAGCTTACCGTACTAGTGAACGGCGAGTGACAGTAACGGGGACGGCGAACACCTGCTCAGGCGGTTTCCTAATGCTGAGCTAGGTCACAATATGGCGGTTATTTTCGGCAACAGAATGGATATGCGCCAGCTCCCCTTATAGGAGCCTTAGTATTAACAGCTTAATGAAATATAAAATAAAAATTCTTACAATGTTTGTAAATCTTAATGAAATTATATCTAATTGGAAGATAATCCTTAAATTACGTAATCTACTGGTTCTCAGATACAGTACGCATATACACAGCCATGATTAAACAATGAAAACAAATAAACAATAGGTGACGCACGCGTCAAAATTAAATAAAAACCCGATTAAAAGCTCGATATTTTTCAAAAAGTACGCGAAATAAATAAATTGATAATCGTATTTTAATTGCATTAGAGGATGACGTCATCCGATAATGCAGTATTTTATTTTTGTGGCTAAACTGATTTGAGAAAACCTTTCATTTCATTTATGAAAGCAATGTCGATTTAATTTTTAATTAAGAGCATTTTGTAATTGAAAAACATGTTTAAAAAACATTTAAGTGTACTATGTCAGCAGCCTGTTCAAAAGACTTTCATATGGCATCTCATTCATCGTTCTGCGTTTTGTATTTTCTTAGAAAAAGGGATGTTGACAAGAGAAATAATATATACGATAGACCACAAACTTCTATTAGCATACTAAATATAGTTTAGTAGGAAAATGCATAACACAATTAAAAACTACCTTTAAGCAATTCACCAAGACAATCAGCAAACTTACGAATTCCCGTGTAGTCCTGTATTTTATCCACAGTATTTATACACATCACGTACTAAGCAAAAATTTAATTAAACTTAAAAACGCAAATCAAAGTTGAAAACGCACTTCCAGCAATTATCGCTCATAGACAGTACTGTAACTGAATTCTTTTGCGTGTCCTTGTAAAGGAATAATAAATGCAAAGAACACCATATTTTTCCGTAAGTAACATATAGAGCACGGGAGTAATGCATATATATTTCATTATGTTTCAAATAGTGTACTCGATTTTTTTTTGTACAACCCTGTATGGACTACACATCACATATTAAGCTAAAATTTAACTCAGGTAAAAAACGCACTTTCAGCAATTGCCATCCATTAATGAAGGTGTATCCAGTTATTTGTGTAGCCTTGTATATGAATTTATTTATATTCTACAAACATCTTTTAGTGAAATAAATATAATTCAGCTGGAAAAAGCATGGCACAATTAAAAATTTCCATTAATCAATTTCTGCACATCGACAGTAATAATTTCGAATGATTATGTGTAGCCCTGTATATGGTCGATAGAATGTATGTACTGCTATGCAGTATTTAAAAGTTAATCTTAAAAACAGCAACAAAAGTTGCATATGCACTTCCAGCATTTATCGCTCATAGACAGTACTGAAAAAGAATAATTTTCTGTGCCCCTGTATATGAACGATAAATGCTATGCACTGTATTCTACAATTAAAATCTTCTAATGCACCTCAGTAAAGTATATACATTTCATTATGATTGAAATAATGTAACATCATTAAACTACAATGCAAACGATTTTTCCTCGTAGACCACTATGTAACAGAATTCTTTTGTGTGACCCTGTAAATGAAAAATAAATGATTTGCTCCCCATATTCTACAGAAAGCATGTTTTAGTGCACTTCATAAACGCATATGAATTTTGTTATGTTTGAAATGGTGTAACATCATCAAAATGCACTTGAAACGATTTTTTCCCATTGACCGTAATGTAACAGAATATTTTTGACTCTCCCTGTAAACGAACTATAAATACTACACACTTCATTTTCAACTGTGCGTGCTGCAATAAACGTAAATAACACATAAAAATTACAGGGAAATCGGAGTATATTTACAAGTGTTAGAGCATAGGCTGACGTACAGACAGATGACCGAAGTCATAAACACTCTTCAACTATGTCGGAAAGTGTTAAAAATAATTCAAAATGTACTAAGTGCGAAAGTTTCACATAATTTTACCAGTTCACTTAAATATAATATTTTTAAAGCATTTCTAGCCAATGTCTTCATTAAATTTCTGTTTTGATTTTGGTTTTAATAAAAACGATCAAATTATTTGTCTTCACATAAATTTTAACTAAATTATATATTTGAAGAAATGAAATAAATATTTAAGCTAAAGAAAACATAACATTTTTTTAATAACGTTCGTAAGAAAATATACTGTTAATTTTTCTATACTAACTTCAAGTTAATCGATAGTATTTTCCATTACGAAAAACAATAAGTTTTTATTAATTGATACAATAAAGAAAGATTCATTTTGTAATGATTATGCATATGCATAGAATATAATTAATCGCTTAAGCAAATAGTTAGCACTCTTCTAAGCATTTGGATTGGATATATTTATGAATGAAACTTTCGAAACATTTATGAATTATTTTTCTTAAAATAACCTCGGTAAATCAATAAGCGCAACGTATAAATTCTTTAATCCAAATACCTCGGTTTTCGTCGATAATCCGTCCGAAAACAATCGGCGAAATCCGAAACCTACGAATACCGAGTCAATTATATCCATATGGATCTATGTAAATCCAATTAATTCGTTCTAAGCGCTCAAAAATACTTATCAAAAACACATTTTATAGAGAATAAGTATAGCGTTTAATACTAAAAACAATAAGAAATTAATATAGTGTTCTTAGCGTATGGTATCAAGGCACTGTATCTCGGGTCACTTCCCTTTTTAGGTGCGTTCGTAATTATATAAATACGTAGCACCACGGCCTAACTCGATTTTCTCCTTCCCTTTATATGCCTTATATTTTCTCCCTCCCCCCCGGATGAGGGAAGAGAGAATCGAGTTTGGCCGTGGTAGCACCTATGAGGCGCCTGAAAAGTGCCCCCATGAAAAGTTCCCCCATACGCCATTTTGACGTCACCACAGATGGGGGCAGATTTCCAGTCCTAGAGAGTTTTACTTTCGTCGAAAATTGGAAAACTTCCCCCATGAAAAGTTCCCCCAAACTAAAAGGGGGAAGTTTTCCAGTGCCAGGCAATTTCTTTTTCACTGAGATCTGGAAAAGTCGAAAATTGGAAAACTTCCCCCATGAAAAGTATCCCCATACTTCATTCTGACGTCATAGCAGATGGGGATACATATCAAGGGGGAACTTTTCCAGTGCTAGAGAATTTTCCTTTTACTGAGAGCTTGAAATCCATCCCCATGAAAAGTGTCCCCATATCTCATTTTGACATCACAATATAGGGTCACATATCCAATGCTATAACATTTTACTTGTTTCGAGAGCTGAATATCTGGCACTCGAAATGTGTTTCTCTTTTATGTCTAGTTACTATTGTTACTGTGAATTATTATTATACGGACTTGAAGAAATGCGCAGAAGAGATTTAGTGCGTAATGTAAAAGTATCTTGCTTACTTTTCATATTCGATTATCAAACACATACTAGGCGGTCAAAAAGGATTTAAGTATTAATGTTATATAATGTTGCTCAAAGCATAATCTGTTAGAAGGCTCATGGAAACTCATCGAAAACAAAGATTTTTGTATTAGCGGAAAGTGTGTGCATATGATATTTGTTGTTGAGTAGAGCATCAAATGTGAATCTTTAATGAAAAATTCCCATTAGTTATTATTATTATTATTATTATTATTATTATTTTTTTTTTTTTTATTTTTTTTTTTTTGAAAATTAGAATTTGCTCTTTTTTTTAATTTTTTGTTAATATTCCCAATCAAATATCCAATATTAATAATTTGACACAGTAATGATCACTTTAACTTTTCTACTATTATATAAAAAAAAACCAAGTCATTAAATATCCATCATCAATCTATAACATTAATAACTAGAAATTAAAAATTAATTTTTTGAAGGTATTTCATGTTTTTGGCAAACATTTCCGTAATAATTTGACATCGAATTCCACTATAAAAAATATACAGATTTTTTACGGTTGGTAGAAATCACAAACAAGCGAATTTTTTCAAAAATACATAGTTTTTTTTTTTAAATCTTTTTTAAGGTAATGCAACTAAAAAGAAAAAAATAAACATTATTTAATTTCTTATTTTAGAATTTAAAATTTGATTTCTCAACGCATAATCGTAAATTAATTAAAATTAAATTACTATTTCATAAAAAGCTTTTTTTTTTTTTTTTTTTTTTTAGAATATAAGTAACTTTTATGGATAGTACCAGATTTACAGGTATATTAATAAGAAAGAAAGGGGGTGCTTCAACTAACTCATTAACCACATGGTTTCCAAAAATAATAAACAGATTAAGAACTCTTAACTTTTATGCAAATTTTGTGCCAGTGATAATCCTTTTACAACCAAAAGGTGTTGATATTAATTACCACATGTTTTCTTTGCTTTAGCAATTAAAAATAATTATTTTAACTTCCGTAAAGGTGCGCCTGTTGTCTTTCTATTTAAGTTGCTATATTTCTTTTTTATAGAATTTCTTCTAAACACGAGCATTTAAATAAAAACAAAGTCTAAATTAATCTACTTTAAAGCATTATATTTACATTATTTTTTATACATTATTATTAAGAGTGAATGAAATTGGGCTTCAGTACCAAGCGTGAATACTGCCTTTAAGATTTCACACAGTTTTCATGTATCCAATTATTTATCTTATGTTTAATATTTTCTTACGTTTTTGTGGCTATAATTTGAGAATATGTAATGTGCTAAGTAGAATAATTTAATTAAAAGTAAATTATTTCTGTGAAATACTTCATTTGGAAATAGCATATTTTGCTGTAATAATTCAGAGGAAAACAAACATCGCGAATATAACAGTTTAGAAATTGTTACATAATGTATGCTTAGTTTTATTATTATTATTATTATTATTATTATTATTATTATATTATGCTTTCATTTTATTTTATCTATCTCGTGCTTTTAATGTGCATATAGTATGTATAGCACTTATGCAGCAGGTATGTCAAACTCGTTTACCGCCGCGGACCAAATTAAGCGTTATATACAAAGCCAAAAAAAAAAAAAAAAAAAAAAATAAGATAATATTATTACCATTGCACAGAATAAAATTTGTTCGTATAAAACACATCCATGTTAAAGGAATGTGCATGTAAAGTTCAAAAGTAAATAAAATTCATAGCTTGTTTTATCTTATTTTTCGAAAAAATACTCGAAATTGCTTTCTATCAACCGAATCAACTGAATTTAATTTATTTTTTTTCTAATTTGTATTTATTTTGCAATTTGGTTGTGCACGATGACCTGTTAATCTTTTACCTAGCAAAGAAATAGCTGCCAATCTTCCGTATTTTTTTCCAGTGAAAAAGAAAATATATTTCGAATCAAAAAATTTCTTTAAAAATTTGTGTTTTGTATCTATGCTCTACTTATTCTTTTTTATTTTCATTTATTAAATACATTTTCTGGTTTAACGTATGTTGACTTGAAAAATAACAAAAGGTTGGCCGCTATACGCAAAGAAGCCGTACAAAAGCGCGCTTGTTCAAAAAATGTCCACTCCGATGTTTTTCTAATAATGTTTGGCAACATATAAAATAAAATACATTTTCTTTTTGAAAGTTGTTTTGTCAAAATAATAAATTCTATTTGAAAATGCTAATCATGGCCGGATTATGGGGGGGGGGGGGGGGCTACGGGGCTGCAGCCCCGGGCCCCAATCCGTCAGGAGCCCTCGTCAACAGCTTAAGTTTTATCAAAATTTTGTTTTAAAAATTACTTAAATTTCTAAAAGAAAGAAAGAAAAAAGAAAATTTTTGCTTCTAAAATGAAAAAACTTTTTCTGAAATAACGAGATAAAATCGGGTTTCAAGCGTCATCACTTTTTCCTTTTGCAATTCCAAAACTTCGAAGTACGATTTAAGGGTAGTCGTCACTCCCTTGAAAACACCCGATAGTTATTGTTAAACCTATGGCCAGGTTGCTTTCAAATTTCTCGTTTAAATTTAAATACTTTTAAAAGATTTTTTTTTTTTTTTTTGCATAAGATAGCTGAGGTCGATCCGTAATATGACGATTTTTTATTTTTTCGATTTCAGTTGCAGATCTGTTTAGTAGAGGTATTTTTACTTTCGGAACCGGTTTTGAAAGTGAAAGTACCTTTATTAAAAAAATCTGCAACTAAATTATCAACCTCAGCTATCTTATGAAAAAAAAAAAAAAAAAAAAAAAAAAACTTTTCAAAATATTCAAATTTAAATGAGAAATTCGAAAACAACATGGCCATACGTTTAACATTAGCGAGCGGGTGTTTTCATATTCTTTTACTATTTTTACCCTACTTTTGCCCGATACCAAAAGAAGAAAACATCTTTACTATTTTCCGCTTCTACCACCTAATCTCAAAAAACATGTGCACGCTCAGGGGAAGAATCTTGAATTGTAAGGTCTATGTGTGCACGGCATACGATTTCTTAAATTAGTACAAGGTCAGGACCCCCCCCCCCCCCCCCAATGCCTAACATCCGACACTTCCCAAGGGCAACCCCCTCCCCAATGACATGACCAGTATCTTTCAACAGTATTTTGCGTAAGAACTGAGAACCATTGGCCAGTGCATTGAGAATCATCCCTGTCTGCCTCTCCTGCATAAAAGTCTATGGGAAAAAAAAAAAAAAAAAGACAGATAATCAAAAAGAATGTTTTGTTCGTAAACTTTTATTTTAATATGATAAGAAGTAGATTTTAGGAAGTGTGTTTGCTTCCCTTTTCCTTTATCTTTAATGTTTTTATTTAATACTAAGTAAAGAAAAGCGTTTATTTAATTGAGAAAAATGCTTATCCTTGAGTATAAGTACATTTAACTTGTAGAAAACCATTGTTTTTACTGCATGTGTTTAGGTGGCTTAAAAAAAAAGAAAGAGAAAAAAAAGGTTAAATAATATTACAACTCTTATGGGTTCGATTGTTTGTGAAATATTTTTTATCGCCATCTTTTATCTTATCAATTTAAGTTAAGTTGATTAATTATGAATTTCATTATTTAAATGGCTTTACACACATCCTTATTTTATTAAAATTCCCATATTCATATATAAATTGTTTCTTTTGTGCAATTTACTAAAAATCAATACGTATGGGTTAAATTGTTTAATATACTCAGATTAATTTGTTTAAGGCGGTTCTCAAATTCCCTGTTCAACAACGCGAAACTACCTGACGTGTTTTCTAACTCATTTTTAAATGTAAAGGCATACAATTGGAAAATCTGACTATTGGAGGGATTTAGGATCGAAAAGCGTTTTAAATTTTTTGATAAATATATTAAGTTATAAGAGATTCTTGTCAAGTGACGACAAGTTTTAATTTTTTCTCGTGCTGCTGCGTCCGGAAATTTGATTTAAAATGCCATATTTGACAGTATTTTCTAAATGAGCTTCTGCCTTTTCCAAAATATGTAAATCGCCATTCGATTACATAGTTTCTGAATAAGAACACTTGCCAATTTCATGCGTTTCCGAACAAAAATGAATCAGAAATGTGTCACAAAGTAACTCCTTTGGATTTGAGAACAGCCTTAATAAAATTAATCATATTTTGCACATAAGTTGACATATTTCAGTCAAACTGGAAAATTTTAGCATATATATATATATATATATTTAGATATTTTAATTCATTCTCAAGATATAGATTCCACTAGTAAAGTAAATTTTTTTAAAAGTTTAAGGTGTTGCATTTTTTTTTAATCAGAAAAAAATTTCTTTTGTAATAAAAGTTTATCTCACATTTATATTTTCTAACAAAACTAGTGGGCTCTGCTCCCTTCGAGCTACGCTCGCCAACTCCCGTGCATACCCCGCAGAATCGAAAAACACGTTAATTGGTCTAAAAACACGCTAATTTTTTCTATTTTAAAAAGATTATCCGATTACGGAAGACTGATTGCAATCAATTTATTTAATAAAATTTCATATATTTTGCACAAAAATTGACTTGTTTTAGTCAAACTGAAAAATTTTAGCATGCATATTTATAACATTTTGCTCATTGTCAAGATATAAATTTAACTTAAAAAGTAAATTTCCTAAAAAGTTTGAAGTGGTGCCATTTTTGAAAAATCAGAATTTTTTTTTTTTTTTTTTTTTTTTTTTTTTTTTTGTAATAAAAGTTTAACTCACAGTTACATTTTCTAACAAAACTAGGAATTTCCGCCCCCAACGAGCTACACTTCCCAAGACTTCACAGGCTCTACAAACACAATGATATAATCTGTTTTAAAAAGATTACTTGATTACGAAAGATTGGATGATATTAACACGACCAGTAGTGATCTTTTATAATCGGGTATCTATTCATTTCCCTTTGACTTGAACATTCCCAGGGCCGCATCCACCGCTGTCGCAACTGCTGACGGTCTAACTGCTGGAAGATTTTTTTTCTTTTAGACGCTATAAGAAAATAGTTTTAAATATATATATATATGATGCATTGCCATGTGGATGTGAATATTATGCAGAAGTTGTGACATTTTAAGGATTCTGTATAATTATTGTGAGTAAAATATTTTATCTACACTTTACGCGTTCATATTTCCAATTTTATTATTTCAAAACTGTTATCTCGTGGTAATTTCCTGAGGTGTTAAATACAGTTTTTGGGATAATCGATGTGAGTGAAATATATTGTATATTCATAATGGTTTTTTATTTCCTATTTAAATATTTCCAAATTTTAATATTTCCAAATTTTAATATTTCCAATTGTTGTCTGGTAATAATTCAGTGTACCTGGATGATTCTACTGATCTTAGCATTATGCCAGTAGAATTATGAAACACTGAATTATTATTTAAAACACATGTGGGTGCATCCAGGCTGATGAGTACATGTGCATGTGTTTTTTCATATCCAATTCATATTTAATTCTCATGTGGTCCAATTTTCCATTGTATATGGTTCATATTTAATTTATTAATCCATTTGTATTTACTTAATTGCAACTCCAATTTATAATTTTTTTTCCCCTTTCTCTCTATTTCTTTTTTCTTTTTTCAGTATTCTTTAGGTATGAGTAAAATTTGGCCACTTACCATTGAAGCACAAGCTATGGTAATATTATGTTTGCACATGTTAATTATTAGCTATGTGGTATTCTGTATACACAATATCATTAATTATCTCTTTGGAGATTTTAGTAGAATGATAATAGAACTTGATATGTTTTTTTAAATTCATAGATATTATAATTATATATATATATATATATATATATATATATATATATCAATCATAATCTTTACCACTGAATGCTTTCCGCACATAAAAATGTAATTATTTGAAAGTTTTCTTTCTCTTTTAATATTCACGTGTAAATATTTTTTCGAATTGAAAAATATTTGGAAATATTATTATTTGGAGTTTTTAAATACAATGCAAATTTCTTCATTAAATGCTTTACACACATAATAACTTAATTGTTTTAAATTTTCCTGTCATTTTTAATATTCGCGTGTAAGTATATTTTGCAAATGGAAAATGTTTAGAAATATTACTTGGGCTTTATAAACATCTAGCACCAGAGGTAAAAAACGGCTTTTTGGTAAAAAGAAATAAATATCCATTCAAGTAATAAAATTTTGGATTAAGGGAAAAAAAAAAAACATAAACATAAAATTAGACACTATATATATATATATATATATATATATATATATATATATATAACCATTAATGAAACATTACCGTAACACCATATATATATATATATATATATATATATATATTCGACACAGCATTTCATAATCTAATCACGTAATATATATATATATATATATATATATATATATATATATATATATATATATATATATGCCTTCAAAAGAAGGTTAAATTGCTGTGCATAGTTTTTAATCCTATAAAATTTATGTAACTGAATTATATTCACCGATTTCAACATTAAACAGAGGCACTTAAAATAATTATTCGATTTTAAAACTCTATGTTTCACCATGTTTATCATACATTTCTCTATAAAACTATCATTTTTCATGTTTTTCTGTCAATTACAATACTCAAACATTATAGATAAAGATTCTCTAGACGCTTAACATTTTATTACGAGGATCTTGGCGATATTTTAAAAATGAAATATTTCTCGGAATGTATTAGAAATGTAGATATCCAATGCTGTCAAGATGCTGTTAATCAATGATAAACAATTAATATCTGTTTTCCCAAATGTACTGCATATTGCAATTATAGTATATAGTAGTACCGCTTACAAACTTTGAAGCAGAATGATCATTTTCCAAACTAAAATTAATAAAGAACAGACTATGATCGTTTATGCTGGAGCCCAAACTTAGCGGTTTAACACTAATGTCACTAGATAATGACATAACAGAACAGTTTGCATTTCATGATGCCCTGCAATCACTTGGAAATTTAAATACAAGGATTTTTTTTTTTTCAATTAACTTAATTTTTAGTAATGAAAATCTAATAATAATAAAAAAAAAAGCTTAAACATGTAATTAAATTTATTTATATCAATAAACAGATGTATTGAAATTATTTTTAATGTATTCAGTTTTTATACGCCTGGAATATTTCTATTTTTTTTAAATGTTTATAAAGTATTTGTTAATTGTATATGTTTAAACAAACTAATTAAGAGCACTATTGAAGATAACAAACAAACAAACAAAAAAAAAAACGCTCTTGATTAACAATATAAATATTTCCATTTTTAAAATTTGTATTTCAGGATTAAAAAAATAATAATAAAAGGTGTGTGTGGGGGGGAGGGGTATAAATATTCAGTATCGTGGGAAGGGGCACAAAATTTCCAGTAGCAGGGGAAGAGGGGGGGCAAAATGTCCAAAATAGCCCCGGGCCAAAGAAATGCTTAATCCGGCTCTGATGCTAATACTATCAAATGACATGATGAAATTATGAAATTTGCCCTGAGGTTGAAGTTTACTCAGGTGCTTTTATTAAAAATGAAAACTCCAAGTACTTTGTCTATTGGTGGTCTTTTAATAATTCACATTCATAATTTATCAATTTAAAATGAAAATGCTTACCTTGTTTAACATTTCGTAATTAACAGTTAAACTTTTATGATGGAAAGCCGTCAAATTTTTGTATAAGAAGGTAGATCTGGTTATATTCGTTACCAATATTATCAAGATATTTTCTAAATTGACGATGATTAAGCATGTGCGTACGAATATGATATAAGTTTATAAACATGTATCCGGCTTTTATAAATCGATCCGGCTATACAAAATACTTTTTAGCAATGGTACTTTTGCTTATAGTATTTTCAAACTTCTTTAACTGTTCTGCGCATCCTTTCTTCCATTTCCTAGTAAATGATTTTGAATCACGGGATATTTAATGCAATAATTATTTTATAAAGTAAACTAGGGGGCCTACCCCCTGCGAGCTACGCTCGCCAACCCCCACTCAGACTTCGAGGCCTCTAAAAACATGACAGCGTGCTTTATTTTAAAAATATTGGTAAATCTGTAATTGGGTTGCCATGCTTTTAACGTTTTAATGGGGCATTTTTTGATTATCATGGCCTCATACACAGCTGTTGCGACAACTGACGACTGTTTTCAGGATTGATAAGTAAAATCAATTACAACTTGAAAACCAGCTTGTATAAAATGGTTAGGTTTGTTTAAATTGCGGCTACCTCTCTGACTTTTATAACAACGATCTGTATTCTATTCTTCCTTTGCGTTTAAGGATGAGAAAAATTCCATCTGCTTGTGAATAACATTAAGAACCACGGTATTGAAAAGTACCATATTATAGACATTTTCAGTAACAGGTTTTAATTTTCTCTCTATTTTAGTGCACCATCATGCATATTTTCATGTTATTTTAAATATGTAAATTATTTATTTTAATTAATATGTATATACAAATTTTCTAATAATTATTTATCATACAAAATTAATTAAATATTTTGTACATGCATGCCTGCATTTATTCGGCATCAATTGATGAGATATTTAAACAAATTTGCTATCCGCGATAATTTTACACCATGTTATGTCACTTGAATATTGTCCATAAGAAATTCGGGTACTTTTCCAGTATAGGATCCTTTGCTTTTAGGTTTGGCGTAATTCGAGCTTCAAAAAGGGATAGATTCGTTAATATACATAGATTTGTTGCCAAAAGTTATGAAAACAAACCCAATGAACTTTTGGTGCTTTTCTATTATAGGGGTCTTGACGCTTTTTTAAAAAGCTTGGGGGAAAAAACCAAGCAGGATATTTTATTCTTCTTCCGTTCAGTTGGGCAATTATTGTTTTATATATTCGTTTCAAATATCCGAATTAGTGATTTTATAAATTCGTTTAATTAAATTTTACAAAAAAATAACAAAATGATATCAATAAATAATAATTACTATTAATTCCTTTTCCCCCTTTCTTTTGCGTTTACATAAATGACGTCATTTGGACGAATTTATTCAAAATACTTTCAGTTTATAAATTAAATTAAATGCTGACAGACGATTGAATCCTGACAATAGAAATGTGGTTTTTTTTTTCAAATTTTCCTGAAAAACATAATTTAATCACAATCTTGTCTTCATTATCGATTGAAATAAAAGATAAATTCAATTTCAATTTGAAAATGACGAATAAAAAGAAACTAATAATCCCTATCGGGATCCTTTTCAATGTTTTTCCCTTTTTTGTCACAAAAAAACTGAGTAATTAGTTGCCATCATTACAGAAATGTCATTAAAATTAGAAAAAAATTAATATCTCGAAAACTAATTCCAATTTCAAAATTCTGTTACCAGTTTTGACATCCGCGGATTTTTATGGACAATTGGTATTAATTTCATCATCAAGCGTTTAATATTTTATTAAAAATAGCCCTGAAACATAATCAGTCGTTTAATCAGTCATTTCATAAAATCGTTTCATAAATTCGTTTCATAAAATCGTTTCACAAATTCGTTTCATTAGGATTTTATATATATAGGGTAGATCTATTTTCTCCAATAGGCTTGGTGAAAGCACTCTCTTTTAAGAAGTGTCAATTTCAATTCTGGCAGTTTTTCTTTCTGATGTTTGGCCAGATTTTTAATGCTTTGTCCTGTAGCATCTCTTAATGTTCCATTCTTTCGACACTCCAACAATGTTTGGATATCAACATATAATTTCAGTTTTTCTTTTAATATAATGGTATTGTGAATCAACTTAATTTTTTTTTTAATGTTTATTTTCCGTCAATCATATATATTCATACTGGTAGAGTTTAAACTTAAAAAAAAATTCCTAGGTTGTTTATCAGTATGTTATTAAAATATGTGTAAATCGGTAAAAAAAATAAAAAATAAAAAATAAAAGAAAATAAAAGAAAGAAAGAAAGAAAGATCAAGCAGGTTTCATTAACAATGACACATTTACTAACCTAAGTAATGAAAATAATTAAAGAACTTAAATCCAAAATATTTTTGTAAAACAAGAGTGGAGAAACTAGATGACATGACGTATTCGGGGGTTTTGCTTCAAGCACAAAAGTGATAACTTATGTCATTTCGAAAGCAAATCATTTAAAAGCCACTTAATTTTATACTTTGATTTAAAAAAAAGTTGTAACTGTTCTTAATTAGCCCGAATTTTATTAATTTTACTATACATTTCTTATTATTTAATAAATATAGCATGTGTAAAATTGAAGAGAGTAGTAAAACAAGTTGGAAATTGTACGTCAAACGTTACAAACGAGGTGCGTTCGTACTATAAAAAAAGTTATAGTTCTATAAAAGTTATAGTTCTATAAATATTCAGATCTTGATGATTTTTAATTCTGTGAAATGAATTATATCGTCTGCAGATTAATTTCTGTAATAAAATAAGTTTCTCGGTCGCTTGGCGATCAAACTTCGAAAGCTCCTATAAAAAGAAAGCACCGATTAAAAAAAAAAAAAAATCAAATTTCTTAATAAATGTTTTTATTAATATTTTCTAAAGTTTTGATTCATTTTTTTAAAAAATTGAAATGTCGCGATAAAATTCTGCAAAGATAATATGTCTTAAATTTCAAACCATTCGGTTGGGTAGTTTTTGCGTTGTTATATGCGGACGGACGGACAGACGGACGGACCAGACGACGACAATAGATGCTATGTATTTATATAATTACGAACGCACCTAATAAAGCAATAGTTTCGTCATAAAACACATAAATATTATAAGAAAAATACTGTAAAAAAATTACGAATCTTTAAATTTTTAGACTCGAGATTTCGCACTTTGTTACATTCCGATTAGTTAACTGTGTATCTGCAATTTCTTGGAGCTAAAATTTAAAACTTTAAAACTGAGCTACATCTGTCTATATACATCAGTTATGCCAAATGAGCGGATTTTTTTTTTTTTTTTTTTTTTTTTTTTTTTTTTTTTACTACCACATTTTGAAGAAAAATATTTCCCTTAATTAATGACGAAATAAATAAGACAAAAATTACTATTAAAAAAAGTGGTAGCAATTGTGAATAAAAAAAAGCAACTGGCAATACTTACATACATATGTTTGCCATCTCTAAGACTATTTGGTGTAAGTGAGTTCCTCAAAAGTGTATTTTCAGCATGCGTGTTCGAGCAACTGAATAAATGACAAAATAAATGCACAGGTAAAATGCCAAAGGCTTGGCGGGCCACAGAGAAGTTGTCGGCGGGCCAGTTGTGGCCCGTGGGCCACGTGTTTGACATACCTGCTTTACAGGGACACTCAAAAGAATTCCATTACAAAACGGTCTATGGGGAGAAATCGTTTGCGGTTTATTTTATAATGTTTCAATATTTGAAACATACTGAAACAGATATATATCACCGAGGTGCATTACAAGAGGCTTACTATAGAATATTGTGTGTATAGCATTCCTCCTTCATTTACAGGGTCACATAAAATTATTTTGTTAAAGTACTGTCTGTTAATAATAATGGTTGGAAATGCGTTTTCAGTTGCGTTTTTAAATGGAACTTTTTTCACCCTATTATACTTGATGTGTATAAATCCTATAGGTTATATACAGGGCAGCACAAAACATTTCGAATGCATTTGCGTTTATTGACGGAAATTGCCGATGGGCTATTTTCAACTGTACTATGCGTATCCTAACTGAACTAAATTTTTGCATTCTATGTAGTATATATAAAAATCAGTAGATCATACACTGGGCTGCGCAAAATAGTTAGGATCGTTTTCCGAATATTGTTGGTAATTTCTAAAATTGGATTTTTAAATGTGTTATGCGTTTTCCAAATTGTTAACTTTAGCATCAGACTTAGACATTCTTAAACGGTAAAGATTTCTATAAAAGCATTTTGGAAGTGTTGAAAAGTTTTACATATTCCATACTTAACGCATGATTTTTTTTTCTTGTTTTTTTTTTTTTTTTTTTTTTTACTAGGAGACAGCAATTTAAAACTTCTGTCCCCCCACCAAAACAGGAAAAATCTTACGAGCTTCATCTGGTGACAACTTATTAGAAATATTTCCAAATTTTTAAAATGTTTTTAATTAGTTGTTTGTTGAGACACAAAAACGAATCTAACCATTCGTTCTATTAATTTTTGGGTTTAATTTAACAATTTAGATTTCTTTATTATTAGTTTTTTAGAGTTTAACGTGTCTGAAAAAAGTAATAGAAATAGAATCTTATTTTAAACTCAAAAGGTCACTAATTCAAGAGATAGAAAAATGGTTTTCTAGTTTAAAAAATTGGAAAATTGTTTGAAAAATTCTTTTTTAGTTTCTAAACTAAAACTTTTATAGATTGTCAGAAATCATATGGTTAAAATAGACGTATCAGATAAAAAATAAGAAGTTGAAATTTATTTTCTATTTTTCTATTGAATAAGTTTCCATAAAATGTTATTATTATTAAAAAAAAAAAAAAAAAAAAAAAAAAAAGCATGTACTAAGTTTCACATATGCTTTTTTTTTTTTTTTTTCTACAGATAATATTTGAGTTATTTTAAGATACATTATGGTTGATGTAGCTACATTGCTAAGCTAAACAAATGTTTATTTTTGTTATTTTTTAGTAAGTTTTATATTAATTTCTGTACAAAATGTTTTAGAATTATTCTTTATTCGGGACTCAAACTCTTCCATGAATATCTTACTTCTTTCTTTCTGTATCACCCTTTTTTTACTGTATAAATTTGACATAAAGAAAAACGAAATATAAAAAGTGCTTAATGTGTATTTATAATTCAGGAGAAAGGAAAAAGAAGCACATAGAAAGGACTAGCAATTTGAAGCCAAAACGAAGGGTTGACTTGATAATGTGTTAAAAAAATAAGACTATATCGTTAACTTTATAGTTCCAGATTTTTCGGAAAACGCAAATTAATAAATATAAAATAATGAATCAAGAGTATGAAGTATTGTTTTATTTTCCTAATTTTTTTATTTCCTTAATTTTAATTATTTTACGAGCTAGTGGTTTGATTACTTTTATAATTTAAAAGAAAACTAAAATAACCCCATATTTATTTATTTATTTTTTGAATTGCCTTTCTTGATTAAAGTGGTTATCAAATTCCCGGCTCAATAACGCCAAACTTTCTTACTTCTTTCAAAACGTCATGGCATAAAATTGGCAGGCCTGACTGCTGAATGAACTGCGATTTGGAATCGAATGGCGTTTTCATTTTTTGATAAATAAATTACTTATTGAGTTAAAAGCAATTGCTGTCACGTGATGATAGATTTTTTATCCTTTCGTGCGCCCGGAAATTATGTACAAAACATCAACTTTGACAGTATTTTCTGAAAGATCACCTGCCTTTACTAAAACATTGAAAACACCACTCGATTACATAATTTCTGAATAAAGAACACCTGCCCATTTCATGCGTTTCCGAACAAAAATTAATTCAGAAATTTGTCAGAATGTAGCTCCTTTGGATTTGAAAACAGCCATAATGCTATGCAATAAAGGGCTAATTTGTAAAACAAGTAACTAAAAAATGCCATTACGAGATATTCAAGATTAAAGTTTTTTAATAAAGTAAAGAAAAAAACTATACTATTGTGATTGCTTCCTCTAAAATAGCTTATTTGTTAAAGACTGTATCCTCAGTTAACGTATGTGTAGCATATTTTGAATAATATTTTTTATTTTATTGAATTTACGGAGTCTTCGTTTATAAAATTCACATCCCTGAATATCATGGCATATAGTGATTAAAAAATAAAACTTGCACGTTTTAAAGGTTGTCAGGCCAGGATGCAGTTTACATGAAAATGAGAAAAACATTTAAAAGTACAGTTACCATCGCCGCGGTGGACAGCCCTGCTCAAAGGCACCCACTCTGTCTGTATTAGATTACACATTTCAAAAATCTTAAAGATAATATTCTTTACTGAAAGCTGAATAAAATATTTCGATAAACTCTGCCAATTAATTCATAATATAGCCGATCTGGTTCGTTGCTCACATAAATAAGAAATAGAAAATGAATTAATGTTTTTCATGCTTTCATGTGTATGTTCCGTTCAGATAATCTTTTATATTTCTCAACTCTTTTACTGCAAATACGGTATTTTTAAAATATTTTCTTCCTTTTTTTTCTTTCGAAGAAAATTATATGACCGTTTAATTTTATAATTAAAAATAATTATAATTAAAAATATCTTATTACTTTATAGTGATGTTTCACTTTATTTATATCATATAGTATTTAAAAATGCATTTAATAATTGATGCATCTTTTATACCTAAAGTTTGAGATACTAGCGAAAAAAAGATAAGAAAGACAGAAAACAAGGGGGGGAAATCGTTTCATATAATTCATAGGATTCACAGTTAATTATTCACATTAAATATTCATATCTTACATAAGAATATATATAAAAAGTTTGCCTTATTTTGATAATATCGAAAAATCCATATTAAATAGAGTTTGAGTTTCAACCCAAAAAAAATTCATGGTTAAGCTGTTTCGCTAAGTACTGACTTGCAAATAGACTGTTTTCTACCCCGCCCGAGGCGAGGCATCTGTTTGCTTCACACAGCCCGTTCAGCGTCTTTTGTTAATGACTTATTGAGTGACCAGGCTATATTTCCGCTAACAATTCAAACGTATACAGAAGATGAAGAGTGGAAAACGGGTTTAGTACTCTGTACATTCTTCCTTTTATAGTGATTTTTCTCGGAACTAGAGCTCCTATTATAGGAGTCTTACTCGGAACGGTATTTCTACCAAAATTTTCACTTTTCATTCAGAAGAATAAATGAAAAAAAATTTATTCATTCAATTTTAAACAAGAACGAAAAATCATGCGTCAAGCATAGATTCTGTAACACTTTACAACACTTCTAAAATAATTTTACAAATCTTTACCATTTAACAACATTAAAAGAAAAATAAATACATTAATTCAGAAAATTATTTCATTCCCGATAATTAAAAACGTTAATAATTAACTAACTATTTATCTTATTTCATAGGAGACAATACGGTATTTTTTATTATAGGGACCTTGACATAACCCAGTCTTAAAAAAGTGAAATTTTTTGCCAAATAATCGCGAAAATAAAATTGCAACCAATGCAATAAGGAGGGCCAAATAAAATCGTGGAAATAGACGAATTGGGTAAAAACAAATATCAATTTTACCTGATAAAAAATTTTACTTTTAAGTCTTTGTGAAACGTTTTAACATCCTTCAAAAAAACCTTAATTGGAAATAGTATATGCTTTTTCTTTAAATTAAATTCTGCCTCCTTGGTTTAATGTATAGTTGAAACAAATCTTGTTTTCTAAATGACAGTATGTTGACAGGCACTTTTTGTTCTCCAGAATAAATTGATTCATGAAGTTTGTATATGTGAAAATATGTTTTTGTTTTTCGGAAAATTTACTGAAATCAATTCAGTTTTAATGAGAAAATGGTGTAAAAAATATACTAATATGTTTTATTTCTCCTTTTTTATACACAAATATGGAGTAATTTCCTTTCCGTTTTTAGATAAACTTCGTTAAAATTTACAAAAAAAAAAAAAAAAAAAAAAAAAAAAAGAAAAGAAAAGAAAAGAAAGTAAAAGAAAAAAAATCTTGGAATATAATTTAATTTTTTAAATTCTGAGAGTTTGTGCGACATCCTCGGATCAAGTAAATCGAGTTGCGTTCAATAATCTAAGAGTAGTTGCGAAATACAAAAACACGGTCAGATTTTAATATAATAGATTCGTGTTCATTTTCCTTTTCTTAAAATTATGATGTGATTTTTAGCAGAAAACTCTCATCTGTATATAACGGATACTCATGCTTAATAATCAGTATAGATAACAAAACATTTAAATTTTTCGTTATAAATATGGCGTGAAACTCATCTACTTTCTATACTTACTGATCCTTGTATTATTAATGTAAGGAATTAATTCACACTCATTTTAAAACATATTGGAAAATTCCCGTTTTATTTCAAATATGAAGTCTCTTTTTCACCAGAGAAATCCCTTTTCAATGACATAATTCTTGTTAATTTTCTTTTCCAGGCAATTAATTTCAATACTGGCATAGGAGAAATTAAGTCATTTTAACGAAATAATATTAAATCTTTAGGTTTTATCAACAAAAATGGAACTGCTAACATTTGTCATTTTTTTTAGGTAATCGAGTTATTTCTTAATAGTTTTAAGAAATAGTTTTAAGAAAGAAATAACTATTTCTCGCTATCCATGACATCATTTTCGACATGGATAATTTTGCGAAGCATATTAATGACATTTGCTAACCATTTTCTTTTGAAACTTCTTTTTACTTTTTAAAAATTTATATAAAAAATACGGTTTAGTTATATTAGCCGTGCGCAGACGGTAAAACGTCAAGTATTGTTACCATACAAAAGAAAAAAAAAGAAAAAAAGTGAAGAAAAAACCCAAGATCATTTTATTTCCCCACTTTATTTTAGATGAATATCCGCTTTATTTTAGATGAATGACGTCATATTCGCCTGTTTCATATGGTTACGCATATTGAGACCTTGTATTATTATCAAAAACTAAAAAAAGTACGTTTTATTTCTAATAATATTATTTTATCTTATTTTTAATTCTTTAATTTTTTTATTTCATTTTCATTTTTCATTGAAAAATTTTCAGTTGAAACTAAATTGTTGAGTAAAAATTATTATTCCGGGTTTTGAATTAGTTTTCGCAACGATAAAGTATTAGCAACGGTAAAGTAAATTTAACCATTTTAAAATATTATACGAAAAAATTTCCATTTATTCTCTATGAAAATAATGAAATTTTGAATTATTAAGAAAAACATTTGAATAAAATAAACAAAAAACAGCCTATGTTCATTTGAGGGTCATTATCAACCTATACGCAAAGATACAGGATCATTAAATGTTCCATTTTGACGCTGGCTTCAGCCTAACATTTGAACGCAATCATATTTATAATATTATTAGGATAGGATGTAAAGAAAACATATTTTTA
Organism: Maratus michaelseni; assembly: GCA_963931845.1. NCBI lineage: Eukaryota > Metazoa > Arthropoda > Arachnida > Araneae > Salticidae > Maratus > Maratus michaelseni. Next base: position 93,128,376 of record OZ007591.1, read on the forward strand.
ATTTCCAGTTATAGATGTTATAAATTTATGATGGATATTTAATGACTTGGTTTTATGTAATAGTAGAAAAGTTAAAGTTCAGTTTACTATTTAAATTCGTTTCAATGGGTTATTAGTAGTTCGAAATAATTTATCCTTTTAAAATAAAAATTCAAAACCGTGAAAATGCATTATGATCCAGACAACTGTGAGAGGTTGGGATCTTAGACCAAGACCCCGATTGTTAACAGGTTAACGCGGCACTGCATCCAATGTCTGCTTTGCTAATAAATTGTAGTATTTATGAGGATTTTATTTTAATGTGTCTCGATTTTTTTTCAAGAATTACAGCTGTTGAGAATAGGCTCTTCGTTTTCGTAAAATGTTAAAAATGAAAAAAAAAAAATTATTATTAATAACGATTTGTTCCTAGTCGCTTTAAATTGAAAAAAAAAAAAAAAAAAAAAAAGCAAAGCCCTGAAAAAAATTGCCTTTGCCTCAACAATCGTAGAACAATTTGGTAAAAATAGTTTTTCTTAAACTATAAATAGGCTTAAAATTACACAATGTGCTAAATACTTAAAAGATGACAGAAATATTGAAAGAAAATTTTATAATTATTTTAATTCACAGAACTTTCAGGCATAAACATAGCCGCCGTCAGAGAATACAATAAACCAATTAAATTGTTTTAAAAATATTTTTATCATCTTTTAATTAATCAGCACATTCTATAATTTTAAGTCTAACTTTTAAAGATGAATTTAGCATTCTATTTATTTATCTATTTGCTCATATAAATGGGGTATCACAGATTAATCAATTTAAAAAAAATAGTAATTTTGTTACAAATTCTGTTCAAAAATCAGATTTCTTATGTATTTTATGGTCTACTAAAAGTTAAAATTCCATTTATATTTTTGAAGCTAATGTTCGTTTACAACAATATAATTATTTATTTGTAAGTTTGTTGTACACTAATGACATAGTATCTTTTTTAGTTTGTTCTTAAGATTTGTTTACCTTTCAATTAATATGGTTATTTTTTTTAAAAAACACAATTTTAAAGATAATAATAAAGAAGTTGATAGTTGATTTCAATTCTAAATTCTGATCTGCTGATTCAAGAATTATTTGTTTTTGTGTCAAATTATTGATATTGGATATTTGATTTGGAATATTAACAAAAAAGAGCAAATTCTTATTTTTCCAAAAAAAAAAAAAAAAAAAAAAAAAAAAATTCTTATTTTTCCAAAAAATTTAAAAAAAATTTAAAAAAAAAAGTAAATAACTTATGTGAATTTTTCATTAAAGATTCACATTTGATGGTCTACTCAACAACAAATATCACATGCACACACTTTCCGCTAACATAACAAAAATCTTTGTTTTATATATATTTGTTTACATGAACCTTCTAACAGATTATGTTTTGAGCAATATTATATCACATTAATACTTAAATCTTTTTGTCCGCCTAGTATGTGTTTGATAACAGAATATGAAAAGTAAGCAAGATACTTTTACATTATGCACTAAATCTCTTCTGCGCATTTCTTCAAGTCCGTATAATAATAATTCACAATAACAATAGTAACTAGACATAAAAGAGAAACACATTTCGAGTGCCAGATATTCAGCTCTCGAAACAAGTAAAATATTCTAGCATTGGATATGTGACCCTATATTGTGACGTCAAAATGTGGTATGGGGACACTTTTCATGGGGATGGATTTCAAGTTCTCAGTAAAAAGAAAATTCTCTAGCACTGGAAAAGTTCCCCCATGATATGTATCCCCATCTGCTATGACATCAGAATGACGTATGGGGACACTTTTCATGGGGGAAGTTTTCAAGATCTCAGTGAAAAAGAAAATTACGTGGTACTGGAAAACTTCCCCCTTCTGGTTTAGGGGAACTTTTCATGGGGGAACTTTTCCAATTTTCGACGAAAGTAAAACTCTCTAGGACTGGAAATCTTCCCCCATCTGTAGTGACGTCAAAATGACGTATGGGGACATCTTTTCATGGGGGAAGTTTTCAAGAACTCAGTGAAGAAGAAAATTACCTGGCACTGGAAAACTTCTTCCTTCTAGTTTGGGGGAACTTTTCAGGGGGAAGTTTTCCAATTTTCGAGGAAAGTAAAATTCTCTATGACTGGAAATCTACCCCCATCTGCTGTGACGTAAAAATGACGTATGGGGGAACTTTTCATGGGGGTAGTTTTCAGCGCTCCCGCACCTATAGTCGTCGTTTGGTCCGTCCGTCTGTCCGTCCGTCTGTTTGTCTGTCTGTCCGTCTGTCTGTCCGTCCGTCTGTCTGTCTGTCCGCATATAACAACGCAAAAACTACCCAACCAAATGGTTTGCAATTTAAAATATATTATCTTTGCAGAATTTTGTCGAGACATTTCAAATTTTATTAAAATCGAATCAAAACTTTAGGAGATATTAATAAAAATATTTATTAAGAAATTTGATTTTTTTTTTTAAATCGGTGCTTTTGTTATAGGAGCTTCCGAAGTTTAATCGTCAAGCGACCGAGATACTTATTTTATGACAGAAATTAATCTGCAGACGATATAATTCATTTCACAGAATTAAAAATCATCAAGATCTGAATATTTATATAACTAGCTGATACATATATATCTGAATATTTATATAACTAGTTAAGATATTTGTATGAACAGTGTCATAAAATATATACTTAACTAGCTGTTTAACCCGTTCTACGCACGGGATATCATGAATTTAATTCTAAAACGTGCGTACGAACGCACCTCGTTTGTAACGTTTGACGTACAATTTCCAACTTGTTGGTCTTTTGGCAGTAGGACTTAGCTTCAGAGTCAAAGGACCCATGTCGTTCAAAAAAGCTGTCCAAAGTGGTCTATTTCTGCCGCCTCTTTAAGAATTGTTTAAAATGGGGCAAGACATTATTATAACAAGTTGCTTACAAGAAACTTTCTTTGGTTCCATGATGGAGCACTCGTAATCAATAAAAAAAGCACAAAACTACACAGGAAATAAACAAAATCCGATTGCAACCGACGAAAACCGAAAAAAATTTATCGCGTAAAAAAACGACGAAAACCGAAAACGACGATAACCGAAGTCAACGGAAACCAAGGTATTACTGTAATAAATATTAGCATTTCTCTTAATTTGGCATTTTAATACATCATTTAAAATCAAATAAATAACTACAATGGAAAAGAGCATTTTTAGGTGCGTTCGTAATTAATACGTAGCACCTATAGTCGTCTTCTATGGTCCGTCCGTCTGTCCGCATATAACAGCGCAAACACTACCCAACCGAATGGTTTGAAATTTAATATATATAATCGTTGCAGAATTTTGTCGAGTCAGTTCAAATTTTATGAAAATCGAATCAAAACTTAAAAAGATATTAATAAGTTTTCTTCATTCTACTAAATACTATCATACATAATCTATATAATAAAAGCGCAAGTCATATGACTGAGGAAAACAAATACGGGATAACCACTTCTTTTTTCATATGTCAGGTGACCATTTTTATTAAAAAATATGTTTTCGAATAAAATTGCGTAAAAGTTACATTTTTAGAAAGATCGTTCAAAAAAATTGTTTGCTTGAGAGATGAGTTACATTAAAAAAATGTATAGATTTTGAGATAACTTCAGTGGAAATTAGGTTAACAGCCGAATATCTCAATCCATTAAAGTAAATAAACACAAGAGATTCGTTCATCGTGAGTCATAGAAATATTAAACCATGTAGGTAATCATTCGAAAGCAAATTCTCCATGGTGAATTTTGCAGCGCTGTGGAAAAAAAATCGCATCTGTAAACGTGGCATACGTAATAAGAGAAAAGGCATGCTCATTTTACTCATAACTGACGATATAATTCATTTAACTGAAATAATAACGATGATTTTTTTTACACTGTGAAACTAGTTATAGTCAGAACGCAACTCATTTGTCACATTTAACATACAATTTCCAACTTGTTATTGTATACTTTCTTTTAACTTACATTTCTGTATATGTGGCAGTCCAATCTTGTGACTCATTTTTCCCCCACTTCCAGTTGAGGTAGAGCTTTGAAATTTGGAAAATATATGTATTCCTAAGGGCAATAGATGAATTGAACATTATATTTTTAAAACTCAATCCCTAAGGTGGGTCAACGTCATCCTAAAACTTGCATTTTCCCCATAGAAATAGCGTTACGCTTGTTTAATTGAAAAAATAGCTCCTTGTTGCAACATTCATCCATTTTCACGACATTGTTGCCCGCATACTTATGACGTCAGCATTGAAAGATGCACACATTTGTGCTTTATAATATAAGTTGACTATTTCTGTTAATTTTAATGGAAGCATGTTTTTTTTAATTACATTTAATTATTTAAAAAATGAATAAGTTTTCATTTAACAACATTGAATTGAAAAGACAAAAAAGTATTTTACTTGAATATTTTTGCCAAAACGTCAGTGAAGTGCCAAAACTCACTGTGGAGACTCGAAAAATTTTTGATTTCCGTCTGTCTGTCTGTTTGTCTGTCTGTTCTGCGATAACTGCCGCACAAATGATCCGATTAGGTTGATTTTTGGTAGGTATGTTGTTGAGGTACCCAGAATTAACTGTATAGATTTTAGTTACATTTGGCTCATTTGTTCGAAAAATATAGAACATTTATTTTTATGTCATTATGCTTTCCTATGGGAACGCAGATGATTTTCAAATTTCATTTTTAACTTAAAAAGAAAATCGCATATTTGAATAATGGATTTCAACGTAAAATTATAAATGCTAAATTTTCGATATGGAGGTTTTTAATATGTTCAATAGCTTTGAAAATTTACCGATACATTTACTAGAATTTAGAAATAAATTGTTTAAATTATTGGAAAATGTTTTGCATCTGTTCGGGAAATATAAAACTTTTATTTTCATATCTTTTAAAAATTTTAAAATGCATTTCTTTTTACTTTGCTCTTTAATTTATTAGTTGCTTAGCTACCATATTTCAAACAGTATCAAAATAATAAAATTCAAATAACTCGCACTATTTTACTGCAATACTTTATTAGCAAAATACATTATTTTTTAGTGATTTTCGTATTCTACTGACATAAAAGATAATTTATTTTGATAGAAGTTGATGTTTAACTACTATAGAATGATTACTGAAATATTTTGTTCCAAACGAAAATTACAAAAACATTGATTGTTTAATATGGATTCAACTCTCATAGTATAAGTTTATATTTGTATAATATATATTTCTTAGAAGAGGTATTATTCATTTACTGGAACAGATGCGAATGTTTCGTCGCTGAAAAGTTAATATAATTTTAAAAATAGGAAAAAATCACTCGTACGCCGAACGAGGTGCTTAATCTAAAGAAATTAGAGTTGTAAAACGATCCTGAAATATTACAATTACTAGAAATTGTGAACATAAAAGTTATCACAAAAATACTTTATATTGCAAATCACGTTTGCTATTTAGTGAATTGGCAGTGGGCACGATTATGAATGATTACCCAATAGGTTTAAAAATTTCCAAATATGCCTATTTTGGAGAGATTTTAGTATGCTATTGCCATCGAGTTAAATCAAGATGTATTTAGTTAAAATAAATATTATAGAATGACTATCGAAACTGTTTTTTCGAAACAAAAATTGTAATAACGCTAGATTTCTAAAATAGAGATAAGTAAAAAATAGTAGATTCACTTTACATTTTATAAGTTGCTTTTGTACATGAGATATTATTCAACTTATCCATCAGATGCAGGTGTTTCATGTTTTGCAGGCAAGTAAATATAACTATTTGGGTATTAGGCTAATATGAAATTATTTTCTAAATTGTTGCTTATCCTAATAAAACCACTGTGTAAAACAAAATCCAAGATATACTAGAATCATTCACACAATAAATAGGAAATCACGGATATAAATTTAATAAGATTAGCCTCTTAAGACTCTTGAAGAAATGTAATTTTTTATCTAAAAAAATTATAAGAATAAGCAGTTCATAAGAATTTCCGAACATCATTGCATAAACCGTTAATTTAACGCTTCTAATTTCTGAAACCTCCGAAGTATATTATATGCCTATAAATAGGTACGCAAAATAAAAAAAATTAAATTGCGGATTGTAAGATGCTAAATAATATGAAAAGTGAGATTAAAAAACAATGACTTTCAGAGCTGACGTTGAGGCTTCTGATCCGCAGATTTACTAGTAAAATAATTATTAGTTGTATAAATCCTTGACATTAGTAATAAGTATTTTCATATACGAATGTTTTGTGTGATAATCGTGATACACAGAGACACTGGTTAAAAATATATTATAGTACTAGCAAGCTACGCCCGCTACGCTGGTCAATTTCTCTTAACGAATCTTTAATCAAACAAAATATTGACATTTCATAATTCACTTTTATATTTTAACAGAATAATAAGGCTACTATAATTTGTGACTCGTGCTATAGCCAATATACACGTCAGGACACGTCGCCCTTATCATTATCTTTTTATGGACGAAGGTTTCGCTATGGTACTCCATTGTGAAATTTGGTAATTTTTAAAATTCAATATTTGAAAAATGGCATAATCATTAGATTTGAAATTTATATCAAGAAATATACAATTTTTTACCTTTCTAACGCAGTTTGTCTAAGAATTTTCTGACAAATACTTTTCGAGCTATTATTTTTTTCAGTAACTTCAACTGTTTCATTTTCCGAGATTAATCTGAAGCAACGCATAGTTTTAGATAAAAAAAGGATGTTTGAGGAGGGATTGTCACCATCACTTTTGAAATCGATTCTGTAGTTCCAGAGATTCCATAGAAGTTGTAATTTAGAATTATTTTAGACCGCTTTTCGCTCATTTCACCCTTCTAAATTTCATTTTTTTTTAAATTTATTCTTAGAGAGCATTTACATCTTATAAGTAACTACAATGCCAAATTTCATTTTTCTAGCTCTTTCAATATAAAAAAAGTCGCAATTTTCGATCATTTTTCACTCTTGCACCCCATTGGTGTTAGTGGCACCGACATAAAATATAGCTTATGTTGGAGTAGGGATTCTCACCATCAATTTGCCAAAATTACTTTTGAAATCGGCTCTGTGGTTCCAGAGATTCCATAGAAATTGTAATTTAGAATGTTTTTAGAACGCTTTTCGCTCATCTCACAGTTTTAAATTTCGATTTTTTTTAGAATTTGTTCTTAGAGAGCATTTACATCTTATAAGTAACTACCATGCCAAATTTTATGTTTCTAGCTCCTTCCGTATAAAAAATATCGAAATTTTAGAACGTTTTTCGCTCTTGCACCACCCTGTGGTAGTGGCACCGACATAAAATGTAGCCTATGTTACAGAAGGGACTGTTACCATCAATTTGCCACCATCACTTTTGAAAATGGCTCTGTAGTTCCAGAGATTCCATTGAAATTGTAATTTAGAATGTTTTTAGAACGCTTTTCGCTCATCTCACCCTTTTAAATTTCGATTTTTTTTAAAATTTGTTCTTAGAGAGCATTTACATCTTATAAGTAACTACCATGCAAAATTTCATGTTTCTAGCTCCTTCAGTATAAAAAATATCGAAATTTTAGAACGTTTTTCGCTCTTGCACCCCTCCCCCCTGTGGTAGTGGCACCGACATAAAATATAGCCTATGTTACAGAAGGGACTGTTACCATCAATTTGCCACCATAACTTTTGAAAATGGTTCTGTAGTTCCAGAGATTCCATTGAAATTGTAATTTAGATTGTTTTTAGAACGCTTTTAGCTCATCTCACCCTTTTAAATTTCGATTTTTTTTTTTGGAATTTGTTCTTAGAGAGAATTTACATCTTATAAGTAACTACTATGCAAAATTTCATGTTTCTAGCTCCTTCAGTATAAGAAATATCGAAATTTTAGAACGTTTTTCGCTCTTGCACCCCTCCTCCTTGTGGTAGTGGCACCGACATAAAATATAGCCTATGTTACAGAAGGGACTGTTACCATCAATTTGCCACCATCACTTTTGAAAATGGTTCTGTAGTTCCAGAGATTCCATTGAAATTGTAATTTAGAATGTTTTTAGAACGCTTTTCGCTCATCTCACCCTTTTAAATTTCGATTTTTTTTAGAATTTTTTCTTAGAGAGCTTTTACATCTTATAAGTAACTACCATGCAAAATTTCATGTTTCTAACAACTTCAGTGTAAAAAAAATCGAAGTTTTAGAACGTTTTTCGTTCCTGCACCACCCTGGGATTAGTGGCACGGACATAAAATATAGCCTATATTGGAGCAGGGACTGTCACCATAAATTTGCCACCATCACTTTTGAAAACGGTTCTGTAGTACCAGAGATTCCATAGAAATTGTAATTTAGAATGTTTTTGGAACGCTTTTCGCTCATCTTACCCTTTTAAATTTTGAATTTTATTAGAATTTGTTCTTAGAGAGCATTTACATTTTATAAGTAAGTACCATGCAAAATTTCCTGTTTCTAGCTCCTTCAATATAAAAAAAATCAAAATTTTAGAACGTTTTTCGTTCTTGCACCTTTTCTGGGGGTAGTGGCACCGACATAAAATATAGTCTATGTTGGAGCAGGGATTGTCACCATCAATTTGTCACCATCACTTTTGAAATCGCTTCAGTAGTTCCAGAGATTACCCCCTACAAACAAACAAACAAGCAAACAAACAAAAAAACAATCTTTACTACTTCATAATATTAGTATAGATTGGAAATCTGGTTTAGTATGTTTGACTTTGCCTTGTTCATTTTAGGTAATTTTTTCTCATGTATAGTGAGTGCCAAAAACAAAATCTGTAATCTTTTTTGCCTTTATTTTAAAGATTCTCTCAATTATTAGTTTGTATTATTTTAAGCTACACCAGGGTCGTCAGATAATTTTTAATTTTAAATTGGGTAATCATTTTTAACACTTTCCAACATAGTTGAAAAGTGTTTATGAATTCGGTTTGTCTGTCAGGCATCTGTCTGTCTGTCTGTCTGTCCGTGCTCTTACTCGCGCAAATATATCCGGACGGTCATGGAATTTATATATGTTATTGAGGATTACTATAGCATGTTCGGTATTAAAAATGAAGTGTGTAACATTTATGGTTCGTTTATATGGGTACTCGAAAGAATGCCGTTACATTATGGGCTACGGGGAAAAATCCTTTGCAGTGCATTTTAATGACGGGACACTAATTGAAATAGTATATTGAAATTGATATGCATCACTGAAATACACTACAAGATGCTTACTATCGAACATGGTACGTCTAGCACTTATAATTAGCTTACAGGGAAACTGATCAGAATTCCATTACATTATGGTTTAATAAGGAAAATCGTTTGCGGCGCATTTTAATCATGTTACAATATTACAAACATAATGAAATTGATATCAATTTCTGAGAGGAACTAAGAGATGCTTTCTCTAGAATATGGAGTGTAAAGCTTTTTTCTGTCATTTACAATGCCACACAAAAGTATTCTTTTACATAATGGTCTACGGGGGAAAAACTGTTTGCAGCGTATTTTAATTGTTACGCCATTTTAAATATAATGAAATTGATATACATTATTGAGGTTTACTACAAGATACTTGTTATGTACATAGCATTTATCGTTCATTTACAGGGACACACAAAATATTTAGAGTACAGTACTGTGTCCTAAGTATTGTTTATAAGCCATAATTGGAAGTGGGATTTTAGTAAGGTATGCGTTTAACTATATTTTTGAATGCTATGAGGTATGTATAAATGCTACAGATCATATACAGTGTTACACAAAAAAATTCGTAAGCATTACAATAAATCAGCCTAAATTGATTAAAATGGGTTTTCAATCGAGTTATGCATTTTGAACGTGAAATATATTTAGTATACCAAGAAAGGTTTTTAGAATATAAATGAAATCATATACAGAGCCACGCAAAGAACTGAATACATGGCTGCCTATGTATGATAATTTCTGGAAGTGTAATTTCAGCGTGTATTTGCCTGAACTAAACTATAGATTAATGTCTGGCGTGCGTAAAAAGCTTAAGGCAATATACAGGGCTGTACAAAATAATTCAAGTATGTTTCCGTCTATTAGTAGAAACTGCTGAAGATGAATTTCCAACTGTGTTACGTATTTTATTACTAAACTAAATTGTGGCATACTATAGAGTTTATACAAATATATGAATTATATACAGGGCTACAGAAAAGAATTGAAGTGCTTTTCTGGCTGCGGACGGTAATTGCTGAAATCTGGTTTTCAAATGTGTTTTGTGTTTTTCTGAAATGTTCACTTAGATACCTTATTTACCTTATTAAACAGCGATGGTTTGTTAAAGTATTCTGTTAGTGTTGGAAAGTGTTTCATAATCTATGATTGGTGCATGATTTTTCTTTCTTGTTCTTTTTAACACTTTCCAACATAGTTGAAAAATGTTTATGAATTCGGTTTGTCTGACCATCTGTCTGCACTGAAAAAAAAGTGTTGATTTTACAGTATAATACTGGCACACCAGCCTGCCAGTATTATACTGTAAAATTAGCTGTAATTAACGGCAGCGTATTACTGCTTATTTTACAGTTTATTACTGTTAATTTTACGGTATAATACTAGCAGCTGGGGTGCCAGTATTATACTGTAAAATCAACACTTTTTTTTTGCAGTGTGTCCGTGCTCAAAACTCGCTTAAACAGAGTCAGACTGCTATGTAATTTTTTTACAATCTTATTGAGGTTTACCATGCCATGTTCAGTATTTAAAATGAAGTTTGTAACATTTATAGTTCGTTTATATGGGCACTCAAAAGAATGTCGTTACATTGTGGTCTATGCTGAAAAATCGTTTGCAGTGTATTTGAAAGATGTTAAACTATTTCAAACATATCGAAATTGATATACATCAAGGAGGTGACTACAAGAGGCTTAATATAAAATAGGGTATGCATAGCATTTATCGTTCATTAACAGGGGCACACAAAAGAATTTGATTACAGCTCTGTCTATGAGCAATAATTGCTGGAAGGGCATTTTATATTGTGGTATGCGTTTTTTTAAATTGCAATATTACTTGGTGTGCATACATTCTATAGATCATATACAGGGCTGCACAAAAGAATTCGAGTACATTTACGCTTATTGACGGAAATTGTTGAACGGGAATTTTCATCTGAGTTATGCGTTTCCTAACTGAGCTCAATTTTGGCCTACTATGTAGTATATATACAAATATATAGATTATATACAGGGCTTCACAAAATAATTCGGATATTTTTCCAATTATAGATGGTAATTTCTGAAATTGTATTTTGAAATATGTTAGGCATTTTTCCAAATTGTTTAGTTACAAGGAAGGTCTTCTTAAATTGCATACTCGGAATATAAAAAAAAATGCTAATAAAACTACTCATGTACGCGCAGTAAATGATCAGTCAAATTTGACTGCGGAATCCCAGTAGAAAATCTGCAAAAGAAATAAAAATCGTTCGAGTATTTGGCACAAAAGGACGAGATTTGGATAGCAACACGTTTTCCTCGCCAAATGCAAGTGATTTTAATGCATTCAGAAATTGCTCTTTTAAGTGAGTGTTTAACTGCATAGTACTTTATAAATTTAAACTTAAACGATTAAATAGTGTATTATTAGGTAGCTTTCAATACAAAAAAGTATAAAGCTACCTATTGCAGCCGTTCGGAGGAAAGCAGTTCCGGAAAATTTCGATATATTTTCACCGATCATGACCCCCAGACCCCAAAACCACCTTCCGTTCAAATGTTGATTTATATATATATATAGATACTAGCTTACCCGCCCGGCGTTGCCCGTGCCAACACAACCTTAAATGTACCTGAAATAGTGTTGAACATTTTTTTATTATTAAACAAATCTAATGTTGGGGGCCCCACTACCTTAGACAGCAAACACTGGGCGTGCCATACACACTCCCATATATTACTGTAAGTCGAGTCGAAAGAGCCATACCCCTTCATGATCCAGCCCATAGAACCAGAGATAGAAAAGCACCCATGGTGGTGAAAATCGAAAAGCTCTATCTATGTAGAGTCGAATGAGCCATACCCCGTCGTGATCCAGCCTATAGAACCAGATACAGGAAAGCACCCCTTGTGGTGAAAATCCGAACTAAAATCAGTCAGCTCTATCGATGTCAAGTGGAAAGAGCCATACCCCATTGTGATCCAGCCCATAGAAACAGAGATAGGAAAGCACCCCTTGGTGGTGAAATTCAGAACTAAAATAGGTAAGCTCTATTGATGTTGTGTCGAATGAGCCAAACCGTGTCGTGATGTGACCCATAGAACCCGAGTTAGCTGCAAAATCCTTTAGTTACACCTTCCACCGCCAGGGAGCACAATATGTTCTATACGAACATAACTGAATTCATTAAGGTTATCGATGTCGAGTCGAATGAGGCATACCCCGTCCTGATCCAGCCCATAGAACCAAAGATACGAAAGCGCCCCCCTGTGGTGAAAATCCAAACTAAAATCAGTAAGCTCTATTGATGTCGGGTGGAAAGAGCCATACCCCGTTGTGATCCAGCCCATAGAAACAGAGATAGCAAAGCACCCCCTGGTGGTGAGAGGAAGTTGATGTAGAATAAATGTGATATTTAATAAAAAGTCGTTCCCACCCCACCCCCTTTATCTCGCCATTTTCGCTAATTATTTCAAATATACAAATGTTTCTTAATTACATCTAATGTCCCGATCTGATAATGGGGTTTCCCTATCTACCTATCCTAATCCGCTTTTCCCTATCATAATAGAAAAAAGCATATTTTATCAAAGAATCGCTGGCAAACACAAATTTCGTCAAAGGTTCGCAAGAAAAACACGAATTTTATCAAATAATCGCTGAAAAAACATGAATTTCGTAAAAGGATCGCTAAAAAAACATGAATCTCGTCAAAAGGCAGCAGAGAAAACACGAATATTGTCAAACGATCATTAAAAAAGCAAATTTCATCAAAGGATCACGGAAAATGCGAATTTCATCAAAGGATTGCGGAGAAAACGCAAATTTTGCCAAAGGATCACAGGAAAAATGTGAATTTCGTCAAAGGATCGCTGAAAAAAAAAACACGAATTACGTCGTAGGATCACTGAAAAAACATGAATCTCGACATAAGTATGTGGAAAAACACGAATGTCGTTAAAGGATCACAAAAAAAGCAAATTTCGTCAAATGATTGCAGGAAAAACTTGAATTTCATCGAAGGATCGCAGAAAAAATACGAAATTCGTCAAAGGATTGTGGAAAAAATGCAGATTTTGTGAAAGGTTCACAGAAAAAACTTTCGTGAAAGGGTCGCGGGAAAAATGCAACTGTCTTTATTAAAAACAGCACACACACAAACCTCTACACAAACAAACCTATTCTGTCTTCCACAATTTAATTTGTAAATATGAAGTTAAAAAAAAAATCCCTGTTTTCTCACATATTATGAGTTTTATCAGCAAGTTAAAACATTAAGTAAATATGAATGATTTGCGGAGCTGTTTCTATCAAAAATTCAATCGCATCGCCCAAAAACCCTCAACAAAAATAATTATAAAGAGTGCGATGACAACATAAATTTGCATGTCCGTTCTTGGGCGATTCTTATAAAACACAAAATTTGTCACAAATGGTGATTTTTTTACAACATACTTACAAATTAAAATGGTTTATCTACCCTATATATATAAAATCCTAATGAAACAAATTTGTGAAACGATTTTATGAAACGAATTTATGAAATGATTTTATGAAACGACTGATTAAACGACTGATTATGTTTCAGGGCTATTTTTAATAAAATATTAAACGCTTGATGGTGAAATTAATACCAATTGTCCATAAAAATCCGCGGATGTCAAAACTGGTAATAGAATTTTGAAATTGGAATTAGTTTTCGAGATATTAATTTTTTTCTAATTTTAATGACATTTCTGTAATGATGGCAACTAATTACTCAGTTTTTTTTGTAACAAAAAAGGGAAAAAAATTGAAAAGGATCCCGATAGGGATTATTGATTTCTTTTTATTCGTTATTTTCAAATTGAAATTGAATTTATCTTTTATTTCAATCGATAATGAAGACAAGATTGTGATTAAATTATGTTTTTCAGGAAAATTTGAAAAAAAAAAATCACATTTCTATCGTCAGGATTCAATCGTCTGTCAGCATTTAATTTAATTTATAAACTGAAAATATTTTGAATAAATTCGTCCAAATGACGTCATTTATGTAAACGCAAAAGAAAGGAGCAAAAAAATATTTATACAATTTGTTTAGCGTAAAATGTCATTTATCCTATTTTATATATAATCAGAAGTAATTTGTATAGAAAAAACAATAATAATATACGTATAATTAAAATACGCATATAAACAAAAAAATCGTCGAATTTGTTTCCATGGCTGTTTATGTCATTTGGCACCAAATCTCACTTTCTGATGCCCGAATTGCGCCAAGCTTTTTAAAAAAGCGTCAAGACCCCTATAATAGAAAAGCACCAAAAGCTCATTGGGTTTGTTTTCATAACTTTTGGTAACAAATCTATGTATATTAACGAATCTATCCCTTTTCGAAGCTCAAATTACGCCAAACCTAAAAGCAAAGGATCCTATACTGGAAAAGTACCCGATTTTCTTATGGACAATATTCAAGTGACATAACAAGGTGTAAAATTATCGCGGATAGCAAATTTGTTTAAATATGTCATCAATTAATGCCGAATAAATGCGGGCATGCATGCACAAAATATTTAATTAATTTTGTATGATAAATAATTATTAGAAAATTCGTATATACATATTAATTAAAATAAATAATTTACATATTTAAAATAACATGAAAATATGCATGATGGTGCACTAAAATAGAGAGAAATTTATAACCTGTTACTAAAAATGTCTATACCAGTACTTTTCAATACCGTGGTTCTTAATGTTATTCACAAGCAGATGGAATTTTTCTCATCCTTAAACGCAAAGGAAGAATAGAATACAGATCGCTGTTATAAAAGTCCGAGAGGTAGCCACAATTTAAACCTAACCATTTTATACAAGCTGGTTTTCAAGTTGTAATTGATTGTACTTATCAACCCCAAAAACAGTCGTCAGTTGTCGCAACAGCTGTGTATGAGGCCATGGTAATCAAAAAATGACCCATTAAAATTTTAAAAGCATGGCAACTCAATTACAGATTTACCAATATTTTTAAAACAAAGCATGCTGTCATGTTTTTAGAGGCTTCGAAGTCTGAGCGGGGGTTGGCGAGCGTAGCTCGCATGGGGTAGGCCCCCTAGTGATATTATAAAAATAAATCATCTTTTAGAAAACACTGAGTTGGTGTTCTAAAACAATTTTCAGTACATGGAAATCCTGAAAATTGGTTATCATTTAGCAGTTGAATACAGTCAAACCGTTATCTTATATATATATATATATATCTTTGAATTTCAAAAAACATTAATCAAGTTCTTGTAACATTCTAACGAGTTCTCCAAAGAGATAATTAGTAATAGAGTGTAGACAGAATACTACAAATACAAAGTTAATAAATTAACAAGTGCAAACATAATATCACCATATCATTTGCTTCATATTCATATATATATATATATATATATATATATATATATATATATATATATATATATATATCTTTCATACCTAAATAAGAATACGAAAAAGTGCAATGCATGCAGAAACGAAAATTATTTATGAAACTTTTATTCAAAAACAGCGTTGTAGAATTATAAAATGAAAACTTTGAGAACATACTTATATTAAATGGATTTAAACATCCTTTTATTTTCTCTGATAGGAGTAAAATGTTTGATTTACTAGAGCTAAAAGCTTAAAAGAGAGGACTGTGAATCAAAACTTTAGATTTAAAAAAAAAATTAAAGTTAATTGCTTAATTTTGTCGATGATTATGATACCATTATTTTCTTGAAAAGCTGAAGATGAGACGTAAACGATAAAACTATTTTTTAAATGTACCTGATAGATAAAGCACTTAAACTGTCAGAGTTTATAAAACAATACATTGTTCAGTATCCCAATTAATAAACTTGCCGACTTGATTCATTACACGCCGAAATGCAAGTTTCTACGCATGCGAAATCTGAATAGATGCTGCCTGTTCTCTTTATCTAAGTAAGCTATTAAGGAAAGTAAGCCTGAGTAAGCCCGAGGAAAGGTTTTAATCCTTCGTAGCATTGTTAAAGCACGTGGAAAAAAAAAAAAAAAACCCGATAATATAAGAATAGAACAATTTACCACAAACAGTTATTTTCAACCTATAGAAGGTTTATTGCAATTGAGTGAAAGAAATTAAGGCTCCAGATCATTTTTATTCAGACATCATCAATCATAAAGGAAATATAAAGAAACCATTTAATTGTTAATTGCTTTATCAATCGATGATCGGAGATTCTGCTTTCGAGAACTGTCTCTATCACAGATACCATTTTATCACTATTATTGTTATTATTATTTAGAGGGACGATGGGACTATGTCTAATGACGATAAAGTAATTGCAATTTTTTCAGAAAGGTCAACACCCTTTTTTGAAATTTTTGAGTGACATCTAACATTTTGTACCTCCCACCGCGATTACAGCTTTATCCTTTGTATTCAAGCATGTTTAATTATTTTAACTTCTCGAGCAACAACTAACATTATTTAACAATTTTTTAACATTTATTTAACAATATTTAACAATTATTTAACAATTATTTAATTATTTAACATTTTGATTTTCAAACCAAAGCGTCTTGGAATACTAAATTTCAAGTCATTGGAGAAAAGACTTTCTGAACAATTAAATTGTCTCATTCATGCAATAAGTTATTAAGATCTAAAAAGATAACTATTGATTGACTGCGAATCCTAGATTTTAGACTGATATGTAATATTTATATCTAGGATTGAGTGTGTTCCAATATCATCTTCACTCCAAACTAAAAGTCAAGTCTCAACCTATCACCATTTTCATGGAAATGACAAAATGCAAATATTATTATGTTATTTTCTAATCTGCATTTTTCTTTTTTTCATGATATATAGCTTTGATTCCATTCTGCGTAGACCAGTAGCAAAAAACGCTAGTAATTATTTAAAAAAAAAACTCGGCCAGAAATAACATTGATTTTACCTTTTTAAAGACTTATTCTTTATAATTATTTTGAAACAGCTCCGCAAATCATTCATATTTATTTATTGTTTTACTTTCTGATCAAACTCATAATGTGAGAAAACGGAAAATCACAAAATTGATCAATCAATAGTTAAAAAAAATCAAAAAAATCATCAAATGGTCTCGGGGGGGGGGGGATGCAAATATCGGCAAATAGCTTTAAAAAAAAAATCACAATTTGTCAAATGATTTGGGGGGGGGGGAGGGTAATTGTGAAATGTACCAAATGGTTTTGAAAATAATCAAACGACAGCAGGGGTAAAAAATCTTTTTTCAATCAATCATCACAATTGGCGAGTGTGACTATTAAGATGGCCAGTGGTGGCAAAACAGTCAATCGACAAATTTTTAGTATTACTTGCAGATTGGTGAGTGCTAATTTTGTCCTATATGTGAGTGATTCTTATGAAACTCATGTCACAAAATGCACATCATAAATATTTCACGGACTGGGAATTTATAATCAGTTCATCAAAACAATTTAATAATTACCGTCAAATCTCGTTAATCCGCCCCCCTAAATGCGACGGAAAATCGTAAAATAACCAGGGGGGGGGACGCTTGCACGGTATTAGAATTGTATTATATGATATTTATGGATGGTGGTGGTGGTTGGATGCTACCGGCCGATCGTCGCAAAGTATGCATTCTATAAAGTGACAAAAGAAACAAATTTGGAAAAAAAAAATCCGTTCTCAGGTGATTAAGATTTAATAATTATTTACTGAATGTTTTCATTTTATTCAAAGTAAAGTTCAAGAAAAACATTAGATTCTTGGACGACTAAAAAAGTTCTTAAATCATAAACATCACTCAAAAACGCCCCAACAAAAAAATCATGAATATATAGAAACAGCTCAGAAAATCTGTTTCATTAAGAATATTTTTCTTGGGCGACTAAAAAAGTTCTTAAATGAAACTTCTTAAATGGAGTTAAAAATGGTTCTTAAATGGAGTTCAATAACAAATCTTAATGAGAACATACATCTTAACAATTTATCGCATGTTATGAATTCATCAATCTCAGGAACTAAAAATGTAGTCCAAAACAATTACAGGAAAAAATTGTAAACAATAAATTACTCAAAAATTTAATGTAAATTGTTTGTTTCCATCAAAAATATTTAATTTGTAAGTATGAGGTAAAAAAAAAATCACAATGGATTCCTAACCGCCCAAGAACTCAAATTATTTACTGAATATTTTCATACTAAAAATGCTAAAAAAATGAAACAAACTAACTAAAAATACAGTCAAAAACAGTTTTTTAAAATATTATAAGCGTTGCACAAATTATTTACTGAATATTTTCATACTAAAAATGTTAAAAAATGAAACAAACTAACTAAAAATACAGTCAAGAATAGTTTTTTTTAAATATTATAAGCGTTGCAGATACATGAAGATATACTTTCTGTTCAGTGAAGTGTAAGATGAAATAGGCCTAAGCCCCAGTGACAAAACTAACTATCGGGAACTTAATATGATATATATTGCATATTTCAAACTATTTTTGAAATATTATTAGCGTTGCAGACACACGAAGATAGTTCTGTCACTGGGTTTAGGCCAATTTCATCTTACACTTCACTGAACAGAAAGTAAATAAATCGTCGCTGGTTGGTAGCTAGATCCATAGAGTAATGGAATATCTTTAATCTGTGGCTAGATCCTGGATGCTGCACCTGCTCTCATTGGCTGGCTGCTTCGTTGCCACGGATGGTGTTGCCGAGGCTATTTCATGGGAGGAGCTTGAAATAGCCTCGAACCCAAAATTCCATATACACGTTTTAATTTAAAAAAAAATCTAAATTAAAATTTAAAAATCCGACCGTGAGGTATACTGTCCGGTGATAACATCTACACATGACAAAAATTTCTGAGTCCTAGGTGGTATAATTACGGAGAAATCCGCGGGCAGGCAGACAGACACTTACTCTTTTATAGAGATTAGAGATAGAGATATCCATATATATATATATATCTGACTTATATCATACGATAACGCTCGTATTTATAAATCAATTTTGATGAAACTAATTGTGTGTATTAAGCTAACCAATGTCTCGACCCAGTTCGTTGGCCAGCTTGGTCCGCCATTTTGTTTCAAGATGGCGGCCATTTAAAAATTTAAAACTAAAATAAATATACAAAAAAGTTAAAAATTCAAATTTATTTTTTAATTACGTGTTAGGCCTTGATAAAAAGGATTCCAGAGCATTTTTTGGTTTACCTCTACCTTCAAAAATGGCTGAGATAGAGCAGTTTGAAATTCTAGGGTGGTTGACATTTTGAAACAAAACAGCACATTAACGCGATTACTCGCAAATTATTTTCTTTCATTGTTGTAATAATTTTCCCAATCATACGCATAAAACTATATATTCATATCCGTTAGCACCAAAATTGGCGATATTGGCGACAAAACTGGCAAAATTGGCGACATTTGGCGAAATATCGCCA
The DNA here is from genome assembly GCA_963931845.1 of Maratus michaelseni. NCBI lineage: Eukaryota > Metazoa > Arthropoda > Arachnida > Araneae > Salticidae > Maratus > Maratus michaelseni. The sequence goes on from OZ007591.1 coordinate 93,148,061, forward strand.
AATTTGGTGACCAAAATAAGTCTTCATAAATGAAGCCAATTTGGCAATAATTTGGCGAATTTCTTATTCAAATTCAGTATTAACGAATCTTTTGTAAACGTTTCTTTGCATTTTAACTTGCTGTTTTCATATAACATTAGCTAAAATTTTAAAACGAAGATATAGGAAAGCTACCTTTTCCTCCCGGTACAGGCCGGAAGGACTTTTTTCTATAAGCTTATGTAATGTATATACAAGTTTTGTATTGCTGAAGTTTTATTTTATTTTATTTTTACATGGTTTCACCGGCTGGATAAATTTTAAGTGTATTTTAATAGTTAACGCCCGATTAAGAACGCTCTCATGATACATTTCGATATTGAGTAAGTCGTTGTTTCCATGGCAATGATTCTTTTCTCTGGTTGTCTCCGACACTAACAAATAGACAGTGCTCAGAATCGGACATTAATTTTTAGTTTGAATATTTTTTAATCAATTTAAATTTTATTCTAAACCGTAGAATACACTTGATAATTTTTTTTATATATACATATATGTAAATGGCAAAACCGTAGTTATAAAAGTGTATTGCGATACGCGAACTTTCTGACATTGCAAACATCTCGATAAACCGTGTCCACTACATTTTACACGATGTTTTGGGTATGAAAAAGCTTTCCGATCGATGCGTGCCGCGTTTGTTAAACGTCGACCAAAAACGCCAAAGAATGAACATTTCTCAAGAGTCTTCTGAATTCTATTGTGTTGCATGTTAAAAAATAAAATGAAATATTGTCAAAAATCTTGTATTTTCTTTGTCAGGACGAGAACTTTTCGAACCACCTTTGTATAGGGCTGCACTAAAGAATTCGAACACAAGAGTGTGTCTTACATGTATTATGTTGCAACGGGACTACATTGAAAAATAATATGAAATTTTGTCAAAAATCTTGTGCTTTCACTGTCGGGCCTCGAACTTATCAGCCCACCTTCGTATATTTCTTTTAAATGCTAAAAGGTGTAAACTAACAACATAATATACAGTAAAATAACTTTTATTAGATTGTTGACATGTTTCGGCTTCAGAGCCATTTTCAAAAACAAATGAGAATATTCTAAAATTGCACGGTCTTTGAAATTATTTTTTGAAATGCTATCATTTAATTTTCATATACTTTTTAAAAATTACGCACATCATGTTTTATTTTTACTTGGTTGTTTATTTCCATATTTTTAACCATGGAGTAACTCAAGCCACAATTTCGGTAAGTTTAATAATAATAGCATTTCAAATAATAACTTCAAAGACCGTGCAATTTTAGACTATTCTCATTTATTTTTGAAAATGGCTCGGAGTGAGCCGAAACATGTCAACAATCTAATAAAAGTTATTTTACTGTATATTATGTTGTTAATTTACACCTTTTAGCATGTAAAAGAAATATAGTCTCATTGTGTATTACACTTAGCGCACAATGAGAGAGTACTGATTTTTTATGTGTTTCATCGACACGTTCAGCAGTATATAGGACATGTTTGTGCTTGAATTTCTGAGCATACATGTAACAAAGATTGTATTGTGAAACCCTTCAAAAATTTATTAATCGAGACAGTGGAGTTTGTAGTATCTATGTAGTGGTAAGGTTAGATCGGTGCCCTCTATCTGTGGTCGTCGATGTCTCAAAGACACAAAAGCATATTGAAGTAACATATAATGCATATTATTTACTGTGTAATAAATATAATTGTAAGGGTATACAGTTAGACATTGTTTTACTGTGTAACGACGTTCCATATATCACCACATCTATTTGTTAAAAGGCTACGTAACTTTTCCTTTGGCTTTGTTAGAGTTAAATATTTGGTATAGGTGGAAAAATAGTGCATAACATGTATGATATTCGAAATGAAACATCACATACAGTTAGACTAAAGATTTATGATAGAGTTAAACCATAGGCGATAATGTGTGCGAATTCGTTTTTGCAGCTCTGTAGATGATGTATAGATTTTTGTGCATACCACATACTGAAACTAAAATTTAATACAGCTGGAAAATGCATAATACAACTGAAAATGCTTTTCTGGTATTTATTCTTAATAGACGGCAATGTATCCATTTGATTTTGTGCAACTGTATATAGGAATTTATATCACACTCACACAAAATAATATAGTAAAAATTATAGTTCTGTTGAAAAATGAGCAATATATTTGAACATGCACATCCATAAAATATAATTAATTGTGAATGAAAAGAATTATTTTGGACATCCCTGTATATGTTCTATTTAATTTATACACGCCATATAACATACTAAGATTTAGTTAAGCGTGAATACGCATAACACAACTTAAAATGTACTTCTTAGAATTATTGACGATTATATATTTAATTTTTTTTGTGTGGACCTGTAAAAGAACGTTAAACGTTTCATGTGCTACTTTCCTTGTGGACGATGTCATTGCGTACATCGATAACTTATATCAATTTCACAAAGCGCACTTACAACAATCACTGTTTACTGAGGGTTAACACAATATAATTATTTTCTGTGTCCTTATAGATGAACATTATATTAATGATGCTACGCACATCATTAATATGCTGTAGTGTGTATCAAAATTGTATATTAATTTCTCAATGTTTGAAATAGTGTAACATCATTAAAATGTACTTCAAACAATTTTCATCCATACACCATAATGTATCGTTTACTTTTGAATGTCACTGTAAACGAATTATAAATGATACATACTTCGTTTTTAATATGGAACATGTCATGTTAAAGCTCAATAACGTAAAAGTAGAAGTATATTTCTGTGAGTTAGAGTGCGGACAAACGAACGGAGAAGCAGTAGAACCGAACTCGTAAACACTTTTCAACTATATTGGAAAGTGTTAATAAAATAGTGTAAAAATCGTGTGTTAAACTCGTGAAAAAGAAAACATAAAATCCCTTCTACCCTTTATTGATATTTGGAATGAGTTTGAAATTTACAGATCTATTAGTGATTTTCTTGAAATATAAATGTATAGCAGGAAAACTGGTTACAGCAGTCCCTCGCTATAACGCACAGAGCGGGAGAGCAGAAAACAAGCGTGATTATATCCGAAAGCGCGGTATAACTAAAGGCATTGAAAAAGCTCTCATATGATAACCAACAAGTAAATGTTATTTTATGCTTATATTTTACATTCAACATGATATGTTATACTCATATCACAATTACTTTATAAAATTAATTATAAAAGATTTCATTTGGTGTCACCGACTTAATAAATTTAAAAAATCTTAAAATTGAGCATATAATTTTTCGGGTGACACGTAAAAAGTAGTCGTTGGGAGCCACCTTAATACTTACCCATCATGGATATGCATATTATAAAATATGAAAATAAAACATGTGTAAACTATTTATAAAATGCATTGCAATTCGAATAAAATCGTGGCTTGATGACGTCATAAACTTTAAATGCTCTATTACTGAATTGCGTAAAAGAAACATCCTTATAACTCCAAAAATGATAATAATATTAACTAACAGTTTACTGCGTCGAATTAAGCGTCTCATTTCCAATTAAAATATATCTTTGAATTGCAATTTGAATGAAATACAGGGTCACGAAAAATAGAAGAGTATGGAAAATAGGATTTCAAATATCTCAGCAACTAATTATTTGATCGACTTTATTCTTTATGCAAAATTTATGTTTTTGTATTAACTTTTATATTCACTCCTTAAAATAAACAATTTCGAAAAGTTGTATATACCTTTTATCAGAATGAATATTTCAAGTGTTCGAAAAAAATAGTTCCGGATAATCGAAGTTACTGAAATTCAAAATGTTTCTTTCCATTATTACATACTAAGAACATACCAAATTTCAAGTCTCTATCTCAATTTGTTCGGGAGATAGAGCGGTTACAGAGACGCAGACCCCACACACAGACAGACAAACGGATTTTTTTTAAATACTAGGGGGCTCTGCCCCTTACGAGCTACGCTCGCCAACCCCCGTTCTGACACCGCATGATTTAAAAACACTCTGATTTGATCAACTCTAAAACGATTACGGAAGATTGTATTATAATTAAACGACCAGTGGCGATCTGCTGTAACCGGGTTTCCATTCATTTTCTTTTGACTGATGGATTTTAAGGTCGAATCAACTGCTCTTGAAACAGGAATCAGGAATCACCCGCAGCGAGCACCAACCGTTAGGCATACGTGTTGCAAATCTCCCCCGGAAAGTTCCCCTATACCACCCAACAAAGCCAGAGCCCCGAAAACGGGCCCAGTAACAGCAGGCAAATATTTACAAAACACCAAAAAGATATATTCTGCAACAATGATGCAGAAACTAAGAATAATAAAATAAAACTAAGGACCATCACTAATAGTCCAAATTAACAAAATTTAAGGACCAGTCGTACACAAGTCCAACTAACTAAATTAAATAAACTAAAATAAAACTAAACTGAAGACAACTTTAAAGACCGTTCGAAGTTACAACAGTCTATTTAAAATAACCTTAAAATAACTATGAATAAGTACACTATTAATCAACAGAGCCAAAATATACAACAGTCAAACAAACAGATGTTAAATTCTGTACTTCAATTGAACATTCTCCAACAGAGTCCTCATCAACAGAAGTCGTGCAGCGTTATCAAGGAGAACAGCCTACTGTTTAACTATATGAAAGTGTAGTTCAAATTATTACAGCACATTATTAATTATCGAATAGTCCTATACGTCGCTTGTAATGTTCAGTGTACCCCCAATGATGAAGGTGTTTATGTGTGACGCAGAGCATATTCCAACAACATTGTTCATATTACACGATAAAATATATATTATATATAGTAACAGCACCCTAGAACAGGAAGCACCGTTCAGCACAAAGCACGCCAGAGAATCGTTACATAGCACTTGATACCTAGCATTTTCCAAATCCAAAAAAGCGGTTTTTTGAGAGACGATGCCGAAGACGAAAAGGCTTATGTATCGTAGCACTGGATCACTGTACGCAACAAATTGCTACGTTAATGCTCAGACTGGAGCTGTATACTAAAAAAAAAAATTGTTTATGATATTGTGTACAAATGTAAAATCTAAAGGTAATATAACAAAATTCTCCACATAAAACTGTACTTGAGAGCAGAATATACAATGTATAATAAAAGAATTGTTCTTAATGCAGAATACGATTAGAAACGTCTTGTTGACATGCGTTGCAAAGTAGATGAATGTACCAAAACGTGATAGACACATTTCAAGTTGCAATACAAGTGATGAATCAGACACATAACTTTTGGGCCATTGAAACAAGGACCAAGAACATTTTAACCTATATTAACTACAAGGTAAGAGTTTTACTGAGCACAGAAAACTAAGTCAACTTAATCATGAAAAATATATACTGAAAATTGAATAATAATGAGCTTAATATAATTCTCATTCTGATAACTAACTTTTTCCACTTAAAAACATTGTTCATGATGAAATGTACAATTATATAATAGCTTAACTTTAAAATTGTAAAAACTGTGCTTTTAACCAGATATAATTCTGTAAGAGTTCTAAGAGAATTGTTCATGATGCATGCTACAGTATAAGTAACGAAACAAAGAAAACCCATGTAAAAACCTTGTTTCATAGCCAGTAAACTAGTACCAGAACATGTGATCACCCTTCAGCGCCGAAATTAATAAAAACAAAATTACTCATCATTTAATACTCATCAAGTTTAGTTGAAATGAATATACATGAGAAATATAAAACATATAAATCAAAATGTGAAATGCAATCACCACAATTCGAAGATGAACCATCAAGATAAAATTAATTTCTTCAAAACTTATATTTAATAAATGAATATCTGTCATTCAGAATGTTGTAAATTGTACACAGTTTCCTGTAATTTTTCCTTCTCATAAGTACCCTTAGCAGATTTTGACGAAGTGTTTTATTCTTTTCAAAGTCAAAGAAGAACGGCATAAGCGGGCAACTTCCAAACAGGTAATGAGTTACGGAGCCCCTGTCCCCACAATCACATTTATCAGATGATCATTTGTTAATTTTATTTAGAAACGTAGGAAAACTACCGTGTCCTGATAAAAAGTAAGTAGTAATTTTATTATGACTTACGAAATCCCTGTCCACTCTGTTAATTATCTGATAAGTGTCTCTGCCTTTTTCCGAATTAGTCCAAAGGTTTTGCCAATTCTTCATAATATTTGTTTTTTCATATGTCTTCAGTATAGATCTCGGAAACGGGACTGTAATGGTACTATCTGCTTTTTCCAAAGTAGTAGCATCCTTGGCAAGGGCATCCGCACGCTCATTTCCCTCGTGGCCAACATGGGCCTTTATCCAAGTAATGTATATGCGTTTCCCCGGCACCTCCAACATCTTCTCATATATATCTCTGACTATTTTATTACTTGGGAAGGCATGCTGTAAAGCATAAGTTGAGGACAAAATGTCCGTCATTATCAACACATCAGAGTAGGATGTTTCTGTGAACCATGTCACCGCAACACGGATTGCGCACAGTTCAGCCTGATAAACAGTGTTAAATTTTCGTAGATTAATTTTACAGTCATAGATATATGTACCACCATAACTAACTGTAAATGCACACCCTGTGCCACTATCCATTTTTGATCCATCAGTGTAGATGACCACATCAAATTTATCTCTATTATTAGTAGTAACTGATGGGAGAATATAAATATTTTCCAGCAAATAATACTGTGGAAATTCAAAGAAATAAGTTACAGATTCAATGTCTATACCCCTAACCACAATGTTATCCACCTCCACAGACAAAAGATTCTTTTTAACTTTATCACTATTGTTCTTGAGTTCCAGGACTAGTTCCAAGGGTGGAACCCCACAAAGAACGCATAATGCGTCCGTTGAGATTGAACGGTATGGGCGCAGGATTGACAAAAGTCCCATCCTCTGACATGAGCTTAACTTTCGCTTTACGTGAACTTTTATATCATCGGTCCATACCTCGTGCCCGTAAATGATCTGTTTTTCTATAACCGCCGTGTACCATGTTTTCAAAAGTGAAGATGGTGCTCCCAAGTCACGACAGCTCGCTCTTGAAACATTTAATGTAAATGCAGAGATCCTATTTCTAATTGATTCGAAATGTTCCAACCATGTAAATTTCGCGTCCACTACAAAACCCAAATAGGTAATTTTGTTCATCACCGGGATCGAGGTACCTTCAATCTTAAATATTGGGTGCCGATTTTCCAGTAGAAATCTACCGAACATCAAAGCCTCCGATTTAGATGCGCTTAGTTTAAGTTCATATTCCGTACATATATCCAAAAAAAAGTCTAGGCAATTGTTCATTTTATTCTCTAGCGCACTCCGTGTATCAGCGCCACCAAAAATCGCAAAATCATCCGCAACGGTCCAAGGCAAGAACCCTGGGGACATCCAAGGAATGCCGTGAACCACCTCATACCATCACTTGAACGAAAACCAATTTTACTAGTTGAGATATAATTTTTCAATGTAGATTTAATGTAGCCTGATAGAGGAATTCCATCTATAATTTGAGACAGGATGGTCCACGACATTGCATCGAACGCCCCTTCAATATCCAGGGAGATCATACTACAGTATTTATTTCTGGACAGAATATCTCTGACGATGTTCTTGAGACGTTCCATTGCTTTCACCGTGCTCCTGCCCTCTCTAAAACCAAACTGTATATCATGTAGATATTCCTTACTTTCTAATTCTGTCATAATTCTAGTCATTAACAACCTTTCAAAAATTTTCCCCATAATGGGTAACAGAGTTATAGGCCTATATGATCTTTGGGTCACGGTTTCTTTTCCTAAAAAATATTACAAGTCCTTTTTTCGGTTTTTTCCATAAGTTCGGAAAGTATCCTAAACGGTAGCATTTGTTGAACAAAGCCAACATAGTATCCCTGTAATGGAAGCAAATATTCTTAACGATGAGGGCATCCATGTCATCATAACCAGGTGCCTTATTGTTGTGCTGTTGACCGAGAACAAATCTCAGTTCTCTCTCTGTAAACTTGTTAAAATTTTCCTCATTATCTAATGGATACACTGGCTCATGACTATAAATTACTGGAGGAATATTCTGAACTCTAAAATGCTCATTCATTAATCGTTGCACCACATCATCATAAGTATCAAATGGTTCTGAATCCTCGAGTGTTGTGAATACCAGATCCGTATGACGGAGAATTTTACCCGAGACATATTTAAATACGCCACCAAAAGAGTTTGATGAATTGTTCCAGTAATCCAACCATGATTTTTTCTTTGCCTGTTTAATCTGCTTTTTATACAATCTCCTTGCCAATACATAGCTATCTTTGTACTCTGCACTATCTGGATATCTAATAGATCTCTTGTACATTGCGTTAACTCTGTTTCTACACACCCGAAGTTCTTTTGTGAACAATTTTAAGGTTGGCCTATATGTTAACGTACCCCTTTTAAAACACTTGTTACTAACTATCTTTATAGCCTCATATAGCTTTATAAGCCATTCTTCCAAATCACCAGAAGACTCAATATTATTTATATCTTTAAGAAAACTTGACATAATACTGCTGAAAATTCTATTAAACCTCTTAAAGCCTTTGTTCTTTGTTTTATATCTGGTAGATTGTCTTTTTATAGGCAAGTAATTCAAAACATATCTGATATATCTATGATCCAAGTAAGAAAGTTTCTCATCATCGACCATCCACGATACCAGGCTACTGCAAATATCAACCCCACCTAGAGTCAGATCTGGTCTACCACATCTGTCACCTGTTATCCATGAATGCGATGCTTCTGGATTGTTCATGATAAAAAGATTATTGGAGATCAGATGCTCCATAAAAGATGTTGATCGGTCGTTTTCTCTTGCGTATCCAAGATCCCGCAAATGGACATTAAAATCACCTCCGATTAGGACTCTGTCATATTCTGGGAATGCCGCTGACCATTCATTACAGTCTGTGTCAATATCGGATGAGAGTGCAGAGTATTGAGAGCCGATTGTAATACTATTGTTATCTTCCAAACTTAAATTTATAAAAACAGAATTGTTGAATGTCATACTATTAATAATTGTATAATCTCTGTTAGTCATTAAAATAGCTGCGTTAAGGTTAGTAGATAGGAAAGAACACCAAGAATCTGGAATATTACAGAAATTAGATCTCAAAATGTACGGATCCTGGCAAATAATACAGTCGATATTATACTCGTTAACATAGTCAACCATGGCACCGTTAGCTTCTCTACAGTGATGCAAGTTAATCTGTAAAATATTTAAACCAGTACCAGTACCAGTCAAACCACCCTCAACAACCCCTTGAGCACCCGAATCACCCTTACTACCGTTTGGGCAGTAAACTGCCCCTGTACTCTTTAAAAGTTGGACAATCTGGACTGTCCGCTCTATGCGAGCAGTCCGCATCTTGATCTTTAAAATAACAGTTTGGGCATTGGGTCTCTAAGGACTTGCAATCGGCCAGATTATGCTCTCCTGAACATTTGGGGCATCTCTGAGCTCCCTTGCACTGGCCCGACATATGTCCAAACTCTTGACACTTGAAACATCTTATTATTGATACAAATTGGACCACACGGTACCTCTCGTAATCAATGCAAATTCGCTTCCTGTCCAACAGCAACTCGCCTATCTCCTTATCGACGTCTAAAAGCCAATTTATTTTACCCGCTTTTGTATTCATTTTCCGTACGACTCTGTAATCAATCTTCTGTTGTGCATAAAGATCCTCAATAGCAGTCCTGGCAGGTCCCGTCAACGCCGGATCTCTATGTTTATCAGCCAGACTCTTCAATATCTCAGCCTCTGGTTTTATATCATTCATCACCCTCTCCAAGTCCACAGTTAACTTTTCCTCAGTGACCTCCGGGTCCACACTCAATATAAGAATTCTACACGTTTCCTATATGGGACTGCCACTCTCATTTTCTCCTTTAAATCTTCTGAATCTTTCAAGAGTTCTTGAATATCCATGGCTTCTTTTCTACTCTTCATCCTTAAAATAACTTGTTTCGCTTTAGTAACCACTACGTCATTCGGTGGAGCAATATTAACACCTGATTTACATGTTTCCTTAATACGGCGCTTAATCTCGTCCATGTCCTGCTGTCCATCCAATGCTGTGACTATCACCACATGGTCCTCCTTACCAGTTCCACGTGTCGTTCCACCCACCTTCTGTGTCTCAACAATCTAATCCTCCCCGGCTAAGAACTGTTTTCCTGATTGATTAAATAAAATGAATTAAAATTTAAAAATCAACTTGTGTGAAATGGTTAAGTAAACAATGCCGCTGCATTGGAGAATTTTATAACGATGCTATAGAAAATTGGTTACTTCTCCATTATCCCGTCGACTACTTCCTATAAAAAGAAAAGAACTGTCGCCAGAATATATCATTTAACTCCAAACGTGCATGATCGTGGCGTAGCGTTGCATTCAGTTGACTATCGCCAAACTGTAACGCCAAATAAACAAATAGAAGAATTTTGGGCACAAGTGTCATATACGCACCACGTTCGCGCGATTTTTTTCAACCGCCACTTTTGGCGATAACTTTGTTTTTGAATAAATTGTTGTTTATTTACTTTTATTTTTTATTTTAATTCTATAAATTATTTTAATTATGCATATGCATATTTGTTTATATCAAACTATCATTTATTTATTTTCTTTTTTAAAATAATAGAAGCTATTTTATTTATTACGTTATTTTATTTTTATATTAAAATAAAAAATCACGTGTTATTATTGCATGCTATTTGAAACTAATATTGAAAAACAAAGTTTTCGCCAAATTTCCGGTTAAAGAAAAATCGCGCCAACATGGTGCGTATATGACATTTGTGCCGAATTTTGCCATAGGAATCTTAAAAAAAAATAAATAAACAAATAAATAAACAAACAAATAAATAAAATACAAGAAATTCGGAAAAACCCCACCCACCAAAGTGTTAACTATCAGTAACTTTAAACAATAAAATTTACAATATATTAATGAAAACAGAAAACAATAGTCTTGGATATTTATTTACATTATTTTTCTTAATTATCTCTCGCGGCTGGTGAATAAATGTTTGTGACGTCCGTTGAAACTGATCCGAGGCTAACGAAAAAGGAAGGATACCGCGGTGCTTTACGCGTATCTTTTTTTACAGATCACCGGAGTCACGCCATGCTCGAATACACCAATGCAGGTGTACGAATAGAGCATCACGTCACTCTAGCGGTCTGTAAAAAAAAGATAAGTGGAATGTACCGCGGTAGCCTGTCTTTTTCGTTACCCTCGAAACTGATCTATTGTATGTAACTGTTCATCACAACATTTTTCAAAGCCTTTTCTTTTTTAATATCATGGCACTGCCGTTTAAGGATGCAATGGTTATTTTAATTAATGAAATAATTAACAAATCAGTGCAACATAATGAAAAAATATATGTATATGTCGAATTAAAAACCACTTGATGCTATAACAAACACATGTATTGCCTCTGACGTCAAGTGAATGTGACGCCAGATTCATGCATTTTTGGTGTTAAATCCTATAGTTTGGCGATAGCTTTTTGTTATGAAAAGTGGTCGTCGGGATAAAGGAGAAGTACCATATTGTTAATGATATTTTAATAATTTATTAGTTATTTCGGTATTTTAAAGCTAATTATTAAAAGTAAAAATAAAGTTTTTAATTGAGAGGAAATATTATTTACGCTGTTTTAAAATTTGCAATAACAGGTAAAAGATTTGTCGAAACAAATTAATCTCTCGTGTAAATATAATTTTTAATTGAAATTGTTTGGAAATATTGCTATTGGAGCATTTTAAATATGACGTAAGTTTCCCTACTTAATGCTTTGAAAACGCCTAATAATTTAATTATTTCTCGTTTTAATATTCCCGCGCAAGTATATTTTTATTACGTAATTTTCTACATTTACAGCTTTTATCACGTGATCAATTAATTATTATTTTAAAGTTTTATTTCTGTTTTTAATAGTCACGTGTAAATACATTTCTTAATTGAAAGGGAATGTTATTATATGCGCTGTTTTACAAATTGGCAACAATTCAAATAATAGATTTTATGAAATATGAAATAAATCTTTATAAAAATAATGAAAATTTTGATTAAAAAAATTGAAATATAACCTCAAAAAATTACTCCAATTAAAAAAATAATTGTAATCTGCACACCGCAAACTTGTCAACTATATTCTTACAAATTATGGTTAAATTCCTGCGCATAGTTTTCGTTCCTATAAAACTTTTTTCAGAAAACTGTTTTGACCAACTTTGATTTTAAATATCTCATAAAATAGTTCTTCGATTTAAAAACTATTTGCTTCAGTGTGTTTATCGAACATTTCTTTATAAAACTACCAATTTTTAAATTTTTATATATAATAGTTTTCTGGATATTAGTCCAGAAAGACTTCAAGGCACAAAATCTTAATTGACAGCGGTTGCTGCGGCGGTGATTACTTTTTTTTTTAATACTAGGGGGCTCTGCCCCCTACGAGCTACGCTCGCCAACCCCCGTTCTGACACCACAAACTGTAAAACGATTGCGGAAGATTGAATTATAATTAAACGACCTGCTGTAATCGGCTGGTATAATCGGTCCTGTGTAATCGGCTGCTCGCTGTAATATTTGCTATAATCGTGTTTCCATTCATTTTCCTTTGACCAAGGGATTTTAAAGCCGAATCAACTGCTGTCGAGACAGTTAACAACTGTTGATAAAATAAGGTTAATTAAACATTTGAAAATCAACTAGTGCAAAATGGTTAAGTAAGCAATGTCATTGATACCAGATGCGTTACGCGTGGTATAGTTATGTCATCGAGTGATCTTTAATTCAACGTTTATCTGTATTTTTAATTATATTTTACCAATTTATTAGTTATTTCGTTGATTTAAACGTAATTATTAAACGTAAAAATATAGCTTTTAATTGAAGGGAAATATTATTAATTACGCTGTTTTAAAATTTGCAATAATAGATAAAATATTTTGTCGAAATAAATTAATCTTACTCTACTTAATGCTTTGAAAACGCGGAATAATTTAATTATTTATCTTTTTAATATTCATGCCCAAGTATATTTTTTATTCCGTTATTTTCTACATTTATTGCTTTTAACACGTGATCATTTAATTATTATTTTAAAGTTTTATTTCTGTTTTTAATAGTCACGTGTTAATACATTTCTTAATTGAAAGGGAATATTATTACGTGCGCTATTTTACAAATTGGCAACGATTCAAATAATGGAATTTATGAAATATGAAATAAATCTTCGTCAAAATAATGAAAATTTTGAGTAAAAAATTGAAATATAACCTCAAAAAATGAGTCAAACTGAAAAAATAATTGCAGTCTGCACACCCCAACCTTGTCAACTATATCCTTACAAATTATGGTTAAATTCCTGTGCATAGTTTTCTTTTCTCTAAAACTTTTATAAGAAAATTATTTTGACCAACTTTAATATTAAATATCTCTTAAAATAATTCTTCGATTTAAAATCTGCTTGCTTCAGCGTGTTTATCGAACATTTCTTTATAAAACTACCAATTTTTAAATTTTTATATGCAATAGTTTTCTGGATATTAGTCCAGAAAGAATTCAAGGCACAAAATCTTAATTGACAGCGGCGGCCGCGGCGGTGGTTACTTTTTTTTAATATAGAGAGATGTTTTTTAGAATCTCCAGTGTCTGAAACGTGTAAATCCGTCATTTTTTTTCGATTTTTAAAACGTTTGCAAGATTTATCCTATACATAGCGATCTATCCGAATGAGCGATATGACGAAGTGTATTATAGCGAGGGAAGTTGTATATTAAGTATTGTAATACATTTAAATCTTTATCTTTTATAGTTCTAACTACTATTTTAGTTATATCGATTCTAAAATAGAAATAAACTAACGTCTATGAAATGTTTTATTTAATTCATTTTTATCAACCTGTCAGACATAACATTATGCAAATTCTTTTTAAATAGACTATTTTGAAATTATTGATACCAAATTTCTTTATTAGTACTTTTATAATTAGGGTTTTAAATATTTAGAAACGAGAAAAGCAGATAATAACCCACATCTAAGTACATTATAATTACCGAGTTTTTTTTGTTTTTTTTTTTCTCTACGGAATCAAATAAGCATTTAAAATAAGTAGTACTTATTTTTAATGACTTTATATAACATTTAACATTTGTAAGATAATATTGTTGGTTTTTTAAATTCATCTTTCGAATTTTTTTCTATATCCTTTTTATTACTGAGTCAATTGTTAGCTAATTAATTTTAAATAAGAGAAAGAGAGAAGATTTTATTTTTTATTTTATTTTATTTTATTTTTTTATTGTAGAAGACTCCTGATTTCAATAAAAAAAATAGTTAATAAACTCCGATTTGAAAATATGGTTAAGGAATATTCCCGTGAAAAATTAGCTCTAAAATAATTTTGCCAAACTGTGCAGTGGGAGATTGTTTTAAATAAAGTAATAAACATTATTAAATTTTCGTTCATTGTTTTCTTTTTTAAAGAAATAGCTACACACTATAAAAAAAGAGAAACATCTAGTTTAGAAATAAGGTTTAAGAAAATATAACATAACCTCTTCCGAGTTACCTACGACTCTAAAAAGCGTTCCTTTATCTTCAGAAACCCCAGAGACCAATAGATTTCCGACATTTAAAGAAACATTTCAGAGGCAAAAGTTTCTTTTGCTGCTCGCAACTTTTGGAAACGTTTCCAAGTAGTTTTTACAGTATATAAATAAGTTTTCTTAACCCGGCATGAACACGAAATATTGACAATCGGATGCTGTGAATTCTCAATTAAAATTTTTCAGCTGCGTTACAGAATTTATACTTGTAAGAGTAACAACAACAATAAAAAGTTCATTTTACGCTGCTAATTTAGAATGTTTGCTAGTTGAACATATTTTCTGAACATGAAAACATTTACTTGAGAATCGATAGCATACAAAATTCCTATATTTCCTGTTAATACCTTGTTAAGAAAGCTGAACTGTCAAAACTACTTGGAAATGTTTTCGAATGTAATAAGCAGCAAAATAAACTTTTGTTTCAGAAATTCTTTTTCAAAGCTCTGAAATCGATTGCTTTATTAAAGTTTCTGAAGATAAAGAAACGTTTTTCGGAATTGTGGATAACTCGGAAGAAGTTATATAACAGTTTCGTAAACCTTCTAGCTAGATGAAGAAACATTTCTCTATTTTTACAGTATATTAAAATCATTTTAAAGTTAAATATTGATTAACTTCAAATCTTTCAATATTTTATATTGGGCTGTCCGGAAAGTGCGTACTGGTTGGAAAAATCAATTCATACCGGAAAATTCTATCATTTAATTATTATAGATAAAATCCGATAGCTGAAACAGCGATTGTTTCGATGGGATGCCTAGTTAAATATAACTCCACTCCCTGTATATGAGTAATAGTATAACACATATTAAGAGAGCCATATGAAGAAAGTTTATAATAATTTAAAGTAACAAAAATATGTAAAAGAAAGCATAAAAATGCCATATAGGACTGTCTATTGCATTGTAGGATATACAGTCTAATGCATACTAGGATATTAAAAAGCTGAAAAAAAAAACATATAGTGCGTAAAAGAAGCAAGAGATGGCGTGCCATGTCCACTGATGGAGAGATATCTTTAAACATTTATTTTGAGAAGGAAACGAGAGAGGAGGGACTGAGAGTTACATCAGCCAACCAAATTATAGAATTGTGTGAGGTCATGGGTTAGGTGTGTAGGAATAAAGAATCTATACGATTAAGAGTGCATGTAGGTTAAATTTGGAAATACAAAATTATAGAAGGAAGAGAAGTGTGTGTTTGAGATTTGCTTAAAGTATCCGATAGCTGATGTATAATAATAATAATGTATAATAATTAAATGATAAAATTTTCCGGTACGAATTGATTTTTCCATCCGGCACGAACTTTTCCGGACAACAAACAACGGCGTTTGAATATTTTAGCGTTATGAGATATATCTGAATCTGTTTAAGATTCCGGCATAAATTTTCTCAATTAATTGTTTCTTTCATATTTCCGAAATTTCCGGTCAATTGAAATATAGTGGTCGGAGATAGGAAAATATCGAAAATACCCCATTTTTATATATTTTTGGCTTATATATTTTACAGGTCTTAGAATAAAATGACCAAAAACCGCATGTAAATATCATAATTAGATCAAAAGATGCAAACCTTTTTATACTATCTGTGGCTACCTTAGAAGTACTTAAAATTGTAAATCTATTTACCTCAGAATGTATTTTTACTAGGTTCTTTATATTGAGATAAATTTATGAGATATAGTTATTTTTAGATCATGTACAGATTAAATTGTTTTCGGGAATTTTTGCTTTGCTAAAAAGCATTGAAAAATATAACTCTCGTAGGAAAAAGTACAGTAAAAAAAATGACTTTTCTTTCTTTAAAAAGATATTAAATTTTACTGAATAAATAGTTTTTGTAAATCCCGAAGATAAATTAATATTTATCCTTTCTGTATTCAAAGATGAAAAAAAAAAGTTATTCTTTTAGGAGATGTATAAATTTTTACATATGGCTAAAATAAATACTTTTCTGTTTAAAAAATTTTTAAATATTTTTTTTAAACGGTATATGTATATTATATATATATATATATATATATATATATATATATAGTCTTTAAGTAAATTAATTATATATAAATAAACTGATTTATTATTATTTTTTTAAATCAATCTTTTGGAAAAATAATTTTTTTTTCATTAATTAAATTAATTAGTTTTTTAAGTTACAAATAATGTCAAATAATTCTAATTATTTTAATTTTAATGATTTTCTTTAATAGGCTTCTATTAATAATTTTTAAATATAAATATTATTTAAATTACTAAATACTCTCATATTTTTAACTGTATGCTTCATAGTTATCTTTAAACGTAACTTTTTTAACCACCTTTGATTTTAGTTCATTATCTTGAATGGCGTTATGGTATATAAAAATTACTTTAGAAATTTTAAATAATTTTTTTTATGGTATAGTCTGTATTTTCACTTATGTTCCTTTATTCTATTTTTGTTTCATATACAATGAACTTCCGTTAGTGCGGACTTCTCATGGATATATTGATTTCTACGACACTAACCAAAGTCAGCATTGAACGATGTAAACATTTGAATGGTATTAAAAATAATCCGTTTGCGTTGAATTAATTAAATTAAGTTTTTTTAGTAAAAATTAAATAGGTTAGAATTTTTTATTCTAAAACAAACAATATTATTTTTAATAAATATGCAAATTTAAGTCAATATTATTAAATAAAAAGAGCTAGCAAATCAGGACAAACAAAATATACAAATGAATTGCTGTACTTATATAATTTAAATTTATTTAAACTATTGTCATATTTATTTGCAATCGTGGAACAAATTATCTTTTTACTGCATCGTTTTCTGATTTTGCGACACATTCCAAAATGTCGTCTGTTACATCAGATTTTGATTGCAGCCGGGTGCAGGGTCAAAAATCTCTCACATTGTTAGTTATGGAATGTTAATTTTCTCTTCATCAGTGTTGCTAACGATTTCTTGATCTCTCAATTATACACGTGATACCAAAATTGTTTTTCACAAAGTAATGTACAAAACGAGTACATTTAGATTCCCCACGGTTAATCGTGAAAAATTTCTACGCATTATCCGATAGGTAGTACGCATTAAGCGATGTCCTTAACTTTAAATTCGAATGAAAAATGATCGACAAAATGAAATTGTTCTCATTAATCGGAGATACGTCTTAAACGGAGACGCAATAACGAGAGTGCTCTGTAGTAGTTTTGTCATGTAATAAGACTCCTTGTGAAAAGTATTTACGTATTTCGAAAGCAATCTTTTACAGTACAGAAATTATTTGTTTTATTTTATTTGCTTGTAAATTGTAGATGGTGACCTCTGAAGACGTATTACTTTGCAAGTTTTCTTTCAGTTCATTTTTATAATCTTTAAATATAATTTTCTTCTATTTTCTCTATTTTCTTTTTTTCCTGTTAATTTTGTACTCTAGATTTGAGTTTTTTTTTCTTCAAATTGCCCATAAAAATACGATTTGATATTATCATTAAACATAGACTAATTGATTTCTGGTATTTTTACAATCTATCTATCCAGCTATCTCTCTCTCTCTCTCTCTCTCTCTCTCTCTCTCTATATATATATATATATATATATATATATATATATATATATATATATATATATACCGGCTGTCCTAAAATATACTGACTAATTTTAAAATTCAATAACTTGCAAAAGATGACAGATATGTTTTAAAAAAATCTCGATGTTAGGATGTTAGGCGTTTGTTTACTGCGATTTCCGGTTTTAGTTTCAAATAGTAGCGATAGATGGCGCTGAAAGCAATAGGTGCTCAATCGAGGCCAAAACTGAAATCATCCAGCATTGAAGCGAAGGAAGGCGGTTAAATATATAGAGTGGGTCTCATTCTCCAATATGATCTTGTTCTTAGGGCCCAATCCTGAACTCAGTTGTACCCACTCCATATATTGAATCCCCTTTCTTCGTATCAATGCTGGATGATTTCTTCTTCTGCCTTGATTGGACGTCTATTGCTTGCAGCGCCGCAGCGCCATCTATTGCTGGCAATTCGAAGTAAAATCAAGAATCACAGTAAAAAAATCTTGACACCCTCCCGCAAGATTTTTCAAAATATCTGTCACCGTTTGCAAGTTATTAAATTTAAAAATGAGTCAGTCCATTTTAGAATACTTAGTATATATGTATATACATAACCGTTAAAAAAATAACACAGAAACATCATACAACAATTGGGAAAAATTATGAAAAATGAACACATACCTGTTTCATCATACCATCTCCTATATGTATCCATACATTATAATATAAATTTTTTCTTGAGTTAATAATATCAGATATTGTTACGCTTTCATTGTAGATATATAATTTGCTCTTTACTTGCATTTATTTCTACATGGTAATTTTTAGTAAGCTTAGATATTGGCAAGATAGGCTACAGTAATAAATGGTCATGGAAATTGATAGGAATTTTTTTGTATCGACACACACACTGCAAAAAAATTGTTGATTTTACAGTTTAATACTGGCATTCCAGCTGCCAGTATTATACTGTAAAATCAACAATTTGTTTTGCAGTGCAGTAACACAGTAACATTGCCCCAGTCCCACATTCAAGTTAAAAAAAAATTCCATCCATTTGATGGAAATTAATTTCTTGTTCTCGTGCAGATAATACACAAGTTGATAATAATTGCACAAGAAATATTGTCATCTTTTATCAAACAAACAACAACATATATTCAAAAAGTAACAAATGTAACATGAAATATGTTGGTTAGACTATACCTGTGAAACTAGCAGTTTGGGAATTAGCAATTTGACAACGATAAGAAGTGACACCCAGTATATGAACAATGTATATGAATATGGTTATGAATTTCCAAAAAGCTGCAATCATTTAAAAATATTTTGAATAAACTATAATTACATAATTAATTTTGTAAATAATTTAAATTATTATCGTAATTATCATGATATCTGCTATTCTAAGCTAAATGAATAACAGTTTAGACAGTCTAAAGCCAGGGAACTTTTCAACGTTTTTTGCATAACGTAATCAATTTTGCAAATATTTTAAGTAAGTATTGTAGAATCACGAGATCCGCTGTACTAATATAGATGTTCAATATGTATATGTTCTATAATTATAAGTTTAGTAATTCTACAATTAATGTAAAAACCTTTTACGTAACGTAATTAATTGATTACGTATATTTTAAATAATAGTCGTAGAAGCGTGAGATCTTGTATGCTAAGAAAAATGATAAAAAGTTATTATGAATTTCGAAAACCTACGATGATTTTAATAGCAGTGTCCTGTACCAACCTACTGTATAAATCATTTATTGTATAGAAAACCAGGATCAAAAATCCATTTATTTAGTCAAAATTACAGGGCGTCTCACTCCAATCCGAAGTCGCGTTTTCGTTCATACTTTTAACAGTACTGAAGATACTAATTAATTTTTCAGCAGAGCTGAAATTACGCTGTAAATTAATGAAATACAAAGTATGTGAATTATCACTTTACTACACAGTGTACAACCAATAGAGTGAACAAATGTCCAGACCGGGACTCGATCTCGGATCCCTTGATATAGCACCAAGTGCTTTACCAATTAAACCTTTCGGATGACATCCAGTCTGGCCTTCTCTCACTTAATGTCTCACTTAATAATTCTCTCTCTTAATGAGAGAATTCTAGACTGGATGTCGTCCGGATGGCTTAATTGGTAAAGCACTTGGTACGCTATACCAAGTGTCCGAAATCGAACGCCGGTCTGGACATTTTTTCACTCTATTGGTTGTACGCTCTGCAGTAAAGTGATAGTAGTGAAGATATTTTAACAAAATTTGCAACAGACTCATCTTTGTATGAATTGTAAACATATTGTAAGGATTTCGTTAAGACTTCGGATTGGAGTGAGACACCCTGCATTTTTGACTCTGTAAATGGATTTCTTACACCGCTTTCCTATAAAAAAATTGTTTGTTGCAGTATCTTGTACGAACCCTTAAATTTTGTATCATGAATTTGTAACCATCCTGTATACACTGTAAATGTATATATCATATAAATTTAAAAGAATTTAAAATAGAAAAAAAGAAAGATAAGTGCATCAAGTGTTTTACAATTTTCTTTTCTTCTTCTTTTTTTTATAATCAAAATTCTTAAATAAAATATATAAAAATTATCTATAGCTGACATTTGTAATAATTATTTTTGTAAAATTAGAAAATCTTTAGAAGCTAGAAAAAAAAGTAATTAATTATCTACATCTAAACAATGGAAAATATTTTAACAATTTAATTCATTTTATATGTTTTTTCTAAATTAAACTAACATTTGAATTAAATTACATTTAAAGAAATGTTGCTTAACATGTAATCTCTTTAAGATGTTGTTCAGTTAGTTTATTTTTATTCGTAATTAAAATATTTAATTCTTTTTTCATTTATGTATTCATTATTATACCATCTGCTAGTAAATGAGTTTTTAATTAAAAACGATAAAAGGAGAAGAGGATGTATGCGTGCTGAATGCAATTATTTAATGCACATAAAATTTTAGTGAACGTGTTTTAGAGGTATTATTATTATGCACTAAATATTTTCAAACAATTCTTTGTAAAAAAAAAAAAAAAACGTAATCAGTGCATAAATATTTTAAATAAAACAACAAATTTAAGAATTTTCACCTTACGTCTACTTTTTATAAAATTTTTAATAACATATATTTGTATTTCTTAAATTTTAGCATCTTTAATGGGACGTTTACTATGGTTTGCAGTTTATGCTTCTTGAATTTTTTCAATCTGAAATATTTGAAACTTTGCTTCATATGACGGGGTATATATCCAAGTGTCATCCAATAGGACAGTCATTTGTGTCACGACTCAGTCATCTTAAACCATTTTTTTTAAATTAGATTCAGAAAGATTCTGTTATTACCGGGAGTTTATACCGATATAGTATATACAGGGTGATTATAAAAAAAACTATCCCGATATATGAGTCCTTAACTATCACACCGTTCACAGAAAGAGACTGAAATTTTGGTTTTAAGTATTTTGAGGTATGTGCTCAAGAATCGTATAAAAAACAACAGTTAAACTATAACAATTACGGTTACAGTGACAAAATTTTGAAATTTTCAAATGACAACACCTATTTTTTTATTGGAATGTGATCTTCATAGTGAAAAACCATAAAAAGTGTTGAAACGGTACCTATAACACGAAAATTGCCGGCGCTAGAGAGACTAAGAAGAAAAGTGAAAACAACCAATAAAGGACAGAGAAGCAACAGAAAGTAAAACATTTTATTATTCAGTGCTATCCACCATCTGCCGCATGCAACGTGTCTTCGTGTGTGACGTGGAAAATTTGTGAAGCACAATAAAATGTTTTGTTTTCTGTTGATTCTCTGTCTTTATTCGTTGTTTTCACTTTTCTTCTTAGTCTGTCGAGCGCCGGCAATTTTCGTGCTACAGGTACCGTTCCAACGCTTTTTATGGTTTTTCACTATGAAGATCACATTCCAAAAAAAAAAAAAAAATAGGTGTTGCCATTTGAAATTTTCAAAATTTTGTCACTTTAACCGTAACTGTTAGAGTCTAACTGTTGTTTTTCATACGATTCTTGAGCGCATACCTCAAAATACTTAAAACCAAAATTTCAGTCAGTTTCTGTGAACGGTGTGATAGTTACGGACTCATATATCGGGATAGTTTTTCTATAATCACCCTGTATTTACCGATATATTTACAAAATGCCGGCGATTTGGAAAAAAGAAAGGTTATGTTTTAGTATTTTTTTTTTAAAGTTTAGTTACATTATAAAAAATTTAATTATGAAAAGTGATATATATTGTTGGCTCCAGTTTGGCTCCAGAAAAATGTACCCTTTTTCATTAAAATAAAGATGACAATCGGCCGAGTTGTTTCATAGAAAAATGACTGCTCAGTTCGAAAACATTTGGAAATACTCACCGTTATATGAAGCAAAATTCCAAATATTTCCGATTGAAAAAATTCGACAAACTTCTCTAAATTTTGATATATTTAGTACAAAACCTTCTCAATTATTATCGTTTTCCTAGTTCAAGAAAGAAAATAAAACTCAAAGAGCATGCGTTTTACTGGCCAATTGTAGTAAAACTCTTTTAAGGGGAGGTTACCGTTTATGATAAAAAATATTTTTTGAATTTCTGTAGTTGTATAGAATAAGCCTCTAGAACGGTTAGGTGAAATTCGAAATATTTAAGAAGTTGCAGTCAATTGAAAGAGGACGCGGACCGCTTAAAAACATGTTTACTGTGACGGATCACAGCTGAATTCTTTGCATAAATCCAAGAACTGTAAATTGCAAAATAAATAGTGTTAGAACGGTACCTGTAGCACAAAAATCGCCGGCGCTTATAGAATAAGAAGAAAAGTGAAAACAACCAATAAGGACGGAGAAGCAACAGAAGGCAAAACATTTTATAGTGTTTCACAAATTCTCCACGTGACCTCCTTCACACACGATGACACTTTTCATGCGGCAGATGGTAGATAGCACTGAAGCACGTACCATGGCAATCTATTGGAGTGAGATCGGGGGACCTTCGCGGCCGCGGAAACGTGACACGGCGGGAGATAACTGTGTCACCAAACTGTTGTTTAAGAAACGTTTGACAGAAGACCCCACATGTGGGAGAGCGCTATTTTGCATCTACACGACATCAGATAAAGCATTTCTCTGTTGCAAATTGCGAATTACGTAATTAGTCAATATTTCTAGCTAGCGAGCACTCGTTACCGTACACGTTGCGGCAGTCACCTCTTTAAAAAATTAAGGGCTGAAGATGAAGGTGCTTATTATACCGCGCCACACAGTCCCTTTTACTTCGTGTAACGAAAGTGCAACCACATCATGGGATTATTGTCTGTCCAGTGCACGCAGTTCTTCAAATTAACGTTACCAGTCAACGAGAAATGGGCTTCGTCCGACCGCAGAATGCGTAAAGGCCACCCGTCATCCCCGCCATACCGGATGAGTAATTAATTCCCAAAATTTAGCCGTTGTTACTTATCACCTACTTGAAACATCTGGACACGCTGGAACCGACACAGAAACACGTAGAGAACAGAGCCCAGAATCTTGCGGATTGTAGAATTCGGCAACTGCAGAAAGCGAGAACACCGCGTGCACTTGTAAGAGAAATTTCGTTTATCGTCTCATGGACTTCTCCAACAGCCTCGGCAGGAACGGAAGGTTGTCCGAGCCGAGATCGACCGCATGTGCAACCAGTTTCTTCAAATTTGCGTATCATGTCCCTTATAGCTTTTACAGTACACGGACCTCGGCGTAGTTCATGGTTTCTGCGGTAGACACGCAGTACCTCTGCGGCATTTTGTCAGTTCAGGTAATAAATCTTTACGATTTTCCCACGTTCTTTCCCTGTAACCGGCATGTTGTTCAGAGTGCAAGAAAGCAAGATACGTGGCACGCATTTCACAGTGCCTTTTCTTTCACTTAGGGCGACGCGGTCAGTCATAACGATGCCTTACGCCGAACCAGGAAATCTGCGTACCTTGGTCTTTCCTTCTCGTTTCGAGGGAGATTCAGTTATCTGGGATCAGAGAAGAAGACACAATATGAAATGTAACGTCATTAAAAAAGAAAGTCGTCTTTGGCGAGCGCCACAGTTGTTTTCTGTTTTCTTCTCAGTCTGCCGATTTTCGTGCTACAGGTACACTGTTAAAAATAATCTGAAATTCACGGGTATTTTTTTCCTGAATTTCACAGAAAAAGTCCCTTTTCACCACAAAAGGGCATTTTCCGTTAAAAACAGAAAGTTTCTTCATATTTCCTGAAAACAACGGAACAGAAGGAGAAGAAAGTGGCTAACGGAGATATTCCGTTATCTGCTGCATATTTATTTTCAATGTTTTAAAAACTGACATGTTGCAGCACAGAAGAACTAAAAATTCAATAAATTAAAAATTCGAGTTTATTTAAAAGAACAAAATAGTTCTTTCGAATTTAAAAAGCAACACTTTATTTCCCATGCTTTAAAAATTATTAGCAATTTATTTTTTAAAGTTACAAAAAAATATTCACACTTAAAATATATTCGAAACAAATAGCTTAGTGTATATATATATATATATATATATATATATATATATATATATATATATATATATATATGCTTTTTTGCGTAAAATCGATTTTTTTTCACTTAATTTAACTTATATATATATATATATATATATATATATATAATAGTTAAATTAAGTGAAAAAAATCGATTTTACGCAAAAAAGCAACAAACAAAAATAATGCTTCCGAATAAAAAAAAATAAGAAATAACTTTCCCATTCCTTCGAAATTATTCGTAATTTGCTTTTTAAAGTTATAAAAGACACTCTCAATGAAAATATATTCTAAGAGAACACATTTAAAAAATATATAATAGTTGAAAAAAAATCGATTTTCTCAAAAAAGCCAACATACTTTATCGAATTTAATTCAAAATACAATATTCATATTTTGCATCTAACAATCAAATTAAGAATTAATATAATTCATGTTTCAATCCTCTATTAATACTAAATTTTTCAGTCATAATCTTATAACAAAATAATCCCCCACTTAATTTCAAAGTTACTAGGTTTCTAAACCCCAGATTGTTTAAGTTCCAAGCAGCGATTTGAAGAAATCCCCGTATCATGCTTTCAAACTCCTATTCTTGCAAGGGCCCGCTGGTCTGGAGGTAAAACACTCGGTTCAAGGCGCTGTCATCCCTAGTTCGAACCCCAAGGGCAAACAGTATCAGGTATCTGTACCAGGGAGTATTTAATATTAAAATATCAAGTATTAAACTAAATACTTCCGTTATAGTCAACAGATGGCAGCACAAACAGTTTTTTTTTTTTTTTTTTAAACCGAGGTCATTCATAACAGAAAGTTTCCGTTTCTTCAATCTTTCAAAACGGAAAATCTACTAACGGAACGGAAAAAGTCCGGCAACTTCGCTGACAGTACTTTTTCCGTGAATTAACGGATTTATTTTTGACAGTGTACCGTTCCAAAGCTTTTTATTGTTTTTCACTATGATGATTACATTCCAATAAAAAAAGTAGGTGATGCCATTTGAATCTTTCGAAATTTTGTCATTGTAACCGTAACTATTAGAGTTTATGTGTTGTTTTTCATATGATTCTTTAGAGCATATCTGAAAATACTTTAAACCAAAATTTCATTCAGTTTCTGCGAACGATATGATGACGTATGACAGCTAGTGACTCATATATCGGGATAGTTTTTCATAATCCCCCATATATATATATATATATATATATATATATATATATATATATATATATATATATATATACTAAAATTTTGTAAAAAATGCTATTAAATCATAAAATAATAAAATAATATAATTTCAGCGTCAACTTCATCAAAGAAAAATACTTAAAAAAATTACCAAAAAGAAAAAAAAAAAAGAAGAGAAAAAACTTAAAACTGTGAAAATATTATGAAAAGTCTTTTTATGCCACTGTTTTAAAAAATAACACTACCTTTATTTTTCGTTGCTAATTTTTGTTATCTTTCTACCGAGAGTGACACTTCAGAAGAATAGAGAAGTTGGTTTTAAAATTTTTCTGTTGATGTAGACGTATGTTGATATAGACGTATACAGCGTGACGGTCATACAACTAGCAATATAAAAAAAATGATTAGTTGGGTTTTTATATAAGATAAAACAGAAAGATAAATAAATGTATTTATTATGGTTACGAACTGCGCTTCGTATCACGAAAAATAAGAGAAGTACTTAATTTTTATTTATTGAGTATATTACTCAAAATAAGGAAAAATAATCAATTTTGACTTGTATATTTAACAACTAACGCACATTAATGCTAAATTTTTACTAGAATTCAGAAAATAAATAAATCGGTCAATAGTTTGCTCAAAGGGTTCCCTATATTTAATTTATTAATTAATAAACTCCTACTACCCCTATTTTTTTCATAATTTAGTTTCAGTAGATTCGGAAATAGGAGGGGAGGGGGGCATATTTTTCCAGTACTTTCGACGATATCTCTGAAAATATAATATCTAAAATTAAAACATATATTTTTGAGTTCGATGTTACGAGATCTTTCGAACGATAACCTATACGATATATAAAAAGAAAATTTATTTTTCAAGTAACTTAATTAATATCTCGGCTAATTACCGACAAAGTTTTTCGAAAATCATTATCAAATATCCTTGGATGATTCTGCGGCGACAGATACCTCGAGCGACTTCTGCTACGCCTATTTTTTTTTTTTTTTTTTTTTAGTTTCAGTAGATTCGGAAATAGAGGTGGGGGGTTGGGCATATTTTTGCAGTGCATTTGCGACGATATCTCCGAAAATATAATACCTAAAATTAAAAAATATATACTTTTGAGTTCGATATTACGAGATCTTTCGAATATGATATCCCACATGATGTACAAAAAGCAATTTTTTTTCAAGTAACTTAATTAACCCCCTATTTTTTCCTAATCGTATTTGCGAATGACTAATAATCTGAAAATATGTGAGTAAAAGTCCTTATAACTTTCCCAAGTTTGAACTTTCCACGTCGAATAGTTTACGAGAAAAAGGGCTCTGACAGATGGACAGACAGAGACAGGAGTTATCTTATAATGGTTCCGTTTTTACTTATTAAGTACGGAACCCTAAAAAAGACATTCTGGAACAATAAAAAAAGTAACACTTGTCGACTTCGGGATCAGTGCCTGATTTACGGCAGGGCATTCGGGGCACGGGCCCAGGGCCTCCGATTTTCAGGGGCCCCCAAATGCTACTAAAGATTTTTCAATTATTGGCCAAAACAGTTTTAACTGTCAAAAAACAAAATTAAAATGGAAAAAATCTGTTTGTCAGAGATTGTCTATGATATGTCAAAGTAACTTCATTTTTCGCTGATTGTCTTTTAACAATTCAGTAATGTACAGAACTCCATTTTTGGGATTGCCATATCATTTCATTTTTATTTATTTTACATGTAATGCCCTCATGGTTAACATGGACAAAGCCGTGTGGTTCTGCTAGTTAATTGTGTAAATTTAGTATTTTATTTATTTATTTTTTTTCCACACAAAGCTTGTATTTGAAAGAAAAAATAGTTTGATTAATATGATATGCTAATATTTTAAATAATTATAGCTTGGTACTGCGGTAAATATATTATTAGTTGTTGCATACTTTATCGTTCCAGATATATGGACTTGCATAGAGAAAGGTAATCAGCACCACACAGTTTATTATAAAATTCAATTAAAAATTCATAATTATCAAATAATTATTTAAAAGTAAATCAATGATTATCAAATTTAATTTTTTTAATTAATTTTTTAAAGAAATTATCAAAGTCAATAGTGGTTATCTTAATAAGTACTGCTTTCGATATTATATTTTTTATTCAAAGAATCTGTGCGAGGGGGTCCCCATACGCATCTGTGCCCAGGGCCCCAAATTTCTAAATCGGTCCCTGCTTCGGGTAATCATGCGCAAACAAATACAGATTCAAACAAATATCTATCTATTCAGAGTTTGATAAATCTGAACGTATGTTGATATAGACGTATCCAAAGTGACGTTTATACAACGATGACAATGCCATATTAATGTAGTTTTAGGGCAGTAATTCATCAAGAGCATGCTCCAGGGTGGCAAAAACATTTTACGTTCTTGATTCAAATATCTAACGAACCGATTTTGCTTATGTTTTGCACACAAGCTCATTGTCGATGACAATGAAATATTCATGTATTTTCACGGCCGTAACACATCAGTGACGGGATCCAGAGGCAAAATTATCTTTCTCATATTTGTTTGAAATCATATTAAATTTTTGATTGCAAGCGTGTTACTTAAATTTTTTCACACACATATTGGATCATATAATTTTTTTCGTATATATATATATATTTTTTTTTTTTTTTTACATTTTTGAGTTTTAAACATTCAAACATTCAATCATTTTACACTAGTCTCTTATTTCAGAAATTTCAGAAAGTGGCATATTTTATTTGTTAAATAATTTCACTCATTAATCAAAGTTGATGTTCGTTTAAAATTCGTTTGTTGTTTAATTCTCGCTGAGAAATAACGAGATTACACGTGAAATATTAATTATCTTCAAAAGAAATTCTTATATCAGAAAATGAATACGATGTAAACAAATGCATTTTTAAATAGAATTTCTGGTAGTTACTGTGCAATATTTTATTTAGCTTATAAAATCAAATTAATTTAAGATATCAAAATATTATATTATTCGTTATCTAAATTGAGTAGATTATAAAAATACTAAAATAATTAAAATCCTATTAATCTAAAGAATGTAATGAACTTAATATGTGCATTGATTTTAAAAATGGTAAACCAAGTAAACGCACTAAAAATATCTGAGATCATTGCTTGTCTTCTTATTACGAACAAATTTTAAAAGTTGAAGATTATTGAAATTCATGTGACACGGTAAAAGGTTTGAACACCTGATCCCGAAGTTCAAGAATATTCTTTGAAAACATGTTTGATGCCTGAATTTAGAAATTAATCTCGAATTAAGAAATGAGGAATTAATTTTGAAATTTATTTAAATTATTTAACCATGATTAAACGAATAAAACTTTTGTAACAGTAGCAAAGGAACTGATGTGAAACTTTCAGTGAAAATTTTATCTTAGAGTATGTTGCTGAGGATCGTTAAAGTATAAAAATGAAACAAACTTTCACCTTTATCAATGGAATAATTGACACTGGTTTATACACGGAATTCAAAAAAATTTCGGGGACCTTAGTTCCAAAAAAAAAAAAAAAAAAAAATACATATATATATATATATATACATATATATATATATATATATATATATATATATATACATATATATATATATATATATATATATATATATATATATATATATATATATATATATATATATATATATATAGATATAACCTTTCGCCGGTATTGATTTGATTGTGAGAAAAATCTAAAATGTTGCGCTATTTTTAACGCTTTGAAAAAACTGAAGAAACAAGTCAGAATAGCTTTAATAAAAAATAATCCGTCAAGTGCGAATCGTTGCTAAAGCAATACTCGACATACCTAGTAATATATAAAAGATATAAATATGGTAGAACGCGAGAAATTAAAAAAAATCATCAACAACAAAATCTTAATTTAAAAAGTAGATAGTTAAACAAAATATCAGAACTGTTCAAACACAATATTACTTGTGTACATAAAACAATACCACATGTCATAATTTAATTCTATTGGAATGAAAAACGATGAGTGTTTCTCACCCTGAAATAAAGACCTTGTACAAAGTTCAAACTTTGCAGAGTGCCAACCACGGTTCGGAAAGAAGTCGCAGAGTTGCTCACGAGAAGTCACCTGTCAATCGTTTTTGACGTGACAGTAGACAATTTTAAGACGATTAAAAAATAAATACTTTGAACAACGCGAAACTTTCGGACTCTTTTTTAAACATAAAAGCACGATAATTGCAAGCCTGATTATTGAAGTGATATGTAATTGAAAAGTTTTTTAATTATAAATAAATTACATATTAAGTTATAAGCGATTGTTGTCTCAAAACTACTGACTTTTAATGTCTTGGAATTATTATACGAATTATTTTTTAATAATTGCCTTCAATCATTGAATTTAATCGGAATGAATAACGTTGACTATTTATCACTATGATTCACTTTACCTAAAACAAAGACTCATTTAAACTGGGCATTAATCCAAGCGTGTTTCGAAAGGAGGTCGAAAAGTTGCCAAGCCACCTTGGTCTATGCTGAATTTTTCTTAATATGTTTTTAAATTAACCTTAAAGACACGGGTGGCGTATTGAATGCGCCCCTAAATGAAAACCAGTTGCAAATCCTAAGTAATTACATGATTATTTCTAATTAAATTAGTCCTTTTTTAACAATCTGATATTTATTGCTTTTATACTACTACTTGTCATTGAATCACACAAGCATGTCATTAAAAGTAGTTATTTAGGCTTTAAAAGCCGATTTCGGGCCGTGTCTTTATGCGTGTACTACATGGCAACATCTTTAAAGGTTAATCTCGGTTAATTACTTACAAATGTTTCCGAAAATCATTATCAACAATCCTTGGGTGCTTTCACGTCGATAGGTACTTCGAGGGCCCCACAACTTACCCGGTGAGCACCTGCAAAATAAAGTTCGTGTGTAACGGAAAAATGCGGTTTTCTCAAAAACTACGTGACCTAGGATAATAGCTATAGTTTTCCTGCAAGATTTAAATAAACTCCTATTACCCCTAATTTTTTTATAAATTTAGTTTCAGTAGATTTTTGAAATAGGGTAGGAGGAACATATTTTTGTCAGTATGACAGACAAACCGAACTTATAAACACTTTTCAACAAAAAATAAATCGGTACTGATATTCATGGATTTGATTTTGCTAGGCCCAGAGATATATTTAGCTTCTTAATGGCTTCGTAATGGGTTTTCCTTATCATAAACCGAAAATTTTGGTGATTTTGCGCTTAAAATTATGTTTTATATGCATTCCGTCCCACACAGTTTGGTCAAATTTAGTCATTGTCCAATCACACGAAGAAGAACGGAGATATCTCATTAGGCATCGGCAGATTTATGCCGGATTACGGCGTAAAAGGGCAGCTTCATGGACGAATTTTGAGAGAAATGTGCCCTTATGTTTTGTTATTGAAGAAGGTGGGGGTGTTATGATGACGGACGATTATCTTACGGGATATAGACCCACTGGGGGAGTGCCTTCCGTGAAGGTCTTTCTAAGAGAACCTAATCCGTATGTACGCAAAGATATCCAAGGTTCGATGAAAACAACGAAAACTCTGAACGACTAGGCCGACGGACGCGATTAGGTTTGAACCCAGCGCCTCCCATCTACCAGCTTTTGGAGCAGACACTCTCGGCCACAGGTTATTGAATAAGGGAATGTTATTGAACAAGAAAAATCATTCAATTCTCTCACAGCCACTTCTTTCAGTCTGCGATGGTAACGAACACTATTGATTTTTTTTTTTTTTTTGCTTTCGGAATGCTCAATATTAATAAGAAAAACTTTCTGAAATCAATCTGCAACTTTTTGAAAACAGACTTTTTCAGATGCAAGGTTTTAACTAGAAAGAAAAATCATGCGCAAAGCATAGATTAAGAAACACTTTCCAATATTTGAGAATATTGTAACAAAACTTCTCCGTGTAATAAGGTGAAAGATGATACCTCAGTAAACAATTCGGAAAATGCATAATACATTTGAAAAGCCAACTTCAGTAATTACCTCCCATAGTCCGAAAATTATTCAAATTCTTTTATAAAGTCCTGCATATGATCTATAGAATTTATGCACACCAAGTAATTTGCAAAAAAATACTTCAATAATAATAAAAAAAAAAACGCATACCACAATATAAAACGCACTTCCAGCAATTATTGCTCATAGACAGTGCTATAACCAAAT
This sequence comes from Maratus michaelseni, assembly GCA_963931845.1. Taxonomy (NCBI): domain Eukaryota; kingdom Metazoa; phylum Arthropoda; class Arachnida; order Araneae; family Salticidae; genus Maratus; species Maratus michaelseni. Next base: position 93,180,334 of record OZ007591.1, read on the forward strand.
TCTTTTGTGTGTCCCTGATGTGATAGGTTATATGTATACTGCATAGTATGCTAACATTTAGTTTAGTTAGAAAATGCATAGCCCAGTTGAAATTTCCCTTTCAGCAATTTCCGCCAATAAACGGAAATACATTCGAATTCTTTTGTGCAACTCGGTATATGATCTATGGAATTTATACACACCAAGTAATAGGCAACAAAATAGCTAAATGTAAAAACGCATACAACAATTGAAAATGCATTTCCAGCAATTATCCCTCGTACACACTACTGTAACCAAATTATTTTGTGTGTCCCTGTAAATATATGATAAAATACTAAGCACACCATATTCTACAGCAAGCTTCTTGTAGTGCCCTCAGTGATGTATATCAATTTCAATATGTTTGAAATTGTGTAACATCATTAAAATAAATTGCAAACGAGTTTCCCCATAGACCATAATGGTTAGGAATTCTTTTAAGTGCCTCTGCAAATGAACTATAAATGGTTCATACTTCATTTTCAATACCGAACATGCAATAGTAAACCTCAATAGCATATATCAATTATATGGCAATCTGAATATATTTGCGCGAGTTAGAGTTCGGACAGACAGACAGACAGATGTCCAGACAAAACGAATCCTTAAGCACTTTTCAACAATGTTAAAAAGTGCTAATAAAATATGTATTTTTAACAATTACAGGAAATAAAAAAAATATATATATTACCACAAAAAGGGGACAAGTGGGCAAATGTGAGTATGTGTGCTTCTATTTCCTCTAATTAACATAAAATAAAAACTTTTAAAAATTATCAATAAGTTTCAAATTATCAACCCCAGACAATTTGTAAAAGATTTTTATCTGATGTTAACTAGATGAAATGAACGTTGTTTTAACATGTGCAGCCTTTCTCCTATTTTTATTAAAAAAAAACTAGTTGTTGGGGGCCACCGTAACACTTACCCATCATGGATATGCATAATATAAAATATGGAAATAAAACATATGGAAACTATTTATAAAATGCATTGCAATTCGAATAAAATCGTGGCTTGATGACGTCATAAACTTTAAATGCTCTATTACTGAATTGCGTAAGAGAAACATCCTTATAACTCCAAAAATGATAATAACTAATAGTTTACTGCGTCGGATTAAGCGTCTCATTTACAATTAAAATATATCTTTGAATTGTAATTTGAATGAAATATAGGGTCAGGAAAAATCGAAGAGTGTGGGAAATAGGATTCTAAATATCTCGGCAACTAATTATTCGATCAACTTCATTATTTATGCAAAATTTATGTTTTTTTTTTATTGTCTTTTATATTCACTCCTTAAAATAAACAATTTCGAAAAATTTTATATACTTTTTATCAGAACGAATATGAGTCCGAAAAAAGTCGTTCCGGATAATCGAGGTTACTGAAATTGAATAAGCTTCTTCCCATTATTATATACTAAGTACATATCAAATTTCAAGTCTCTATCTCAATTTGTTCGGGTTATAGAGCGCTTACAGACACACAGACACACACACACAGACAGACGGGCGGCAAATATTTTTTCTCTAAGAATATGTTTTTCGGAATCTCCAGTGTCTGAAACGTGTAAATCCGTCAAATTCTTTTTCGATTTTTAAAACGATTGCAAGACGTAAGGTAAAGCCAGGAGAGATGGTGCAGTCGGAGAGATTGCGCACATAGAGGTTCGGGGGGAAGCAGTAGAGTGAGCGCTCAGCGACTCCAGGTAGTTGTACAACAGTATTAGTGGAGTGTCTACTTGAAAGTGCACGTTGATTGTTTTGAGCATCTAAGATAAAGCATTGCTATTTTGTTTTGTTTTCCCAAAGTAGGTGCTTGAATTTTGATAGCTATTCATCAGAATTTCTATACAATGTAGTGGCCTTGTTTAAATAAAAGGCCGCGCATTCTCTCCTACCGAAATTGGAGAGTTTGCGCATATGCTACTTAGGAGAGATGGCGCATTGTTCCCATTAGTTTCCATGCTAGGAGAGATTACGCAGCTTATTGGTAAATTTGCGTAAAGAAATGAAAAATGAAAATGGACTAATTTTAAGTTAAACATGTTATCAAGTAACTTAATGTTATTTTGTAACCTTATCTGGACTTGCTTTTTTCTGATTCTTTATTTTTTTCCCCTTTAATTAAAATTTTTTAATCGTTTTAAAAATTATTTCCTTTTTCTGATTCTTTAATCATTAGGTTGAAATATTCACTCCTAATACAACAATATTTGTTCACAAAAACCTTACAACAATGTCATTTAAGTGTAATTATTATGGTTGTTATATACAATTGTTATATACAATTTAATTGTAGTTATTATTAGAAACAATCTCTCCTACCCATGTGCGCAATCACACCAACCCTGTAAGGACAGATTGCGCAAAATAACTTTCTTGGTTTTATTACAACTGTTCTGTTAAATTGCAACATAACAACAAAATAGCAATGGAAATGCATAAAAAAACAAATGAAGTAAAAATGATTCATGGATAGTTTAGCAAAAAATTAACATTTAGATTTTTTTTATTGTTATTCTTTTGAATTGTGCGCAGACTCTCCTAGCTTTACCTTACCCTATACTACGTATGATGGGTAAGTAATATACTACGTATGATGGGTAAGTAATAAAGAAACAGCACTTTAGTGATACGAAATTGGCGGAAAAAATTTAAACAGAATGATTGAAATGTTTAATATATCCAATCTTAACTTTATGAGAAAACAAGGGTAAGCAAGTTTAAGTAAACAATTCGGATGCTAGACACACAGAATACAATTCATTAATGAAAATCTCCCACTTGCTAAAGTACCTTAACGAAACGTGACAATGTTTTATGTTAGTACAAGTACATTTTATTAAGATTAAGATTACTTCAAGTTCTTTGTTATTCTCTAAGTTCACCTAATATTTGCAATTTTAAAGCGCTATAACTTATATAAGTGTTGTCACTCGTGATGTATGTCATAAAATTAGCATTTAAATTGAAAATATTTGAAACATTTGAATTCTACGGTAAAATTTAATTTAGAATTATTCAAGCATTGTAAAAGAAAATATAATAGGAAAAGATCTAGAAAATATACGAATCAAATGCAAAAAAAAAATTTAACAATGAAGTTCAAATTCTATTTTGTTACATTAAAAGAGAGGGGGCTTTATTGTACCTTGAAAATTCAATCATTTTATTAAAAAATATATATCTAATATGAGATGAAAATTACATAGTGGTTATTAAATGCAGTTGTTTATTATAATATATAAAATAGTTTTGTCAGTAGACCACCGTGCCCTGGATACTAAACCTACGCGCTTACACATTCTGGCGGTTATCGTAGGTGGATATTTTTCAGTGTTTGTTCCGTCTCTAGAATTTAAATATCAGTATTTTTTAAAAGTATTCTATGCCTAATTTTTCTGCGATTATAAAAGTTGAAGAATACTTAAAAAAATTACTAGTTTTAAAATTGAAGGACCGTTCAAAGGCTAAAATTAATCCACTTGATTTAAATTTATAAATTGCGCAGTTAGACACACTTTATATATTGCAGTTGTTCGAATAAAATGCAATTTTTAACAGTATAAACTCGAAGTTAATTTGATTCTAGGTTAATATTATAAAAATAATTTATATATATTAAAGGTACTATTTAACTTACCTTCTAATAACGTCACGGGTTTCGTTGTCAATGCAAAAAATGTTATTCATATGCATTTATATACTTATATAGAACGGAATGAAGTATTTAACGCCTTCGCCACAAACGCCATTTACATTTCTTTTAATTTTGGAGCACTGGTTTTCCGAATAGAATTTTTCGCTTTGTGCAGGTGATTCAGAACTCTTGGGGAAAACTTTAGGGAGTGTTAGAATACGCTTAGACAAGCTCAAAACATCATACAATGCATTGTTCTCTCCACAATCAGAAAGCTACGTACACTGCAAAAAACAACAACAACAACAAAAAAAAATGTTGATTTTACAGTCTAATACTGGCTTCCCAGCTGCCAGTATTATACCGTAAAATTAACAGTAATAAACAGTAAAAAAAGCAGTAATACGCTGCCGCGCATGCGTGGTAGCTTAAATTTCTTAAGTTGAAACATACACACAAAGATATACAGGGTATCCGAAAAGTCTGGAAACGGTCAAATAACTCAAGAAATCTACATCGAAAATTTACATTTTGAAAAGCGGTAAAATGCATGTTCAATATTTCTGAAAAATCTATTTAGGGATATCAAAGTTGCCCCCCCCACAACTCTGTCAAATGTGGGGGAAAGGGGGGGGGTACTTAGAAATCTTGAATGGTAACCTACCTTTTTTATTGTAGATTCGGATTCTAGGGTAAAAAAATACCTAACTTTTGCATTTAATATTTTCTTCGAATAATCCTAGATGTCACTGTAATCGAGTAAAATGCAATGAGAATCGTTTCCATTGAAAAGTATGGAAACGGTCGAATAACTCGAGAAATATACATCGGATTGAACAACGGAATAATATGTGTTCAATTAAAAAAAAAAAAAATCTATTTAGGGATAGAAAAGTTGCCATTTTTCTAAAATATTGAACACGTATTTTTCCGTTTTTCAATCCGATGTATGTTTCTCGAGTTACTCGACCGTTTCCAGACATTTCAATGGAAACGATTCTCACTGCATTTTACTCAATTACAGCGCAATCTACGATTTTCCAAAGAAAATGTTCAATACAAAATTTACGTTTTTTTTTTTCGCAGAATCTGAATCTTCAACAAAAACGGGGGTTATATTTTAAGATTTCAAAATTGTCCCCTTTCCACTCACTAGGGAGAGTTGGGGGGGCTACTTTGATATCCCTAAATAGATTTTTCAAAACTATTGAACGTGGATTTTTCCGTTTTTCAATTTGTTGTATATTTCTTGAGTGATTTGATCGTTCCTAGAATTTTCAAAGGGAACGATTCTCACTGCATTTTACTCGATTACAGCGCCATCTACGATTTTTCGAAGAAAATGTTCAGTACAAAAGTTACGTATTTTTTCTCGTAGAATCCGAATCTTCAATAAAAAAGGGGTTATCATTTAAGATTTGAAAATTTCCCCCTTTTCCCACCAGAGGGCAGAGTTGATGGGCCAACTTTGATATCCTTAAATAGATTTTTCAAAAATATTGAACATGCATTTTTCCGATTTCCAATCCGATGTATATTTTTCGAGTTATTCGACCGCTTCCAGACTTTTTGGACACCCTGTATATGGCTTTTAAATACGGTTAATCACAAAAGTTAGAGCCTAAAAATTACGCTACTTTCGTGTTATAGTGGCCACCAAGAATGAATATCCTAGCGGCCAAGATTTATCGCCAAATCATAAAGCATATATGACATTATAATAATAAATGATGAATATAATATTTTGTCGCCAAGTCATAGTCATATATGACGCATATATGATGCATACACACGGCATGTGTTTAAGACGTATATGATGTATATATGGTATATAAGACGTAAATAATGTGTATATAATGACGTATATGGAACATATATGAGTGTTTGGAGTATATATATGCGTATATATGATGCATATCTTTGCAATGATCTTGGAGAAATCATAGCTGCAACCTTGGCATAATCGTAAATTGTGAGTGCCTCTATAACACGAAAGTACTAAAATTAATTTTTTGTTTCATCAGAAACAAAATTTTTAATAATAAGAATAAATTCTACCCGTTTCTCATATTTCCTAAGTTTTGAGTTAATTTATTTTTCCTCCTCCCTAAGTATTTTAGTTATAACTTCAATGTGTTCGATGTAATATTTGATAAATCATGCCAGATTACACTATGAAATTAAGTTTACATCCCTGAAGCTGAAGTAATAAAAAATGGAATTATTACATTCTATTTGGGTCATGGATAAACTTTCTCGAGAATTGAAACTGGAGCATTTGCGATTTCGGGAAATGAGATCATGCATTTTCAACTTCGATTTCTACGCACCGACAGAATTTCACTTCCGTCTTCTATTTAAAGTAATTTAAATGCCGAATTTTAACTAAATGGCATATTTTCACTTCGATATCTCCAGTTACTTCTTATTTTCAACACCTTTAGAAGATTTATACAGTGTGATTGAAGAAAGATTAGAGAAACTTTCAAAGGTGGTAGTGCACACTACAACAAACGATTTTTGGGTAGGAAACTAGGGTTACCATCCATTTGTTCAGTTAAAAATATAAGATGTCACCCGAATTCGGGTTTTTGTACATTACTTTAACAATAATTAAGTCTTCATTATTATTAATGTTTAAGGATTCCCTGTAAAAAAAGACAAATTTTTCTTAATCTACAAAAATATAATATAACAACGAATGAAAATATACAATAATCTCTTCGGAGTTATCTATCATTCCGAAAAGCGTCCTTAGAAACTCCAGATACCGATATATTTTCGAGATTTAAAAAAAGCAATAAAAAAAAGATTTATCTTTCTACCATTGATTTGTTGTTGTTGTTTGGTTCAAATTGAATTTAGCTGGTCTAGTCCTGATTTCATCTATTTTGTGCATGGGCAGGCAATGTTTTGGCACCGGCCAAACATCTTGTTTTTTAAAATGAGACTGGACCAAGATAGTTTTCTTACGGGATGCTTCCGTGCATAGACTAGAGACCTGAATAGGGTTGGGTAAACCGATTTTATACAAACCCGGTTGAGTTGGCGTTGATACTTTTCACTGTGTGTCGGTTAATTTTTTTTTTCGATTTCGGGTTGGGTTTTGATAATTGTGGCTCAGGGGCGGGTTAATCCGATGTTTTAAAAAACAGTCCTGTATATTTTTCAGAAGAAAAAAAATATGTATTTGAATACTAATGAATATATACGTCTATCTTCGGCATAAAAGATAAAATTAATATGAAAGCTATAATTGTAGACTACCTTTTCATAATTGCATTATAATATTTTTTTTTTTCATTTAGGATTCAGGTCGAATATAGAAAATAATTTTATCGGGTTTGAGTTAACTTGAAATACAATTTTCGTGTTCGGTTTGCATGTGGAGGACTGTAGTGCAGACTTCTATTCTAAGTATACGTTTAAAATATCAAAATGAGGTTTTAAATGCTTGAAATGTTGTTGACTTTAAGAAATTAAAAAAATATCGCATATTTTGAGAAGATTACGTTTTAATACAAAAATTTATATCAGCAAAATTGCAATTAAATTTTTTTCCAATCCTTGTGTTAAATATTATTTAACATTGTTTAAATTCTTTAATGTATCTCTTATTACACACACACACAAAAAAGTTCTTGTTCACTGAATATCTGATAGACACCCTGTATAGAAATTTAATTTCTTGATAAGCTCCACTAAAATAAGGATTACGTTAATTTCGGCAATTCATTGAAATTCACTATAAAACAATTGAATGTATTTTAAATGCCTTTTTTTATTACCGGAGCAATAAGAAAATAGCGAATCTACCCGGTTCCGGACAATCATTTTAGGGACAGATATAAATTTCTTCGGCGAAACCACATTCTAGATATCAAAATCAATGCTATCGACAATAACCAGCACATATTCAAGCTCATGCTATTGGCTTTGATATATCAATGCCTTGATATATCATAATATATATCCCAATAGCAGCAGCCGAACAATCAAAAGGTGATAAATGTTATTCATCTCTAACGAACAGTGAATTTGCGGTTTGCAGCGATAGGAATGAACAATGAACGTAGAAAGTAAAGTTATTGGGATATTTATTCCTTATTTGTAGATCTTAACGAATGAAGGATCATCAGCGGAAGTAGATATTCTGGTTCATTTGAAGTAGGTCAGTGAATAAATACATGGATCGGACGAAAGAAGAATTGAAGATAATTGGTACGAGGGGTATTCGGCGTTGTTTTTCGGGGTTTGAAATCGCAGTGTGGGTAAAATATTATTATTGTTATTGGGATATATTAGCAGAGTCAGCCCATAAATCTTATTCCAGCTACTAAAATGTCACGAAGGTTAACATGCGCGGTAGCGTATTACTGCTTGCACGGCAGCGTATTACTGCTTATTTTACTTATTTTATTATGATATTTAAAACGTATCAATAGATGACCGATATGTTGATAAATAATCCAGCACTAATGGAGTCGTTGTTAGAATTCAGAAGTTGTCAAGCAGCAAAAAAAAAAAAAAAAAAACATTCCCATCAGTCGATTAGCGCCATACAATGGTGCAAATCATGGATCCCCATAAAGAAACTGCCCGGAATGCGCAGTTGTCGAAGAAGGGAACAGTGTTACGAAGTTCGTCAAGTGAAAATAAGCTTATGTCCAACAACGAAAAGGAAAAGCTGTATATGAGTGGGAAAGCCCATAAATCTTATTCCAGCTACTAAAATGTCACGAAGGTTAACATGCGCGGTAGCGTATTACTGCTTGCACGGCAGCGTATTACTGCTTATTTTACTGTTTAATACTGTTAATTTTACGGTATAATACTGGCAGCTGGGTGCCAGTTTTATACTGCAAAATCAACAATTATTTTTTGCAGTGTAGCCATGCGCACTGACACAAAAATGGCGACTGTCGTTTTTTCAGCTTTTGTACGGTTCCTCGAATTTCAGACTTGCCAAGTCTCTGGCTTTTTTGCTACCAGTAATTTAGTACAGAAAATGTAGTTTTATTTAATTGGAGCATTTTGCGATTTAAAAGCACAATATTTTCTCTAAAAAATTACTGGTGTTCAAAAAGCCGGAGACTTGGCAACTACTGGAATTTGAACACCAATAATTTCTAAAAATTTTCTTTGCCTTATTTTTCTAAGATTGAATAAGTCAAAGAAAACTTTTAGAAATTACTGATGTGAGAATTCAAGGGACTGTAAAAACACTGAAAAAAAATCTGCCTACGACAGCCGCCATTTTTGTGTCAGCTCGTAAGCCTAGTATTCAGGGAGCGGGTGAGTCTGAGTATTAGCTTGTTTCCGAAAAAAACTGAGAAAAGAAGAAAAGGATTCGCGTTTTCGGGAAAATACGCGCCACTGTGTTACGTAATAAAATCAAGAAATCATATATATCGCTGGTCACACTTCGCTCTGGACTGAATATAACATTACCACTCAATTCAGTTTCTCCCTGGAGCAGTTCTAATTATATAGTTTCTCTCTTTAACGATGCCAACTGATGACGTCGTATTGTATTCCAGTATATTCTGGATAATTCCGCTAATTTTCACCGTAGGGTTTAAGCTTTTCAAATTTTCTAAATAAGTGTTCCACTCGAAATTTCTAGATAAGTGAGGACCAATATAATCGCCAAAGTCACTAAGTCGCCACGGAATTCGCCAAATTTGTCACCAAGGTCGTAGAGTCAATAGCGCAATTCAGTTTCTTATTTTCATTGTCGGGCACAAATTTCCTCATATTTGAGAAAATGTATATCGGTAATTTATTTTTGATTTATACTTTATAGAAAATAATGTTCATTAAATTTTCAGTTTTCATTAGATATTGCTTTATTTAAAATCTTTAATTGGATACAAAATACTTTTTATTATCAAATAAAAAATTAAGTACGAACTTTTTATTAACATTTTATGTTTGATAAATGAATTTTTTTTAAAAACATAATGTAAATTAAGAAATTTTTTTATAAATATCGATCCAAGTCTTTAAAATCTAAATGCGAAAATGCGGAAAAGTTCGCTTTTGTTTAAAAATGCCTTAAAAATATAAATTATATAAAAAAAAAAAAAAAAAAAAAAGCATTGAAGATTGAAACTGCTTTTGACATTACTGACTTTTTTATTTCTTAAAAGGTAAAAATTCTTTACAAGTTACATTTTTGTCAGAAAATGTCAACAACGTCGTAAAATGTATACTAACTGAAAACAGGAATAATAGATTTTAAGAAGAATAAAGTAGTTTAACAATGAAATGCACTTCAAAATCCGTGTTTAGTATGCGAAAAAAAATTTCTATATTGGAAAAATTAAATTTTGTTATATAATAACGTAATTAACCATTGTGGTTTAATGGAGTATACTATATTATTTTTTATTTATTTTGTGATTCAAATTAAAATCTTTTTATTAAAGAAATATTCTAATATGATTCAACAGTGGCGTTGACTTTATTTCTTACGATATTTTTCTTGAAAAAATGTACACGGTGTCCTAAATTGGACTGAAAAGTTTTTAAAATTGAATAAAAAGTAAACGGTAACATGATTTATAGTTATTCCTGCAGGAGTTTAATGTGCGACGACCGGAATTTCTTTACAAAGCTTCCTTGTTTTGATTCAAATCATCGCCAATAGATGGCGCTGCACTGTTTTAAATTGTAATGCATCTCGAAATAACATTACAATTTCAAAGCGCAAATCATTTGTGGGGCCTTTCAATAGTTAATCAGAACGAAGGGTAAAAACTTATTGAATATTGATTCATATCTTTATAAGTTAGTTTGAGCGTTCTAACGGTTTGAGACAGCGCAGCCCTTTATATCCCTGATATTTGGAACTAAAGCAAGGAAGCCTAGTAAAGAAATCCCGGATTCGTACTTAAATCTTCTGCAAGAATAATTTCAGGGGAGATAGCCCTTCGTGAAAAAATATCGATAATGTATTTTATATTTTTCGAATCTCACTGTAGTGTTTGGATTAAGCACCTAGAACGGTTAGGCGAAATTCGAAATATTTAAGATGTTACAGTCAATTAAAAAAGCGCGCAGCAGCTGAAAAACAGGTATACGAAAATGGGCGGGACAGAGTAGCACGCATGTTGAATTTTTTGCTTTGTAGGTAGACATCGAGGAATCATGGAATAACTGCAAGTTGCAAAATATAACGGTTAACTAAAAGTTTTTATTATCCTTTTCTTTAATAAAACCTTAAACTCGTTTTTCTCTAAACGATATTTAAGTCTAAACGACATTTAAGTCATACGACATTATTCATTCAGTCATTCGACATTAGACGAGTCATCTCTAAACGACATTTACGACATTTTGAGTATTGTAAGTTAGCGTTTAAATGAGTTAAATTATATTAATAAGACAAAAGATATCGTTAGAACAGGAAAGGTACCGCGGAAACGTTCGTATTATTCTTTTTGCTACTCCATAGGGGACCAGGCGATTGCAATTTCAAAATGCGGAGAAAACGGAATATTTTCTCCTCCGTCTGCTTCAAAACAGAGGATTCTCCGTACATGAGCAGCAGAACCTATCACCGAGACAATGGAAGCTCAGTCATTAGCGTTCGACGAGGTTTTTTAATTAATATCTCGTCTAATTATCAAAAAATGAAAAATCTGAGTTTTAGGTTCTTTTGCAACTGTCTTCGTCTATACTTATCAAATTTGGCAGACCTCTACGTGCTAGCCATCGCCAACAAACAAATAGACACGCAGACAGAAACTTTGTTTAATTAATATAGACAAATGATATTTAAAAGTAATAGATAAAACATCGAAAAACTAAATTAAAAAAGTGCGTGAGATAATTATAACAATTGTTTAACCCTCTCGCTCATCACGACCTCATATGAGGCTAGTAATTTCAATCATTAACACATTCTTTTGAAAGCTTCTTCGACTTACTTTGAGTGACATTTATTTAGCTTTCAGATTTCACAAATGGCTTCAAAAATTTATTAACCCCCTGACCGCCGAGCAAAAAGGCAAAACTTTAATATTATTTTCTCTGCAATTTCTTTTAAAATGCTAAAAAAACATGTTATTTCAAACATGATTAAAAAAAACTTAATTACGTACATGAATATCATCCTTGAGACTATTAATCATCACTTAATATTTTAAAACAACATTATATTTGTAGAATTATATTAATTTAAATAATGATAATAATGCAGTGAAACCTACAGCATAGTAAACGAATATATCAGTTCACGGCGTTGAGAAGATTCAATTTTGACCACAAATGACAGCACAAGACTGAAAAGTTCATGGTCTTCAGATTTGATGAAGAAGCGACTACAGAAAAAAGTCCTTTTGTGTATTCCGATAACATCTGAAGTGATAGACCTGATAACATAGCCAAAAAGTTGTCTGAATGAATTGTGCCGGCTGGGGTAAGATTCCTATTAGGCGAACTGACGCATCTCTTTTAGTCCAAAATAATTGTCATCGTGTAGTCCAAAGCCGCCTTTCGTCCAATCACTGCCTTTGACACATTCCCCGACACCTTTGTTCGTCCAATCGCCGCCTTCGATACAACATTTTCGCCCTTTTAAATGGAGGATGATTAGTCTGTACTATAGGAGTTCTCGGCCAGAGTGTGTCCAGGCAGCTCACGTGGTAGAGCACTGGCAGTTTAAGCCAAGAAATATCCTGGGTTCGACTAGCAGCTTGAACAATTCCTCACTTGGAAACATTACAATTCGTATAAACAAATATGTCTTATTCTATAAAATCTAAAACACCATTTTAAGTATATCAATAAAGATAGTGACTTTTTTTATAATTCGTGAGCGAGAGTGTGAGCCAGTGAGTAAACTCTTTTCTTACTTTTAAAACGCCTTACACGAAGGTCACACTGAAACTTTTAAAATACATCTAAATGGTACAAGTTAAACTTACCAACTCTTAGGAATGTTTAAAGTGGTTCAGAGTGATTCCTCCAAGATCAATGCACTTTTGTAGATGAACTTTCGAAAGATTAAATACCTCAAGCCTTCCATTTCTTGGACTAGATGAAAAACATGCCTTTTTAGCTCACCAATCTCATCTTCGGAATAAAAACGACGCCCACTTAAATTTTGATTTAGGTTAAAAAATAGCCAAAATTCACATATAACAAAATTAGGAGAATAGAGTGATGTTCTGTCACTTTGATGTTTTTTTGATCAAGAAATTTGGCTGTAATCCTTGCTGAGTGATAATATACATTGTCATGATGATAGGCATGAGTCCCCTAACATTCACTTCTTGAATTTTCGGAAGACACTTAGTGTGTACCAGTTAGCTGTAACTGTCTTCTGTCCCTCTAGCTTTATGGCTTTGACCAGCCTTGTACTTCTGAACATGCATACAATACTTTTTTCATTGCTCGTTGTCTTTTCACCATTGTTGTTTTGGGGTCATCTTCAAAGACCCATACTTAACTTTCCTGACGTGTTGGAACGTCAAAAAGAAAGTATGTACGTCTCATCACTAGTTATAATTTTAGAAATAATACGGTGCCATCAACATTAAGTAATTTTAAAATTTCTTTACTGATTTTGACACGCTCCGCTTTTTGTGGTCTGTTAAATTGTGGGGGAAGACCCACCGACAAGCTAATTTTGGCAGACGCAGGTCTTCATGAATCATTTTATGTATAACTAGCTGACCCGCCCGGCGTTGCCCGAGCCCTTGTAATAAACTTAAATCTCTTAAAAAACGGAACTCTGGCCACGGTCTACGATGTCTTCGGAACCGTATACCAGGCATGCTCGTACGCTCTAGAAAATCATTTATTGCCCCCTACCACCGCCAGGGGAGCATTCTGTTCTAAATAAACCTTTTTCCGAACGAACTTCTGAGACAGGTCCCCGCTGCCTACGTTACTGTATAGTAGGCGCACTACAAAATTGAGCTGGTTTCGAGAAGATTGGAACATTATTAGCCCAGTTATTGCAATAAGGCACAGTTAGAGAAAATAACCTTGAGTGAGGTGCCGAAGGGAGGAGATGTTCGAGTGTCCTTCAGAAAATGACTAATTAGGAGGCCCACCATGCATGCATAAATATTAGTTCGTTTTGTTAAGCTAGGAACTTAATTACAAAGTTGGCTTAAACTCTTATTTGTAAATAGTGGTGACCGCTACTCATAAATTTAATTTAATGTTATAAAGGGTGACTATTAAGTTAAATACTAGATGGAACCCGTCAAAATTTGACGGCAAACAACTTGATACTACCATAAAAATAAAATTTATAGTTGCTTTAACTTGACAAATTTCATAGTAGGGAGCATAATATAATTAAGCGGTCACAGACCTTTCCATCAATATATCACATGAAGGGTGTGTGCAAAATTTAGAAAGCACCCCTTGGGGGGGGGCAAAGTGGGGAGATGGACACCGGAGATGCATAATATGATTAAGTGGTCACAGACCTTTCCAATGATATATAACATGAGGGTCGTGTGCAAAATTTAGAAAGTAAGGGGGTAGGGGGGGCGGGGGCAAAGTGGGGAGATGGACATCGGAGATGCATAATATGATTAAGCAGTCACGGATCTGTCCAACAATATATGAGATGAGGGGTGTCAACAAAATTTAGAAAGTATCCCTTGGGGGGGGGGCAAAGTGGGGAGATGGACATCGGAGATGCATAATATGATTAAGCAGTCACGGACCTTTCCAACAATATATGACATGAGGGGTGTCAACAAAATTTAGAAAGTATCCCTTGGGGGGGCGCAAAGTGGGGAGATGGACATCGGAGATGCATAATATGATTAAGTGGACACAGACCTTTCCAATGATATATAACATGAGGGTTGTGTACAAAATTTAAAAAGTACCCCTTGGGGGGGAGGGGGGAGCAAAGTGGGGAGATGGACATCAGAGATGCATAATATGATTAAGCAGTCACGGACCTTTCCAACAATATATGACATGAGGGGTGTCAACAAAATTTAGAAAGTATCTCTTGGGGGGGGGGGGCAAAGTGGGGAGGTGGACATCGGAGATGCATAATATGATTAAGTGGTCACAGACCTTTCCAATGATATATAACATGAGGGTTGTATGCAAAATTTAGAAAGTACCCTTTGGGGAGGAGGTGGGGTGCAAAGTGGGGAGATGGACATCTGAGATGCATATGATTAAGCAGTCACAGACCTTTCCAACAATAAATGACATGAGGGGTGTCAACAAAATTTAGGGGGGGGGGGTAGTGGCGGGATGGACCCCGGAGATACATAACATGAATAAGTGTTCAAAGACTTTTCCAGCGATATATCACATGAGGGGTGCGTGCAAAATTTATTTTTACCTAAGACAATTTAACGATATTCTTAATATTTTTGCACAATTCGTCAAATGTTCATGGAAAAAATCATGAAATTCGCTAATCAATAGTTGATAAATTATAAAATTCAACAATCGATAACGGAAAAATCACGAAATTCATCAAATGGTCTGCACACTGATGTGATGATCAAAAGGGTTTTGAAGTATAGGACAAAATTAGCTTTTGCCAAACAGCGAGTAATACTGAAAATTTGGCAATGGACTTTATTGCCACCACTGGTCAAACATAATAGTCACACTCACCAATTACGATGATTGAATGGAAAAAAGATTCTTTTTCTCTGCTGTCGCTCGACAAATTTCGAAACCATTTGGCGAATTTCACGATTTTTTCCCCAAAATTGACGGATTGTGATTTTTTTGCTCGAAGCCATTCGACGATATTTGAAAACTTTTCCCCCCGAAACCAGTTGATGAATTTTGTGATTTTTCCACTGTCGATTAATGAATTTTGCAATTTTTCCGCTATCAATTGACAAATTTAGCAATTTATCGACTATCAATTAACGAATTTCACGATTTTTTCCATGAACGAACAAATTGCGCACTTTCTTCCCGCTAATGTTTGACACATTTCGCCCTTTACAATTCAGCCAATGAGTTGAACGTTGTTTCTTTCCAGAAATGTCAGGAATGAAACAATTATTCTTTAGGATGAATTCCCTTCGTTCGATGCCCCATGTGTGCGATGCAGCAACGGACGTCACAGACTTTTTAGGGCACCTGCAGACTAAAAACATCTAACCAATCTTCGCAGGGGAAAAAATCCCAGATTTCGTCAAATGATTGGGGGAAAAACACTAAATTCATCAAAGGATCATGGGAAAACATGACTTTCGTTAAAAGACAACAGAAAAAACGTGAATTATGCAAAAGGATCGCGAAAGATAAGCAAATTTGTTCAAAGAATCGCTAAAAAGGAAATTTCACCAAAAAATCACGCTTTTTTACTAAATTTAGTCTAAAAATTGCAGAATAAAATGAATTTTATCAAAGAATCGCTGGAAAATGCGAATTTCGTTAAGGATCGCGAGAAAAATGCGAAATTCTTCAAAGGATCACTGAAAAAAACATGAATTTCGTCAAAGAATATCTGAAAAAACATGAATCTCGCCCAATAACAGAAAAATCATGGTTCATAATCATTATATCATACATTATCAAAAAAGGAAATTTCACCAAAAAATCACGCTTTTTTACTAAATTTCGTCTAAAAATTGCGGAATAAAATGTATTTTATAAAAGAATCGCTGGGAAACGCGAATTTCATAATCGATCGTTAGAAAAATGCGAATTTCTTCAAAGGATTGCTGAAAAAACATGAATCTCCTCAAAAGGAAGCAGAGTAAGTGCAAATATCGTCAAAGGATCACAGAAAAACGCAAATTTCGTCAAAGGATAGCAGAAAAACGTGTATTTCGTCAAAGGATTGCAGTTAAAACATGAATTTTGTCAAATGATTGCTGAAAAAAACAAAAATTACGTCATAGGATCGCTGAAAAAATCATTAATTTCATCCATCGGCACATAAATATCATGAATTTCGTCTATCGGGGGCATAAAAATCCTTAATTTCGTCGGTCGGGTAGAGAATTTTTTTTTTCATCAATCGGGCGTGTAAAAATCATGAGTTTCATTTATCGGTCACCTAAAATACACAAAATTCTTGATACGGGCACATAAGAATCAAGAAATCAGTTGATCAGGCACGTACAAATCATTAATTTCCTCTATCGGCACATAAAAATCACGAATTTTGTCTATCGGGTGCATAAAAATACTTAATTTCATAATCTTTTACCAAATTTCGTCTAAAAATTGCAGAATAAAATGTATTTTATAAAAGAATCACTGGGAAATGCGAATTTCATAAACGATCATGAGAAAAATGCGAATTTCTTCAAAGGATCGCTGAAAAAACACGAATTTCTTCAAAGGATCGCTGAAAAAACATGAATCTCGTCAATAGGCAGCAGGGAAAGTGCGAAGATCGTCAAAGGATCACGAAAAAAGCAAATTTCATCAAAGGACCACAGAAAAACACAAATTTCGTCAAAAAATAGCAGAAAAAACGCGAATTTCGTCAAATGATTGCTGAAAAAATCATTAATTTTATCCATCGGCACATAAATATCATGAATTTTGTCTAACGGATGCAGAATTTTTTTTTTTTCATCAATCGGGCATGTAAAAATCATGAGTTTCATTTATCGGTCACCTAAAATTCACAAAATTCTTCAAACGGGCGCATAAAAAGCAAGAAATTAGTTGATCAGGCACGTAAAAATTATTAATTTCCTCTATCAGCACATAAAAATCATGAATTTGGCAATCGGGTGCATAAAAATACTTAATTTCGTCAGTCGAGTGCAGAAAAAAAAATCGTCAATCAAGTGTGTAAAAATCATGAGTTTCATTTATCAGGCATGTAAAAATCATGAAATTCTTAAATCGGGTGCATAAAGATCATGAATTTTGTAGGACGGGCACTAAAAATCACAAATTCATCAAGTGGGTGAGTGAAATCACGAATTAGTCAAGTGGGCACATAAAAATCACAAATTTCTTCAATTGAGTGCATAAAAATCGTAAATTTTGTCCCTCAGATGCAGAAAAATCATTAATTTCATCGATCGGGTGAGGAAAAATCCTGAATTTTGTCAAACAGATGCAGAAAAAACACAAAAGGAAAAAAGAAAATCAGAAAATCCTGTATTTGTCCAGTTTTTTTCATATTTTTAATCGCCAGTTTTCTAAGTTTTATCGCCGAGTGCTTATTTTCACCTTTAGGTGGCAATAAAGTCAATCGCCAATTTTCAGTATTGCTCGCTGATAGGCAAGTGCTATTTTTATCCTGACAAAATGGTTATCGTATCAATGGATGGAAAAGGAAAAGTGTGTAGTGTATATAAATGAATTCTGCATTGACTGTCACCTTGTATAATAACAATTGTGTAAAATTTATCGCGTTTGATGGAGTTTTTAAGTTTCAAGTTTAGATTATTATATTATTAGGTAGTTTTTCATTTTATCTTTATTTTATTTTATTGAATCATTGAAGGTAAAACAGATATCTATTTCTGTGTTCATGATTGAGTTCTTTAGATATGTTTTGATTCTTCGTATATTGTTAGCAAAATTATTTAGTGCACATAATATAATTGTAAAGCATGCTTTATATACATTCTGGTGCATTTTATTAGTTGAAATTTGTTACATTTTTCGAAATGATTGTTGAATTTTGTCATCTTTTTTTCCGCAACCAATCAATAAATTCCATGATGTTTTATTGGTGATTGGTTGCGGGAAAGTATTGTGAAATTCAACAATCATTCAAGAAAATGTAACAAAATTCTACTAACAACAGGAGCCTCTAAACAAACCAGTTCAAAATATGCATTCATATACAGTAGATGCTGTACCATCTGTCCATTTACATATTAAAATGTGTACTAAATGATATAAAACATTTTAAAAACTGAAATTTTACACTTACATCTTAATTGTAAGTTTCATTGTTTACATGAGTGGATTTTAAGGAGTCTACTGCATATATATATACACATATACTAAAATTATCTATCTAAATCCATTTGAATCATTGAAAGTTTTGTTAAGATTTGATCGTATTTCAATCTTTAGAATGCTTTTCTATTACCCCACATAATACCAATAAATTGTCATACTAAAGTTCCAAAACCTTTAAAAAAATTGTCAACAAACCAAAAAATTCCATGCAAAACACATCCATACACACTATCATAACAAAATCATCAAAATGCACAGGTGGTAAAGCTGTTTAGAAGCTCCTGTTGTTAGTAGAATTTTGTTACATTTTCCCGAATGATTGTTGAATTTTGTGATCTTTTTCTCGCAACCAATAAATAAATTTCACGATGTTTTATTGTGATTAAACTATGAATTTTGTTATTTTTTTACATATAAACACAATTGGCGACTCAGCAAGTTTCTGGATTTGTCCATGTTAGTGAAACTTTTTTTTTTTTTTTCATGCAACTGCTGGTCAAATTTTTAATCAATTTTTACAGCCGAATGCAACTATTAATCTGTAGTATTATATTCAAATAGGTAAATTTCAGCTTTATAAATCCTAATAAAAACTCGACCATTACTTTTTGGTTTAAGAAATTTAAAGTAGCAAAATATACATACGACATATCCAAAGAATTCAATCATGAACACAGAAATACATATGTGTTTCTATGTTCATGAGCTCAATATAACAAAATAAATAAAGATAAAATGAAAAAATACCTAATATTTATAGTAATCCAAACTTTGAAACATGCTGCTTACGATGACTCCCGACTAAAGATCTCTAGAGACAGGAAATGCCCTCACCTCATTGGCTGAAACAAATCTGTCTGTAGAGAGTAAAAGCCTCTAGCTGATTGGCGGAATGCTCGCGCATGCGTATAAAAGTCAAATTCGCATGAAAAACGAAATACCAGGTTAGCTTTAAATATATGGATAATGTTTGGAATCACTTGCGTTGAAATCGGAAAGATAGTTGCTGATATATAGAAACGGGGCATAGTTATAGAAAAACCATGAATGAGGGGCCGGGGGGGAGGGTTGTTCAAGTACCCTTCAGCAAATGACTAATTAAGAGGAGCACTATGCATCTTTCGAAATTCGTTCGTTTGCTTAAGCTAGGAACTTAATTACAAATTTAGCTTACCCAATTATTCGGAAATAGTGGTAACCGCTACTCATAAATTTAGTTTAATGTTATAAAGAGTGACATTTAAGTTAATTATAATGTTTGGAATCACTTGTGTTGGAATCGGAAAAATAGTTGCTGAGATATGAAAACGGAGCATAGTTAGAGAAAAAACCTTGAAAGGAGTGCCGGGGGGGAGGGGTTGTTCAAGTGTCCTTCAGAAAATGACTAATTAGGAGGACCACTATGCATCTTTCAAAATTCGTTCGTTTGCTTAAGCTTTGAACTTAATTGCAAATTTGGCTTAAACTATTATTCGTAAATAGTAGTAACCGCTACTCATAAATTTAGTTTAATGTCATAAAGAGTGTTTATTAAGTTAATTATAATGCTTGGAATCACTTGTGTTGAAATCGGAAAGATAGTTGCTGAGATATGGAAACGGAGCATAGTTAGAGAAAAAACCTTGAAGGACGGGCCGGGAGGGGTGGGTGGGGAAGGTTGTTCAAGTGGCCTTCAGCAAATAACTAATTAGGAGGACCACTATGCATCTTCCAAAATTCGTTCGTTTCCTTAAGCTTTGAATTTAATTACAAATTTGGCTTAAACTGTTATTCGTAAATAGTGGTAACCGCTACTCATAAATTTAGTTTAATGTTATAAATGGTGACTATTAAATTAATTATAATGTTTGAAATCCTTTGCGTTGAAATCGGAAAGATAGTTGCTGAGATATGGAAACGGAGCAGAGTTAAAGAAAAAACCTTGAAGGACGGTCCGGGAGGGGTGGGGGGGGTTGTGCAAGTGGCCTTCAGCAAATAACTAATTAGGAGGATCACAATACATCTTTAATGATTGATTCATTTGGTTAAGCTAGGAACTTAATTTGAAATTTGGCTTACTACTTTTACACTACTATTCGGAAATTCTGGTAACTGCTTTCTAGAAATACACCCTGAAGCTTAAATGTAATTAGACCCTTGTCCCTCTTAATTCCCGCAAATATAAAAAAGAATCTGTTAAATAAAGTTTTCTGTATTAACAATCTCCATCATAATAATAAATGTCATGTAAAAAAAAAAACTTAAACCCGACTAATTGTCATGAAGAAAAATATGCCTGCAAAATATTTCAATCAGTGGGACGTATGTGTAATTTGTCATGTAC
Organism: Maratus michaelseni; assembly: GCA_963931845.1. Lineage (NCBI taxonomy): Eukaryota > Metazoa > Arthropoda > Arachnida > Araneae > Salticidae > Maratus > Maratus michaelseni. The sequence continues at coordinate 93,201,227 of OZ007591.1, forward strand.
AGGTGGCGTGACATTCGCATGGCTCCTCTACGCTAATAACTTCAATCCATGTTGACACTATTTAGTTAGAAATCCTTATTTGTGCATCGCTACTCTGCTTTATTTAATTACTTCTGTGAAGAATCGATGCAACCAACCAGTGAACCAACCAACCCAAGAGAATAAAAGCGTATTTTTAATGAGAGTTCTTTGTGCATTTTAATTAATATTTCAGAAAGTAACTAAAATATTAAAATTCTGAAGAAATGTTGCACCAGGAGAGGGTTTGGACTACCTAAATCTAAATTTCCAGCCTTCTAGGTGGGCCAGATTTTCCTAGCCATCGCCAACAGACACACACACAGACACACAGACACACAGACACACAGAGCGAAACTTTCTTTTATTAGTTTAGACTAAGGATCCAATGTTAAGTTCCATCTGTTATCATTTGGTAGGTACAGCGATTATCATCGATTAACATTTTTCGCACGGCCGACACACAGGCTCGGACTGGCCCGCCGGCCCATCGGCCCGAGGGCCAGTGCGCCCTCAGCCAGGGAAAATTTCGCGCCCCTAAGCCGTTCCAATATTTTTCCACACACATATATTCTGATTAGTGTACTAAATTTCGAGAATTTGCTTAGGGATAGTTATCAACTAACAGACAGATAGCTAAAGAGAGGGATTTTTACTATCATAAAGAAATTGAAGATACATACATCGAAGGAATTTTCAGAATTGGAAACCAAAGCGGACGTGTTTGCATACGATTGAGGATAGAAAACGGGCACCTAGGGAAAGTTTTTATAGCCCTGGCGCGCCGTGACTACTAAGGCTCACGCCCATGTGATACTCCCGCACCCTGAGAGAGATTTTTTTCATCGGTTCTTAGGATGGTATTTTTTAGATCTTAATCTCAGATCAAATATTTTGCGTATCCTCCGTTGCACACTGTTAAAAATCTTGAGCTTTTGCTGCATAGTCACTCCACCGCTTTTATAGAATATCTCTATTTCGACCATTGAAAATGCTCCTTAATATAGTAAAGTAACCGTTTTCTCTAAAACCGGTGGAGTGTGTCTGCAGCAAAAGCTGGAGATTTGTAACAGTGTAGTACTCAGGGGTCCTTGCGCCCTTTTAAAGCCGTCCCTGAATGAACCTATAATTGAAACCACATGCTTTTCGAAAAACAACTTTATAAAAGAGAGAGATAAATATTAGAAGGTAAAAACGTTTTGTGTAGCTTTTGTTGTTGACTGGAAAGCATAACTTTTCGAGGAATAAATACATCTTCGATGACACATCTGGATTGCAATTCTGCAAGCTATGATCGCGCGGCCAGCCTTTCTTTCATTCAAAATACCTACCAAAATTTTCGGTTAGCTTTATTTAATGACAACCTTTCCGTAATTATATAATTATTCGGAAATTCTGGTATGTATTTTAAATCAAAAAAATTGTTTTATTTAATCACGGAAAAATTGATCATTAAATAAAGCGATGATTACTATTCAGAAACTTTTGTAGGTTTTTTTTAATTAAAAAATGCTGGTAGCAAAATCCTGTCGCTTGCTGGATTACAATCCCCGGAGGATTTCTTTCAATTATGGAAACTTAATTTGCCTTGATCTCTAACTATGATGAGAAATTTGCAAATCATGGGAAGAGTGCGCTGAGAAAAGTAAATTTACTCAATTATTTTAGCAATTTAAGGCTACTAATCGCTATTTTTTATGTCATTTTTCAGTAGAAACCTTTTTATAGTGCGATATCAATTCAGCATTTTAAGGATGCATAAAGTATTTTTTAAGCACACAAAATGCCTCTTCCTCCTCCTGCTCTCCCAAATGCTGTAAGTGTAATATTTTCACAAGCAAGTGTTATTTTCCCATTCAAATACCCCTATATTTGGACATTCAAATACTGCTATAATATGTGGTACTTTTTCAAAAGGAAAAATTAAGCATGAGTTTTAGTTTCAAAATTTCCATTTCTATACTGAAAGTACATTTTTGTTCTCGACATAAATATTTTTTGAACGAATTTTGCATACTGAATCTTTATTTTATATGTATGATGAAACAGACACCGTCAGAGACCACATTTAAAGATGCTACTTTACTAAAGAAAAAAAGCTGTAGTAAATAAACAGCATTTCATATCAGATTATATCAGAAATTGTATTTGCATCTATACCATGTTTATAACTGGACTTGATAACTAATTCATATTATGTCAAATAAATATGTATTTTTTAAATAGAGGTTGGAGCTCTTAGCACTGATATTCTTGCATTTCAGTAGTCGTATAAAAGTAAAATTTATTTACATAATAGTTTTAGTTCTAGAAGCATAATTAATTTTTGCCAAAAAATAAACAAATTAGTTGAAGTTTCTAATGAAAATAGGATTAATTATTTGCATATTTTAATATTATTATTAGCGCAGTTTTGCCAGCAAACATAACTGTTGGTCAAATGGGAACTCATATCTTTAGACCGACGATCAGCTAACCGTTGGCTCAGTTATTGGAAGCAGCCAAACTCAATCGTCGGCCAATGAAAATTATTAATAAATTCATATTAAAAAATTATGAATTATCGTCGACATTATTTTATATATAAAAAAAAAACTGTGGGTAAGTGTACCGCTCATTTGAATAATTAGTTTTCGAGATGAAAAGAACCTTCCTACAGTCTAAGGTGATCGCTTTCTGTTTTCAAAAAATCTACAGAAAATAACACGTAGACACTTACCAGAAACATTTTGTAGTATTTACTTTTATATAAAGTAAGTTTATTATAAATTGAAAGCTCCTGTATAATTTTACTCCTGACTAAATGAGTGTTCAGTACTTTTTCTTGTAAGATTTAAATTTTATTTTCCGAAATTTTTAGATAAATCCCTAACGCATTTTCTGTTATAACTCTATGAAAAATTAAGATAAGTATATTCCCAGGCTGTCTTGATCCAGGGAACTCAAACATAGGTGTTACAATTTGAAAAATCAACGTTCGTGCATTTTTTAATATGTAGACAATCCCCGAAACAAAATATTCGAATAGAATATAATAGTAGAAATTATTCCCAATAAATTGGTACCTATGCATTTTTTTTATACATTATTTGCAGGATAATTAAGTAAGGAGTGATCACTTTTATACCATGACTGTTCTAAGATATTTATTGACAAAAGAATAAAGTAGGATACAAGGTAATCTGTATTCAACTTTCTAGAGTTTTTGAATATTACATGACATAGTTTAAAAAACTGTGTAGCATTGTGTAGATTTAATGGAACTTCGAACATGCACGGGGAATATAGCGAAGTCGTCTATCTAAACTCAGGAATATATTAAGCCCTTTTCTTACTTGGTGCTATTGCTACGCGAATGTGTCAAACTTTGTCAATTCAGACAAAACACAAGTAAGTAAAATTGATGTAAGTTCGTTAAAATTGTTGCGCCCTCTGAAAATCCAAGGTCTGCGCCCTTTCACCTGGCCCAGTCCGACCCTGCCGACACATTTTCCGGGACTACAGCTGACAAAGGTCTTCTTGTGTGTTTTTCACCTAGGGGAGAATTTTGACCTCTTCTAAATTCTGTAAACCTTATGAATACCATGGGACGAGATGCAACTTTCTTTTTTTTATGCTAATTGTAAATGCTGAAGGCCTTCATCTTGATTTAGCCCCATTTTCAAATCATAGAAAATCCTAGCTTGATCATTCTCTAGCGTGAACTCTATTTTCCCTTCTTTCAAATATTGTCGGACATAAAATAGTTCAAATTTAAATATTTGACCATTATATATATATATATATATATATATATATATATATATATATATTTGCGTATACCGTCTGCCTTGTCTTAAAAAATTCAGTGTTACCTTCGTATGATAACGAGAATTCGAATATGTGTGTCTGGTGGTGGTGGAGGTTACGGGAAAAAGACGTCAAATATCGTCCAGGGCGAGAAAACACCTAAAAACGGATCTAGTCACTTTAATGCTCTTTTTCATTTACAGACATGACACCAATATATGGTACAAGATTGTTGTTATCTAACATCGATTGAATGCAAAATATATTCATACACATTATGGCAACAAAATTGTCATCATATCGGCAGGTGAAAAATCACGTAATTTATATTAGACCGGGAGCCGGCAGCACAGATAAACACCTCATCGAGTTCACGGATGAAATTCTAGGAATAGTTAAATCATGATTCACATATTAAAACGCAATCGGTCTGCCAAGTCATATCTTGGTGGAAAAAACCTGAAAATCCGATTTTAGCGGCTGACTCGTAGGTTTACCATTGTGTTTTCCTGCTCCCAGTCCTCCATGTTTTCATACCTTTTGATGCAGGAAAGTACAATGGTAAACCTAGCATTTTAGCCTGCTTTTTTGTTGCGGTTTATTTTATGATTTCACCAAATCAACAAATTTTATATATTCCTATTTTTAAAATAAAATCTTTTTTAAGAGTATCGTATTTTGTATTTTCTTATTTATTTTGTGTATTTGAAATCGTATTTGTATTAAACTATAAAGTTGACGAAAGTTGGTTAAGTTATTGAAACGTATTGAACTATATAGTTATGATTTTGTTTCTTATCTCAATATTTACAGTTCTAATTATGTGCAATTTCTAAATTTAAATATACTGGTATACCTTTTCAAAAACTTTCAATCACCTAACAGTTGAATTTCAGAAAACACCTTTTAATTTGGATGTTTATGTCATAACAGGAAGTAACAACTAAAATTTTACGATTTCAGGTGCAGGCATTTCGGTTTCGGCTGGGCATTGATAATGCAGTCAGAAAGGACATAGTTACCGTAATTTCCGGCGTATAATCCGCAGCTCAAAGAGTCGTTTTTCGACCCAGAAATATTATTTTATAAAATGTAACTTAAAAGATCGCTGTAAATATTTAACTACTATTATTGAATAAAATTTCTGGGTCGAAAAACCACTCTTTGAGCTGCGGATTATACGCCGGAAATTACGGTATATATTAAGACTCTCAAATATACTTCGTTTAATGAATTATGTTTTCCCAAATCGACAGGTATCCGAATTTGATTTTATAAAAGATTCTATTCACGCATGAACTTAATACTAAAAGGATATAATCCTGGGAATTGTTTAGAAATGGGCAGACTGAGAAAATGACCGATTTCTAAATAATCGTATCGAAGTGGAGTGACTCTGAAAACGGCCGGTTCCGAGGACTAACATGTAAATGAATGGTTGGTTATCTTGGAGTGGATTTTGAAGAGGGATCTTATTTATAAGGCTTAAAATTGCGTAGATTCTGGTGCCAAACATCAGAACTAGAATAAAGATTCCTGCATAAAATAATTAATAGTATAAATGGAGGGTCATTCAACGATATATTTTCAAGAGGAAACCCGATTACACTAAAAATCGAATGGGTCGCCACCCTGCTGGGCAAAACAAATGGCTACAATAAAATTTCTTTGATAAACTATAGCGGTAAATTAAAGGTCATCCAGGGGTAAATTTTCAAGAGGAATTGAGTTTAATGCCATAAACCATAAAGTCAGGGAGTATACTTGTATTATGGTAATTAGAAATAATTGCTAATTAATCGCACACACTCATCAATGAAATGAACTCTTGAAAACGAAATCATCTGTCCAAAAAATTTAAAAATAAGGTGGATGAATGTGTAAGAAAATGGACGAATACGTAAGAAAATAAATTAGTATTATTAATATTATGGATTTCATGTTCGTTCTAATACTTCCGGATTTGTTCCTTTTTTTTCAAAATTATCCCTTTTATCTTGAAATCGTTATTTTCATGAATAGATTTAATTTGAATCTGAACACCTCACAACATCGTCAGTGTCCAAACCTTCTGATACTTGCACATTTTCTCTTACTGTTTCTACGATTTCATCGTCTTTGAATCATTTAAATACTACAACATTGTTATCGTCGTTATTGTTTGGAAGAGGAAGAAAAAAATGTTTTAATACCTCTTTTTGGGGCTTGCTGCAATCCTGGAAAAGTTGAATAATCAAACAAACTAATAGGAATCAATATATCATGCCCCAAGAGCGCTATTACAACAAACAATTCAACAACAGTTTCATGATAGTAAAGAAAACTAACATCAATAATATAAAACAACCAAGAATGGTAATTTGTTTATAAAATTTTTCATTCATTAGTGTAAACAATTTTTTTTAATCGATTTTATTTTCTAATAATTTTTTGTTTAATAAGAATTACTGCTATATAATTCCAAAACTCTGTTAAACTTTCAATATATGGGAAAAACTCACGATAAAGTCTGAAATACTGAATCAATTAGAACCTATTTGGGACAATAAATTGATCTGCCAGTATCTTAGATGAATTCGTTAATCAAGTATGTAGCTGTTATAGTTCGTTTACAGGAGCACTCAAAAGCAAAGAACATTCAAAGCTTGTCATCGCGATAACATCCGAAATATGCTGAGCATATTTAAACCGAATTAGGACAGTATATTGTTCTTGCAAGTATCTTGGAAGAATTCGTTAATCAAGTACTGTTTTGTTGCCCCTATGTGATCACCTAATGATAAAAACCAGCCCTGTTGAAAGCAAAGATAATAAAATGAACGAATACGTTTTCATTTTAGGTTGCCTGATTACAAGTCTTTTTTGTAAAAATTTCGGTATTTGTTTTTTGTACCGAAAGAAGAATCAAATCCTATTTTGGCGCCCCTTCTACATTGGCGCCCGGGGCATATGCCCCCTTTGCTCCTCCGTAGTTTCGGCACTGAAAATATCTGTTATCCACCACCATAGTAACAGCCATTAATCCGGGAACTGATTTCGGGAGTTGCGAGTATCAATCCCGACTTGTGGAATCGTGATTGTCACAAGAGAGTATTATGGAAAACGATTTTTGTCTTGCTTTTATTTTACGTTGTATTAAAACAAAGTCAAAGATATTTAACTTCTTATTATTTAGCAAGAAATAGAAATAAAATTACACACACAAAAAACAACTATACAAAATCACAACTTGCATTCTTTAGCAATCAATAATTAAAAAAGAATTTAGCGTAATAGTGCTGCTCCCTTTTTTTTTCGCAAAATATAAAAATGTCTATTAATCTGTATATACGTACAATTATACAATTATATTAGCACTAAAATCAGTTAAAAAAAAGAAAAGAAAAGAATAAAAAACATAAATGTCTTTAGTGTAAATTATGTTTTTTTTACTATATATTTTTACTATATACTATATACTTTTTTACTATATACATATATTATAAAACTATTTTAATGTAATCTTAACATAAATCTATTAAACAGAAAAAGCATAAAATACGCAGCTTTACATATATGTCATAATGTTGGAAAATGTCTGATAATCTATATGTAGCACGTATTTTTTCTTTCCGATTTTCATACTTAAAGCGGCCATAAGGGTAGCGAACATCGGTTAAATAATTTGAATCCCACCCACTACTGCTACTTTTATATTATTATTATTATTAGACATGTTTTTTTTATTCTTTTTTAAATCTTTATTATAGGAATTTTAAGAAAGAATTGAAAACGTTTGAAAAAATTCCTTGTTCAAATAGGTTTTTCTTTGAGTATCCACTGTAAGTTGATTAAAACTATCTACGGGAGTTCCGAGATCTTTTGAATCATCTGTATCAGGAGAGAAAAATAAGACCCCAAACTGAGGAAACAAAGCGCTCGTAAATGCTCTTTTTAGGTAGATTTCGTAAGAAATACTACCTATTACACTCTTCCCTAAGTTGGAATTTTTGAAAAATTTTTGTAGATCTACGCCGATTATGACTCCCAGAACCCAAAACCACCCCTAGTTCAAAACTTTATCTATCTATCTATATCACTTTTTTATTCTTCATTATATTATGTAACTTAAATTCACTTATATTATATAACTTCAATAATTCTGCACAAATCTCTTCCAAACTGATACATAAAATCAAGGTGCATAAAATCTCGGACAAGTTTGTTAATAAGCAAAATCGAACCAGGGGGGGGGGGGGAATGGGGAGGCTTTTGTGAAAACAGAAAAAAAACCACAACTTCTTAATTATGATACGTATCGAATCCATTTAAAGTTATTATTAATTCTAGGTAAAGTGCCGAAAATTTATGTATGACAGATTTTTGATATCATTAAAAATGGCCCCAAAGGGGAAAAAAGGGCGGTTTCAGATAAAAAAAATCACAACTTCGTGAATTCACACGATATCAAATCCGCTTAAATTTATTATAAATCCTTTTAATATTATCTAAAACTTTTATACTGACAAGTTTTTTATATCACCAAGCCTCATAGCAAAAAACGAAAAAAAAAATCCCTGCCGGTTCCGCCTGCAGACAAGATAAATTTCGAAGTGGGCGGTCCCAACTGCAGCATCATGGCAAAAATGTCATTTCTTCTGCAATTCCCAACAAACAGGCGCCCCACGGTCTGCGTCTTCGAAATCTATCTGTGTCTGCTGGCCGAGCCGTCAGGGATTTTTTTATTTTTATTTTGACAGAGAGAATCCTCAAATTAAAATTATGCTTGATGAAAACATATGAAACAGTGAAATATACACGAAAGTGCGTAACCATGCAATTATCGAAAATCAGTTCTTTCAGATAAAAAAATCAGTTATTATTAACTGATTAAAATGCAATTGTTCAGAGCATAGCGATGTATTTCTTGTATTATTCAAAACTGTTTCTAATCAGATTTAAAATAAATGTATATTTCCCACTATTATTTAAACAAGCATTTACTTTACATTAATTTTTCTCTTAAATTTTTTTTTCTGATCAATTTAGCACAAAAAGTTTCAATAGTAATGTAATTAAGTCGCAGGTGATAAGTACATAGCTAAATAACAGACAATATTTTAAATGAAGTACAATAATATACTTCTATTTATCTTAAGATAAATTTAAGAGAAAGTAACACACAATTGTAGTTTATTAATCAATTGCCCCCCCCACACCCGCACCTCTCTCTCTCTTTCTTTTATTGTTTTTTTTATCATGTACACGTTAGAAGGATTTTTTGGCCAGAAACTCAGCTTTAATTAGAATCAAAATCTGCTATTTTAAAATAAAATAGCGTATTTTAATTTATTAAAACTGGCCAGTCTACAAGAACAAGGACCGATTCCGAGGACTCGATCTTTTCGGAGTCGGTACATTCTGGACCGATTCCGAGGAATCGGTCCTTTTTGAATTCGATATGTTGTGGACCGAATACGAGGAGTCGTTCCAAAAAGGGACCGATTCCTTTTTAAAGACTGGAATCGTTCCTTCAAATTGCCTGCCGGACTCGTTCCTTTGGAATCGTTCCTTGACAAATGACACATCTCTAATAAGCATACTAAAGTATATCGTCATATAGTATTAACCCTTTCCGGCACTGACAAAGTCTGTTCGTAAAATGAGAAATTTCTGACTGACACCGGGATTTACAAATAACTTTTTCTAGAAATTACGAACTCCTTATTTTAAGCTTTCATTATAGAAACAAAGTTTTTTTAAAAATATTCTTGGTGCCGTTTGCAAGTTTGGAATTAAAATTAAGTTTGCCCGGAGTGGGACCACTGTGCCGGAAAGGGTTAAAGAATAAAAATAGGCTGAAAAGTGCTTTGGAGTTCTATAATATAAATTCTGAGTTGAAAAAAGGAAAACACTTTGTAAAATTAATCTTTATGAAAGTGCTTAAGAGTGACAATTGTTTAAGTGATATAGTTAATTGTTTTGACACAGTTTAAGTGAAAATTCTGTAGGTGTATAGACATTGGCATTAGAAAATCATGCTTCAATAAAGAATGTTCATTAAAGAAAGACTTCTTTTAGAAGTGAATTTTTTACAAACTTTACTTTTATTTTAAGAGCTCTTGATATATTTCAAAGCTTAAAGAAGCTACTGAGCCGTGCATATTCTAACGGTTAAAAATATAACAACAGCAATACAACGAATGCTCCTCGGAATTAAGTAAACTCATTGGTGGTTTAAACACCTAATCCTACAACTAAAGTTTAAATAAGTGTAATTTATATCAATATTAATGAGTAACAATTCTTTTGCTTAACAAAAGTCAAGTTAAGATTTATGTTTTTCTTCTTACATTCATTTCGTTAAAAATTATCTTAAACATGGTATTCCAGGTGGTGGATCCTCCCTGATAAAAAAAAAAAAAGATAAATTGTTCAAATTCTTCACTTTGAAAATAGTCGGCAGAAGCTAACATTCTTGGATTTTTAATTTTTGATATTTGTGTATTTCTGTATTGATTTTTATTTTGATATGTTTAAAAATTGTCTAGCATGATGGATTCGGATTATTTTTTTTAAAATTTTAGTTTATTTCATGTGTATATTACTTATTTTAAAAAACGTGATCGTAGCAGTCTACAGGCACAACTGTTTCAAAATATTGGCCTTCCTGCATTTTAGACTGCGGGCACCTACGCCTATAACACACCTCAAGACATAGCTGCTAACTTTTACACATTTGTTTTTACTCAAATAAAGATTTTTGAACTATATATATTTACCTAATAAATGAAATCAAATAACTACAATATAAAAACAACACACATTTTATTACATAAATTTTCTGGTTTAAAAATGTTTGTTTGACCAGAAAAAATCGTAAAGGTTGGCTGCTATGCCTTAAAAATTATCCCATGAATCCCAAATCACCCTAAAAAAAAATAAATAAATCCCTGACGGCTCGGTCTACAGGCGCAGGTAGATTTCGAAGACGCAGAACGTGGGGCACCTGTTTATTGGGAATTGTAGAAGAAAGACCTATTTGCCATGATGTGGCAGCTGGGAACACCCACTTAGAAATATACCTCTGCCTGTAGGCGAAACCAGCAGGGATTTTTTTGTTTTTATTTTTTTTTTATCGTAAGCGTTGATCCTATAAAAACTTGTCAATAAAAGAGTTGTAGATAATATGAAGAAGATTTATAATATATTTAAGCGGATTTGATATCTTGGGAATTGACGAAGTTATGAACTTTTTTCTTCTGAAACCCCTATTTTCCTCCCCCCCTTGGGGGCATTTTTAATGAAATCAAAAATCTGTCATACATAAATTTTTGGTCCTTTTCCTAGAAGTAATAATAACTTTGAACGAATTCGATGTGTATAAAAATTAAGAAGTTATGGGTTTTTTTCTGTTTTCACAAAAAGACCCCCATTTGCCTTCCCCCCTTGGTTTGATTTTACCCATTCACGAACTTGACCGAGATTTTATGCCGCTTGATTTTATGTATCAGTTTGGAAGAGACTTGTGCAGAATTATGGGAGTTATCGTGTCCATAAAAAAGTGACATATATATATATATATATATATATATATATAAGTTTTAAACTGGGGGTGGTTTTGGGTTCTAGGAGTCATGATCGGTGTAGATCTGCAAAAATTTTTCAGGAATTCCAACTTAGAGGAGAATGTAATAGGTAGTATTTCTTACGAAATCTACCTAAAAAAAAAGACAAATACTTCTTAATCAAGGAAAATATAATCACTACAAATGTAAATATACACTAAGTTCTTCCCGGTTATCCACTATTACGAAAAGCACTCTTTATCTAATTTGACAATTTGTTTTATCGTCTAAACGTTAAATATCAGCGACATTACTAAAGAAGTTTTTCGTGTGCGGTTTAATGTCTGTTAATCTAAGATAGTTTAATGTATGACAAGAATAATTTGCTTCAAAACACAATATATTGTGTAACGCTTTAGTTGTATTTTACAGTTTATTTACTTAGGTATCTTTAAATTGAGTTTATTAGCTGATTAGAATATATATCTCATCGGCAAAGTTTGTTTTGTTTGTTAAAATGTTTATTGTATCTTCTGTGTTGATAAGGTCTCAGTTTAAATTTTGCAATTGTTGTTTATTTAAGGTGAAACTGTTTAAAGGGATTTTGTATCAAATCATCAATGCTTAAAATAGATTTAAATTTCTAGAACATAAATGTTTTTCTTAACTGCTACTTAAACTCTATTCTTATCGTATTACCATACGGTTACTGTTAATATATAGTCGAGGAATTTGTTATCACTGAAATTATGTCAATTAATATATACAATTATAAAACTTTAAACTTTAAAATAAAGACACCAAGAATCTGATTTTAATGATTACTACACTGAAAAAAAAAAACATCATGGATATGCGTAATATGAAATATGAAAATAAAACATGTGTAAACTATTTATAAAATGCATTGCAATTCGAATAAAATCGTGGCTTGATGACGTCATTTACTTTAAATCGAGGCTAACGAAAAAGAAAGGCTACCGCGGTGCTTTACGCGTATCTTTTTTTACAGACTGCGGGAGTCACGTGATGGTCGAATGCACCAATGCAGGTGTACGAAAAGAGCAACACGTCACTCTAGCGGTCTGTAAAAAAAGATAAGTGGAATGCACCGCGGCGGTCTGTCTTTTTCGTTAGCCTCGCTTTAAATGCTCTGTTACTGAATTGCGTAAAAGAAACATTCTTATAACTCTAAAAATGATAATCATATTAACTAACAGTTTACTGCATCGGATTAGACGTCTCATTTCCAATTAAAATATATATTTGAATTGAAATTTGAATGAAATACAGGGTCATGAAAAATCGAAGAGTGTGGAAAATAGGATTACAAATATCTCGGCAACTCATTATCCGATCGACTTCATTCTTTATGCAAAATTTATGTGTTTTTATTGTCTTTTATATTCACTCCTTAAAACAAACAATTTCGAAAATTTTTATGTACCTTTTATCAGAACGAATATTTCGAGAGTCCGAAAAAAAAATAGTTCCGTATAATCGAGGTTACTGAAATTCAATAAACTTCTTTCCATTATTACTTACTAAGTACATACCAAATTTCAAGTCTCTATCTCAATTTGTTCGGGAGATAGAGCGTTTAGACATAGACACACAGACTCACAGACAGACAGATTTTTTTTCTAAAAATATGTTTTTCGGAATCTCCAGTGTCTGAAACGTGTAAATCCGTCAAATTCTTTTTTTTCGATTTTCAAAACGATTGCAAAACTTACCCTATACTACGTATGATGGGTAAGTAAAAAAGACAAATATTTCTTAATCAAGGAAAGTATAATATAACTACAAAAACGGAAACATACACTAATCTCTTATGAGATACCCACGGTTCCGATAAACTCTCTTTATCTTTAGAAATCTCAGAAACAAATATATTTTCGAGATTTAAAGACGAATTTTTAAAAAAAAAGTTCCTTTTGCTGCCACTGATTTTTAAAAATCCTTCCGAGTAGTTTTTATAGTGCATTAATATATTTTTTCAAACCAGAAAATCCGATTTTAGGATGCTATTCACTCTTAATTAAACCTTTTAGGCTGCATTTGAAATCTATAAATGCAAGAGTAACAAGTTAATATTATATTAATATAATATTCTAATATAAATACCAATTCTGTTAATTTATCATTTTTGTCTCTAAAAACATGTTTCTTAAGAATGAAAATATTTACTTGAGACTTGATAGCATCCAAAAATCTATATTACGGTGTGAGAAAACTGCTTTATACACTATAAAAACTACTGGGGAACGTTTCCAAAAATCAGTGGCAGCAAAAGAAACTTTGTTTTTATAACTGTTCATTTAAATCTCAGAAGTATATTGGTTTCTGAGGTTTCTAAAGATAAAGAACGTTTTTTTGGAATCGAGGGTCACTCGGAAGAGGTTATTGTATATTTTCGTTGTATTATATCAGTGTAGAGAAAAATTTAATGTACCGAGTAGCTTTTTAATCGTATATATAATATTCATATATATATATTTTTTAAATAAAAGGTATCATCATTGAGAGCAGAAAAAAAATTGCTATAAGTAGTATTTTTTTTTCAACCGGGACACGCGTATGGCAATTTCGATCTGAAGAAAAAAACTTAAAATATGAAAATGATTTCCAGAAAATATTTTTGCTTATTTAATAAATATTCATATTTGTTAACGAAAGGTACCGTTAAAAGCATTAAAAAGAAAATTGCTGTTTTGATGAAAAGTTTTTTTTTTTCATCTGGTCCATGCGGTCAGCAGTTTAAAATTGCAAAAAAAACAAAACAAAAATATGAATACGACCGTCAGAAAATATGTTTTTTGAAATAGTAGATATTAATATATTTTTAAACAAAATATACAGTTATAACTGGAAAGGTACCGTGAAAACATACGTTTTCTTCTTCTTCTTTTTCTCTTGTATGTCAATAGGGATTTCTGATCGCGATTTCAAAATGCAGAAAAAACAGCTCCAAAGCGATCATAAGACCGGCGTACAGTCAAAAATTCAGCTCGTTCATTAGCGTTTGATGAAGGTTTTAAATTAATATCTTGACTAATTATCAAAAAATAAAAATTCCGAGTCGTTGATGCAATTCGACTTGTCTTCGTCCATTTTTATCCAAATTTGCAGACCTCTACGTACGATAGATTTCCCTAGCCATCGCCAGCAAACAGACACACAGACAAAAACTTTGTTTTATTAATATAGATAATAGTTTGATAAGTAGTTTGAATGAGTTGAAATCATGAGTAGTTTGAAATATTAATTAAAAGTTTGCTTTTTTTCATATTATAAAGTCATGAAATAAAATTGAAGCGTAAAAGAAAATTTTACGTAAAAACTTTAAGCTTTATTAAAAAACATCTTTTGCAATAAAATCACATATAAATTATATAAAAAAGTTATATTTCGTAATCAAATAATTTTAAAACTAAATGTAAAAGGTCAAAAGGATTTATCTGGGACTTTTTAAAAAAAATCTCTTTATTTCAACAAATAAAAATTAATTTACCTTTAAAAAAGTTTGAAGATTATATTACTTATTGACATCATTTTGAGAGTACCAATATCATCGAAATTGCTTCAAGTAGCGTGAAAAATATTCATTTTTTAAACTGTAGAATAAGAATATTTCTTTATAACATTTGCATTCAATAGCTAAGTTTTCCTTTAAATAAATTATTTGGTTAATAAATAAATTGGTTTAAGTCTTTTCATATTTATGCAGTTTATTAATGTTTTAAAAACTCAGCAATTACCCTTTTTCATTAACTTTTTCTCTTTTACGAATGACTACAAATAATTATTTTAGATTAGGAATTGCTCATGGTCCATTTATTTTAATTTTTCAATTAATAAATAATTCATCTGTTTTTTTCTTCTATTACGGCTAAAATTAATTTGTAGTTTGAAAATAAACCATCTATGTAAATATTTCTTGTTTATCAATTTAAAGATCTGAGGTATGCTTGTTAAGAAGTTTTGTAATTGAGTTCTGAAGTCGTATAATGTTACAAAATGTTTTGACAGATACTGAGAGATTTTTACTGCATCGACAATGAGCTATGATGTCGTTTATTGATAATAGAAGGGTTACGTAGTTTATAAAGCAAGTCCTCTCCATTGTAAAGATACTCTGCAGAATTTCTGGTTTGTTGACAGTCAAGCCTTAAACCCCTTTCAGACTATGCCATTTAATTGACTTAACGAACATTTTTGAAGCGGGCGACCCGGAACGAGGCTAGACTTCTTTATGCATTACTACGGCGTTTCAGAACGTTAATTTAAGTCATTTAGAGTTAAGTAACTTAAATCCTCTAGTCTGGACGTTGTATTTCTGGTTTTTCATAGTGAAAGAAATTTTGTGAAAGAATTAGTGAAGTAAGTAGCATTGAGAGAATTTTTTAGGATAACGATAGTAATTTGTTGAGTACAGAAATAAGTGCTGTTTTGAAAAATTATTAATGCGTTTTATTAAATTTTAGGTTCGTTAACGCTCTTTTTAGTTATTATTTTTTTAACTTCTTTTAATTTACCTCAGTTGAATGCTTCCAGATAGAGTAATTTAACTATCTATTGTTTATGTAAATACTGATGGGCGTTTTATTGTTGATTCCTTGTGATAAAATTCGCGTGCTAGCGTAGATTACAGTGTGTTTTAGTGATCGGAAGTACGTCTTCCAATCTCCGGAGCTACCGTTGGTAAGGAATTCAACTTAAGATACATGGATCGAGAAATTTTAGAGCTCACGAAGCTCTCCTTTAATAATATGAAGTAATTTATGTTAATGTAAAAAAATTTGTGGTTTTTTATATTTAAAAAAACAAAATTCATTAAAATAATATTCAACTACAGACTTTTAATGTTAAAAAACATACATATAAACAATTAAAATTACAAATGGTTAGACGTTTCGTGTACTTACGTACATCTAATTAGTATTACGATCACATCCACAAAACCACTAGAACCAAAACAAGAAAAAATAATTAAAGTCACAGTTTAGTTAAAACATTGTATTCGGCCTCTTTAATTGGAGATTCAGATAAAACCGTCATCCAACC
The DNA here is from genome assembly GCA_963931845.1 of Maratus michaelseni. NCBI lineage: Eukaryota > Metazoa > Arthropoda > Arachnida > Araneae > Salticidae > Maratus > Maratus michaelseni. Next base: position 93,217,648 of record OZ007591.1, read on the forward strand.
CTCCAGGAAGATACGACTGCTGTACACGCAACAGTTTGAGCACGTAATTTGCGCGTTCTGAAAATCAGGCACATGGTCATATTCCAATGCATATGCAACCAATCTCGAGGTTACAGTTGGTCCCGTTTTACAGGGTAGTTGTATTTTACCATCTGAAACGCAACAATTACAAACAATTTAGATAGCGTTTTATCTGATCATTTCATAGTTAATATTGATTATTCATCAAAATATTATTATTCATCTAAAACAACAGTAATTTTTTCAGATGTTAGAAGTTTTCATCCGATTAATATTAACACCAATAAAGACTTAAAGAGAATAACTTGCGTATTTTTTGCACTCCGTACTTTAGGTACAAAGATAATAACAATAAATGTGAGCATAAAACGCGAGTAAATAAGGTATACAATATTTAAACACAATTTTTTCGTGGAAAAATTAGATAGGAGATACATAGGAGATACTTATAGACAAACATTGACATAAGCACTAACTTGATTTCTATCAGTAATGTGAAGGGTGTACCTATTTAAACAAGATCCACTCCTTTACATCCCGTTCAAAATTTGTTAATTTTAACACATGTCTATTTCAATAATTAGTTTATTCCCGAGTTTTCTTGTAGAAGAAAGAAATCTACTTTTATATGATTGTTGTGCTAAACACAAGCAGAATTTTTGCAGCTCTTGGCGAATACATAGGAGATACTTATAGACAAACATTTACATAAGCACTAACTTGACTTCTATCAGTAATGTGAAGGGTAGGCCTATTTAAACAAGATCCACTCCTTTGCATCCCGTTCAAAATTTGTTAATTTTAACACGTCTATTTTAATAATTAGTGTATTCCCGAGTTTTCTTGTAGAAGAAAGAAATGTACTTTTATATGATTGTTGTGCTAAACACAAGCAGATTTTTTGCATCTCTTGGAGAATACATAGGAGATACTTATAGACAAAGATTTACATAAGCACTAACTTGACTTCTATCAGTAATGTGAAGGGTGGGTCTATTTAAACAAGATCAACTCCTATTTAAACAAGATCCCGTTCAAAATTTAACACATGTCTATTTCAATAATTAGTTTATTCCCGAGTTTTCTTGTAGAAGAAAGAAAATGTACTTTTATATGATTGTTGTGCTAAATACAAGCAGATTTTTTGCAGATCTTGGAGAAATTAGACCATTAATTCTGTTAAACTTTTCTTTCTAAAATACTCTTAAGATTTATAACAGAGTAAGTTAGTTTTCTGCTCCCTCGTCAGGGATGGTGGCAGGGTACAAACAGTAAAAGGGAATTCTTACATAAAATATTGATGTTAGGATTATTGAAAAATATTCCTTCTTCACAATATTTATTTCATATTTTAATATTTTTTATCTTCATGTTTAACAAATTACCTTTATACTTACATCCCTATACTTTTTACATTCATTCATCTAACTTGCGTAATCTTATATATTTATATACATTTTACAATTGGTACAACTAATAACGCACTTACTTACACACAATAACTTACAATATATACAACATACAACATACACCTTACTTGAAATACAAACAGCTTATAATATGCGAAATCTATACATTAAAAACAATACACACAACAGCAATGTTTTTTCAATAAACGAGAGTAATAGTGACCGCGATGTTGGGTAATTCTCAAAAATTTATTGATTTAACTAAGATTTAATAAACATGTATTTCATTGAAGAATTTTTCATAATCGGAGTGTTCCACAATTTTAGATAGCGATACCTTATCTTTTCAGCACACAAATACGACAGTTACACACTGTTGCAAAAAATAAGCGGATATTTTTGTTTGAAATATGATAAAAGAAACAGTATATGTGAAATAAATTCGTAACAATCTCACTGATATATGTATAATATATATATATCACGCTGAAAATGTTATAAGATAAAAGGGAAAACATTTCATATTTCTTTCTTTTTTATTTTTTTATTTCTTTTGCTGTTTTGCTTCGCTTTCTTCACTTACAGTGACCCTATTTCCTTCAGATAAGGGAAAGAATTGACAAAAGAAAACCGAAAATTCTTGCCAATTTCAAACCTTTTTCAACAAGTAGAATGTTTCAATTGACAAAAAATGTTAACGTTGACGGAAATACCAAAACTTACGAGAAAAGAATTTCAACGTTTAAATTTTATTGTAGACTTTTTTTGATTATTTGCAACTAACTGATTTGAAAACTAGGTGATTTATTATTTTGTTTATTGTTTTGATGTTTCTTCGAATTTTCTGAACTTCTAAACGTTTTTATTTATTTATTTATTTATTTATTCATTTATTTTATTTTGTTGGTTCTTTGATCTTTGATTTAGAAAATTAGTTATTCATTATTTCACATTTCCTGAAACACCAGACATTAAAATGAAAGTATGGCATAATTGGTTCACAAGTCTACTTTTAAACAAATTTCTTTCGTTTGATTTCAATTATGTTTCAAAAGCGTAATTTTATTTCGTATTTTGGAAAGCGAGTTTTCAACAGAAAATACTACAATATTTTGTGGATACTTAGGTCAGGGGTGCTGTTTGGACCAAAAACAAAACAAAAACAAAAATGTTTCAGATCAGTCCTTCGTGTACTGTTTTGAAAGTATTGACATCATTCACTAATACTGCTAATACAGTAGACCTAGGACTGAATTAAAAGCCTTTTTTAGGGTTTCGTTTATCTCACGAAACCCTATTCGTCGCGCTTCTCTGTCTGACCGTTACAGAGCCGGTTCTCAGAAACTGTATACGTTACAGACTTGAAATTTTGAGTACTTACAGCTGAATATCTACTGTTACGCTGAAAATCCTATCATTTTGAAAAATTCGTATTATTTTGATTTAGAGAGATAAATAACCAAAAATCTAATAGCCTTTTCCTACTAATTTTAAACATTTTTCGTTATAGCAGTTGCCAACAATTAAAAATCCACAATAAAATTATTTCTACAATAATTAATTTTCTATTGAAAGATTTCCACGTGAAAAATGAAAATGAAATAAAAAGTTTCACCAATTGAAAAAAAGGATTAATATGACGTCATATTGGTAATAAAACGGAAATTTTCAAACATTTCTCAATAATACAAGGAGTATCAGTATGTGTAAATACAGAAAGCAGCTTAATATGACGTCATTAGAGAATTAAATAGAAAATTAATCTGACGTCATATTGGAAGTTTAACGGATTTTTCAAATGTTTTAAAATCATACAAAGAGAGTATCAATATGAGTAATAGAGAAAGCAAGTAGATATGACGTCAGCAAGTGAATATAACGTCATATGAGTTTGAGGAACGTATTGAATCATGATAAAAACGCGATTATGGAAATATTGGTATATTTTAACATTTTGAAGTTCTTTATACAACATGTTTAATTTTGAAATTGATTTTTCTACACATCAAACATTCTTAAAATCCAGGAGAACGCAGGGTACTTCAGCTAGTAGTTATATAAACAAGGAGGAAAAATTTTAAATTCAAATGTAAATATTTTTCGCAAAGAAAATGTTGGAACAATGAAATAAAATTTGCATTACGCCACGCTTGCTAAAATACGATATTGGCTACAAATCCGATTACGTAACTTTAAAAAGCTTGAAAAGCGTTTTAAAAGATTAGGCCTTTTTTTTTCTTTAAATTTTGCGCAATTCCGGCTTAGGAAAATGAGATTCTTTGCCATGTTATAAAAAAAAACAAAACAAAAAAAAACAAAACATGATGAACGGTATTTCTTCTCTATTTTTTTAACAGTTATACGATCAGGAAAGACCGAGCTATGCTCGGTCAAACTTTGCTTTGAGTTCAAATATCATGACTCATGACCAAAATGACTCACTAATCAAATTTTCTTGAACATGTGACCGAGTCCAATTGTCTTCTCGTGCCCGAAACCCGTAGGATATAAAATTTATTCAAAATAGTCTGAGCCATTTTTAGATAAAATTAGCTTGACCACAGTGACCTTCAAAATGACCCACTACTCGGATTTTCTCGAGCATGTGACCTAGCCCAATGATTTTCACGTGCCCCAAAACCGTAGGATACAAAATTTAGTTCAAATCGTCTGAACCGTTTTTAAGATAAAAATCGCTTGACCCATAATGACCCATGACCAAAATGACCCACTAATTGAAATTTCTTGAACATGTGACCTATCCCAATAGTCTTCTCGTTCCCTAAAACTGTAGGATACTAAATTTAGTTCAAACCCTCTGAGCCGTTTTTGAAATAAAAATAGCTTGACCCATAATGACCTACTAATCGAATTTTCTCGAACATGTGACCTAGCCCAACAGTCTTCTCGTGCCCGAAAACCATAGGATGCAAAATTTATTCTAAATAGTCTGAGCCGTTTTTGAGATAAAATTAGCTTGACCCGCAGTGACCCAAAAATGACCCACTAATCGAATTTTCTCGGACGTGTGACCCAGCCATGGTAAATGGAGTGCCGACCTATGAGTGGGCCTCCAGAATTGGAGACGATAACTCAGTATATCAAGCTGAACTGTTTGCAATTGTGAAGGCTTTGGAATGGATTGCTGCCTCCCCCACGCAGGAAAATGTTAAAATTTTCAGTGATAGTCTTTCTGGACTTCAAGCAATTTTTGCCTTACGGACAAAACACCCTCTCATACTGGAAATTAAAATCAAACTTCACCAGCTGTACAAAAAAGTTACCCTTGGCCACGTCACTGCACACATTGGTATCGCAGGCAATGAGCTGGCGGACAGCCTTGCAAAAGAAGCCACCAAACGCCAATCAATAGACTTCTCTCTTCCGGTACCCCCATCTTTTATTCACAGAGAACTCAAATCTAAAATACTCCCCAACTGGCAAATCTACTGGGACACCTCCACAAAAGGTAGACACACTTACAACCTAATTCCAAAAGTTTCCAGAGAGCTACTTAACCTCACTCCCTACACAAGTGCTTTCTTATCCGGGCATGGCCCGTTTAAAAATTACGTCTTCAAATTTAAAATTTCACGAACCAATGTGTGCGAGTGCGGCGATAGTGGTACCCCCATGCATTATTACTTCTCCTGCCCACTGACTGTTGCTTGGCATCTTAGGCCTGCTCCTTCTAACCCACCTCCTTCTTGGCTGCTGAACATAATTACGCGTCCCATCTTAACTCATAAACTTTCAGAAATTTACAAATTACTATTAGACCTATCTAACAGAACTTAATCATTCAAAGCAGTTTTCTTTCTCCATAAATTAATAATAAATCGCTTATTTTAGTCATTAACGTAATCATTCCATCATTTTTTATCTGCTTAGCTTTCTCCTTTAGCTATTTTGCAGCTTAATTGTTTCTCTCATCCGCAAGTAATGTTCTCTTCCTAGCAGGGGCTGAGTCCCCATTAATTATCTATTCTTATCGGGAACCGAAAGTCTGGTCAGCAAACAACGTATCGTCACCTCTAACACAAAGTGCATCCAGCCTCCATCCAGTGTGAGGGTTTCAGCGCAATTGTGTGGCGCTCCTTGTCGCGTCGGAATCTCACACTGGCACCTCCACATCTCAAGTGCCGTCATTTACGAACTGTACAAATGGTACAGTCTTACCTAAGAACTGCACCCTTCTACTAAATAAGCGGACTGTACAACTGGTGAAGGCGCACCTGTGGACCTCGTCCACCCTGTCTGTCGCTCCTTGTCGCGTAGGAACGCTGGTTCCAGCGACAGACCCTGTATTTTTTTTTGTGTGTGTCTTTAGTTCCTGCCACCTGTCGCGTGGGGCTTTGCCCGGCAGGACCCGCCATGGCGAAGTCTGTACTGCCACGTTTAATCCCTGCGTGCCGGGGAGCTAGCCGGGGAAGACATTAAACGCTCAACGGCTGGGTTCGCCCTCAGCCGAGTGGTCTTCCTCAGGCATTAAAATATTAAAATAGTCTTCTCGAGCCCAAAAATAGTAGGATTCCAAATTTAATCAAAATCGTTTGAACCATTTTTCAGATATAATTAGCTTGACCCTGACCCATGGTGACCCAAAAGGACCTACTAATCGAATTTTCTCGAACATGTGACCTAGCGAAATTGTTTTCTGGTGTCCCAAAGCGGTAGTATTCAAAATTTCTTCAAAATCGTTAGAGCTGTTTTTAAGATAAAATTTGCATATATATATATATATAATCGCACACACACACACAAGATTTGCTCGTATTAGAATATATGATATGCTACTTTGCAATTCTATCATTTAATTTGCTCTTTTTCATTATATCGTAATTGTTAACCCTCTGTTCACAGCAATATCACTCAGACTAATCCCTTTGAGGGAAGTCCTAATTAAAACAACTTTTTTTTTGTTTGGCTGCCATCTATATTCTTATTGAGATAGTGTATTGATAATTATAATTAAAAAAAATTATTTATTTATTTATTAAAGGATAAAGTGTTTTGAAAGGAATATTAAACGAAACTCTGTGTGCGATCTTCGATCACACTTACCCACTTGTTTACTTTTATTTTAATTCTTTATTTCCTTACTCATCTATTTCTAGATTCTGCGAATATGTGAATTCAAAATTACAGCTATTTCCGACAAATAGTTTTTGAGGCATAAATCTAGGCTGCGCCGCCAGGAGCCTGAGGAGCGCCCGGCTCGTCTGCGACCAACGGACCCAAATTCTGAGGGACTGTTAGTGCGCACGACCGGATTTGGCTCTCCGTATGCGCTTCGCCGGCCGGAGGACCGCTACCTGCGGACCCTCGTGTCGACGACTTAGGTCGCTGCGATACGCGGTGGAACACATTATCAGTGAGAACCAAAACGAGACACTTGGGGACGGGCCGGCGTCTCCGAACAGCTTCGGGACTGGACACCCGAAAGGGAGCCAGGCCCTTGGCCTTAAGTCGGGTTTTTCCGACCCGTACTTGCTTTACCATAACTCGAGCGATGTGTAAACCTACAAAGGTAGTCACAGCTCCCTCTAGGACCTAGTTTTAGAGGTATGCTTAAAAAACTACCCGCATTGCAATCTGTTTTGCAACGATTACAAATGAATGCAACATTAAGAGTTCCAATCATTAAACCTTGCATAATGCCTAAAATATTTGACCGAATGACTTCTTGTTTGTGCCCGAAGATAAAACGTTCCAAATAATCCAAATATAATGTTAAAATTTGGTGTTAGTATTGAAAATTGTAAAGTTTGTTACAATTCTTTTGTGTAAACGATTTCCTTAGGAAAATTTAAGTGTATAATTAATTAGTAGGCGTTATTGCTAATAGAATGATACCAGTCACATTTTTATACGATAATTTACTACAGAGTTAGAAGGGAGGGTATACTTTTTTCCCACGACTGTACAATAAAATGGCTATGTGCAAAATATACAGGGTCATTCATAATTCCCTCCGGGGTTTCGAAAGTTATAGTAAAAAAACGAAGACGAATATGAAAAAAAGAAACATATGAAATTATTCCGAAACTATTCAAGTTTTACTTACATACATTACAGGTGTTCTATGTGTGAACCCTTGGTCACACGGCATACATCCATGCGATAGTCCAGTTCCTGCCATACTCCGTTTCTTTAAATTTCCGGTACCACACATGAATTGTTTTGTCAGTTGGTCCCTGTTTTCGATATTTATTACGAAAGGCCCGTTGAACTGACACCACTGATTCAGATTTAAAGAAACGGAGTATGGCAGGAACTGGACTATAGCATGGATGTATGCCGTGTGACCAAGGGTTCACACATAGAACACCTGTAATGTATGTAAGTAAAACTTGAATAGTTTCGGAATAATTTCATATGTTTCTTTTTTTCATATTCGTCTTCGTTTTTTTACTATAACGTTTCGAAACCCCGGAGGGAATTATGAATGACCCTGTATTTAAGGGGTTTTCTACAGTTTACTGCTTATATCTAGATATTTTTGCGATTTGTTTTTAATAGAAACAAAATATATTACTGCACATGTTTTAATTTTACAATTAATTGTATTTCAAACTATCTTTTTGAATTATTTGGAGGGAAAAAAAAAACTTTTTGTTATTACAAAATGGCGGGGAAATTCAGACTGCGCAGTTGTAAAGACCACACTTCCCAACAGATTTATAAATTAGAAATAGAATTTATAGATAGTTTTATAATCTGTTGGCTTACAATTATGGTTGAAACCGACAAAAATAATAAATATGTACATTTTTTGTCTAAATAGCGTTTATCTGAAAAAAAGGTAACAAAAGTCGATATTTTTTGGTGTTTGAGGGGTTGGAAAAATAAATTATATCGAAAAGTATCGTACATGGTCGGTTCCAACCATATTCACATGTATACAGAACAATGTCTAAAAATTTCATTCAGATCGACCGAGTAATTTTTTTCTTAAACCGTGGGGCAAGATAAATAAATTTTGTTTCAAGGAAAATGTAATTAAAGCTATTTTTTATTTTTTATTTTTTACTAAAAAACTGTATTTTTAAAACTTGCCTTTAATCAGCGATTCCGGGGCTATAAAGGTAACCATCATGATCCCTCAACAATGAGTTCGTCAATATTCATAAAAAAACGATTTTTTAAAACCAAGAATGTAGAAAATCTCATTTAAAAATTTAGATTGCTGCATATAGTATATGTATATATACATATACATTTAATTTAATTTATGTGATGTTGCATTTTTGGCACAGCTATTTAATAGTGGTTATGTCATTTCAAGGTACATATATTTTTATGTTGCATTAATCATTAATTATTAATTTTTCCATCTTCCATCTTATTTTTAACATAGAATTATTCATTAATACATCCATTACTTTAATGTAATTGGATATTCTATTTACTATTTAATTTAATTTATTTATTATTTAACTAATTGATATCTTTAGATAGTATTTGGTTTAATTTTTAAATATTAATTTTCTTCTACTGCTATTTTCATTCATCGTATATTCACCTTTTCCTTCATAGATGGCAGCACCATGGTTTGTGTTGCTTTACAATAATATTCATATTGTTCTAAAACCTATTTTGGCAACATGGTAAATAATTTTCTAATACTAATTTTGGCAACATGTAAAGATTTTTTACAATTCATTCCCTCTGTCTAGTTTTGCTCATATCTGGTTCATGAAATGCAACAATATCTTTTTTAATCCAAATGGATTTCGCACTTTATGACTCTATTTCAAGTTTTAATCTGTTTATTATGGGTAAGATTTCTTTCCTTTTTAATATTGTATTTATTTTTTATCTTTAAGATTTTTTCACAGGTTTTATTCATTGTTCATGAGTAGGTAGTTCCTAAATCATATTCTTTAGCAATGTTATGGTTAATATGATGATGAAACCACTCATTTTATTTGTGATATTTAGGCATTTAGTTATATATATATATATATATATATTTGTTAAGCACATTTTTAGTATGGAATTAAAATATCATACAATTAAAACGAATTTATAAATGCTTGTTACACCTGATTTTAATTTTCTCAGTTACGAAAGAATATAACTGATGTGTATAGGTTTAACTATATATTGAATGAAAGGAAAGAAACTATCTTATTTCTTTAATGCCGATTACAAGAGTACGTATACTAATTACAAGCATTTTAAAAATAATAGATAAATGAATATAAATGTAGATTAATTAATTCTTTGCCGCAAGAGAAATTATTCAGATTGAATGCAGATTAGAAATAAATATAATTTTCGCTATTAAAATCTTTGGAATATTTATTTTGAGTATTTACATCCGTCTGCTAAAGTGTAGTTTTAAAGTATTTCTCAATGGAGATTATTTCGGCTAAGATAGATATTAAAGATATTTTCTTTTATTTAATTGAAAGAGAATTTAAAAGTGATATTTAGGGATATTAAACATGAATGAATTTCATAAATTTGGAAATTGAAAACATAAACGAAATCTGTAAATTAGATGTGCTATTTTAGATTATGTGTTACATTAAATGATTATTCATAATAAAACGCGTATATGTTCGAAAATATGTATTTAAAAATTTATGTTTCTATATAAATATATCTATGATTATCCGTTAAGCGCGTTTTTTGAAATCGATAATCTATATTAATAAAAGAAAGTTTCGCTCTTTCTGTGTGCCTGTCTGTCTGCGATGGCTAGGAAAATCTACCGTATATAGAGGTCTGAAAATTTGAATGGAGATAGTCCAAAAGCAGGTCCTGATGCACCCGAAATTTCTTTTAAAAATTTTTGTCAATTAACCAAAATATTTAAAAAACATAATGAACATTGCAAAATGGCGTGAAAAGTCCTAGCGATGTCACCGAAAGCCTGTTCCGCAGATGAAGAACCTAGAGTACGAAAACACAATATTTTTCGCATCTTTTGCAGCGCGCCTTGGCTTAACTATTTAAAGTACGATAAAACAAAAATACACGCTTAAATTTCGCACGTTAACCTTTCTAAAATGTAGTAAAATCCGTTAAAAATATCAATAGTAACCCTTTCAAAACAATTATTTTCAAAGTTTTCCACCGTTTTTGCGAAGCCCACATCAGGTTAATTATTCAAAATACGAGGAAAAGAATAAATATTCAAAACACCAGGCTATATCTACGAACATTTATCTTTCTAACGGTGCAATTCATTTGAAAAAAATATCAATATTAACTCTTTCAATTTTTTTTCTGAGAGCCGTTTCAGCAATTTTCTACAGTTTTTAAAAATCTGCATTCGCTTTTGAAAACAAAATACAAAATACAAAAATAAATAAATATATAAATAAAATCCATTTATTAGATAGTACTTCTTTTCTAACGATGTTTTTATTAATATATGTATATATATATATATATATGCAGTATGCCCACTAAAGTCCCTTGCCACCCTTTTAACTTCGGAATGGCTGCTGCTATATTAATACAAGTGGTGTCTAGGTATAGTAAAGTAGCCATGCGCTACTGAATGAAACCGCCTACAGCGCCACCTGGCGGAAAACTGCGAAGTTAGCATTCTTTACAAAAAACAGCTTGGGGACATTAATGCGAAGAATAGAACGGTTAAAACGGACATTTGTTTTTTCGTGATTTCCTACACTGTGATGTGACAAAACGATCTTGTAAAGAAAGAAACAACCAGTTATAAAACAGCAGGTGTATGCGACCCCTCCATAAACATTGCAGGACTTTAAACGCATTACGGATGATTGTGCCAACGTGTTACCATCTATGCTCCAACGTGTGCAACGTGAAATTCAAACAGGGATGCAAATATGCATTGCAGCTGAAAGGTGAGAAGTTTGAACATCTAAAATAAAGGTATATTATTATAAATAGTTGTTTTTTTTTCTATCTAAGATCATTTTATACGAGTTGTAATTTTCCAACTGGACGAAAAATGTCCGGGCCAGGATTCGAACCTGGCCATGGATTCGAAGCTGGATTCGAAGCTGCCACACTCTACCAACTGATCTATCCCGGTTGAATCTGGAGGGCATAATTCACCCATCATCATTAATTAATCTAGTGTAAGATCGTTTTGTTACGTCACGGTGTAAGGAATCACGAAAATACAAGTGTGCGTTTTAACCGTTCTATTATTCGCATTAATGTCTACAAGGTGTCTTTTCGTACTAAATCTATGATGCTCTACAACTTTGTAACTCACTTTTTTTCTCTATCTCTTTCCATTTTCGAGATAGGAATGCTAACTCAGCAGCATTCCACCAGGTGGCGCCGTAGGCGGTTTCATTGAGTAGCGCATGGCTACTTTACTATACCTAGACACTACTTTTATGTATATAGCAGCAGCCGTTCCGAAGTTAAGAGGGTGGCAAGGGACTTTAGTGGGCATACTGTATATATATATTATATATATATATATATATATATATTATATAAATTTACTATTAAAAAAATCATTTTTGGAAGTCACTTCTAAAACTCCCTTCACGCATTCGCTTGTCTTTTTTTTCTCTTTGTTTCTCTCTCTCTTTCTCCGCTCTATAATATTTTATAATATTTTCGGAGGGATGTTAGTTTGTTCGCATGCGCTAGGAAACCCACATCTTCAACAGATATTATTCTGAGTTTAAAAGAGGGAGGGGACGTTTTATATTATTTAAATTTTCTCACGAATGTTTGGACAAAATTGTAAGGGTAATATATCTAAACGTCAGAAATAAGATCGACAATCACTACAACGTGAGTCCTGACCCCTTATTTCGTTTGGATAGATTTTCATTTAAAAACATAAAATAATACAAATTCGAGGGTAGACGCTGCCGAAGGCAGTGAGTCCCTCAACTTTAGGTTCGTTTAAATATATAAATTAATTTTCATTAAAATATATATTCATTGTATTCGAAATTCATTATATTCAAAATATTCATTTTAAATATATAAATTCATTCAACACTGATTTTAGGTATATTTAAAGTTATTATCACGGGTTCGAGCAACGCCAGGCGGATCAGCTAGTATAGAAATAAAATAGAAATAAAAATAGAAATAAAAATAATTAGGTAAAAATGAAAAAAAAATTACAAAATTTTTACTGATGCATCTTGTAATTAAAATGAATTTATAAATGCTTATTGCATCTATTTTTTATTTTCCGATTCAAGACTAAAGAATAATTGATACGTAGAGATTTGAATTTGCATTAATTGAAATTGAAAAACAGTCATCTTATTTTTTCCATGTCAATTACAGTTTTCGTTGTTAAAAGCTTTGGAATGTTTATGGCAGTGTTTATATCTTTCTGCTGAAACGTCGTTTTAAAGTATTTCCAATCAAGAATATTTTTAAATAAACAAATATTAAATTGAAATAAATATTAAAGAATTGTTTAACTAAAGAGGGATTTTAAAGTGGAATTTATTAATTTTAAATTTTACATAAATCTATTTTATAAGTTTAGAAACATAAATTTAAAAACAATTTGTACAAAATAATACTGAAATATTTAAGAAAATGAATAACTTTTTAAAAATAAATCATTTCAATATTAACTGCAAAATAAATACAAATTCGTATAAAAGAAATTTCAAATATTAATATCCCTAAACGTCTTTTCACGTTCATTTAAAAATCTTTATTTCCAAGTATTTCCTAAGGAGAAAATTAGAGTTAACATCTTTTTTTTTTTTTTTTTTTTTTAAATAATGATATAAATTACATGACAATTTAAATAAGGCAGTTGTTTTTAAAAAAGCATTGCTATTATCCTTAAATAAATCGTTAATGTTTTTTTTCGTGTTATTTTGTCGTCAGAAAATATATGCAAACGTGTTTTTTGTTTTAAAAATCTGAATGTTTATTCAAGTACGGTTGAATTTCCAGGTGGACCTTAATGAAATAAAATTGAAAGAAAAAATGCTGCACTTTTAAATTGCTTAACTATTTGCATGACAAAAGTGACAAATTGAAACAAAATTGAATGAAAATTTCTAAATTATCTATTGAAATGAAAATTTCTAAAGAATTTTATAAAAATGTCTGTTTAAAACTGTGCCAGAAATGTTAATTTTATGAACAACAGCAACATTTTAAAAAGTCAATTTTACGTTCCCTATCTTTATTAAATTTTTGAATAATTAAAGAAAAATTAAACAATAAATTAGAAAAATCTAAATCAGAAAACCTGAAAAGAAAATGAGAATACATTCTTGAGATTTATAAAGTAATTTTCTTTAAAATCATCTTTTTTAATCCTAATTATTATCGTCTGTAGTCTTTCAATCTCTGGAATGAATATAACCACTTAATTGATATACAAAGTGTAGATATAGATCTTTATACAGGGGGATCAATTTAAAAGAGCACCCGTTTGTTTTTTGTATTATCCATCTATGATATATGTAGCAAGACTTTCAACATCATTACTTATTTAATGTGTCTATATTTAATGTGCGCGTATCGTTTTTTTTTCACTTTCTAAATGCGAAAACTCGTTTTTTAAACATAAATTCGCGTGAACATCATTAGTATTTTTTAATTCGATTCTGCGCAAATAATTTGAGTAAATCGTCTGCTTCTTTAACGTTTTTTTTTTTTTAAACTTATTTAGTAAGAGTATGAATGGCAACAATAAAAACATCGATGCAAACATCGATGAAATAAAACAAATCATAACTGAGAAAATCGTGTAAATAACACCAACAATGTTGGGAAGTGTGTCAAAAAACTTGGTTCGACGTGTTCATGTTTGCATTCAAAATGGTGGCGAACATTTTCAACATTTGCTGTAAGGAATGATAATGTAAAAAAATTGAATTAAATTATGTTTTTCAAAAATAAAATTGTCACAGGATTAAGTAACATTGTGCGTCTCCATTTCTGATTTACCTCACAAATAAAGTTGTAACAATCCAACAGTGTTGGAAATTGTCTCCCACTCTTAAACAAGGTTCAAACAGTTATACTTCAGTGTTAGAATAGTTGCCACATCCGTCAGATTTAAGGGTAATAAGAAAAAACAACGGGTAGTCTTTTAAATTGATCACCCTGTATTACTGTAAATAATTAAAATTGGAAAACTACAATAAATATAAAGATGAAATAAGTGATATGTTTATCAGATAATTGATAAATATTTATATGAAGTAATTTTACATAGTTCAACTTCAGTCAGTATAAAATTATGATTTTCTACTGACTACTTTGTGTTTATTAATGCAAACACAAATTAAAATTGATTTTTTTGTTATTTGTATGTGTCAAAATTTTAAGAGTTGGATGTATATTTGTGATATATCAAACACATTAATGCTAATAATAAATCATAACTTTTACTAAATTACTAATAGTCTAGATAGTCGGGTTATTCCTTTAAGCTAAAGACAGCTTCAAACAGAGATACTTATATTATAACCACCCGGTACATTTTATCTAATACAAGAACTTATTCCGACTGTTAAATGTGCTTTTTAAATTTATTATTTGATAATTATAAAACAGCATTTGACATTTATTAAACAGCATAATTTATCTAAAGATACTTCGAATTCATGTACAGGGTGGTTATAATATAAGTATCTCTATTTGGAGCTGTCTGTATCTTGAAGGAATAACCCGAATGAAACCAAAATCGGTACACTTACTATTCGAGAAGAGGGAGGACGAATGGAAAAACAACAACAACAAAAAATAGTTGTAATAATCACCAACAGATGGCGCTACGTAGCCTGTTGGTACAGACGCCGTTGTGTACCGTGGAGGTGTCGAAAACCTCAATTACTCAAAAGATCGCATATCACAACATGTGGGAAACATCACTCCTGATCCGTTGCATTCCTCAGTTGAGCACGTCATGCACCGCCTGGATTGTGTCCTCCAGCACAATGGCCATGCGGAACCTGAACTTGCGTGGCACCGCCATGCGAAAGCGTAACCACATTTACTGTGCCACTTTCCAATAAATTAGGTTAGTCATCCGGTTTTACGCCTAATACTTTGTTCTTGTATTACACATCATATTTCACACTCAAAAGCGCCATTTGTTAGTGATTATTGCAATAATTTTTTTATTGTTCCATTTTTCTTCCCCCTTCTCGAATAGTAAGTGTACTGATTTTGGTTTCATTCGGGTTATTCCTTCAAGCTTAAGACAGCTCCAAACAGAGATGATTATATTATAACCACCCGGTACATTTTATCTAATGTAAGAACTTATTCCCACTGTTAAATGTGCTTTTTAAATTGATTATTTGATAATTTAGAAAACTTCTTTCATCGCAAAAAATCTCGAATTTATATTTTATGCTTTCCTACTTACAAGGATAGGTTCCGAGGTTGCTGTCACAGAATGCGGTGAACGTTTGTGTATCGATAGAGTATATTTGATATAAAACTATATAAAAGTCATAAAGCGCAATATCCAGGTTGTATTGAGAAAAGGGTCTCAAACTTTTGTCACAGTTTATAATCGGATAAATGTCTTCCTTTGGCTCGCGCTTCATAGCCTTGTCGGTAGCGCTCTGAATTCTAGATTCTTGTGTTTGGGTTCGAATACCGAGCTATACTTATTTTTCGCAGCGAAAACTTTTATCAATTACTTTTGAACTACAATTGAAAAATATGTATAATCATTGAAATTTACGAAAAATATAAATGAAATATATGTTTTGTATCATATAAATACAGTTTTAACAATGAAATTCTGCATATTTAAATATTTAATGAAAAGTAAAATATATATATATATATATATATATATATATATATATTATATATTTCATGATTTTTTTAAAAAATATTCTTTTAAATTTTGAATATGAATTTTAAAAATATCGGATTTTTGGTTTTGCCTTTACTGCCTACGTAATAACTATTTTTAGTAATTCAATATCTTTTTAAAATTTATTTCTAAGTACATGGACAGTTATTCTAATTATAAACACAAGAGTTGAAGATTAAAAAAAATCAAAATTAAAAAAAATAGTTCATAAACTAAAACCAATAACAACGGTGTAATGCACAAATATGAAAAATTGGCACAAAAAACCGCATACGGCCGTTTCAAGGATTCCTCGATCCCCTTCCTCAGTGCGGGGAAAAAAAAAAAAGATTAAAATGGGTTCAAAGAACCCCTCGGTTATAGCACCGAGTACTGGCTTCAATGAAAGTGAATGAAAGTGAAGCTTGAATGAAGGCTTGAATGAATGCCGAGTACTGGCTTTTCATTGAAGCTAGTACTCGGGGCTATAACCGAGGGGTTCTTTGAACCCATTTTAATCCTTTTTTTTCCCGCACTGAGGAAGGGGATCGAGGAATCCTTGAAACGGCCGTATGCAGTTTTTTGTGCCAATTTTTCATATTTGCGCGTTACAACGTTGTTATTGGTTTTAGTTTATCAATTAAAATTCGCACAAAGTATTTGATCTATGCTTAAAAAATTAGTTGTTTAAAATACGATATATTTTGAAGTACTATTATGATTGAAATACCATTAATACTAACAGAAAAATTTAAATTTAACAAATAATTAAAGCAACATAATTTTATGTAACGTATTTTAATTTATTTCATTGTGAAAAATAATAGATTATTTATTTAAATAACTGTAAATAATTTACAATAACAGCAAAAATTTCTGGTTATAGAAATATAAATAGTCAACTTTTTTTTTTTTTTAAATTAAATATTTAAACATGCAGAATTTCATAGTTAAAACTGTACTTATATGATACAATGCTTTTAGTATATATATTTTTATTTTAATGATAATAAGTGAATTTTTCCTAATATAATTCGATATGATCGTAGATTATTTTTTCTGCATTTGTCTTAAAATATGGCAGTAATTTTCTTTCAGTTCGGGCCAGGTTTCAATTTGAAGAAAATTATTTTGCAGTGCTCGAGTAAGGTAGACTTCAAATGATGTTTTCTGGTTTGTGTCGGGTACAATCCGATGCGTGCGAAAGAAAAAAAAAAGCCTGCGAAAGGAAAATTGATCTATTTCAATTTTTTTTTTTTTTTTTTTTTTTTTTTTTTTTTTTTTTGCGAAAATAGTTTATTTTATCATTATTGATTTTGAGAATGTCACCCGTTGTGCACGAAATTAATAGGTTTATTTATTAAAAGGTTTTTAAAGCTTTTATATTTACTGTTAACACTTTTAGTGTATATATTTTTATTTTTATTATAATAAGTGATTTTTTTCTAATTTAATTCGATATCATTCTAGATTATTTTTTACCATATTTTTCTTAAAATATGGCAGTAAATTTCTTTAATTTCGGGTTGGGTTTCAATTTGAAGAAAATTATTTTTAATGCTCGAGTAGGGTGGAGTTCAAATGATGTTTTCGGGTTTGGATGGGGTACAACCCGATCCGTGAAGGTTTCTAAAGCAAGTTTAATGAGCATTAGTTATCAATTGTAATGAGCAAAGTTTTTAAGCGTCCTTACTTTCCCCTGTTCTTTTTCTGTGAATATCGCAAATCGATATATTTTATTCTCTTCTATTTATGTAATTTACTTCTGGTTTTACATATTTAATTAATAATGTACCACAAAGCCAATAAAAAGTGTTAGATTCCCTGTTTTATTTCGTGTATAAAGCTTTCCATATATTTGTAATGTAAGGTAAAGACAGAAGAGATGGCGCGGTCGGAGAGATTACGCACATAGAGGTTCGGGGGGAAGGAGTAGAGTGAGAACACAGCGACAAGTAGTTGTACAACAACAGTAGTGGAGTGTCTGCTTGAAAGTGCACGTTGATTGCTTTGAGCGTCTAAGATAAAGTATTGCTATTTTGTTCTGTTTTCCCGAAGTAAGTGCTTGAATTTTCATAGTTATTCCTCAGATTTTCTATACAATGTCAATAGTACAAAATATTTTAAACTTAAAGGATTTCTCATAAGCTACTAATCTAGACTAACAATGTGAACATCAACGGTTCGTTTTAGTAGCAGCCATGTTTAAATAAAAGGCCGCGCAATCTCTCCTACCGAAATTGGAGAGTTTGCGCAGCTGCTACTTAGGAGAGATGGCGCATTGTTCCCATTAGTTTTCATGCTAGGAGAGATTACGCAGCTTATTGATAAATTTGCATAAAACAAGTAATATAAAAACTTTTTTTAAAGTCAATTCCTACTTAGGTCAAATAGAAATTTTTTTCAGCTATCTACACGCTTCGTCACTGACGGTATTTATTCGTAAATTTATATCCTGCTCAATATCTTACATAAGAGAAATTTTTGACATGTATTAAAAATTAAATAAAAAATAAATAGCTAAAATACCAAAAATTAATAGCTCGAAAAGTATTTCTCAAAAAATTGTTAGACAAACTGCGTTAGAAAGGTAAAAAAATTGAATTTTTCTTGATATAAATTTAAAATCTAATGATTATGCCGTTTTTCAAATATTGAATTTCAAAAATTACCAAACTTCTCAATAAAGTGCCATAGCGAGATTACAGTTAGCGATAATACAGTTTTTTCAAATATTTATTAATTAATTAAATTTTGTTATTTAATTTTAGTTTTATACTTCATTTCTGTTCAAAAGTATAGACTCACTCCACATTTAGTCTCCTTCGCCCACGAGCCGCCTGATTTTCGTCCGTGAATAGACCCATTATCTTTTTACGTGTGAAGGTGAGACTATAAATATGGAGTGAGTCTATACTTTTGAACAGAAATGAAATATAAAATTAAAATTAATTAATTAAATTTAATTAATGAATTAATATTTGAAAAAACTGTATTAACATCAATTGTCATCCAGTACAAGTTTTAAAAAATTTATTTGAACTTGAATGGATGAATAGAAAATATTTTATTAACGATTGAAAATTCCAACAAGATATAAGGTAAAGCCAGGAGAGATGACGCGGTCGGAGAGACTGCGCACATAGAGGTTCGGGGGAAAGAGTAGAGTGAGCGCGCAGCGACTCCAGGTAGTTGTATAACAACAGTAGTGGAGTGTCTACTTGAAAGTGCACGTTGATTGCTTTGAGCGTCTAAGATAAGTATTGCTATTTTGTTTTGTTTTCTCAAAGAAAGTGCTTGAATTTTCATAGCTAGTCATCATAATTTCTATACAATGTCAATAGTACAAAATATTTTTAACTTAAACGATTTCTCATAAGCTACTAATCTAGACTAACAATGTGAACATCAACGGTTCGTTTTAGAAGAGGTCATATTTAAATAAAAGGCCGCGTAATCTCTTCTACCGAAATTGGAGAGTTTGGGCATCTGCTACTTAGGAGAGATGGCGCAGTGTTCCCATTAGTTTCCGTGTTAGGAGAGATTACGCAGCTTATTGGTAAATTTGCATTAAAAAATGAAAAATGAAAATGGACTAATTTTAAGTTAAACGTGCTATTAAGTAACATAATTTTATTTTGTAATCTTATCTGGACTTGCTTTTTCTGATTCTTTATTTTTTTCCCCTTTAATTAAAATGTTTTAAACTTTTTTAAAATTATTTCCTTTTTCTGATTCTTTAATCATTAGGTTGAAATAGTCATTCCTAATACAATATTTTTTGTTCACAAAAACCTTACAGCAATGTCATTTAAGTGTAATTATTATTGTTAACAATTTAATTGTAGTTATTATTAGTAACAATCTCTCCTACCCATGTGCGCAATCAGACCAACCCTATAAGGACAGATTGCGCAAAATAACTTTCTTGGTTTTATTACAACTGTTCTGTTAAATTACAACATAACAACAAAATAGCATTGGAAATGCATAAAAAACAAATGAAGTCAAAATTATTCATGGATAGTTTAGCAAAAAATTAATATTTAGATTTTTTATTGCTATTCTTTTGAATTGTGCGCAGACTATCCTAGCTTTACCTTATATATATATATAGAGTGTGAGCTAATAGTAGGAATTTAAAAATGAAAAAGGAAAATGGACTAATTTTAAGTTAAACGTGTTATTAAGTTACATAATTTTCTTTTGTAATCCTACCTGGACTTCCTTTTTCCGATTCTTTATTTATTTTCCTTTAATTAAATTTGTTTAATAGTTTTTAAAATTATTTCCTTTTTCTGATTCTTTAAGCATTAGGTTGAAATATTCACTCCCAATACAATAAAATTTGTTCACAAAAACCTTAGAACAATGTCATTTAAGTGTAATTATTATTGTTAACAATTTAATTGTAGTTATTATTAGTAACAATCTCTCCTACCCATATGCGCAATCACACCAACCCTGTAAGGAGAGATTGCGCAAAATAACTTTCTTGGTTTTATTACAACTGCTCTATTAAATTGCAACATAACAACAAAATAGCAATGGAAATGCATAAAAAACAAATGAAGTAAAAATTATTCATAGATAGTTTAGCAAAAAATTAATATTTAGATTTTTTATTGCTATTCTTTTGAATTGTGCGCAGACTCTTCTAGCTTTACCTTATGGATTTAATTTAAAAATGATACGAGTATGTAGAAAATAATGACTGAAACACACACCAACAATGCAACTGAAAACGTGGCAAGGTAACTACTGAATTCTGTAACACTGAGATAGTTACAAAGACGGAAGCTAAAGTTACGTTTCTTATATCCAATATGTGTTAATTATAAAACATTAAAAAGTCTGAAATATATACAAAATAAATTAAAAGAATTTTTTAGAAAATTCATTCAAGGTTTTAAATTTACGTGAAAATTGATTTTATTCATGTTGAAGCAGATTGCTTGAAATTCACGAACACATTTATTTCCTGTTTAAAATACACGAGTTTAAGCAGAAGTAGGAAAATTATTTAAGTAAGCTGATATATAATTTTATATCACATAATGTACCGGGTGGTTATAAAATAAGTATCTCTATTTGGAGCTGTCTGTAGCTTGAAGGAATAACCGAAATGAAACCAAAATCGGTGCACTTACTATTCAAGAAGGGGGTAGAAGAATGAAACAATAAAAATAATTAATTTCAATAATCGCCGACAGATGGCGCTTTTGAGTGTGAAATGTAATGTGTAATATTATGTACCGCGGAGTTGTAGAAAACCTCAATTACTTTACTGCATATCAAAACATGCGCGAAACATCACTCCTGATGCGTTACATTCCGCAGTTGAGCAAGTCGTGCACCGCCTGGATTGTGTACTCGAGCACAATGGCCGTGTGGAACCTGAACATGATCGGCAACGCCTTGCGAAAGCGTAACCACATTCACTGTGACATTTTCGAATAAATTAGGTGTGTCATCTGGTTTGACGCCTTAATTCTTTGTTCTTGTATTACACATTACATTTCACACTAAGTAGCGCCATCTGTCGGTGATTACTGCAATTATTATTTTTTATTATTCCATTCTTCTTCCCCCTTCACGAACAGTCAGTGGACCGATTTTGGCTTCATTTGGGTTATTCCTTCGAGCTACAGACAGCTCCAAATAGGGATACTTATATTATAACCACCCTGTATTTAATAAACAAGTATTTGTGAGATTGCATCAAGATTTAAAAGTTTGTTATGTTTCTTCATTACCTAAAACAGATAAAAGACGAGAAGAAAATACCTCAGCTGGGTAATTCTCTCAAAACCAGAAAAACACATAATTACCTTATATGCTTATATAGTTAAAAAAATAAATACAAAAATATTAAAAGTATTTTAATAACTTTTTCAAGTTCTGGGCTAACCTACAGGTATATAACAAATTCCGAAAAAAAATATTGCAACAGATTTATATATATATATATATATATATATATATATATATATATATGAAACGAAGCGTGTTGCTCCGTCGGTGGGTCCTTGATCGCCGGGCCGGGCCGGTGGCTGCGCGGACTGATGGCGGCTCCGTACGTCAAAGCGCTCATTCTGATTCTCTTGCATGTTCGTGTAGTCCTGGGCCGTAAGCGGGATTTGGTTAAATTCCGAGTGAATGTATTTCTGTTTAAAGGAAGACTCAGTTTATTATGGAACCTGGTTTATTTCTTTTTCTTACATGATTCCTTTTAAACCAGGCCCATATTGGCGTGAGAGCTGCTTTTTAAGTCTGTCTGGACATCGAAGGTTCGTCCATCGCGAGGCAATTCCGAGAGAGCAGATTGGCGTGGATTTGTTTAGATGAGGGAAATCGTAAAAAGTTCGCTCCTGATAGCAGTGCAATGGTATAAATATGAGGTTTTTGCATTATTTCTGCTAGAGGTCGTCTAAGTCAAAAGAGGCGTATTTTTAATTTTAATTGGCCGCGAGCTGAGTGATTGATTGTGCGGAATAAAGGCGTTGGCTCTATCGGCCGATCGGATGCCGCAAGACCTTAAAATTGCGTTAGCGTCAGCACAAATATTCTTATGAAGAGTCAGAAAACGATCTTTGAAAGTTATAAGATGCGATGCAGGAAAACTAATTTAACAGGGGCGACGGCATTTTCAATCAATTGAAACACAATTATTAAAGCATTTAAAAGTTTTGATTTAAATTTCTATTTTTTAAAACGGTAATTTAAAATTTTAAAAGGGGCAAAAAGGGATTTTGCATTTTAAAAAGGGGTTTAGCTTTTATCCTTTCATATCCCCCCCCACTAAAACAAGAGCCACAGGGCTCGCCTGCAAGACCTGTGGGTCTTATCTCGTGCATTTAACCCATGTTTTTTTTTTTTTTTTTTAGATTCTTATTTTCTCCAGCTCTCAAGTAATTTCTCCAGCTCTTCAGTATTTACTTCAGCTCTCAAGTCAATTGGACCTATTTTTACATTTATATATCAAATTTACATAAAAATATTGGTTACACTAAAATAATGGAATTTTTTCAATGGTGCTGCAGCAAAACAATAATGTGTCTCGAGACGACATATCTTGATTATAACAGTTGTCATAACATAACTGTGTTTGTAGTGTTTCCCTTTCTTTCCAGTTTTTGTTTTAAAGTTTTTGATATAGTTTGTTGGGAAACATCCTTTTGTGTATAATTGCAAATTGCAACCATAAACTATATAATATATTAAAATATTCACAGGTAAACATACTGAAAACTATACAACATATGCAAATGTAAAAAATATTCAATAATAGACAATGTTCAAATGTAAAAAAAAATATTCACAAATACAAAATATTAAAATGTAAAATATATTCACAAATACAAATTATTCAAAAATATAAAATATTCAATAATACAAAATATGCACTAATACTATCAACAAAATATATTGTATCTCAAATGCAATTTGAAAAGCTTGTTTTTCTAGAAATATTGAATTTTCACACTGAGATAAAATAACAGTAAAATATCCTAAAATACTAATAACAAAAACAAATTATATTTCTTCGTATACCTTTCCGTTTTGTTAGGGACTTAGCTACTTCTATGATGCAGCCTTAGGTTTATATCCATGAAAAAACAACACTAAGTTGTTTAAAAAAAAAAGAAAACTACAGCTAATAAAAACTAAATATACACTTGCTATAATTTTCACCATGCGCAGGGTCAGTGCGATATGGGTTTTAATACTCTGAGGGGAATATCACCCAAAAATGTGCCACTCGCACGACAGAAAAAGAAAAGTGGGTAATCGATATTCACCTGCAGAGGGGAAGCGAAGCAGTTTTGCCAGATTCTCCGTTCAACCTGGAAAGAGAATCTGGGAAAGCAGTCCGGCTAAAGATGGGTGGCCACGGAGCGGAGGACCCCTTCATGTGTCATCAATTCGTCATTATAATATTTTTAAAAAAAAATAATAAAAATTCTAACAGTACTTTTAAACTGTCACCATCATTCTACACTGCTGGGGAGATAGGTTACACGCCCAGCTGGGTCCTCATCCAAATGCTACGAGTAAGGGGGACGATAGGAAAGCAAAAATTAAAAAAATTGACAACTGAAAGAGATAGATGGGGTTTATTCATGGCTGAGTTTAAGATTTTGAGGAGGGTGGTAGTATCTTAACTTGGAGGAATGGACAATTTCGGAATTTCTCTTAAAATGTGGGCTGGGTTTATCAATTTCAAAGGATACATCAGAAAGTTGTTTTAAAATGGTGTATGGGCCAGAATATGGTGCAGTCAATTTACGGGTATTCGGATAGTGAAATTCTTCATACATCACAATGTCACCAACTTTAAACTTTACAGGAAGGAAACGAGCATCATAACGGACTTTATTCTTTTTATGGTAAGCAATTGTTCTCTCTTTAGCCAATTTTCTAGCTTCTTCCACAGGGGGATAGTAACTATTATTTGGTAAAGGGGGATCATATGGTAAATTTCCTAAAAATAAATAGCTAGGGGTGAATTGGGTTACAGAATGAGGGGTGTTATTATATTCATATAAGACTTCATCTAAAAGCTTAGTCCAGGGTATTTTCTTGGATGTGGAATTGACTTTACATTTTAATCTAGTGACAATAGTCTGATTTAGTCGTTCAATTTTCCCATTCGTTTCCGGGTGATGGCTGCTCGTCAATCTGTGTTTTATATTGTAATTACGAAGAAATCTCCTAAACCTGGAAGCTGTAAATGCTCCATTTCTGTCGGTTAACAATCTATCTGGTACTTGTATCTGAAATAATTGTTTCAAAATGTTTGTATAAGTTTCGGTAGTTACACTTTTTGAAGGAAAACCCCACACATAGCGAGTTGCATGGTCAACGACTAAATGCAAATATTTTTTTGTAGAATTGTAATAATTAAATCCGCCAACAGAGTCTACTGCCAAACATTCAAAAGGTATCTCTGTTGGGGGCATTAATTGCAATAAGCCAAATCTTTTTTGTCTACATTTTTTGTTTATCTGACAAGTGTGGCAGTGTTTTACAAAATTTTCAATGTCCTGATTAAAGTTAGGCCAATAATATTGCGGAGAGATTAAATTTATCATTTTATAAATTCCAGGGTGGCCAAATTGTGTGTGGGTTTTTTCTAATAGGGGTAAACGTAAAGACATTGGGACCACAATCTTATACAAACCTTTCTTTTTAATAACAACAACATCATTTATCTCAGTGTACTTTTTACCATCAATTGTTACATTTTCTTTCTTCTGATTGTCTCTTACTTCATTCAAGTCAAGGAGATGTATAATATGGGGTAAATTTTCTGAAACAGGTTGTCTAGATAGCATATCAGCTTCAACATTAGTGGAGCCTTTCTGGTATTTAATTTCATAGTCAAACATACTAAGTTTTAGGGACCAGCGGAAAAGACGTCCTCTTAAATTTTTAACACTTTTGAGCCAGGTAAGTGCCGCATGATCTGTATGTATGACAAATTTTTGACCGTGTAAATAATGATAAAATTTATCTAAAGCATCCACAATCGCCAAACATTCTAACTCCGTAATTGCATAATTTTTTTCATAATCGCGAAGATTTCTAGAGTGATATGCTATAGGATGTAATGTTCCTTTTTCATCAACTTGTTTCACTACACATCCCACTCCATGACTTGATGCGTCTACAAACAAATGACAAGGTGTTTTGGGATCAAACAACTTTAAGATTGGTTTTTCAATTAAAGCATTTTTTAATTTTTCAAAAGAATTTTGACAATTTTGGTCCCACACATAAGGGACATTTTTCTTCAACAAATTGTTGAGAGGGTATCGAATGTTAGCATACTTTGGAATAAATTTGTGATAAACATTTATAGATCCCAAAAAACGTTGTAATTCTTTTACATTCGTTGGTGGTGTTAATTTCTTAATCGTCTCTATATTAGGGTTGTCAGGTGTGATACAACCGTTCGAAACTTCATATCCTAGAAAATTAATTTTGGATTTCACAAAATTACACTTTGACAATTTGAGTTTAAGGTTTTCTTGAACACATATATTAAATAATGTCTCTAAATGACATAAATGTTCCTCTTCATTTTGGGAGAATACAATAACATCATCAAAGTAACTACAGGCAAAGTCAATTTTGTATTTATTAAGAATTCTACGGAGGGTACGGTTAAACCAAGCAGGTGAGTTTTTCCATCCAAACGGTAAACGATTCCACTCATATAATCCAAAGGTGGTGGCAAATGCCAGCTTCTCAGTGTCTCGAGGGTGGATAGGAATGTGCCAATATCCACTAGCTAAATCAAGAGTGGAAAAAATTTTAGCATGCGCCAATTTATCTAACAGGGTGTTGATTCGAGGTAAGGGTTCTGCATCTGTTTTGGTAATGGCATTTAATTTTCGGAAGTCAATACATAACCGGGTTTTCTTCCCTTCTTCACGTTTATACACCAAAGTTACGGGTGATGAATAAGGGGAATAGCTTTCTTTAATGATACCGGCTCGCAATAAATTTTGAATTTGTTCTTTAATTTCCTCTTCTTCCTTAGGGGAAGTGCGATATGCTCTTAAAGAAACGGGGAGATCTGATGTTAACTGTATTCTCTGGGGTTCCATGTTTACACAGCCTATATCATATTTATCTTTGGCGAAAATACAGACATATTTGGCTAGAAGAGCAGGTAATTGTTCTCTGACAGACTGAACATTTTGCACATGGTCAGTGGTCTCGAACAACTCCGGCTCAAAATTTTCTTCGAATATCTCTGCATTTTCAATTGCTGGCTGGTTAGTATATACTTCTGATAAATGTAAAGTATGGTGAGACGCATTTGTTGGAATATGGTCCATGAGAGGTACTTTCTTATTATCTTGAGTTATTTGCATTTTAACACAGTCAATATTTAATCTAAACAGTTTGCAATGGGGTAGCCCAATCAAAGCATAAGGTAACTGATTGTTAATTATAAAAAGTTCAATTCTCTTAGAGATACGTCCTAATTGCAAACTAACAAGGCATTTTTCTTTCAAAGCAAGAACACCTTGTGTTTGGGTGACTGGTATACTCTGCTGAACTTTACATATTTTTAGGTTAAGTTTATGGGCTAAATGACAAGGAATAACACTAATCGAACTCCCAGTATCGATCAAACAAGGTAGTGAGTCTTCATTTTTTACATAAGTAACTTTATGACAATCTCTATTTGATTTTTTATAGCTAGCTTTTTCTTTTTGTATATGTCCGGACATAAGAAATCGTCATTGATTACTAGATGTATTTTGGGATGACTCATTAGCGCTATGATCTTGGTTGGGGTTCGGCAAAGTCATATTGTGACTAGGGGTTGGTACTGCTAACACTTGTTGTCGAAAAGGGCAGTTTCCCACCCAATGATACGCATTTGGTACTCCGATATTAAGACAAACTTTGCATGGATAGGACGGCAAAGTGGTCTGGTGGTGTACATTAGGTCGTGGTGGAACATTTGAAGTCGGTCTAAACGTATTTTGGGGATTTCTGGCTTGATTTGATGGAAAAGGTCGAATGGGGTGTGTTTGATAGGGAACTCTGTAGTTCCACTGCCTGTTAAAATTCTGTCCATTCTCATATGGAGGTCGGTTTGGTCGCCATTGGCGATACTGATTGGGGTTTTGGGGGCTTGCTTCAAATTTGCTCTCATTTCCCTTTCTGTCCAGTTGCAGTTTGCTAATTCTGAAAACTAATTCACGCCATGCATGTGTAGTTGAGGGGTTGCCTGCAATAACTAATTTCTGCATTTCTAATGGCAAGCCCTCCGTTAACCCTTCCAGGATAAGTTTCTGCTCTAAACCTAAGGTTCGGCCTACTTTAGTCTTTTTCTGATAATATTCGTTCAAGTCCTCTCCAACTTTATATCTAATACGTGAAAAATCAGTGAGAGAAAGGGTATCTGGAATTTCGTAGTGTTCATTAAACAAAGTGACAAATTCGGACCAATGAAGTACATTTAGACAATTATTAATGTACAACGTAAGTGCACTGTCCTTTAAATACTTCTGTATGTGCCTAATTTTCCAGCACTCGTCTTTTCCCTGTCCTATACAGACACTCTCGAAATATGCTAACCATGGTATCCAAGACATTCCATCTTGCGGAGAAAACGCAATGATATCGGGGTCTACTGACATTTTTGGGTTGGCGGATACTGAAGTGTGACCAGACCCAGCTTGAGCTGACAGGGTCTGTCCACCTAACATTGTTACACCAGATGTCTCTGGTGCACCTCCAGATTCCTGACTAGACTTCTGATTATTTTTCTCTTCAGGATTATTAACGGGATTATCATCTTTGCTCGAAATTTGATTTTTTTCTTTTTCGGGGTCACCTGATTTGTCTGTTAAATCCTCTACTTCTTTGGGAGGTGTTGGGTTACTCATGATAGATATAAATACTAAATATCACTGAATTACACAGAAATATAATACACCATTAAAGCACATAAGAATAAAAATGAAAAAATCTTTCAAACTATTTAAAATTTGTAACACTATATCTGTAAATATCTATTAAAATCATCTTTTTAAAATTAAAATCCACCTTAATAATTTTTTTTTTTTTTTTTTTTTTTTTTTTTTTTCAATAACTTGAATTCAATAAAAAAAAATTTAAATAACCTCACTAACTATAAAGTACGTTGCATATAAATCACCTTTAAAAAGTTTAACACTTAATAATAAAAATATTATAATAATATAATAATAATAAAATTTTCACTTCTGCTAAAATATTTTCAAACTGTCTAGAAAAATGATTTTAATATGAGGTTTAGTTAATGTTATTTTTCATTAAAATCGTAATTATCAGTTCAACACAACTAAAGAATTTTCATAAAAATCACCATTCTTACTCTTTCATCTCTTTAAAATTACGTTAAACACAATACATAAACAATTATATATTTGAACCCAAATAGCTGACTTAAAAATAATTAAAATTTTCACACAAGTAATAGCATAATAAAATAATCCTCTTTAATTTATTTTTGGCATGCATAAAAAATTAAATAAAAAGTTTGAGAACCACTGCCTCTCACTAAAAAGATCTTTAAAAAAAAAATTTTTTTTTTTTTTTTTTTTTTTTTTCTGTACGTTAATATCAAAAGTACATACCTTTATACGGCTTTGCTTTAAATAAATCCATGAAAAATTTACCTCTTACTTTTTTTTTTTTTTTTTTTTTTTTTTTTTCACCGCGACGCGAAACAATAATAAAAAAATAACTTTCGCAGAAAGATTTCTCTGATCATTAACCAAATGATTTATTTTCTTTCCTTTTTTCTATAGTCCACAAACCAGAAACCGAAACATCTGAGTCACGAGTTCATTTCTTTACCGGCGCGCTCTTGAAAATTGAAAACAGCTGTGTAGTTGACCTACTTTTCATCCGATAAAACACTTCGATTCTTGCCGGCAGAATGAAATACTGCACAAGATTGAAAATGAAGAAAAGTTAATGATTCACTTTCCTTTTGACGAAGGGAGATTAAGTACTTTTGAGTTTTTGGGATAAATTCCGTAAGTCTTTCATCGTATGCTGTAAGAATTTTTCACGGAGGTATTCGCTGTGATTGACGGGCGTAGATTACGTAACTGTTTAGTTTTTGGGATTTTCCCGTTGAGATGAACTGTCCTACTCGACTTCTGAAACGAAGCGTGTTGCTCCGTCGGTGGGTCCTTGATCGCCGGGCCGGGCCGGTGGCTGCGCGGACTGATGGCGGCTCCGTACGTCAAAGCGCTCATTCTGATTCTCTTGCATGTTCGTGTAGTCCTGGGCCGTAAGCGGGATTTGGTTAAATTCCGAGTGAATGTATTTCTGTTTAAAGGAAGACTCAGTTTATTATGGAACCTGGTTTATTTCTTTTTCTTACATGATTCCTTTTAAACCAGGCCCATATTGGCGTGAGAGCTGCTTTTTAAGTCTGTCTGGACATCGAAGGTTCGTCCATCGCGAGGCAATTCCGAGAGAGCAGATTGGCGTGGATTTGTTTAGATGAGGGAAATCGTAAAAAGTTCGCTCCTGATAGCAGTGCAATGGTATAAATATGAGGTTTTTGCATTATTTCTGCTAGAGGTCGTCTAAGTCAAAAGAGGCGTATTTTTAATTTTAATTGGCCGCGAGCTGAGTGATTGATTGTGCGGAATAAAGGCGTTGGCTCTATCGGCCGATCGGATGCCGCAAGACCTTAAAATTGCGTTAGCGTCAGCACAAATATTCTTATGAAGAGTCAGAAAACGATCTTTGAAAGTTATAAGATGCGATGCAGGAAAACTAATTTAACAGGGGCGACGGCATTTTCAATCAATTGAAACACAATTATTAAAGCATTTAAAAGTTTTGATTTAAATTTCTATTTTTTAAAACGGTAATTTAAAATTTTAAAAGGGGCAAAAAGGGATTTTGCATTTTAAAAAGGGGTTTAGCTTTTATCCTTTCATATATATGTGTGTGTGTGAAATGATCAAAAGTCATTATCCTGAATTGTAACTAGAGCCATCTATGTTGTTCTAAAAAGTTAAATAAATTAATAATAAAACTAGTTTTCAATAACAATTAATTTAATACATTCATAAAAAAGTATTTTATACAATGGAAAATAATTTAAAATAATTTCATTATTTTTCAAAATTAAAAAAATACTAAAATGTGTGAACTGAAAAAAATACCATTGTCCTGGTTGATTGCATTACACTCAATATTTTCTTACAGATAGTAGCAGGATTCTATTTTTGTGCTTATTGCAAGGACTTTTATTTCTTTAGTAAGCGAATAAATATTCTCAGTTGGTGCCATTTTATTTTTTGCGGAATTTTGAAGTTATTTGCCTTCAGAGTATGTTTAATTCTCTCGCTAGTGTAGAGGGATCTTGCGCAGTGACTCTTTTTTTCAGTTAGTTCCTGTCAATTACGTCATTTCTTTAAGATATATAAACTCTTGCTTTGGCCTTTTCAATCAAGCCAGTACTCGGGGCTGTAACCGAGGGGTTCTTTCAACCCATTTTAATTTTTTTAATTTTTTTTTCCGCACTGAGGAAGGGGATCCAGGAATTCTTGAAACAGCCGTGTATGATTTTTTGTTCCATGTTTGTACGTATTTGTGCGTTAAAACGTTGTTAAAGGTTTTAGTTTATGTATGTTTAATTTTAATCATTTTCCTGGCCTCTACAGAAAAAAAAAAAAAAAAAAAGAAAAAAAAAACTAGGTGGTAGAAACTTGTGTATTTTACAGTATAGAATATATAATAAAGTTATCTATTAGAAAACATTAATTTAAAAACTTCTAGACAGAATGTGCCAGCTTCTAATTACATCAGTTTCGTCATTGGCCTGGGAAAGAAAAGAGAACAGAACAATGGACGCAAACCAAAAATTTGAAAAATATTGATTTCTCCTGACAATAAACAGTTTTTGCTATGTTGATAATTTTTCCTTCTTGTATAGAGCCTAAATAATAACAAAAAAATGTATATCACCCTTTTTTTAAACGTTTTAATACTGAAAAGTTGCCTTGTTTGAAAGATTGACCCAGCTATAGATAAGAAATGCAATTTTAATTACTCAAATTTGTTCATATGGGCCAAAATCTCATAAGTATGATTTCCCAGTCCTTTAGTATATCTCTAGGCATTTCTTTGCAATATAAATTCTCATTTAATGTTAAAATATTTCTCTGTGATTTTTTTTTTTACAATATTATGTTATTTCTACTGTGAAAATGTGATTTTTTAAATCTTTAAAATGGAATTTAAATATCTCCAAAGTCACTACTGTCCCTTGCCCTCAACCCATAACTTGATCATTAAAACCATTAACAAACAATAATTATAAAAAACTTTTGAAAAAAAAAAATGCATTTATTATAAATTTGAATCTTATAAAGCATTATAATTTAATTTTTATATGAGTGAAATGGTTATATTTGTTTTTGTTGGGTTTAAATTTGTGTCCCTCACTTTTTGGTCACTACTGTCCCGGTGTATGAATTTCCTCATATTTCCACCAGATGGCGTCGTTTTCAGTATTGTTTCCAGTAGGGGAACATATTTTGTTCTTGAAAAGTCGCCATTACTTGCTGTTTGTTCATAAAAAAAGATTTTCTGTATTGAAAAAAAAATGTGGAAAAGGTATAAGCGTACCTTTATTAACCGCCACTGCCCTCATTGTTAATTTAAATATTGATATTTATTGATTAACTAAGATCTAGTCATTTAACCGTTGGTTTGATATGTCTTTGAAAATAGTGTATACAACATTCCAAAACTGTTCTTTTTTAAGTAAAGTGGAAAATTTGCAAAAAATGTCACTATTGTCGCTTACAATTTGTGTTTTCTCTGATAAAAACTGTCATATCATATTTATTTTCAAATAAAGTTTTTATACATCTACTAATTATATTCTGAAATATATCAGTGGTTATTAAAAATTCAAAGTGTGCGTAATATATCGAATATCAGCAGAAAATCAGCAGCCATTTGACCCATATGTATTTTCAGAATCAAACGCCACAAAAAATGTGTCAATACAAATTCAGTTACATAAATAAGCACACTCATAAAAATATCTTTTCCCGCGTATTATCAGCTTGTAGTTAGTTGTCAATGAGTTAAATAACTTAAGAATGACAATTAAGATAAAAGTGTAAAAAATGAGATGAAGTCATGCATCCAATGTGCAACTTCAAAGGGTAGTCTTGTTTATTTCTAGTTTTATTTGACAAATAACTACTGTCACAAGAAATTGAGTCATGTCCGTGGACAGAAAATTAATTCCTTCTTAATAGCTCAACCGATGGCACTAAACAAAACCTTTAGTATGAAAGAGAAGCTTGATAATTAGTTTAAACATAGAAATATGTTGCAAGTGTTATCTGTGCAAAATATATTTAAATAAAATTGTAAAAAAAAACATTAACTTAAATATCACACCATCAGTTCCGCGGACAAAACGAAAACAGGTAAGGATGTTAATATGGTAAAATAAAATAAAATAACATGTAATATATTCTACACAAAACCTCATTCAGCAGCATCATTTAATTCTGTCTAATATCCAGCGTGTTACAAATAATTTCCGAAAAAAAGGCCATGTCTGTGGACATTAT
Source organism: Maratus michaelseni (assembly GCA_963931845.1). Classification (NCBI taxonomy): domain Eukaryota; kingdom Metazoa; phylum Arthropoda; class Arachnida; order Araneae; family Salticidae; genus Maratus; species Maratus michaelseni. The sequence goes on from OZ007591.1 coordinate 93,250,983, forward strand.
GCTTACGAATATATAGTATCTGCCTAATGTAAAATTGTAATTTTAATAAAATATTTCTCACGATCTGGGAAAATATTGTAATGATGTTAGATAAATCCAAAGCAATATAAAAGCATCTTCTTGTACATTAATTTGAAAAAAAAAAATCCAGTACATTTAGAACTGAAAATATACATTTATGGGAGAATGACCTTTATAGATATTTCTGATACTCATATACGTAAGGAAAAATAAGCCATTTCTGAAAAAATGAATCTAGAAATAGAAGCTTTCATTCTTACTCACGAATCCTCTCGAAATGTTTCAGCAAAATTACTTCTTATTGACGAAGTGTATTAAATGTAATGCGAGACTGTTTCAAATATTTTTGCTACTTTGAAAAAACTGTTGTGCTATATGAATCAATGCTTATGAAAGTCACTGAACTTTGTTTTCATAATTTATGTATAATTTAATCAAATAATCCTGTTTTAGTGTACAGTGTTTGGCTTCTTAGAATTAATGCACAAATCATAAGCCTGAACTTTCGTATTTAATTTTTTTAGTGAAGTAATTATTCTATATTTAGTCCAATTCTATTCCTTATTTAATTCCCTACAATTGAAAACGTAGTACAATAATTTTTTGTGAACTGGATAATAAAAAATCGATAAATTAAAAAACGGAGCATAAAATTAAATTACAGTTTTAATTTTCAATATGCGCTAACTTAAAACACACTTCGAAAAAGTACTTTATAACATAATCTGCTTAAATTTTAAAACTTTAAAGAAAAATATTTCATTGACATTAAATCAGATGTTTGATTGAAGTGTAACGTGTATTTTCTGTTTTAAGAAGTAGAGTTTGGGGAGTAGGGTTTTGAAGAAGTAGAAGTGTTAGAAGAAGTGGAGTTTTGAGTTTCTATGAAAATAGATTTTATTCATTTAATTAAAGCCAAAATAGATTTTTACAACTGTTCAATTTGTTAAACTTTTCAGGTTACACCACGATTTTAAAGTCTGTTACATTGTTTCATTAGCTAGAAGTGACATAAAAATCTCCAACTATAATAAAGAAGGGAGTTCGTGTGTTTGTGTATTTCTCGTTTGTGTTCTGTAGAGACCGCTGCACGCAGAGTACAAAATTTGGTGTACCTCTATGCATGTAGTTTTGCACCTCGAAGCCCGAATTTGGAATTTTTGAATAGATTTTTTTAATTTAATTTTTTATGCGATTTTTAGTGTTTTTTCACGTTTGCTGCGATTTTCTACATTAGTAATCAGGTTCCAATCTTTTAGTCCAATATAGTAAATTTTGTCCCCTTTTCAATAAAGTTGATGCGAAATTCGTACAGGTATTTTTGAATATTTGGTGAATTTTTTCCTTCACTGAGAAATTTTGCCCAGAATGTTTGGTTGATTCGGTGGTTGCTTCCATTATGGCCTCAGCTATGCTCAGGATCGTCAATCACCCCCCTCCCCTCCTCTTTTTAGCTTGGAGAGAGTTGATAATTCTTTACAGATAAAACATCATGATTTTAAAAAGGGAAGGGCAGATTATTAATTTTCCCGATTTTTTTTATTAGTTATAATTTTTTTATTTCATTTTTTATGCGTTTTTTAACTTTTTTGTCGTGTTTTGCAGCGTTTTTATTTTTTTCTTCGACACTAAGAAATTTTGCAGAGAATACTTGATTGGTTCGGTGGTTGCATCCATTATGGCCTACGCTCTGAATCGTCTTTCACCCCCCCCCCATCTTTTTAACTTGGAGAGAGTTGATAATTCTTTACAGTTAAAAAATCATGATTTTAAAAAGGGAAGTGCGGATTATTAATTATCTCGATTTTTTTATTCGATTTTTTTTTTCATTTCATTTTTTATGCGTTTTTTAATCTTTTTTTTGCACGTTTGTATTTCAAATGACGTCGCAAAACGCCCACTAGAAGTCAAACACCGTTGGAGGTCAGTTGTGATTGGTAGCTGATAGGATTGTAGACACAGCTAGAAGTCAATCGGGCAATTGTGATTGGCAGCTGAAAAGGTCGTCAGCTGATTGTAATTCGAACAGCGAGTTGTGAATTTTTCGCGATTTGTTTTATGTGGGTTTTACAGTTTTTTCATGTACGTGATTTCATTTATGTATTTGATTTCAGAAATTAGCAACGATAACATACTGGTTTTGTATGTCAAAACAAATAAAAAGTCCTTTTGTTTCTGTTTCAAAAGTTAATGATAATTCTAATTTTTAACGTCGTTGGTTTAATTCTTTCTGTGTGTGGGGGGGGGGAGGTGAGTGTCCGGTTGTAATTTGAATATCGCGTTAATGCTCTGATAGAAACTCGAAGTCAAACACCGTTGGAGGACAGTTGTGATTGGTAGCTGATAGGACTGTAGTCACAGCTGGAAGTCAACCGGTCAATTACGATTGGCCAATGAGAAGGTCGTCAGCTTATTTTAATTCGAACAGCGAGTTGTGCATTTTTCGCGATTTGTTTTATGCCGGTTTTAGAGTTTTTTCAAGTACGTGACGTCATTTATGTATTTGATTTCAGAAATTAGTAAGATAAGTTACTGGTTTTATATGTCAAAACAAAAAAAAAAAGTCTTTTTTTTCTGTTTCAAAAGTTAATGATAATTCCTAATTTTTTAACGTCTTTGGTTTAATTCTGTGTGTGTGTGTGTGAGGGGGAGGTGAGTGTCCGGTTGTAATTTGAATATCACGTTAATGCTCTGATAGAAATTCCCTCCTTCCCCCCTGCCTACAAAATCAGAACTTTTTTATTATTAGTCAAGATTTAAACGAAACTTTTTCTCAGGTCCCTCAGATACTTTGGTTACCACTATTTCTGAACAATAATCACCAGGGAGGGGTATTTTCTCGGGTTCTATGGGCAAAATTTTAACGAGAAGTAGTTAATTCAACTTAATACGAACTAATTAATATATAGATAACTAATTAAGATACAGATTTGGCGTCACCTGGCGGTAGAAAGTGGAACTAAAATATTTTGCAGCGCGTGCGTAGCACGCTTGCTATACGGTGTCATAGGCAGCAGGGACACATGCCAGAGTTTCGACGGGAAAGAGTTTTACTTAGAACAGAGTGCACCCCTAGTGGTGGTAAGTGGAACTAAGTGGTTTTTAAGTAATATGTTTTTTTGCGTACTACGTAGCGAATGAATTTTGTAGATCATATGAAAGGCTACACAAAAGAATTTGTAAGCATTACTGTGTATGAACGTAAAATGCTTAATGGTATTTTTTAATTCAGTTACGCATTTTACAGCTGAACTTTATTAAGCAATTAAGAGATGCTTATAGATTATAAATACATTCATATACAGGCCTGTGCAAAGAACCGGATGCATTACTTGGATTGCCATGTAATTGATATATGTTACTGAGGGTCACTATGACATGTTCGCTATTGAAAATGGTATGTGTAGTTTTTTTGTTGTTCGTTTACAGAGACACTCAAAGGATACACTTAAATTATGATCTATGGGTGAAAAATCATTTTCTGTGTATTTTAGTGATTTTATACTATTTCAAGCATAATAAATTTGGTAGGCATTTCTGAGGTGGACCGAAATATGCTTTCTGTAGAATATGGAGTTCAAAGCATTTACCATTCATTTACAGGGTCACTGTCTATGAGCGATAAATGCTGGAAGTGCGTTTTGAGGTTTGGTACAGGTTTTTAAGTAATATATATTTTTTTTTGCGTACTACGTAGTGAATGAATTCTGTAGATCATATGAAAGGCTACACAAAAGAATTTGTAAGCATTACTGTGTATGACCGTAAAAGGCTTAAGGGTGTTTTTTAATTGAGTTATGCATTTTTCAGCTGCACTTTATTAAGTATATTAAGATATGCTTATGGATTATAAATAAATTAATATACAGAGCTATGTAAAGAACCAGATACATTGCTGTCTATGGATGATTATTTCTGTGTTTTCTAAATTGTTTACTTAAGATATCTTCTTTCACCTTATGGAATGACGAAGTTCCGTTACAGTATTCTGGGAGTGTCGCATAATCTATGCTTGACGCATGATTTCTCTTTCTTGCTTGTTTTTATTTGTTTGTTATGTAGTACCGCGCATTGCATGAGCACTGGAGAGATAATTCCTGCACAATTTTTATACACAGAATTTTTAAAATTATTATACTAACGATAAATCGTGAGAAATTGCCGGTGCATACTTCTTAGAAGTCATGGTAAACACAAATCTTAGACAACGTAGAAGTAGCGCGAGTTAAAAGGCCACTGGGAAGTTTGGAAATTTTAATAAAAGATTTGATGAAGGGGAGGTTACCGTTCATCACACATACTAACAGACAGACAAACAGACAGATATTTTCTAGAAATAGTCAAATCGGGTTCAAGACATCTAAAAAAGTGTAAATTCATCAAAAAACGGAAGTCGAAAAATTTCTCGATTACAATACTTTCTTCTGATGTATATAGTAGAAAGTAAAAATGAGACTGAATCAGAACCACTAATGACTCCCTCACAGAGAATTCAAATTTCCAAAATACGTGTTCAAGAATACATTAATTCAGAGTTTCAAATGTTAGTGCATATGACTCATAATATATTGAAAACTATTGAAAAAGAAATTGCACATTTTAAATTTTAGTTTGGAATAAATTTTGTAGATATAAAGACATAAGCTATCAAGAAAAAAAATTTTGAATTAAATATGGCCTATCCTGTAAACAACTTGTATAAACTTCATTACTTATGTTCTGCAACTTAAAGGAAAAAGTTATTATGAATCTTTAATTAGATCAATTAAAGATTGATTAAAAAGAAAATAACTAAAATTATTTAGTATTCCATTTTACTGTAAAGAATTCTGTACAGTATACAATTTTCTTATGGCGTTGTTTTATAAGGGTAGAATTTCATTCTCAAATCTTGATTTATAACCCTGTTTTTTCAAAGAATTTCGTGTTTTATAAGCTAACAGATGTAGATAATTAAAAAATGGTTTCTTTAACAATAAATTTAAAAGGTGTTTAAGTAAAAATTAAATGTTTTGTTCAAAAATTGTTTATATAAAATAGTTATCTGAATAAATAAATTTTTAAAAATGCTTAAGTAAAATGATAAGTTTATATACGATCTAATAAATGTAACTTCAGTTTAGCCTTTTCTCAAAAAAAAAAATCCCTCTCTTATAAATAAAACAAACTAAAAATATAAATTTGTAAGCAAAGCGATGCGATCATTTAATAGAGTTTTGAGAATAATAAAGAAAAATAAACTGTATATAAAATCCTTAAGACAACATTTGTTGCGTAACAACATTTCGAAAACAAAAATGTTTTAAATTAGTTTCTTGTGTAAATATTTTATTCAAGTGATATTGAAGTGAACTGAAGTTTTGAAGTCAAACAAGCATCTTAATTCGTATCTTAAATTCAGGGTCTTTTCAAATGTGATTATGCATTTTCCCTTTTTGTGAACAAGTTGAAAGACTTTTGAAAGCGTAAATTCGCTTTTTTAATTCATTTCAAGGTTACTCAATTTTGAAATAAAGCTTTATATTTTCAATTTATCATTTCATATTTTTATGATTATGTGCACAATTTATTTTGGTACATAACTTATTGAACGCGTATTTGTAAAGTGATACAATGCAAAAAGTACTGTTTTTCGGGAGTGCTTATAATTTAGAAAACAGATTTTTTTCGTAATAAGGAAAGTGGATTAGAAATATATACATAACACAGACTTATGAGGAAATTTTTTTCTTTGAACTGAAAGGTGTTTCTACGTATTTTTATCTGGATTTCGGGAAAAGTACTAAAAATGTTGTGTTACATACGCAATTTCGAAACAAATCGAGAATTTTTAACTGGTAAGAAAATTCTAAATTTTGTCAAAAAAGTACCAGAATTTTCAGCTGATAAATTGAAAATGTAGACATAAAGACACTAGACACCAAATAAACAAATTACTGTTGGCTGCTGCATAGGAATTGGCCTCAAGTTGTGCATAAGACCAAAAGTTCGAAATAAAGGTGGTGGGAGACCTTTCGTCGACGATAAGAAAAACTTTATAATAAATTTTGACTTTTTCGTAGCTACAACAAATGTAACAAATTTATCAAATGTTAGAAATTTATTTGTGTCTAGTCCTTTTTCTTGTTTTTGGACTGAGCTAGATCTTCTTTGTGACTTTCTTGCATTTTTACCTTCACATTGTGGAAAATCTTTACGTGATAGAGACAATATCTTGGCATTTCTGAAGTCAGCTTTAAGAAAATTATTAAAAACCCTAAAATGGTACAAAAATAAATCAAAAATATTATTGTGTAATTTTTGCATTTATAGTCAAAATGATAATATCGTCATGTAAGTCAGATTGTTTATCGGATGCTATCTAGACACTAGTGCTTTGAAACAAACGTGAAAAATGATAATATTATTTAAAACTATCGCCCAATTTTGAAGATTATTTTTTCCGTAAGATTGGAACGCATTTTTATGATTCACTCAAGTGTTAAAATTCCTATTTTCAGAGTGGTGACACTTAAAAAATAAATTGTGATACAATAATAAGATTTTTAAAATGCGTTTATAAGTGACTTATGTTACCAGAAGGAAAATAAAAAAGTCCTTCCGGCCTGTACGGGGAGGAAAAGGTAAACTTTCCTATATCTTCGTATTAAAATTTTAGCTAATGTTACTCGAAACAGCAATCTAAAATGCAAAGAACCCGTTTACATAAGATTCGTTAATACTGAATTTAAATAAGAAATTTGCCAATTTAGTCAACTATAGCCGTTCGCTTCATTTATGAAGACTTATTTTTGGCGAGAATTTGGCGCTAACGGATATGAATATATAGTTTTTTGCGTATGATTGGAAAAATGATTACAACAATGAAAAATAATAATTTGCGAGAAATCGCGTTCACTGAAACTCATAAATTAATCGTTGGATTTTTGTAATGTGCTATCTTTTTTCAAAATGTCTGCCACCCTAGAATTTCAAACTGCTGTAACACAGCCATTTTTTAAGATAGAGGTAAAACAAAAAATGCTCCGTAATCCTTGTATCAAGGCCTAACACTTAAGCAAAAAATAAATTAGAATTCTTAACTTTTTTGTATATTTATTTTAGTTTTAAATCCTTAAGTGGCCGCCATTTTGTTTCAAAATGGCGGACAAAGCTCTGCAACGAACTCGGTCGAGACATTGGCGAGCTTAATACACACAATTAGTTTCATCCAAAAATATTTATAAACACGAGTGTTATCGTATGACATAAATCACATATATATATATATATTTTTTTTTTTCTTCTTCTTCTTAATTTGAATTAATAATGTTACTTTTATTAGGACTACAATTTTAATTTGTAAATTGACAGGGCTCTTTGGTATCGGGATTTCAGTGTATGTGGTCAGTTTCTTATGTTTCAATAGTTAAATTTTACTTAAAGTTTTATATATATATATATATATATATATATATAATATATATATATACCGAAATTTTCCGGAATCGCTTTCCTCCGAACGGCTGCAAGAGGTAGCTTTATACTTTTTTGTATTCAAAGCTACCTAATAGAAAACAAAACAATGACGATCGTCTAGGTTTATGAAGTAACCCCAATTTTCGACCTGTTAACAAAGACACAGGCGACGCGTTTCACAGTGCCGTCAAAATTTTGTGTTTTAGACGTTGTCGTCTTGTTTTCGATAACATTAGTTCAACAAGGTTTTCATAATTTAAGACGAAAGAAAATAATTCTGGTTATAACTTATGTTCAGTATGTATATTTTTGACATTAATTGTAACTGGATTGTAAGCATAATTAATTCTCATGAAATAATATTTTAAACATCGTAGGTTTTTGCAATTGAAATATCCGATTTATAATACTGACAGATATCGCAAGTGGTGCTGATCGTGAATGTTAAACATTTTTGCTTGCGAGTAAGGAATCATTATAGTGATAGTTGGTAGTGTTTAATGTATTGACACAAGATGGACATAAGCCACATAGGGATTATTTTTATATATGAGTTTAAGAAGAATTTCAACGTAAGGACAGGCAGCAAAGAATATCAACAAAGCATTTAACAATAAAAGATTGGTACAGCGATGGCTCCAAGTATTCCAATTCAGTGATATGAATCTGAAAAATGAATTTCTTGGACACGCAGCACCAGTCATCGAAAACAATGAACTGTGAACACTAGTTGATCCTGGTCTTCACCTAACAGAAAAGGAAATGACAGTGCAATTAATCGTATATTTGACAGTTTTCCGCCACTTGAATGCACTTGTTAAATTTTTAAATGTAGACAAGTGGGCTTCTTATGTGCTCACTGAACAGATCTTGAACAAGTCTACTGGATGTTTGCAATTATCTACTCTTCCAGAACAGAAAGGCATGGTTTTTGAACAGAGTAGTCACCATGTGATAAAAAGTGGATCTTGTATGATAATCGTTGCCGATCTGCAAAATGGACAGAAGCCGATTAGCCCCCAAAACACATGCCGAAGTCAATTCTTCATCTGAAGAAGATAATAGTGACTGTTTGGTAGTGTATAGGTGGTGTTATCTACACTTCGTTTTTGAAAAGTGGTGAAACTATTAATGCAGTGAAATACTGCACTTAGCTCAATGCAATGCATAAACAATTACGAGTTACGAGACCTTGATTGGTCAACATAATTAAAAATTTACTGCTTCATGACAACGCGTGACAAAACATTTTCAGAACAACAGCTTGCATTGGGAGACTCTTGCTCATTATTCATACTTCCCGGACTTTTCACCAACTACCTATCACTTTTTAAAGCTTGTGGATCATTTTGTTTTCAGACGGGAAAAGTTCACCTATTAAACAGCCAGAAAAACACTTTCGAGAAGTTTCTTTGGTCCAGAACGTCGCCCCGGGGTCTTCAATGTAACTGTATTAAATGCTGTGGCATCTCGATGGAACAGAATTTTTACAACTAATGGAGCCTATTTTTATTAGTAAAGGTAATTTTTCAAGGAGTTATTATTATTTGAAGTTTATCTACTAAATCCGACATTTCATTTGCAACAACCTAATACATTTTAAAAGACAAAAATGAACAGATTCTTTGTCAAATATCTTTTTAATCAAATATAAAACTAATACTATAAAATCTCAACATTTATAAAAATTTCTCTAAAAGATCTCATTTATTCATTAAATTTATATTTTCTATCTACACAAATAAAACTCATCTTGGTGATGAAAACGCTCCAGATTCAATATCTTTATTTTCTTTTGAATCGTTTCCTTTCGAAAGTATTACGTTTAATTTAAATATACTTAAAGTTAGCCCTAAATGCAAATTTAAGATATTATTTTTTCGATTTAAAGCACTTCGTTATTTGTACATGATTATACAGTCTTTTTTGAGGTCGTTGCACTGGCTGGACTTTTTTTTGTACTTAATTGCGTAACTGTTTAACAAAACAAAATAACATAATAGACATGTTGTAGAAATATCTGTGATTATTTAATGGAAACGATGTAGAAAACATTCTTTAAATGAAAAAAGAAAAAAAAAAAGGATACATCAAAAGAGATTTTTACATAATAGTTATTTATTTAATCGATCTTAAATTTGATAAATACTGTAATAAAAAGTAAAGGAATCAGTTTCAAATTGTCTTTTATGAATTTTGAAGATACATTCATTTGCATTTTATCGTAAATATCATATCATTTGCGTCTTAGAAGGAAGGTCTCCATAAGCGCATACTCATACAAATTTTAAAAAATTACAGAATAGTCTTCCCGGAAGGATATACAGTGACCTCTCACTTATACGCGATGTTCAGTAATTATTTTTTCGTACCACTATTTTAAAACAGTGAAATTTGGTTTATAAATTTTGCGATTAAATAAGGAGAAAATTGCTTTCAAAATGAACTGCTGCCGAAAAATAATTACCGTGCATCGCGTATAAGTGAGAGGTCACTGTATATGTCTACAAAAAAATTTCCGGTGGAACCTCAATATAGCGTCCGTACAAAAATAATGAAGATTTCATTTATTTGGCTATTTATCGTCGGTTAGCGACACAAAGAATTTAAAAATAAAACTATTTTATGATAAATGCTCTTTCAGGAAAAATTAAATAAAATTTAAATAAGTAAATCATTTAAATAAATAAACTTTTACAACTACAGTTTTCTAATATATAATTATATGTGTGTATCCTAACATTTAACAATCGTATTGTATGTTTAGAACAAAAGATAAATAGATTAAAATTGTTCCAAGCTGAAAACTAAGGTCCGATTCATAGCACTGTATTGTTACCATGGAAACAACGACTTATTCAATATTCTATTGAAATTTATAATGACAACGTTCTTAAACTGTCAGTTTCTGTAAAAATCCATTTAAAATTTATCCAGCCGGTGAAACCATGTAAAATTAAAAAACTGCAGCAACTCGCAACTTATATAAACTGCATAATTTTATAGAAGTAATAATGAACTATTTCCTCGTTTAAGTTTCAATTCATTAAGTACTGCGCATTCAAACACGCATTTAACCAGGAATTTCCAAATTCATTAAAATCGCTTGCACTTGGCGAGTAAAAAGTGTTGCTCGCCAATTCGTATCTTTTTGCGACAAATACTAAAAAATATTCTATTTTTTTTACAGAATTTCTACTGGAATTCCGCAACTAAATTTGATCGATACTTTATTACGTACATGAGTAGTTTCATTAGCATTTTTTTTCAACAGATATTGAGTATACGCTTTAAGGAGACCTTCCTTGTTAGAATCTAAAGGTTTTCTGCACCACCAGTAACAAAAGTTACAATGTGACAACCACCAGTAACAAAAGTTACAACGTGACAAAACCCACGTTAGTGACATAATAACCAGTGAAACTCTCGAAAGAAGACCAAGATTCAAAATGTGAAAACCAGCTCTAGCACAAGCTAGAGGTAAAAATATATCAAGAAAGAGACAAAAAACCAATGAATGATAGACAAAAAACAACCCACAACAGGGGCGAGCCTATAAAAACGCCAAAAAGCCTTGACAGAGACAAATACAACAAGAAGGGAAATCAGCCCATAAAAGAGGCGATAAACACTACAGCGACAGCCCACCATGAACGTGACAAGCCAACAGACATGGTAAATATGTAAATCTATGTACGCTAAGGGCACCTGGTGCATGTAAAATCCGTCGTGGGTGCAAAGCCCTCCAAGTTACCTGTGAATAATACCTCTGGGGGTGCCTAGTCAGGTGAGAGTCTCGTCACCTGATCAAGGTTCTAAATTACGAGACCTAATAAATCTGTCAATTCAACAAAGTTAAACAGAAACCTTGAACCGGCAAACAAAGATAACGGTAGCAAATCACAAGAGAGCAAGCACAGCAGCGATGTGAACAAATCAATAGTCAGGTGGATCACAGCCATACTGTGATCAGGCGATTTCCGCCCCGCACCCAGGTACTAACCCGTTAAGCTAGGCATTCATGCCGGGCAGGTAGGGGCCTGGTTAGCGGTATATATAAAAAAAAAAAAAAGGTTTTCTGCAGAGACAAAAAGGGTGAAGATAGCGTCAATATTGCGAGCTCAACTGATAGTTACGACGGCACACAACATAAATAAGAACGAAAAATCAAGCATCCGGCATAGATTATGAATCACTTTCTAACACTATATTGTTAAGAAACTTAATTTTTTAATTTAATGAAATTATATATCTAAATAATCAATTTAAATAACATTATAACGCAGTAGAAATCCATTTTCTACAATTTTAGTCCATATCCGATAATGTGTGCGAATTCTTTTCTGTAGCCCTGTACGTAATCTATAGAATTTATACATACCACGTAATATACTGAAAATTTGTTATTTTTAAAAATACATACTACAGATGAAAACGCACGATCATAGTCCGTCCTCTAACCTAATTTTTTGAATGTCTCTGTAAATGAACGATAAATATCATGCGCTCTTTAATCTATAGAAAACATGATGTAATACGTAAGTGATAAATATAAATTTTATTATGTTTGAAGTATCAGGCCATCACTAAACTGCACCATAAAGACATTTTACCCATAGACCCCAATGTAATGGAATTGTTTTACGCGTCCGTATAAACGAGTTATAAATGCTACATATTGTAGACTCCAATGAAAGCATGTTGTAATCGGCTACAGCGATTCATAATGTTATTAGGTTTGAATTATCGTAATATGATTAAAATGATCCAAACGATTTCCCCCCTCCATAGACCATAATAATACGTAATTCTTTTATGTGTCCCTGTAAACGAACTATCAATGGTACACACTTTGTTTTAAATAGAGTAAATTCTGTAGTGTAACTCATTAACATATAAAAATTACATGGCAATACGAGTTTATTTACGAGAGTTAGAGCACGGTCAGACAAACAGACGGCCAGAAAAATTGAAGTCATAAACACTTTCATCTATTTTGGAAAGTGTTAAACAAAGTATATTTCGTCGTGTTCTAACATATCTATTATAGTATATCTATTATAGTCGTGTTCTTCAATCATACTTATATCATAAATATATGCATGTGATAATGCTAATGTCCCTAATGGGATTATTTGTGTGGTGTGCATAGTTAGTTTACTATATATGCTATGAATAATTTTAGAAACAATTCCCGCTGATACTTTTACGAAAAACCATTTAAACTCATAATTACACACAGTTCCGAAAACGTTTGCTTTATCTTCAGAAATCAAATGAAGAATATCGTTATAATCGTCAGAAAACAATAAATTAATTTTAGAGCCCATAAATATCAGAAAAGACGTTTTGTTAATTTAGGAACCCAAGTCCTGACAAAAAAAATACTTGTTTTAACTTAAAAAAAATACTGCATAAATTCTATAATAAAAAGACGCAAACTGCATGTATTTACGATAGTTATATCAACAGATATAACGGTTTTTATTTAACACTTTGATGTTGTGTGTAGTTGTGGCTTCTTCTTCCAACATTTAAATGTTTTTATCTCTAAATGCGTTTCTTCAAGATTTGCCATATCTAAATTTCTATGAAAAGTAAAGTTACGAAATCTTTTAAAAATATTTTTCAGATACATATTCTTTAAATTGTTTCGAAATTTATAGTTTCGAGAGAAGTTTTTGAAAATATGATTCTTATAGCAAAAAGCAATAATAAAAAATAACTTATTTCTTTTAAAAACTTTTAATTTTCTTAAAATAAATATTTCTGTATGTCTCAAGGACAAATTATTATTGATTCTTTTCGGTACTTTGCGAAAAGAATTATTCTTTCAGAAGATATATAAATATTTAAATATTGCTAAAACATAAAAATTTCACGTTTTAAAATAAAATTTTAATTTTTAAAAAGAATTTACATTTGAAAATAAAAATATAAATAATTCAGTATTTTTTAAAAGGTAAATAAACTGAAGTAAATATTTATAAATAAAAACGTATATTTACTTATAAATTAAAAAAAAATCACTGACGGCTCGGCCTACAGGCACAGGTAGATTTCGAAGACGAAGATCGTGGGGCGCCTGTTTATTGGGGATTGCAGAAGAAAGACCTATTTTCCCTGGTGTGGCAGTTGGGACCGCCCACTTCGAAATGTACATCTGCCTGTAGGCGGAGCCGCCAGGGATTCTTTTGTTTTTATTTTATTTATTTATTTATTTATTGTTGCAAGAGTTGGTTCTATAAAAAACTTGTCACTATAAAAGTTGTAGATAATATTAAGAAGATTTATAATAAATTTAAGCGGATTTGATATCTTGTGAATTGACGAAGTTATGAAATTTTTTCGTTTGAAACCCCTAATCCCCCCCCCCCCTCCTTGGGGGAATTTTTAATGAAATCAAAAATCTGTCATACATAATTTTTTGGACCTTTTCCTAGAAATAATAATAACTTTAAACCGATTCGATATCTATAAAAATTAAGAAGTGATGGATTTTTTTCTGTTTTCACAAAAAACAACCTTGCCCCCCCTCCCCCGGTTCAATTTTGCCCATTAACAAGCCTGACCGAGATTTTATGCCGCTTGATTTTATGTATCAGTTTGGAAGAGATTTGTGCAAAATTATGGAAGTTATCGTGTCCATAAAAAAGTGATATATATATGTATATAAAGTTTTGAACTGGGGTTGGTTTTGGGTTCTAGGAGTCATGATCGGTGTAGATCTGCAAAAATGTTTCAGGAATTCCAACTTAGGGGAGAATGTAATAGGTAGTATTTCTTACGAAATCTACCTAAAAGTACTTATATTTATAAATAAAAAAGTAAATATATTTATAAATAAAAAGTAAATATATTTATAAATAAAAAAGTAAATATATTCATAAATAAAAAAGTAAACATATTTATAAATAAAAAAGTAAATGTTGAGTCCTGAAATACCTGAACGATTTCTGAAAATAAGCGAGAAGTTTCCGAAATCGTGGGTTTACGAAATTGCCCTAAATATCCGTAAACTTTCTTCTCATAGTAGGAAACTAATCCGAAATTTTTTAATAGTGTAAAATCTGTTAAATTTTTACGCCAACTATATATTGAACATTATCATGTTAAATTAAATATGGGGGAGTCAAACCACTTCAGCGCACTTTTTTATTAAATTCGATTTCTGGTGTTGTGGTCTTGCTCATGAAGGAAACTGTGACTGTATATTATAATTTTCTGTGCAAAACAATATCAATTCACATAAAATTAACAGGAGTAAAGCGTTGCCGTAAAAGAACATTAGTTGAAAGAACATAGTCCCAACTTTATTTTCCGTCTTTCTGTAAATTAATATCCATGATCTGCAGTGGGTTTTTCCTCCTCGATCTATAATATTACAGTAATTGTTCCCAATTAGTTCATTTCTTGTAGCGCAAGTGTTTAAAGAAATATATTGCAGAATTTTGCGCAAACATTTTTGTACACAAATCTAAAAAAAAAAAAAAAAAAAAAAAAAAAAAATCTGTAGATTTTTTTTTAAAATTGAGCTTTTGCAAAGTGTATTATGTTTAAATGAAATATATTTAAAAGTCTCTACATATGAATTTAGGATAATTACTTCTTGAATTTAAATTCTTTTTTTTTATTATTTGTATAGGATTAACCATTCTTTTTAGGTGCATTTGTAATTATATAAATATGTAGAACCTATAGTCGTCATCTGGTCCGTTCGTCTGTCCGCATATAGCAGCACAAAAACAACCCAACCGATTGGTTTGAAATTTAATATATATAATCGTTGCAGAATTTTGTCGAGCCATTTCAAATTTTATAAAAATTGAATCAAAACTTAAAAAGATATTAATAATAGTTGTCTTCATTCTATTAAATCCTATCATACGTAATTAATTAAATGATATCTCATCATAGGTAATGATTCTAGATTGCAATGGCAATTACGTCCTATTTAAGATGGAGTCATATTATTTCCGTATTACTGAATTTAAAAACCGAATTTGTATACAAAAATTGTTTAATTATAGCAATCATACAGTCTGTTGACAGTTGTTTGGATAGATGTTTCGGGCGAAATAGATACTAAATGGAAAATGAGTCTAAATATAGATTTCAATTTTGAAATTTTCAAAGCTAGGCTTAAGTTTCCCATTGGAATTTTCAGCAAATGTCAACAAAAGATAAAATGTTGTCAACTTAAAATGTACTTATTTTATAACGGAAATTAATCATATCATAATAACAGCGATATAATTCATTGCACTGAAATAATAACGCTGATTTTTTTACATTATTGGATATTTGCACATAGTGATGTGCATTTTAATGTGACAGAATTGTAATTAATTGTTTGTAAAAGTGCATTGAAACTTAATTTCATAAACTAAAACTAATATCTATAATATGAAAATCTGCACATAAAATAAATTTTGTATTCATGCATTTTTGCATAAGATTGCAACAGCTGTTGCACCAAGATCTGAATATTTATAAAACTAGTTATAGTACGAATGCACCTCATTTGTCACGTTTGATGTACAATTTCAAACTTGTTTGAGAATACTAGATTGATTGTGTTTCCTTTTATACTTGTTGCGTAATAGTTTATTTTTAAAAATAAAATAACTTGTGTCACAGATTATTGAAAGAAACAATGGCAAGAAATTCCTTTAAATAAACGAAACTTTACCTTAGATTAGAATCTTACATAATCACTATCCTATTAATTTATTCTTAAGTTTCATTGCATAATTGTTTACCTCATTGCGCAATCATTTAACTTGAAAAACTAAAATAACAAACTTGTTGTGTCCTAGATTATTGAAAGGAGTTTGATGTAGGTAAATGAAAGAAACTTTACCTTAGATAAAAATCTTAAGTAATCACTATCAATTTATTTAATCTCAAGTTTCATTAAGTTTCGTAATCGTTTAACATGAAAAATAAAGGAACAAACTTGTGTCTTAGAATATTGAAAAAAAACGATGGTAAGAAATTTCTTTAAATTAAAAAAAGCTTTAACTTATATAAGAATCTTACGTATCTTAATATTTTGTGCTTTGAAAAAGAAAGTTTTTAAAAGTACCTCTTTGAATTTTAAGAGTTTTCTGCAGTCTTAATAAAACTGAGATTAGTATGAAAACTGTATTGTTTAACCGCACAATTTAGCGCAAAATTACGACATACATAATTCCACAAATCGATACGCTATGCCTGCAAGGTGCATTTTATAAAATATATTGTATTTCTTCATTCACGCTTATAGAAACATCCTGCAGGTTATATCCAACCCGAAACCGAAAATTCTACATGAAGTCAACCCGAACATGATCAAAGATTTTTCGTTGCCCGACATCCGAGTTGAACCTAACAAAATAATTTTCAGCCCGAAACTCTACCGAACCCCCGAGTCGCCGCGCTGCGCCGGGCCGAATTTTTAGATTTCGTAACGGGATGGACAGGGCTGGGGTGGAACCTTTTAATGGTGGAACCAACGCATCGAGATCCTCCCGACACGGCAAGCATCCGATGTCGGATTATCATGTTTCTCGGAAAAAATATCCGAAACACAATTTAAGCCGTACCACGAAGTAACCGGTTATAGCCGTCGTATTTGAAGATTCCTTTTCAAATAGATATCGGAAAAAAAACAAACTGACCAATGAGAGTGCGTTAGAAAAAGTACGTTTCCACGGTCATTCCCTCTTTTTCTCCTGTAAGAAAACAGAAAAGAAATGCTTGATATTGCTTTCTGTTTTTATTAAAAATGCCATCAAAACACGCCTAATTAAGATATTTTGATAATCTTTTTTTTAAACGAGAGTGAAATATTCAGATTTTCAGCTGTCAAAAGATAAAAATGATATGGCCGGTAGTTTTTTAGAAAATGGAAAATAAAAATGAAATTTACTTTTTTTGACCAAACAAAGGCTTTCGTTTAAAAATTAATAAAAAATTAACAGATTACGCTTGACATTTTTAATTGCTATTACAAGAAAGCTCTTATTCTAATCTTTAAAATGATATAAAAATAAAAAAATTATAAGTTTTTGTTAAATAAATATTAGCATAAATATCCAAGAATTTTAAGAAATTCTGTTTAAATATAAAATAACTGGAAAAATATTCTAAGCTTAGAAACTAATTTTAAACGCTAATAATAAGTATAATTTGAAAATGCTGCAAGCAATTTTTTGTAGACTTAGAATAATTTTTTTTTGCTGGACGCTCTCTTTTCAAAATGGAAATTTAACATAAAATAAGAAACAATCTAATATGAATTTCAAAAAAATAATTGCAGTGCTTATTAAAACATTGCCTAACAAAGTATCATGTACAATGTCTTTAATTTGTTTTAAATAAATAGAGCGCTATGCTAACAAAACTAACTATACCATTTCTCCCGCATAAAAAGTTAGCAGTGTAAAGATGCACTGCATACCGGAAAAATAATTGGCCAGATATTTTTACTCATAGATGTATTATAAATATCATGAACACATAGATGTATTTATAATACATCCATGTTCTTACTAAAACTTTTCCATACTAAATATAGCATTAGAGCAAATAATCAACTTCATGTCGGCACTATCGTTGTACCCAAATAAACTAATTATTCAACACTTCCAAAAAAAAAATTCTTTAAAAATATATTATAAAATGTTGTTTCAATTTTAATGATTGTAATTCGTTGTATAAATAATAAAATCATTTAATAACATTCGTCCAGAATTTCCGATTATTAGAAGATAAAAATATTAAATTTAAAATTATTCGTAAAAGAAAATCTTTGGAAACTATAAGAACTTATAACTTGTACACAGGCTTTTGAATACTTTAATTTACTATATTTTTAATACGGCATATTTCATTGGATATTTAAAAAAAATTGTAAAGTTTCTCATGACATCAGACAGCAAAAGTATTTTATAGTAACTTTACAGTAAATTTCGAAAAGTTTGAAACAAGATAAAAAATATATTATTTCAAGATGATCTAAATTAGTCTTCTTATCTTTTGATTCTTTTTTGTCTGTCCTTGACTTCTATATAAAATTAATCGGTACTTACGTATTATCCGTGCCAGTTTTAAGCCAACTGCGCCAGGCATGGAGCCAATATTACTAATTATAGTAACCCTTATATATATTTTTTCTTGATACATGGTACATGCCTGGGAATAATCTATAATATTATTCTTTCTTATTTACTATGCTATTTACCATTTATTAATTTTACTAAAATAATGTTATTTACTATTTTTAACAATGTTATAAATTTAATAAACATATATTACATTTTATTTATTTTATATTAATTACCATTTTTAACAATGTCATTTGATAATGTTAAATTACTGCGTTTGAAAACATGATTGGCAACGATAAACAAGATTGGTACTTGGCAACCATTTTTGGCGATCAATCTCCTGGTACGGATAATACGTAAGTACCAATTAATCTTCCAAAAAATAAATTAAAAATTGCTCAAATTTACAGAATAATAATAAAATAACAGTCGCTAAGTATATAATATATATATGCGGTCCTGATATTAAGCTTCATTTAATGTCAAAGCTACTTTTTTTTCTGAAAATTTGAACATTATTTAATTTATATTCTGAAAAATTAGTTTTATATAGAAACCATGACAAGGGGAAAAAGAAACAAAAGCCAAGAAGACGTATTTACATCATCTTCAAATAGTATATATGTATATCTTTTATCTTGGAAGCTTTTCGAAATTAACTGTAAAGTTGTCGTGAAATACGTTGCTTTTTGATGTCATTTTGAAACTTTACAATTTATTTTATGTGCAATGAAATATGCCGTATCAAAAATTTTGCATCTTAAAGTCTTCAAGAACCTGTAATACTTTCCAAAAATTTCTTTTTCTTTTCGAAAAATTTTAAGTTGAATATTTTGATTTCTACTAATCGAAAAGATTATTAAAGATTATATACATATATATATATATATATATATATATATATATATAAACACATGGGAAGAACGAAATGTAAATTTACTTGATTATCTATCACCACTATAGCTCGTTTTTAATTTTACACATTTTTAAATTTCATTATATACATGTATAATACATATATATAAGTAATTACAATTCATACAGAATTTAGTAATAATTTAAAAAAAATAGTAAAAGAAAAAAAAAAACTTGTGAAAATTTGGGATAATTATTTTATTTAGGTAAACAACGATAGCGCCCAAATGGACTAGCATAATGGTATATTTAGTATAGTGAAGTATTAGTAAAAATATCTGGAGAATTATTTTTCGGGTATGCAACGCTTGGTTACTTCGTTAATTTTTTTTATGCGAGAACTATCGTATAATTAGTTTTATTGGCATAGCGCACTGTTTATTTAAAGCAGATTAATAACATTTTCTTTGTTAGCCTATGTTTTAATAAGCATTGCATTATCAAGGGTCGATCAAGGAAAAATTTGGGGCCTACTTAGGCGACCCTTCACAAAAATTTATTTAATAAAATGGGGTCCTTCACAAAAATCAATTTGATAAAATGGGTCCCTTCACAAAAACCAAATTGATAAAATGGGACCCTTCACAAAAATCAAATTGAAACAAGTTGGAAATTGTACATCAAACGTGACAAATGAGGTGCGTTCGTACTATAGCTAGTTATATAAATATTCAGATCTTGATGATTTTTAACTCTGTGAAATGAATTATATCGTCTGCAGATTCATTTCTGTCATAAAATAAGTATCTCGGTCGCTTGAAGATTTAACCTCGAAAGCTCCTCTAACAAGAAAGCACCGATTTAAAAAAAAAAAAATCAAATTTCTTAATAACTATTTTTATTAATATCTCCTAAAGTTTTGATTCGATTAAAAAAAAATTGAAATGTCTCGACAAAATTCTGCAAAGATAATATATCTTAAATTACAAACCATTCGGTTGGCTAGTTTTTGCGTTGTTATATGCGGACGGACGGACAGACAGACAGACGGACGGACAGACGGACGGACCAAGCGACGACAATAGGTGCTACGTATTTATATAATTACGAACGCACCTAAAAATGGATCCCTTCACAAAAATCAGTTTGATAAAATGGTCCACTTCACAAAATTCTGTTCCATAAAAACTTACTATTTATTATTTATTTATTATTTTGTGATGTTTTAAAATGTGTAATTTGTAAACAAACAAGTTCACCAGAGAGGAAAATTTAAGCAAAAAGGATTAAAAAAAGTTTTTGTTTAAAAAATGCTTGATTCGAATTTGATTAACTGGATTTCAACTTATCTTGCAAAATGTTATTTTTCACAAAAATAACCTTTACTTTTCACAAAATGGGCCCCAAGAATATAAACTTGCATCGACCCCTGTTTGAAATTCAAATTAGACTTCAATTTTTTTCTTATTTTATGTTAAATTTTCATTTTGAAAAAAGAGCGTCCCGAAAAAAAAAAAAAAAAAAAAAAAAAAAAAAAATTCTAAGTCTACAAAAAAATGTTTGCAACATTTTCAATGAAGGTTTATTATTAGCGTTTAAAATTAGTTTTAAAACTTATAATATATTCCCTGTTATATTATATTTAAGCAGAATTTCTTGAAAATTTGCGGGATTCATACTCATAATTATTTAACAAGAACTTATAAAATATGTATTTTCATATCATTTAAAAGTGTAGAATAAGGCCTTTCTTATGATAGCTATTAAATATTTCTAGAGTAAGGTGTTAATTTAAAAAAGAAAATTTAAAGCCCTTTTTGGTCAAAAAAGGAAATTTCATTTTTATTTTTCATTTTCTATAAAACTACCCATCATATCATTTTGAGCTTTTGACAGCTGGACATCTGAACATTTCACTCTTGTTTAAAAAAAAAAAAAAGATTATCAAAATATCTTAATTAAATGTGTGTCGATGGCCTTTTTAATAAACAGCGAGTCAATATCAACCGCTTCAAAATCTCTTTCAAAGACTCGTTTCCGACAATGTGTGCGTTTTCCACTGCATTTTATGGGGTCGAGAAATTTCAAGGGAAAGTTCGATGTGTTTTTCCGAGTGGAGGCTACTACGTTTACTATGGGTTTACTATGTCATCGTGGTAGCATTTATCCCAGGGGGATCGGAAGGCGGACGTCACATCGGAAAACTCGGAAAATTTCCGAGGAAGAGGGGATTTCGACACGTTCGTGGTAGAGCCCTGATTTTAAATTTCATAACAGGTCGAGCAGGGATCGGACCGAACTTTTATCTTTTATACCGGGTCAGGCAATATCTTTTATTACCGGTCAATGGCTAATAAAGTTTTTTTTCTTACGGTGCGCGTCTGAGCCTGAAAATTTCGGCCCATATATAACGTATCGTGATTTGAGAAAAATATGTTTTGTTCTCTAATTATTGTGGCTTCAAAAGCAGAAGTATAACTAGTGAAACTGAATTTAATAGTGCTATTATTTGAATGAAGTAATCTCATATAGTATTTGTATGTTAGAAAAATGTCGATTTGAGACTGTGGATGAAGTTGAACGTGAAATTTTGTTAAAACAGGTGTTCATTTGTTAATGTCTGTAAATTTACTATTTATTGTCCCTTTTACCAATTTTCTTTCAGACATTATTTAAAAAAAAACAGTTCGGTTTTTTTAAATAATGGCTGAAAGAAAATTGGTAAAAAGGACAATAAATAGTGAAATTTTGTTTTTGTTTTAATAGTATGACTTCATATAAGGATACTTGAAATATTAAATTGTTATGGTGTATTGGAGATATATGACTATCGAGTAAGTAGAAATTGTTTATGTTGATAAATTATGATTTTATTTTATGATTGTGAACTATCTTTTTTATATTACTCTTCGATAAACATTTTTTAATTTGTTAATCGCTTTCTAATCTTGAACTTGATTTACGACTTATTAAGTTATTCAGAGTGTTTTTTTTCATAATTTCGGATACCCATGAAAAGAATTATTTTGAATTATTTTGATTTAAAAAGAAGTCGCCCACTTTTTAAAATGTTCCTTGAGAACTATTCTCATTTCTGCAGATTGAATTCTCAAATCATTTTACCTGTATATTTGAACAGGTATAGAATTTCCTTTCACTATTCCATAAAGATTCTTTATTATTTCTATGCTACAAATTATAATTAAAATTGAATTCGAATTAAAACTGAGTTTGAAAATTTTAGATAAACTAAAATATAACCATTTTGTTGAACGGACAAATTTCTCAAAATTAATTTTGATACTTGAAACGTTATTGACAGACGATATTGATAACACAAAAGTAGATGAAATATTATAAGTAAAGAAATTTTATTATTAAAAGAATATACATTTTAAAGTTTGAATCATGAAATAAAATCAATTAACCGATATGAAAAGGATATATTTAAGGAAAAAATAGATTAAATAAAGGTAGTAAAGTTTCAAAAATTTATTCTGTAAATTATTGTAATCAGGGCCGGCGCCAGGGATGAGGCAGATGAGGCAGCCGCCTCAGGGCGCACCCCTACAAGGGCGGCATTTTGCCATTATATATGTCGAAACTTAAGAAAAAAAATGAGAGAGACAATTTTTTTTTTCTTATTTTAAAATAAAAATACGGAGTACATTGCATATAATTACAGTCAAAGAAGTTGCATATAATTTCAGTGAAAGAATTCCGGTCACAATGTTTTAGTCCACTTTAGTAAGTTTTGCTCTCGGCGATTTTTGAATTGTTAGTGATTTTTGACAAGATTTTTAGCGTTCAATTGCGTTTCGCGATGATTTTTGATATTCGTTAAAGGAATTAATTATGTTTCAAACTTTTAGCCTAATATAGTAAATTTTGTTCTCCGCGATTTTGGAATTTTTAGCTGTAATTTAATGTGATTTTCAATGTGATTCTTAACGTTTCTTAGCGTTCTGCTGCGATTTTTTGACATTCCTAAAAAAATTCGGTTTAAAACTTTTAACCTACTTTAGTAAATTTTGTTCTCCCGGATTTTTTATGTTTTTGCGATTTTCAATACAATTTTTAGCCTTTCCTTGCGTTCCGCGGCGGTTTCTTCACATTCATAAAAGAAATTCTGTTTCAAATATTTAGCCTAATATATTACATTTTGTGTTCCGCGATTTTGAATGCGATTTTTAGCGTCTTTTCGCGCCTATTTTTTGATATTCGGTAAATAATTCCTTTTAAAATGTTTTAGCCAACTGTTGTAAATTTGCTCCTTTGAGATTTTTTAATTTTTAACATTTTTTATGCGATTTTTAGCGGTTTTTTTTTTTTGTTTTTTTGGCGACTACTTTAGGTAGAAGGAATCTGGTTGTAAAATTTTAGCGCAATATAGTAAATTTTGTCCTGTTTTCAATAAAATTTATTTGAAATTCGTGCAACGATTTTTGAATTTTTCTATGCGATTTTTAAAGTTATTTCCTGTTTTGCTGCAATTTTTTGAATTCTAAAAGGAATTCGGTTTTAAACCTTTAGACTAATATAGTAAATTTTATTTTCCTCTATTTTTGAATTTTAGCAATTTTTTGCGTTCCGCGGTTATTTTTTGACATACGTAAGAGGCACTTAGCTTCAAACTTTTAGCGTAATACAGTAAATGCTTTCCTCCACAATGTTTGAATTTTTAATGTGATTTTCAACTCGCTTTTTTTCGCATTCAGTGGTGATTTTTTGACATTCGTAAAAGGAATTCTCTTTTAAAATTTTAACCTAATATAGTAAATTTTGACCGCTGCAATCTTTGAATTTTTAGCAATATTTAGTGTTTTTTTTGCGTTCCGCGGTATTTTGACATTCGTGAAATAATTCCTGTTACAATGTCTTAGTTCACAATTAATAAATTTTGGTTATCTGCGATATATATATATATATATATATATATTTGCATCTTGCGACTATTTTTTGACATTCGTAAACGGATATCGGTTTCAAACTCTTAGCCTTATATAGTAAATTTTTTTCTCCGCGATTTTTCCATTTTTAGTGATTTTTAATGCGATTCTCAGAGTGTTTCCTTGTTTTCGCGTTGAAGTTTTTGACATTCGTCAAAAAAATTCAGTTTCAAACTTTTAGCCTATCATAATAAATTTTGTTCTCTGCAATTTTAGAAATTTTTGTGATTTTTATTGCGGTTTTCAATGCAATTTTTAGCATTTTTTGCGTTTTACAGCGATTTTTTGATATTCATGAAAGGAATCCGGTTTCAAACATTTAGCCCAGTACATTACATTTTGTATTCAGCGATCTTCAATGCGATTTTTATAATTTTTTCACTCCGAGTTTTGACTTTCGGGAAAGAATTACACTGTTAAAAATTTGCAGCAAAATGAGCAAAACGAATAGCAAAACGAAGCGCTACCGCGCATGCGCGGTAGCGTATTACTGCCTGCGAGGCAGCGTATTACTGCTTTTTTTTACTGTTTAATACTGTTAATTTTACGGTATAATACTGGCAGCTTGTAAAATCAACAATTATTTTTTGCAGTGTGTTAATCTCCCAGTAGTAAATTTTAATTAATTGCATATTATCTTTATATTTAGAACTTGGCTAATATTTTAAATTTAATGTGCAAATGTTTAGAATTTTGTAACTTTTATTTCAATTTCTGATGAACCTCCGTTCCTGGAGGTGAAGGATGTTTCAACTGTAATTGCCTTGGCTCATTTGGCGTCCTGAGTTTTTGTTTCCGCTTTTGTTTGATTCCTGACGCTCGAAAAGATATAAATGTGTATATAAAGTGAACTGTTTTTTTTTATTACTCTTCAATAAACGTTATTTAATCTTCAATTTCTCTCCTTCTTAAACGTGATTCATGACTTATTGAATTTGCACCGTTTCGTATAGCATTTGTTTTACAAATTCTTAATTATAGAAAAAAACGACCGTCTCCAACAATGCAGACGCTTGCGTTGAATGCAATGTCGTTATAGTTATCATAACTCTAATATCATGATTGTGTTATTTAGAGTTTAACTCATCATGCATTATAATTATTTTTATGTAAGTAACTTGTAATCTTATTTACTACATTTAAAGCTATTTCTGAAGTAGTTCTTTAAAAAAGAATTTATGTTAATTTAAAGGTCTATTACTTGTTCTAGAACGTGGGTTATTATTAAATTGAGAGCTTATTTAAATTAAAATCTCATTTAAAAAAAAATATAGGTTGATTTTCCTAAAATTAATTATAATTTGCAGTGAATTATAATCGTATATATATAATTTTTTAATCTTTTGCTGCTTAAGCTTACAAACAATGGTTTATGGAGAAAACGTGTATGAAATAAGGAAAATGGAATTATTTAATTAAATAACATTTACTTACATAATAACATCCTACGACAGCAGGCATATACACAAAGATTAAAAAACAATACATATTTGAGTCTACATAATCTTATATAATCTTAGACATAGCTATTTTCCTTTTATATGACTTTGTAAGCATTAGGAAAACAATTATAAATTTAACAATAACTCTTCATCGATTAGCTTCTTCATTCAAAAAAAGATTTCCTATATCTGTATGTAATCTAACTTTAAAACACAAACGATATACTACGCATTTAGCAAGTGGAAATTAACAGAAAAAAATAATATGTAATGACGAATTATTTAACTTTTATAGTTTCTGTTATTAATATATGAATTCAGATGAAAGATTTTGAAGACATAAAAAATAAAGTAAATTTCGTATTGAAACTAAGAAACTTAGCGCTGAATGTACAAAAGTTTCGAAAAAGAGGTTTAGAACACCAAAATATTTACCAAAATTGCAGACTGGTCCGTCACCAGTGCATTGTTCTATTTTATTACAATTCTATTGGTCATTAACACAATAGTTTCAATCTTCTACTCTATACATGCCAGCAAAAATCCATTATTAATTCTGCACTAATGACTTTAAGTTTTGGTCAATTGTTTGGTGCTCTAAATGTGCTTTCTATATTTCTGTAAATTTCGTATTGTTATGAGAACATTCATGGAGGAAATTTATGTAACAGTTTCTTCCACCTGCGATGGTTGACAGTTTTGGGTCCCCCATGGTTATCTATTGCTCATCATCTTGAAACTTGTTGGTGGGTGATGCTCATATTTCTACTTTCCAGTATAGGGGCCTTGGTGAGAGAAGGAAATTTTTCATGCATATTTTATGTAAACCTATTCGCTGTTTTATATACATAATTTTTCTTATATTTATACAATTTATTTAATATAGAGACGCCATTTATTTATATTTATATATAAACAGAAGTAAATTATGTATATAAACAATAGTATTTGTATAATATGTATAAATAAAATATTTTTATGTATATAAATAAACAAGTAAAAAAGCATACAAGTTCATCAGATTTGAGTTCATAACTGTTTATATCATTTGGCAACGAACCTCAATTTCTGACTTCCGAATTGCGCCAAGCTTTTTTTAAAAAAGACAAGGCTTCTATACAGAAAAAGTACCCAAATATTTTGCCCACATTTCCAATGGATAAAAATAACATTGAAAATTTAGAATAAAATTAACATTGATAAAAATAAATGATAAAATAACACATTCAACGTTGATATTCTAGAAATTAATGCTAAATATCATTCCCCAATTGTGAAATTTTAATTCAAACCAAAACTATCACAATTGTTAGTAATATATATATATATAATATCATGATATAATATAACTACAGTCGTTTTGCTAGGTACTTGTAGATTAAATAAGATCACCATGAACAATCTTAATTTTTAATTTAATAATTAAGAATTGCAGTCGGACTTTAATTTACTAGGGAAATCCAAAAAACAGTTTGGCAGTCGCAGGTGGTCAAAGGTTTAAGCTAGGATTGAACATGACTGGTGATTTCCTTGGTCAGAGATTAGCCATTATTTATGTTCAAGACTCTTTATTAACTTGCACATAACACACTACACTTTATTATTTTAACACATTCATACTGATTCGTAAAGATATCACATAATTTAAAAATTTTCCAAATGAATGGAAAACATATGCAGGCCGGGATTTGAATTCAGAACTTTTTGGCTTAAATTGCCAAGGCTCTTCCAATTGAGATACATGGAACGAAAACCGGCAGACATAATTCATTCAGACCGCAGCCAAAGTATAAGATTTGACGAATTAATAAGGTAGTTAAAAAATTGCGAATTCATAAATCAGGTTTAAGATGTCGAATTAGTTACAAACTAGTTGTAAACTTCAAGATATACGTCATCTGTTAAAGTTGACGTATTAGTTACGATCTCCACGATAACAAGCATTTTGAATCTAGAGGACATTTGATGATCTGCTGAGATTTTCAAAACAAGTAAATCAGCGAAAAACCTACTTCTGGGAGATTGAATTCTGTTTGATTGGTGGTCACGCATGAATAGAAGTGAACGTCTAAAAAAAATTACGGATAGGTTTCCCACCCAATCGGCTAACGCGAAGGCGTTACTTAACCGCGTCTGGAAAAATAGGTGTAATTTGGAACTGAAAACGTGTGGAAGGTGGTTAAGGTGGAAATAATTTAACTGAGGAAAATAGAGAAATTAAAAATATATTACCTTATCACCCCCTCCCCCCAAAAGAGAGGACTCTCGAGACTTAGAGGTTTTAAGGTCTACAAGTTCAAAAAGGAACACTCTCATATCACAATATTGGCAGACATCAGGATATTAGCAAACACTTAACAAACATTACTTGTTGCCCATACACCCTCTCATATCTTCAATAGAAAATTCTAATTGAACTCTTGATGACCGAAAAAACCTATAAGAAATAACAATACAATAAATACTTAAAATAATAACAATAATAAACAATAGTAATTTATAGGTAATAATCTTAACAATAATAATATTAATGAAATATCAATTCCCAATTCTTTTCTCATGCTAAGGATAAGTCTATTATATTGATAAGGATAAATCTGTATAATCTTTGTTTTTTGTCCTTTTATAAGTATAGCAGTTTATATAAGTAGAATTATAATATTTTTATACAATTCTGCTAGTCTCTATCAGTTTTTAATTCTACATAATGCTGCTCATACGTGGCCATACAGTCTTTTATTTTTAAAATTATATTCTATAGTAGGCGTTTTTTTCTAATTTAAGAGCTTCATTTACAGGTAGATAATACTTTTGTCTAAGTGAAGAATCATGATGTAACTGGCCACGAAGCAATCAAGCAGTAGGGAATTTAATTACAGCATTATTGTACTCACGGATAACTTGCTCCAACATTTTAGCCCAGAGAATTTTTGAGGAAGTAGAAATGACATTGTACTTTAATCTAGTAACTATAGATAAATTATATTTTTCAAATTTTGACATTGGTCTGTGGATGAAGAGCTTAGGTCAAAAGCTGCTTAATTTTATATTTACGCAGAAATTTCTGAAATTGGTTGGGAAATAATTTAATATATCCAATGGGTTGGAGTATTACAGTTGAGATTTTTTCCAACAGAGCGAAAATACGCCGGGACCAGGACTCGAACCAGGGTACTTTGGTTTGCCGTACCAACGCTCTCCCTACTGAGCTATCCCGACGATATCCTGGGCTGGCATATTTCACTCTTATTTGTTCGACAAGCTCTGTTTATTTTTCGCTCTGTTGGAAAAAATCTTAACTATGATACTCCAACCATTGGATATAATTTACCTAGTTGAATATACTTTCCTCTGTTCATTATAATTTAATATAATTAAAGTCTTCATAAATAACTATGAGCATAATTCGGAGGATTTTGAACTCTAACCTTCTCTGATGGATTTTTATTTGAGGACCAGTAGATGTTGAAACTGGTTCTAATCTGCTTACTACCTAGTACCAGTTAGCGCAGTACGTGGAGGATTTACTACTGGACTGATACGGATTTATTTCCCATCAGTCGAAATTGGTAATATTAATTTCTCAATAAAATACAATCTCCTACCAATTTCTAAATTTTTAACGAATTCTTCCAATTAAAAAATAGATGTAAGTTCAGTAAAATAATAAATTTCTGGATTTTAATGTCATCTTCCGGTTAAGTACATTTTAAGTTACTATTAACTTTTTTTACATCCATATAAACAACAAATAATAGAATTCTTCTGACTGAGTATTAAAATTTGTAGAAAGTCTTAAAAACAAAGTAGTAATTTAAAAATAAAACACTCTGCAAATTTTAGCAAAATATAAATAATACAACAATAATGTTTCAATACATAAAATTTTGCTTACCAAACGATTATATGACACTCTGGTTCACTCACTTGAAATTGACGTATCTGGGATACTTTGATACTGTAATATCACTTGTAAATAACCGCCAAAGTTATCTTGGAATTCATTTGTAGACAAACATCAAACTTTATTATTTTTGACTCAGTCATGCTGTTTGATATATATATATCATACGAATAGACACTTTCCAACTGAGTGAAAAGGTGTCCAGGCCGGGAGTCGAACACAAGACCTTTGACTTGCATTGCCAACGCTGAGCCACCTGACCGACATAATTCACTCAGACAACCTTATTGGTAATATCATCTGGTCTGCCATGTAGACAGCTCAACAGAATATACCGCAGGTAATGGAACTCCATTAAACTAGGAATACGTAGATACACTTTATTATTTTAAACTCAATCATACTGATTGGTAAAGATATAATACAAATTAACATTTTCACAACTGAGTGAAAAAGCGTGGACACTTTTTGCACATAGGTTTCCCAACCAATCAGCTAACGCAAATGTGTTACTTAACCCCTTATAAAAAAGGTGTAATTTGGAACTGGGTGACATATATTAGAACGCGCCCCAGGGAAATGAAAAGTTTGTCTTATGAAAGAAAAACAACATTTGAAATGGAATTATTTTACTACGGGAAATATAAGATATTTGGAGAAAAATAGTGGAATTTCGAGATGGAAAAAAGTAGAAAAAAGCAAATTAAGGGAGAAATAAATAATTTAAATGGGAAACAAATGCAAAAATTTATTATATATGTATGTATATTGTTTCTTGATAATATTTTGATTTCAAAGCTATTTTTAAATAGAAAAAAATCAAAAGTCTTTTGGAAACCTTCCTATATACTTTAGTAAAGAAATGCTAAAACAATACATTCTTTTCTATGATTCTAGAAATTAATGCAAAATATCATGCTCATATTGAAAAATTTTCCTTCTCAAAGCTATATAATATTATCAAAATTCTTAAAAAATGTATAAAAAATAATATGCATTGCTTTCAGTTAATGTACTGGTTACAGTTGTTTTTTAAAAGAAAAATTTTAAAATAGTCTTTTGAAAACTTTTGTAATAGTATTCTGTTTAAAGTTACTTTGTACCAGAAAAATTGCAAAATAACTTTTTGAAGATATTTGTAATGACTTTGATAAAAATAAATGCTAGAAGATATTCTTCCCTGTGATCTATTCATTTTTGTGTAGAAATAAATGCGAAACACCATGCTCGTATTGCAAAATAAGGAAAACTATCACAACGTTCTTCTTACAAAATTATTTTTCAGATAGAAACATTTGTCAGCCTATTAATAGCATAGTAAAAATATTTTATTTTTCTCTGACTGCCCATAAAAACTGATAGAAAAAGAAGAGACTATCAAAGAAAACAAATAGATATTAATTCTTTACAGCTACTATATTAATTATTAGGAATAGTTACAATATACTGTTATTTAAGGTATTAAGGATAAATATTTTGGAACATAATATTAGTATTAAATACTGTTGTTAAGTAAAATATACTGTAGATGTTTTTCACAAAACTACTTCGCAACAAACTGCAATTTCTGACATGTATAGACAGATGTCACATCTTTAACCCAATTGCAGTTTCTAACACAATATTCTATTAATTTTCATTCAAGATTACATCTAAAGAAATTTTAGTGTAAGAAAGATACAGATTGTTAAATATTTATACATACCTTAGTTTTAATTAGTTGTTAATTTTTTGGAAAGCTTTCCCTAAATATATTTCTTTTATGTTAATATGTGTATGGTAGACATTAGGGATGCACCGGGTAGTGATTTTGGCCGAATGCCGAATACCGAATATTCGGCCAACAAGTAAACCGAATACCGAATATTCGGCCAACAAGTAAACCGAATACCGAATATTCGGCTTGCCGAATAGTAACAGCGAGGACGAATACTAAATATTCGGCCAACCGAATACTAACTATTCAGCCGAATACCGAATATTCGGCTGGAAGAATATTTTTATATTTCAGAGTTTAAAAGTATTAAAAAGTTAAATTATAATAGAATTTTACATAATATTTAACACAGATACTGCTATTTTATGAACTAGACCTTTTTACAAGAAACCTTTACATAAAAAAAATCTGTGCTTTGAGTTATTTTTTAAAAAGAGGATAGTCTTAAAACTTTTTAAATTAATAAAGCTTTAAATTTCGTAGTTTCTTCTGTGAATTAAAATAAATTTATAAAATGTTCTTATATTCTATAACAAATACAAATACAAAAATAAATCAAAGACATTTTTTGAATGAATTAGAAGAAACATTTTGTAGTGTTTATTTGTCAGGAAAGAACTAAAGTAAAACAATAACAATATATTAAAATGCTGGCAAATCAGCAAGAATATCTTTCCTGATCCTTTTTATTTGGCAAGGAAGTTTTTAAATGAACCAGAGAGCAGGTGTCTGGAATGGGCAATCATATTCAGAGGTTGTAAACATACAGGGTGTTCATACATCTTGGAACAGCAAGAAACATTATCTCAATTCACTTATTCCATCAAAAATACAATGCATTCAGTCAAAAACACAGAGTGTGTCACTGCAAGCTGAAACTGAATTTTTGTTTATAACTTTAACAACAATGAAGATATTTTAACGATATTTGCATCGTATTAATTTTAATTGTAGAAAATATGATGATCCTATTGGAAGTGGCCGAATTTTGGCCAGTGACACAGTATAAGTAGTACTGTCAGCTGCACTAAGGAATATCTAGCTCAGTGTTGTTTAGATATGAATGGTGGAAATTTCCAGCACTTATCGAGATTCACAGAAATCAAAGTAATTATGTTGAAAATATAGTTACAATATCTTCAATATTATTAAAGTAACAAACGAAAATTCAAATTTGACCGAAAATCAAATTAGAGTCAGATGCACTTTATTTTTGATTGAATAAGTGTATTGCGATTCTGGTTTCCTAGACAAAAATTGTCTGTCTTGATGTCTATTATCACCTGTGAAAGTTTTTGCCATTTTGTTTAGAAACATTTTGTTTGCAAAAAAGCAAGAAACATTATTTACCAGACAATATTCAGGAACATGCATTTATTTGTACATTATTAATTCCTATGAAGGTAATGGCCATCATTAATGGTTAATTTTCTTAAGTGACACTTTTGAAACAGCGAATAAATAATGTAAAAGCATTTTCTTTCATTGAAATATGATTTTATTTCTAATTTTTTTGAATATCTTTATTAATCGACAGTTAAAAATAGAAATTGTGGGTTTTAAAAAATATAGAAAAAAAAAGTTTTTTTAAGTATTCGTCTTGGCCGAATATTTCGATATTCGGCAGGCCGAATAGTTTGATATCCAGTCAAGCTGAATATTCGGCAGACAGAATAGTTTGATATTCGGCCTAACCGAATATTCGGTAATATGGCTGAATAGGCCGAATACCGAATAGATACCGAATATTCGGTGCATCCTTAGTAGACATGAGAATTAAGCGAGGACTTCTCAATAATTACTTCCAAAACTTATGGAATTTGTTAGAGTTAATTAATTGGGTTTTAGTGAGAACAGTCAGTTCTCTCATTACTGTCTAAGTTAGCATGTCATTTTAGCGTTCAAAAAATATTTCTTTTTTTTTTCTTGCAACAATAAAAAATATTGTGTTGTTTTAATCTTTGGATTCAGATATAGCAGTGTTTTGATGTGATTCTTATATAAACTGTAAACGGTATTTAGTTATACAATATCCTTAATTTGAGTTTCTTGTGCAGTTATTAATAGTTATTACAAATATTTCGTTTAATAATTCAATTGGTTATCCGATTGATATTATTTTGAGTAAACACATTATAAAAGATTGTATGAAAACCGTTTATACAGAAGCAAATATTTTAAATAACCGTAAAATAATGATTGTAAATAAAGTTCAGTCAAAGAAATCATGCATAGAGTTCGTCAACTGTTTTTCTTTAATAAAAGATACAGGCTGGTAAGTTTTTATTCGTACCTTAGTTTTAATTAGTTACTAAATGTTTTTGAAAGCTATTTCTTAATATATTATTTTCATGTTAAGCTATATAGCAGTCAATTTGCGAGGATTTTGCTTTAATTACTTATTAAAGCGTAAGGCTTTTGTTAGAGTTCGTTAATTGGGTTTTACTAAGTTAATCATTAAGAGAGAAATTTTGGGATGTTTTTCCAATCATCAAAAAATCTGTATTGTTATAATTGTTTACAAATATTTTGCTGGGAATCTTAAGACAATTGTGAATCGACTTCGGTTAGTCAATATATGCATATTATATATTGTTATAATTATGCTTGTTTTATATTTTTAGTAACAATTATTTCATAGACTCATTCATTTGGTTAGCTGATTGGGGCTTTTTAGTGAATTCATAATAAAACATTTTATTGAATATATTTTTATTATAGCAAATATTTGAATAATATTTGTTTCATTAAAATAAATAAAATAATCCAGTATTTACTTAAAGAGTAGTGAGAAAATATTTTTCTATTTTCTCCGCGATTTTCTATTCCTCTGTAGAAAAGGAGATATTTTCAAGTACGCATATATGCTAACTATAGTTAGCTCTCTTAGCATTCAGAGAATCTTTTTATCTGATGTGCGAAAACCGGTTACGAAATTTCATATATTTTGAACATGGGTTTTGTAAAATGCAAGTTATTGAAAAGTAAAACACTTTTACTAATGTAAAATACCGGTAAAACGAGAGAGAATCTCTAAACTTTTTCATAGCAGGTAATACGTATAAGGATCTCAATAAAAGAGCTTATTAAATTTTCAATCTCACTATTTATTTAAACAGCATTTTTTAAGAAAGCACAGCACCATAGTGTAAAGTAATTGTTTTCTGCGACCGTCCCAGTAAACGAGCTATAAGTTCTACACTCTACATTTCCAGTACCGAACACATTCTATATATTAAACATCAATTATGAAGCTTTCATGACAATCCGTGCTATTTACGAGAGTTAGAACCTGGTCAGACGGTAAACAGATAGACAGAAAAACCGAATTCATAAACACTCTTCAATTGAGATGGAAAGTGTTAAAAAAAACATCTGAACATTTATGCACAAAGGAAGGTGCGGGAACATAAAATGTGTACATCAAGTACAAGATATAGAACAGAAAGTGACTACAGTTATAACAATACAATTATTTTCAATGTCATTTTTCATAGTATTACATAAGAACTTCATAATATACACAACAAGAAAGAAAAATCAGACATGAAACATAAATTATGAAATAGGTTTCAACACATTCAGAATACTGTAACAAATATTTACTATTTCATAAGATAAAAAAATATATCTAAAAAACAAATTAGAAAACGCATAACACAGTTGATCTTCCAATTTCAGCAATTAATGTGCACAGTGGATAAGATTCCTTATTCAAATTCTTTTGAGAAGCCGTGTATATGATCTATAAATTTGTTACACTCCACATATGGTTAGCTAAAAATTAATACAGCTATAAAATGTATAATGCATATTTGAAAAACAAAATCAGCATCTACCGCCCATATCACAGTTTAATAAGGTGAAAGAATATGTCTAAGTAAGCGATTTAGAAAACACAGAACGCATTTGAAAACCCAATTTCAGCATTTACCATCAATAGTTGGAAGAATATTCTTTTGCGCATCCCTGTATCTGCCCCGTACATTTGCATGTATGCTACATATTATGATAAAATTTAGTATAGCACAGCTGAAAGTTCCCCTTCAATAATTTCTTTCAGTAAATGGATTTGTACTCGATATATTTTGTAAAGTCCTGTATATGATTCATAGAATTTATACACAACAAGTAATATGCCAAAAATTAGTTGCATTTAAAAACTCTTACAACTAAAAGTGCTCTTCAGAAATTATTGTTGTTCATACACAGTACTGTAACCAAATAATTTTGTGTGACCCTTTAAATGAAAGATGAACACACTATTCAATAATAAGCATCTTGTAGTAGACCTCAGCGATATATATCAATTTCAATATGTTTGATACACTATAACATCATTAAAATACAAACGATGTTTCTCCATTGACCGCAATGTAACGGAATTCTTTTTACTGTCTCCGTAAATGAACTATAAATGCTGCACATTTCATTTTCAATACTGAACACGCCATAGTAAACCTCACTAACATATATTAATTGCATGTCAATCCTAGTATAATTATGTGAGTCAGAGTACAGACAGTCAGCAGACAGGCAGGCAGACAGACAAAGAAACCGAATTTATAAACAGTTTTCAACTATATTGAAAAGATTTAAAAATATCACTCACCTTACAATATTCTGTAAGATTGAAGAATTGTCCTTAAAAGCTTCCTTTATGTAAGAAATTAGAACAAGTTTCTAATAAACATTAAAAGTTAACAAAATGTGCGACATGGAATAAATGTTCAATCTTGATTTGACATGTGAGGACATTGTTTTGGACATTTGAGGACATTATGAAAGATTTTTGTACACAGTTCTAAACATCTAAACATTTTTTTTTAATTATACGAAATCTAATGAAGAATAACTGTCCATTCTTGGAAAAAAGGAGCTTTTAATTTATGAAAAGTTCTTTCGGTGCTTTTCGGTGACTTGCGGTACGGTTAAAGCGATAAATAAATTTTATTTAAAAATATATAAGATTAAGTTTTTAAAGCGTAAATTATATTTTAAACATTTGAAATGCACTTGCGAAATTCGTTAAATATCTCTGCTCTCTCATTCACAATTTGCGATATACAACATATACCTTTCAAGCTTTCATAACCGTATAATCAAATTTATACATGAAATTGTACTACAAAAGCAAACTGTGCTATATTGTAGCAAAATAATGCAAGTATAGAAGGTAAAACCCGCAATCCTCCGAAACGTCAAATTATTTATTTATTTTGAATAGTTATGTAAAATAGTTAAATAATTGAAAAATGTAAGCAACAGAAAAGATTAGAAGTCAGTAATATAAATATGCTTCTTCTGCAATTTTTTAAAAATATAATTTTCAAAAGCATTTCTTATTTATTTATTTTTCCGGCTATTTGATACGATTATCTAAAAATATGTTTAACTTCTCATTTAATTAGCAAATATGCTTTATGATAAAACAAAGAGTTTTAAGATATAGCATACACTTTTAATCAATTAAGCAACATGCTTTTATGCAGTCTTTTTTTTTTTTTTTTTTTGTTTTTTTTGAGTTGAGTTGATGTGAGACAACAAATTTAATAAAGAAAAGATGTTTATATGGGAAAATATATGAAATGTAAACATATCTAATTTTCTATTTCAAAACGCTTTTCAAAAAATTGATAAAATGTTAATATTTATTTCCACGGTTGTATTACGACTATAGATATAGAGAATTTTATGAAGAAATTCCCTTTTCTATTATAAAGAAGCAAATTTTTACAGTTGTCGTAATTTTTGATTGTTGAAGGAGTGAAGGATTTTTATTTGTTTTATTCATCACACACAAGTATATATGCTGTTTGTTTTTTAATTTGTCCTTGTACGTATGAATAAATAATAATATTTTCAATGAATGAATATTATGAATGTATTTGAATAATTTTCCACAAACACAATAGCATTTTGTTTAATTTCTTCTCTTGTATATAAACATTTAAGTGGATATATTCAATAAAAAGTAAACTTCATATGTATCTCACTAATTGTATTAGAATAACTTTAGTTTATATAAATTAAGCTATTGTATAATACTGGGATGAATCAAATATATACGAGACTTTTTTGAAGGATTATTTTATAAATATTATCATCAAAATTACACTAAAGTTACTATTTTTCTACATAACTTTATTTAACATACACACGCTTTTTTTAAACATATTGGTATCTTTTTTAAATTCATGTACCATAAAATGAATAAAGACGTATATTAAGCCAATTGTACGCAGATGCTTCGACGTTTTTATTTGATAAAATTCTTAATCCTCCTAATACTTCTTTAAGGGATCCAAACAAATAGTAATCATAAGATGATGTTAGGAGTATAAGGATGCTGTTTGAATGTCATGCACTGGAGTTTCTGTAATTTTTGTTTTGTTACATCAGTTGTGTGACGACTTGAATTGTCCTGCAAAAGAACATTTCGGATTAAAATGATACATTTTTCAGACCGATGTGCTCCTTTGAACTTCTTCAAACATTCACAGTACTATACAATATTAGTTAAAACGTTTTTCTTGGAGAATGTCAATGCGCTGTTACAAAATCCTCAAATTTCTGTCTGTGAAAACAGATTTGTTATGTAAAAAGTTCTTAGTCCATGAATGCAATTATTACACGTATATTCCAGAAACACAATGTAAATATTTCAGTTGGTGTAGTAAATATTAAATAAAAAGCTTAATGAATTCAGAAATGTACAAATAACAATGGCCACACGTTACTTCGCAATTAAGATCGTTTTCTACTAAACCTAACTGACTCGACAACGCAGTCTTTTTTGTATAGCCCTTCTTGATGATTTCGACTAAACGTAAACTGGTTATGTATTTCCGATTACTTGGAAAATCCGAAAGTTTCTAGATATTTCCTTAAATTTTCGCCCCTATAACTTTGGAAATTATGTTTGAAATAAACAATGTAATTTCATAATGTGGCTTCTGTTCCGTTTCCGTTTGATCCACTCTAATATAAAACCGTTAACCGATAATTTTGTATTTAAATTTACGAAACCCTTAACCCCTTGGGGATGAGCGACACGTATACGTGAGGCATAAGATGCTCAGAATCCTCGATTATTCCCACCAGTTATTTTTTATTGTAAGCTTTGCCTTATTAAATCTTAGCATTTCTGCGATTCAATTAGACGAAAATTTCTGTTTTGAAAAACCTGTGGTAAAAGATTAAAAATTCTGTAAAAGACGCTCGTCGCGAAGGGGTTAAGAAAAATAATATTGTGCAATTTTAACACCAGCTGTTAGATTTTAGTAGAATAAAATATTTTAAAGTGTTTTCTCCTATTTTGTATCCCAAATTTCTGATCTCAAACGAGGTATTAAAAAATCATGATGCGGGTACTGCATGAGATTGCGGCTTGTACGAAAAATAAACAAGAACGAAAAATCATGCGTCAAGCATAGATTATGTAACACTTTCCAACGCTTCCAAAATATTTTTACAAGTCATTACCGTTTAATAAGCTGAAAGATAACATCTAAGTAAACAATTTGGAAAACGCATAACATATTTAAAAACGTAATTTCAGGAATTTCCAACATATACAATATTCAGAAAAATATCCGAATACTTTTATTCAGCCCTGTATATGATCTATAGATTTGTATATATACTACATAGGATGCTAAATTTTAGTTCAGTTAGGAAACACGTAGCACAGTTTAAAATTCTCTGTCTGGAGTTTCTGTCAATAAACGGAAATGTGTTCGCGAACTTTTGTGCTGCCCTGTATATTATCTACAGAATTTATACACACCAAGTAATAGAGAAAAAGTGAGTTAAATTTAAAATCACGTTCAGCAACTTAAAACGCACTTCCAGGAATTATTGTTAACAGACAGTAGAGAATTCTATTGCGTGGCCCTGTAAAAGAACGATGACTGCTATACACACAATATTCTGTAGTAAGCCTCTTATAATGCATCTTAGTGATATATATAAATTTCAATGCGTTTAAAATAGTGAAACATTACTTAATTAAACCGCAGACGATTTTTCTCCATAGACGTAATGTAACGGAAATCTTTTGACAGTCCCTGTAAAGTAACTATAAGTGCTATGCACACCATTTTCCATATTAAGCTTCTTGTAATGCACCTTAGTGATATATATCAATTACAATGTGTTTGAAATTGTTTAACATCATTAAAATAAACCGCAAATTATTTTTCCCCATAGACCGTAATATAACGGAATTCTTTTGAGTGTCCCTGTAAAAAAACTATAAATGCTACACACTTCAGTTGAAATAGGGAACATGATATAGATGACGACAACAACATATAAAAATTGCAGGGCAATCCGAGCATATTTACGGGAGTTAGAGCACGAACAGACGGCAGACGGCCATACGGCAGACAAACCGATGTCATAAACACTTTTCAACTAGGTTGGAAAGTGTTAAAAAGGTATTTAGCATAGACTAAAAATCGTTTAAAGAGGACGAATTGCGTTTAATAAGATAATATTTTTTAATTTTTAATTCTGCTGAAGAAAGGACACTTTTTCAGAGGGATAAAATGTATTAACTTTTAACAAATACATTTTTAAACAAGACAGAAAAATCATGTATCAAGCATACATTATGAAACACTTTTCAACACCTTTCAGCACACTGTAACGGAACTTCGCCGTTTAACAAGGTGAAAGAAGATATTTTAAGTAAACAATTTAGAAAACACATTACAACTGAAAACATACTTTCAGAAATAGCCATCTATAGAAGACAATGTATCCAGTTCTTTGCGTAGCCCGGTATATGAATTCATTTATATTCTACAACTATCTCTTCGTATACTAAACATACTTCAGCTGGAAAATGCATAACTCAACTAAAAACCACCTCCTTAGTAATTTATGCTCATACCCAGTAATGTTTACGAATGTATATGATCTATAGAATTTATACACACTACCTAGTATGGAAAAAATAGTTAAATTTAAAACCAGATGCCAAAACTGAAAATGCACTTCCAGCATAGATCGCTCAGAGACAATATTGTAATCGAAATCTTTTATGTGTCCCTGTAACTGAATGATAAATGCTTTGCACTCTATATTCTACAGAAAGCATGTTTTAGCGACCATCATAAACGCATATCAATTTCATTTAGCTGGAAATAATATAACATTATTAAAATGTACCGCAAACAATTTTCCACCATAGACCATAATGTAACGGGATTCTTTTGAGTGTTCCCGTAAACGGACTATAAATGCTAAACACCCCCATTTTCAATAGAGAACATACCATAGTGAATCTGAGTAACATATATCAATTAAGTGGCAATCCGAGTATATTTACGAGAATTAGAGCACGGAGAGTCGGCAGACAGACAGACAGAGAGACACACAGAATTTATAAACACTGCTCA
This sequence comes from Maratus michaelseni, assembly GCA_963931845.1. Classification (NCBI taxonomy): domain Eukaryota; kingdom Metazoa; phylum Arthropoda; class Arachnida; order Araneae; family Salticidae; genus Maratus; species Maratus michaelseni. Next base: position 93,291,829 of record OZ007591.1, read on the forward strand.
ACTACATTGGAAAGTGTTAAAAGTCCTTCAACAACCAGTTTACAAGAAATGCATCTTCATGCGGCTGATTTGCATTTCTGCAATTAATGTTTACTACCAACTATGCTTGAGTAGCATTGCTGAAAAATAGATTATTTTCTGAACTCACTATCTTAATGTTATATCTATACTAATATTATAAAGGAGTAAAGATTGTTTTTTTTTTTGTTTGTTTGTTTGTTTGTTTGTTTGTAGGGGGTAATCTCTGGAACTACCGAACCGATTTCAAAAGTGATGGTGGCAAATTGATGGTTACAACCCCTGCTCCAACATATGCTATATTTTATGTCGGTGCCACTACCCCAGGGGGGTGCAGGAGCGAAAAACGTTCTAAAATTGCGATCTTTTCTATACTGAAGGAGCTAGAAATTTGAAATTTGGCATTGTAGTTACTTATAAGATGTAAATGCTCTCTAAAAACAAAATAAAAAAAAATCGAAATTTAAAAGGGTGAAATGAGCGAAAAGCGTTCTAAAAACATTCTAAATTACAATTGCTATGGAATCTCTAGAACTACCGAACCGATTTCAAAAGTGATGGTGGCAAATTGATGGTGACAACCCCTGCTCCAACATAGGCTATATTTTATGTCGGTGTCACTATCCCCAGGGGGGTGCAGGAGCGAAAAACGTTCTAAAATTGCAATTTTGTTTATACTGAAGGAGCTAGAAATTTGAAATTTGGCATTGTAGTTACTTATAAGATGTAAATGCTCTCTAAAAACAAAATTAAAAAAAGAATCGAAATTTAAAAGGGTAAAATGAGCAAAAAGCGTTCTAAAAACATTCTAAATGACAATTTCTATGGAATCTCTGGAACTACCGAACCGATTTCAAAAGTGATGGTGGCGAATTGATGGTGACAACCCCTGCTCCAACATAGGATATATTGTTTGTGGGTGCCACTACCCCCAGGCGGGTACAGAAGCGAAAAACGTTCTAAAATTGCGATTTTGTTTATACTGAAAGAGCTAGAAATTTGAAATTTGGTATTGTAGTTACTTATAAGATGTAAATGCTCTCTAAGAATAAAATTAAAACAAAATTCGAAATTTAAAAGGGCGAAATGAGCGAAAAACGTTCTAAAAACATTCTAAATTACAATTTCTATTGAATCTCTAGAACTACCGAACCGATTTCAAAAGTGATGGTGGCAAATTGGTGGTAACAATCTCTGCTCCAACAGCCTCTATAAAAAAAAAAATATGCGTTTCTGACGACTGGGTTTCTAGCTAATTGTTGCCACAGATTAATCTCGGAAAATGAAACATTTGAAGTTACTTAAAAAAAAATAGTAGCTCGAAAAGTATTTGTCAGAAAATTGTGAGGCAAACTGCGTTTGAAAGATAAAAAATTGTATTTTTCTTGATATAAATTTAAAATCGAATGATTATGCCATTTTTCAAATATTGAATTTGAAAAATTACCAAATTTCACAATGGAGTACCATAGCAAAACCTTCATGCGTAAAAAGATAATGATAAGGGCGACGTGTCCTGGCGTGTATATTGGCTATAGCACGAGTCACAAATTATAGTAGCCTTATTATTCTGTTAAAATATAAAAGTGAATTATGAAATGTCAATATTTTGTTGGATTAAAAGTTCGTTATAAGAAATTGACCAGCGTAGCGGGCGTAGCTTGCTAGTATAATATATATTTCTTGAGTTAAATCATACATTTTTAGCAAAAAAAAAAAAAAAAAATCATGCGAAAACATCAGTTTATGTTAAAAATTAATCCTTTCGAGACCATTTTGTTTTTAAATTTTCGGAAGAGTTTTCTTTTTATTAAAAAAAAAAAAAAAAAAAAAAAAAAACTATCTATTCAAATATAAAAAAATAAGGTGTGCTAAAATCTAGGAAGTATATCAGTAGTTATGTTGTGTACTATTAATATGATAATAGAGGCTATGGAAGGATTTTTGAAGACGTTTGTAAAATACGTTGTATTGTTACTGCAACACGATTAAATGAACTTAGAACTTTCCAGGATTTTTTTCCTTTTTTTCATTATATAAATTATCACTTTGGACAAGTATCCTCATTTTTAATTTTAAAAGAATGAAACAGATATTTGAAACATAAGTTTGATCAACGGGGTATGAAACTTTAAGCGTACTTCTTTTTGTTTTATTACTAATTGATGAAAAATAACTGAAATTATATTAGTAAAGGTAGACATATATTATTATTATTATTATTACATGCAAAAGTTAAACATAGTTATTATAAAGATATAATAATAGTTAACGTAAAGATATGTACTATTTGTATTAATGAAAAGCTATACTATTAATACGCATTTGTACAAAAGTTATCACGTAAACTTTTAAACGTAAGAATTGAAAAGTTTTATTTATATTAATAATTATTATGTTTCATTTTCTAACATGCAATAAAAATGTAATCATCAAAAATAAAATCCTACGATAAAGCGATATTTATCTTTACAACCAACTTTATAATTTAGAATAATATTGGAAATATAAATATTACTAATAATTATACATACTTCCATTTTCCATTTTAGTGCACAGAGTTAAACATTGAACGCGAAATTTACGCATGAATCATTGAAGACTATGCATAGGCTTTCAAAAGAAATAACAGTTTTGTTCCAAGAACGTATTGATAATGCGTCTGTTTTAATTATGCACTATCAAACACATTCGAGTTGAGTAAGTATAATATTTCGTTAAGCAATCACGCCAATTTAAATAAAAATATTTACAATAGATTATCTTTCCTAAGCAATAAACCGTATAAAAATATATACTGTATAAATAAATAAAAAACATTTTCAAAGTTACCGTGCATGTTGTAATTTAAGAATACGTATTGTTTTCTTAAATTACATTAACCGCATAGCTTAATTGATTGGAGTATTAAGAGTGGCTCCCCTAGTAGCATTGCCTCATCGAATTTTGCTCGGCCTCTCATCAATTCATCCAAATCTGCTCTTGTAATAATACGAGCATATCGTTTCGAGCAGTATTAGAGAACCGGTTTTCGATGAGTTAGATTTCATCGGAAAAAAATATCATTCTGAGCAGTTTTCCCGATAAAAACTTTCTAATCGTATATTCACGGTAAATAGATCACCAGCCGATATCCAATCACGGTGAAATTTGGAAGAAATCCTACTTTTTCTGCGAAGCGCCATCTGATTGGTTGAGAAGTTGATACCTGACAGTACCCGGATGGAAATGTTGACATGGCGGATGGCGCGGAAAGTTGGAAGTGAAGCAGCCGCCATTAATAGCTGTTGTCTTATCGACTGTTATTCTCAAACAACGTGAACATATATAAAATAATCTGCTCTGCAATCCAGTTGGAAATATGTGAGTACCCCCTATTTTATTCTTCTTGATTCTATTACTTTGATTCATATATTTATGTTTAAATTCTAATGTTTTTAAAAATTATGTAAGAGAAACACATCTAAAAATTTTTCACGTGGTTCTAAGTTTTACATAATTTATTTTTATAAATGCTTCGTGCTATTGTAAAGAAGCTACATGTTGTTGTGAAAATTTATTTTCTTTTTCAAAACAAGTGAGTAAATGTTTGTTCTTTTGTATTTACATTGTGCATATATTTCCGGATGAGTTTGTTTTGAAACTGAAATATTTCGTAACAGCATGGAGCTTCTTTGGTAGGTACTAAATATTATCAATACATCCAATAATATTACCCTTTAAATATCGTAACAGTTTATTCTGATCACACCAGGGGTAAGGAATTATATTAATATATTCTCGATTGGCAAATGAAATTTCTTACAGGGGGAGTGAATTATAATTATTTGTTGTCAGTCCTATTTCGTTATTTATCCCAATTGGCGTGATATAAATATAGTCTAAGGTGTATCCTATACAAAACTTTGACCTGTCTAATTTTATACAATCTTTATAAAACATACTACAAAACGGCATGTAATAAATTATTTTTGCAGTCGTGTAAATTTTTTCATTATTTTCGAATGTAATGTATGTTTATCTTGAATCAGTAAAGCTAAAGCTTATAAATAGTTTTCATTTTCAGTAATATTTACTGATGCAGATTATTTATGAACATTTTTAATATGCATTTTAAACAGAACTGGATAAATGCGTTCGCCAGTTGCAACCAAAATATATACTACTTGTTATTCTATTATTATCCTATGTATTTCTTGCTAATTTTTTTAATTCATTAACTAATACGTCAATACTGCACTAGTTAGTATTCTTCCAGAATCGATTTATTTAAAAAATCCCCAATTAAAAAATGGGGGGGAGGGGGTGCAAAGGTTTTTTCGTGCACAGTTTATTAATATTTTTTTTATCTGTTAAAAAAAAAAAAAAAACATAAATAAATCACCAGACTTTGAGTGTTTTATTTTTTTTTAATGACCCTGATGCTTGTATTAAGTTATTGTTGAAAGTTGATATTGCAACTCAGCGCACCAATCAAAATGTCATCAAAAATCGGTGCATGAGTGAAATGCATCTGTTCCAAAATTACAAAATCTGTCGTACAGCATGCATGTGTTTGCTGATTTTATTCCTTACACTATTTCAGATAGTACTTATTTTATTTTTATTTGCAAAGATTCTACAAAGTTTCATTTTTCTTTCTTTATATTGTGAATTACTTTTAAAAAAAACTTGCCAAACCGTAACGCCTAATAAACAAATGAAAAAATGTCATTTGAATCTTTAAAAAAAAAAAAAAAAACCGAAAAGCCTCACTTACTAAAGTGTCTACTGTCTGTAACTTTAAACAATAAAATTTATAATATCAGAGTTTTCCCCAGGTTTAAAAAAGGGCAGGGTGCTGCTCGGGAAAAAAGGGCACTTTTTTTAATTTTTAAGGGCACTTTTTGGATTCTTGAGGGCACTTTTCAGATTCTTAAGGGCACTTTTTTTTTAATTGTTAAAGTTATTCTTTTGATTTTTAAAGCCATTTTTGATATATAAAAGTAAGGGCACTCTCTTTAAGACAACATTGAGTCAGTTTTTACTATGAAAGCAAATTTTTTAATGCAAAAAGGAGAAAGGGCGCTTTTTTTACTGAGGGGCAAGAAGGGTGTGAATTATTTTATGAGGGGCTAGAAGGGTGCTATTTGATAAACCAAAGGGCAGGCAGGGTGCAGCACCTTTCTGAAACTGTGTGGAAGAAACTCTGTAATATATTAGGGAACAAAAAAAATTATCTTCGATATTTATTTACATTATTTACCTCAATTATCCTGGTCGATAAATGTTTGTGATGTCAGTTGAAACTGATTTATTTTACATAACTATGCATCGCAACATTTTTTCATTGCTTTTTCTCTTCTAATATCATGGTGTCACAGTAATTGTTACCTCAATTAACGAATAATAAATCGGTAGAACATCATTAAATATAAATTACAGATAAACATCAAATTAAAAATCTGTTAATGACATAACAAATACATGTAATGCATCTAATGTCAAATGAATATCATGCCTCGCTCATGCATATTCTGAGTTAAATCCTATAGTTTGCATGGGTGATTGTGTTCAGTTTATATACCTGAATTTGGGTATTTCTTTCATTTTCAGTGCAGAAATTCTGTTGTTTCTGAAAGTTAAATAAGACTAAAATATCAATTTCACATGATTGCTGAACATAATTAAAATTAATATTTTTCCTAATTTGATCTTCCTGTAATAAATGCCTGCCCCCCCCCCCCCCCCCACCCTTCCCTGTTTCTCACCACACAAAAACATTTTCTTGCTAAAATTTCAGATATTTTTTCATGAACCCACAATCCCCCCTGAGTTTGGCAGTAGTTTTTTTTTTTTTTTTATGAAAAGTAGTTGACAAGATAATGGAGAAATACCAAATAATATTTTGAATACATTTGCTCAGTTCTTTCAACAGCTAATTAAAAAAAAAAAAAGTCTTGTTTAAAATCAGTTTTTAATGAATGTGATGTTTGTTTTTCTCATCAAGCTATCTGTAATAGTAAATCATTGTATTATTTAATGGTATTATTTATTATTGATATCATTATAAGTAAAAAAAAATTGTTTATTTTATTTAAAAAAATGGGTTACATATTACATGGGTCCTTATATGGAGAAGAAAAAATATGTAAAATGTTCTTAAAAGTTGGCAAGTATGCTGAATATTTTACACATGGGGAGAAAAAAAAGTATAGTAGTTTTAATAAGTATATGTGTGTTCATATTAAAAAATTATATTAGACATATAATTGTAGACTATTTTTCCATAATTGTATGTATTAAAATATGGATTTTCTTTTTTTTCTTTTATTATAAATATATATATATTCAGGTTAAAGTAAATCTGGTTTCAAGTTGACTTTTTTGTCAGGTTTGGGTTGGGTTTAAGAAATAAAGATAAATCTTTAAAATAATGCTGCACAGACTTTTTGTCTGAAAGTTGTTTGCTACCAGAGTATCTGTGAAGATCAACTTAATAGCAAAGTTTGTCATTAAATAAGGCAACTGATTCTGTGTAAAAATCATGGTATCTTGGCGGTCAGCAGTTGTGCATCTTTATTATGAGAAATTTAGTGAATTGTGGAACAAGATATCAGAAGATATTGCAAGAGGAATTTGTGACAAATTTAACGTTGTGGCAAAATGTGTACAATTCAACATTGGGACGGAGTGCGAAATTCTACATACAGCATATTTCATTATGGTACAGTAAATTCTCAAATATCTGCCAATTCCTAAAATCCACATTTACAATGTAAACAATGAAATTTTCTGTTAAACATTAGGGGGGGGGGGGGGATCTTGTGGATTGCTTGTGTCGATTACTATCATTCACCCAGCATCTTGCAGATGAAAGTGGTACAATGCAATCTTCATAGCACTGATCAGATACTAAATTTGAGAAAGAAAGGCTTTGTATAAAAAAAAACTTGTTCATGATGATAATTTTCGAATGATGAGTTATGTGACTGAACAAAATCTGACTGTTTGTAGGTTGAGTTTGCAAGAAAAGCCATATTTCGGAATCTATCAAGCTCTTTAAGGTGAAGTTTTGTGGGATATATATGTAGACTTGCTAAGTCTCTGAATTTTTTTACTATATTTTAATCTCAGATTACAGTCAATTATCTCTGGTATTTTTTAATTTTGCGACAAACAGGCAAATTTTGTTTCCAATCTGTGGCATACTGCTGCTGCCGTATAACTAATACGAATCTATAGTGGGTTCCACTCTTTTCGCTGCACTCGAGTTGGGTCTCTTCTGTTCATCCAAAACAGGGGACTGTCTAGACTTTCATCCAGGGTCCTGTTTTTGTGAATTTGAAATGATTGTTCTATCCATTTTCTTGTTTAAAAATTTTTAGAAAATATATGTATGTAAAATACATTTTCTTTATATATGTAAAAGTGGCAGTCAGATTTTACTTTTGAATGATTAAATTTGTAAAAGGTCTATTTTTAAGACAAAGTATTTTATGAATGGGCCTGTTTTGAGATAAAAAAAATTGGGAATTGTTCTGTTTTGAAATGAATAAAATTGTCAAGGATCCTTTAAAGGATACCTAAGCAGATACCAACAAACTAAGCTCTGTGACACTGACTGAGATGAGAAGAGAAGCTGTTGACATTCATCCTATAAAATGAAAGCATGCCATCTGCTTGTATGCACGAAACAATATGCTCAGTCATTTTGTGCCATTGTAATAGCAAGGGGAATGAAAATGCGAGCAAAATCGCATTTGATAGATTTATATTTGTATCACCTCGTCTCATCATGGAAGCATGTGCATTACATCATGAGTGTTTAATTTTTGTGCATTGTTTGAATTAATTCTTATATTCTCATTTATTTTATTTATCGTAAAAGTTATTGAGGGATTTTATTTATATTAGGATTTATTCAGCTACCCAGACCATGTTTTGGCCACAGAATTTAAGCGAGTAGTTTGGAGTAAAAATGAGGTACCTGATTTGAAACTAAAAATTCTGGTTACAGTCAACCTGAAACCCGACAACCCAGAGTGAAAGAAAATTAACCCACATTTTAGTACAATTATGGAAAGTAGTCCACAATTATGTCTTTAATACTTTTTTTTTGCATAAAAATGAGCATATATAGATACGCACATATAATATTCAAATAGTTTTTTTTTTTTTTTCGATACCTTTCTTTTAAAAAATTGGGTAAATCTGAACCCAACCTGAAAGAATCAAAACTTGACCCACAACTTTGAAATTAACATCGTCAGGTCAGGTAAAATTGGGTTTTAGTTTAGAATCTTGGCTAAAAATATTTTGAGACATATGAAGCATTGTTTCAGTATGGTTATCAGCATGGGGCCAAATTTAAGACATCCAAAATTAACAGAAATATTTTGAGATTATTGATATTAAGATAGGTTCGTTCCGTGATTAATTATTTTTTTGTTATATAAATTTCATCTTTTAAAAAAAAAATTTTTTAAATGTAAATTTAGGTTTAAAAGAATGTTTAGGGTGATTAGAAAAATTTTATTATCAGAAAACATAAAAAAAAAATTTGAGAAAGTAAAGTTATAATTTATCAACTATTTACTGAAGTTGCCAATTTTTATTTTTAGTATTTTATGAGATTTTCCTTGTAATTAAAGTTGTAAAATAGGCACTATTAACACCACAAACATCGGTTTTAGATGTTTCAGAATTAAAATTGTAATTTCAAAAATGCTAGTTTGAAGAAATAATTATTTTCATCTTATTTATTTCTGCTTGTTTTTAAGTTATAAGAAATAGTTTAAAAAAAAAGAGAAAAATATTCAAAACATATTTACATAATAAGATCACTAATTAAAATATAAATAAAATGCTTAAGTGACTCAATCCAGCATCAATGAAATGTTACATAATCATATAAGATCACCAATTATAATTAAAATATAGAAAAAAAATGTGTAAGTGATAACTTAAGCATTTTATCTATATTTCAAAACATATTTGTTTTGTTTCTCATTTCCAAAATAATTTTCATCTATATTTACTTATTATAAACACATTATTTATTTTTAATGATAAAAGTTAAAATGTTTTTAAAAAACAAGGTGGCTGACTGCAGGCAAATCCCAAATCTTAGCCATCAAATGCAAAAAAAATTTACTCTTTAATTCTAGAAAAGTGGCCATAATGTGCCTGACAAACAATTTTTTAATAGCCACTTTTTTTTTTTTTTTTTCATTTTGTGGCCGGTGGCTGATCCCTTTTTTTTCCCTTTACTGCTAATCAAAATATTAAAAATCCCTGACAGTTTGGCCTACAGGCACATGTAGATTTCAAAGACACAGACTGTAGGGTGCCTGTTTATTGGGAATTGCAGAAGACATGACCTTTTTGTCATTTTGCGGCAGTTGGGACCGCCCACTTTGAAATCAACTTGTGGCTCGCTGTAGGCCCGGTAGCAGAAAGTTCGAGACGGGCGACATACGTCGCAGATTTTTTCACTTCGCCAGCGGGCACGTGCCGCAGCCACACTTTTCCTTCGCATCTGGAGGAGTGCTATGATCTTTTGCGCATCTCCTCATTCTTTGCAAGCTAAATATAATTTTTTTTTCTCTGACATCCCTGATCAGTGTACCAACAGCGTTTGCTCATATACTGTGCTTGCATCTCACCAGAAAGTTCAAAAGAGAAAATTTGTGAAAAGCGGTTGAAGAAATCAGTGAAAAGCAGGCTCTGTCTTCTTTTATAGCTGCAAATGCACTCTGCCCATTTTTTAAAGCTACATAGCGTTTTGGGTTCGCAAAATAAAATTGTCTGCGAATTTCACCAATAGGTCGCGAGTAAAAAATCGAAAATTTGTCAATCAAGCACAGAAAAATTTTGCAAAGTTCGTTAAACGGTCACGTGAAAATATTGCGAAATTTGTTAATTTATTGCGTGAAGAAAAAATCGCAATTTGGCAGTCGGTTGTGGGAAAAATTGCAAAATTCACCAGTCAATTGTAGGGGGGGAAATAAAAATGTGAAACAAAATTCATCTACGATCGTGTGAAAAAAATACCCCTTGAGTTTTGCCAGTAAGACGTGGAAAAAAATCCGTAAAATCGTCAATCAGTTGCAGGAAAATAACACGAGTTTCGTCAATCGATCGTGGGAAAACTATTTAGAAATTAATCTGTCGGTTACAGGGAAAAAATCATGAATACCTACTAAACCTATTAATGACTGACTGAAGTCAGTCACAGAACCCCCCCCCCCCCCCCCCCCCCCCCAAAATTCTGCCATCTGCTGCAGAAGAATATCGCAAAATTCGTCTATAGATGGTGGGAAAATATTGCGAAAAGCGTCAGTCGCGAGAAAAATTTGTAAATTTTGTCAAGCTATTGCAAGCAAATAACCATATTTGCCGATCGGTCGTGAAAACAATTGCGAAATTTGTTCACAATTACGTGTTGTTAAAAAAAAAAAAAAAAAAAATGAGAGTTTCACCTGTAAGACGCAGGAAAAGAAAATCGGAAATTTGCTTATCGGCCGCAAAAATAAAGCAAAATTTGTCAGTTGGTTGCAGGAATATATCACAAATTTCTTCAATCGATTGCAGGAAAACAATTGCAAAATTCGTCAATATGTCGCGGGGGGAAAACCGCTCAATTCACCAATATGTTGCTGGTAAATATTGAGAAATCAAGTTAAAAAAATGCACGCAACAGTAATACTTTACTAGGTATTAATTATTGATATACAGTAAAAGACTTATTTATTACGTATAATGTTGTACTGTTTCATGTTATATAAGTACTATTTAATGTAAAATTTTACATATCAATGTAGTATTTGAGGTTTTTGACATAGCAGTTTAAACTCTCAAAAAAGGATACATGTCAAAGACCTGCCAATCCTGAATTGTAGCATAGTTTACCTGCAGATTATTTTCTGCCGCTGAAATATCCATCGCAGACACTTGGAGAATTTTCTGCTTCTGGGTCTGTAAGCAGATCTGGCAGGGATTTTTTTTTTTTTTAATTTTTTTTTTTTTTTTGCTGTAAGGGTTGGTTCTATAAAAACTTGTCAGTATAAAAGTTGTAGATAATATTAAGAGGATGGGGATTTATAATAAATTTAAGTGGATTTGATATCTTGTGAATTGACAAAGCTATGAATTTTTTTCTTCTTAAACCCCTATTTCCTCCCCCCCCCCTTAGGCCATTTTTAATGATATAAAAAAATCTGTCATACATAAATTTTCTGCTCTTTTCCCAGAAGTAATAATTTTAAATGATTCAATACATATCATAATTAAGAAGTTATTGGTTGTTTTTTGTTTTCACAAAAGCCTTCCATCCCCCCCCCCCCCCCCCCCCCCCCCCCGATGTTCAATTTTGCCCATTAACAAACTTGACCTAGATTTTATGTATCAGTTTAAAAGAGATTTGTGCAGTCATTGTATTGTGTCCATAAAAAAGTGATATAGATAGATAAAGTTTTGAACTGGGTGTGGTTTTGGGTTCTGGAAGTCATAATTGGCATAGATCTGCAAAAAGTTTCCAGAAATTCCAACATTGGAGAGAATGTAATAGGTAGTATTTTTTACAAAATATGCCTAAAAGTAAAAATTCCTCTTATTTATTAATTCATCTTCGTCTTCTTTATCTCTATTATTCTGTCCATATTAGAATTTCAGATAATACAAAAATTTTGCAAATCCAAACAGGTTGTGGTCCAAATTTGATGGAATGTCTTGCATTGGTTCGAGTAAACCAATTCTGTGCAGACTTCAGGCTGGCTATATGGGAAAGGACTGAAGATGTCATGAAAGAAAAGTTCCTGATTCTGGAGTTTTCGTAGCAATGGTCTGGTAAGTTATTTTTTGTTAGAGATAAGGTTTTGGGGGGAATTCTGCTGTTAAGTAAAAATAGTGGTGTACAGAGTACGACTTTTGATGAGTAGCACATACAGAGTAGTGTAGTTACGACTGCTTTCTTAAATCGATTTATTATCATCCATCATAAAGCACGATTAAGTGCTAAATCATGATTTAATGCAGATTTTACCCTTTGGAAGCCATTTTTTAATTTATAGTGACAAAATATGGGCTTTATGTAGCACCCCCCCCCTCTATTATATTATACAGTATTATATTTCATTAATTTTCCAAATGTTTTAAAAAAAGGTGTTTACATATAGACAAATAGGAACCCTTCCCTCTCATAGACACAAGTCAGGGGTCGATCCAGGCAGAATTTGGGGCCTATTTAGGGTCCCTTCACAAAAATCAATTTAATAAAATGGGCCCTTTCACAAAAATCAATTTGACAAAATGGGCCTCTTCACAAAAATCAATATGACAAAATGGCCCCTTCACAAAATTATTTTTACTAAAATAGGCACTTTCACAAAATTTCATTCCATAAAAACGTGCTATTTATTATTAATTTATTGTTTTGTGATATTTTAAAATGTGTAATTTGTAAACAAACAAGTTCACCAGAGAAGAAAACTTCACCAAAAGGATTTTAAAAAGTTTTTGTTTATAAATGCTTGGTTCGAATTTGATTAACTGGATTTCAACTTCCGTTACAAAATGTTATTTTTCACAAAAATATAATAAATTTCACAAAAATAACCTTTACTTTTCACAAAATGGGCCCCAAGAAAAAAAACCCTGCATCGACCCCTGCAAGTTCTTGGATATGTTTATGAACATATTTTATTACGAAGCCAATATCAATAAATCAGTTTTTTTAATAGTAATATATAATTTAATTTCAAGTGTACAGAATATAGATTGAAAAAAGAATTCTTTCCTCTCAAATGAAAAATTCTTTGAAATAATTTTTGCATATTTATTTTTTCTACAATCCTATGTGAAAATAAACTATCATTCATTTATTCATTTTTATTTATTTCAAAGTTTGTTGCGAAAAATGCGAAATTCATCGATCAGTCGGAAAATAATCCCTCCTTTACTAATCAGTTGCAAGAAAAAGTTGCCAGTTGATAGAAGAAAAATATCTCAAAATTTGTTAATCAGTCGCATGTTTAAATAAAAAATTAAAATCACTCTGCAGTGAATCGTCTGAAAAAAAATCCTGAAAATCTTCTATCCATGCACGGCCGGGGGGGGGGGGCGGAATTGAAAAATTTGCCAGCCGATCAAGGGAAAATATCAAAAATATTGCAAAAGTCTTCAGTTGATTGCATGAAAAATCACATTTGTCAGTTAATCGAAGAAAAAATCTCAAACATATTGCCAATTTCTGCAATTGATAGCGGAAAAAATCTCAAAATTTGCGAGTTATTCAGATAAGATTGTGAAGTTCTTCATTTAAGAAAATTGCGAAATTCATTCGTCGATTGTTGGGAAAAAATCGTGAAAATTTTTAGCCAGTTACGGAAAAGAATGTAAAATAGTTCGACTAAGCATCATCAGAAAAAAATCCTGAAATTCATCGACTGGTCACGAGAAAAAATCGTGAAAGTCGTTAGTCGCTCAAGGGGAAAATATTAAAAAATTTCTCAATTTGTCGATCGGTCACAGTAAAATATTGAGAAATTCTTCAATCAGTTGCGGGAAAATATCGAGAATTTCTATTCATGAATTGGGGCTGCAAAACAAAGCAGTTCAAAATGTACCTTCTGAACCAGTGTTACCAATACCAGTGTTGCTTATTTAAAAAAAAAACCTCTTTTTTAAATGCTCACATAGCTGTCCTTTTTGTTTTAAAGTCAACACTATATATTCATTACTTTCTTGTAGTTCACGGCGATCAAATCGAAAATTTTAAATTGCATGTTGTTGTAAAGTTGCCATCAACAATTGTTACTCAGTCATAACCTGTTGAATAAAATGTATTCACCTACACAAGAAGAGTGCAAGCGCGAGGCCTGCACTTGGATATAAATCTGCTAGAAAACTTCTAAAAGCTAGATTTATTTACTACAATCTAAATACTTTTTTTGAGGGGGGGGGGGGGGAGGGGGACTAGAAATGCCACTCCAATGCTCTTATAACATAAACACCCCCCCCCCCTTTTTTTTTTACACAGTATCAAAAGCATTAAATTAATTTAATGACAAATTTAACATTCATTTATCATGAGAAAAGAAGTTATAAAAAAAAAAGAAAAAATTCTTAGAAATAGAGCACAGTTTTATTTCCTTTTAAGTTTTAGATTATAATAAATATAAAAATTTTTCAACATAAATTCTGACATCCGCTATACGGATGTCAGAATTTATGTTTGATTGATCATGCATAATTTTTAAATTTAATAAATTGCTTTAAGAAAATTTTATATAATTCAAAATTTTTAATCTTTTAAACCAGCAGCATTATTTGAAACGACTGATAAAGTACAAATAATCAATTTAAATTTGATCTGATCTCGCTAATATCAATTCTATCTATTAAATGATTATTGCTTGTTGTAACAATTTTGATATTAAAAATTTTAAAGCTTATTGAATATAAAATATTTCGATTTTGTAATTTTTACCATATCTTCTTCATTTTAGAAATTATTTGTAGTTAACAAATTATGAAAAGTATGTATTGACACTGGCACACCCAACCAATGGGTCAGGTCGGCACTATATTTTTCCATTATTTCCTATATTTTTCCTGATTGGTTTTTCCCAATTTTTCAACAGACTGTAAAATATTTTTTCAGGTGAAAAATCTATGTACAATAAGCAGGGCTTGAATTTCAGTGCGGGATTCGCGCTGAAAATTTTGAAATCCCGGCAAAAAAAAATATCGTGGGCAGGAGCCTCCCACCCAAAAAATTTCACCATTTTCCGGAGAAATTTGCGTTATTTAATTTACCTGCAACCGAACGATAAATTTCGTGATTTCTTTTCCCGTAACCGATCGATGAACTTTTCGTTTTTTCCGCAATCGATCGACGAACTTTGAATTTTTTTTTGCGACTGATCGATGAACTTTGCGTTTTTAAATGACTAATCGACGAACTTTGCGTTTTTTTCGCAAGAGATAGACAAACTTTGCGTTTTTCTGCAATCAATCAGCGAAATACGCTTTTTTTTCGCAATCTATCGGCGAAATTCGCGTTTTTTCCCGCGATCGATTCGCATAATTTTTCGCTTTTTTTTCTTAATAAAATAGTTTTTTCTCCCTCCCAAACATTATAACTCCCCTCCATTTAACGTTGGGAGGGAGACTCCCCTCCTTGGAAAAATTGAATTTCAAGCCCTGAATAAGATTTCCATAATGGACACTCGACTCCTGAAAGATGGACATCTCTGATTAGCAAAAGAGATACTGCTGGAAACAAGGGTTGGTTCACAGTCTAATCTATTATTGTGTAATTTTGTTGCTATGACCTTTCAAGACGCCATGGATTCTTAGCCAATTTCGAGTTAGCGTCTTTTTGTGTGTGTGGTAAACATGTTAAGTTTCGAGCCAAATAACAAGCATTTTCGGCACATAGTGCTTTTCCTGTTGAATCAAAAGAAAAACATTGGTGAAAGCTGTCGGAAAACTTACTGTGTCAATGTCCTAATGCAAAACGACTTGAAAGACAAAGAACCGTCAGGTCAATCGAAAAGATTTGAAGATGCCGAATTGCAAGCATTTTTGGATGAAGATGATACACAAACTTAATAGCAAGTGGCAGAGAGGTTGAATGTTGGTTGACGAACCATTTGTTATCGACTGCATGCCATGGGAAAGATCCATAAGGCAGGAAAATGGATACTTCTGATTTGGTTTCTTTATTATTAATCTGCTGTTTACCACAGCATGATAGCCAAAAAGTCTGAAAATATGGACATTGATCAAAGGGCATGCGATCGCCAACCACTGTTCATCATCCTCCAGTAAGCCACATAAGATGTGGCAGGCTTGTGTTGGAATATTTCACAAACCTTGTCGTCAACTATGCAAAGATGATCTTTTATCTTCTAACCTCAACTATGCAAAGATGAGATATATACTAATGAGCCTGTTAGCAGAAAATTCAAGACGGGTGACGGACATTGCAGATTTTTTCCTCCATGGAACTTTTCTTTGGTTCGCAGAATTTTTTTTTCTTCCCTTTTGCAGATTTTTTTCCTTTGTCGGCAGGTACAGTGCCGCAGCCACACTTTCGCCTTGCATTCGGATGAGTGTGATCATTGGTTGCAAGCTAATACTTTTTTTCTCTCTCTCTCTCGTGACTTCCATGCTGTCTGAGCCAACAGCTTTTGCTCATATACTGCACACGCATCTCGCTGCCCAGTTCAAAAGAGAAAATCTGCAAAAAGCAGTTGATAAAAATATGCAAAAAGCAGGCTTGTCTTTTTCATATACAGCTGCAAATGCACCCTGCCCATTTTAGGTTTGGATAAATTTGTTATCGGCATATTTCAACTCGCAAATTTCACCAATAGGTCACAAAAAAATATTTCAAAATTCGAAAATTGCTTATGTGAAAAAAAAATCTCAATTAATCGCAGGAGAAAAAAATCACAAAATTTGTCTATGATTGCATGAAAAAAAAAAAAAAAACAATGCAAGTTTTGCTAACAAAGTACGGAAAAAAATCCATCTAAAAATTTGCAATTCATGCAATTTTAATTTTTAAAAAAAGTAAAAAAACTGACAACACTGGCAAGAAAGAAAAAACACAAAAATGGGCAATCAGTAGCAAGAATAATATATCACAAATTTCATCAATTAATCTTGCAGGAAAATTCATTAATCGGTTAAGGGGGAAA